>CM065592.1:283982688-285182688 GCA_033119425.1 Bufotes viridis | reverse complement strand
TAAGGTAAGTGTATGATGAAAAGGAAGGGCAGAGATAAGGAAGTGGAAGGAAGGAGGAAGTGGAAGGAAGGAGGAGGTGGAAAGAGAGAAAGAAAAAAACCTATACGGACAGTAATAGTCTAAATTCCTGGGAGTTTTGAAACTCAATCCAATGTTGCCACGTTTTGTAGAATTTCGCGTGCATGTTCCTCAGAAATGCTGTCAGGTCCTCCATTCTTATGACCTCCTGAACCTTACTGAGCCACATGGCTATTGTGGGAGCGGAAGTTTGCTTCCACATGCAAGGGATGCAGGCTCTTGCGGTATTAACCAGATGTCGCACCACTGACTTTCTGTACAAAGGAATCTCACTATGATGGAGTAAAAAGAAGTAAAGAATGCAGGTGTATTGGGGGGTGTGACCACGTGGCCAATTCCCGAGTCTAGTGTGGGGTATTTTTTCCTACTCTCCCTCTTTACATGGTCCCTTCTTTCTTTTCCCAGTTTTCTTATGTGTTTTACCTACCTAATGCATCATGCCATTTCAGTCAGTCCCAAATCAGTTAGGTTTGACTACAACAGAAATCTGGTCTGGATAAGAGGGCGGTCTTTTGGAGATGTTTCACTGAATAAGCATATTGGTTTAACTCCGCCAATTGATGAGCATCCAGCTTCTGATGAGCTGCATATGGCTTCTCACTCTCCCTGCCAAAGCTGGTGTAAATGAGATGTAGTATTACATACTGCCCAGTCACCTATCAGTTATCATCCAGATAATTTGCGGATCCATTGACTTGAATGGGGCTGCAGACTGATCTGTGCGGACAATAGTAGTACAAGCTTCATATTTTTGCAGACTAGAAATGCAGAAACACGGTTGCGGACACATACTAAATGGTGTCTGCACATTTTATTCACCCATAGGAATGAATGGATCCGCATCTATTCCGCAAAAAGCGGAATGGATGTGAATCGGAAGCGGATAAAAATATATACAGTCGTGTGAATGTAACCTTAAACTGAAAGTGGCAGAATTGCTTAAAAAAAAAATGTCAAGGTGGAAGGGAATAGAAAAAAAGCTAACAAAAGTAGATGAAGAGAGAACGGAACAGAGAACTGAGTCTAGAACAATATGTAATTCTAAAAGAAAATGTCATGAATGTCATGTGATCTCACGGTTTTGTCTATTTTAGTTTGCACTTCTTCCCGAGTTAATTAGGTGACATCTGATGATGAATTTCCATTATCACTGAGCTAAATTTGTGGCTTGTATAATATTCACACACTTCAAAAATAGAAAATGATTTATATTACACTGTAAAGTCACGATGCAATGTATAATACAACAAATAGTAGCCTTGCAGTGTGTTAATGAAATGATAGAGGTCCTTTTTTGAAACTACATGAATACATATTTTAAGGTGTATTGCTAAAATCCAGTGGTCCCTCAAGTTACACTATTAATTGCTTCTGGGACAACTATTGTAAGTTGAATCCATTATACTTTGAGACCATAAAACTATGGAAAACTAGTTATTGTGCCAAACCAAAATGTTATCCCAAAATAAGTGAATAGCTAATAAGCAGATAATTAAGGCACTTAAAAGCAAGTCCTTACATACAACAGTCAGTAATAGATGTTAGAAGCTGTAAATAACTTTCTATGATGAGAACAGGAGCTTTTTCAGGGTCCTTTATAGTACACAGTGTACTAGAAAAATAAAATGGAACTGTGCTCATTTGACATCCAAATGAGGAGCTCATCCTAGTACAGAGGGCAGTACAGGAGATGTAGTACCGCACTGTACTGTAAAGTGGAGCTATGAGACAACCAGTACAGGTGTTTTAACAGAGAAATGGCCATGTTGTTTGATTGGATCCAAGTCTGAGACACTGTATTTTGAGTCTAGCCTCAACTTCCGATGGTCCAGGTATGGAATAGTGAGGATTTTAAGAAGGTCTCCTTGTTTCCGATCATGACATAAATAGGCCAGAGGTGAAGGCTCCTAGCTGAAGGTATATGGGTTAGTATTTGCTGTCCTGGGGTAGGTCTGACTGGACTAGATGTCTAATCCTTAAGTATTTATAAAAGTCCTTATGAGAGATTTTGAAGGTCTGATGCAGATATTGAAAGGAATGTATACTAGTATTCATCATAAGTTGTGATACCTTATGAATGCCTAGAGCCTTCCATGGGCCCAAATCCAAGTCAAGAACAAGGAGACCAAGAAATTCAAAAGGTAATAAGTCAAGGATGGGAGTAGGAGAAAAGCAGTTTAGCCCATGGAATCTCTTCCAGTTTTGAATAGCAGCAAGTATGAGGAAAGAGTATTGACTGGTAGGGGATGACGGAAGGAGAGAAGTTGTTAAATAAAACTTTAAAGTAGCAGGAAAAATAATAAACGTATATGTACCCAGTGTTTGCTGGTGTTGCCCTCCCACCACTCCCTCTAATATAATGCTTTTAAGGCCTGTAAAAACAGCCCACCAAATCCAATGTGCAAGTCAGCAAAATGCGAAAGACCATTTTACAAGGTCAACAACACTGCTGGCAGTCTCCTCCTTTCTACGGTATCTTTACAGCCCCTTTACAAAGCCTGTTTGGTTGGGGAAATCAAAATTTGGGATCAGAACTGCTAGACGGGTGGCAATAATTTTGGTGTAAATCTTAATGTCCAAATTTAGTAAGGAAATTGACCTTAAGTTTTTTGGGACATCTGGAGACTTGTCAGGCTTGGGAAGAGTTACAATGATGGCCTCCAACATTACCCTCAAACATTTGTTGTCCATAGCTTGCTGCAAAATATTGAGTAAATGTGGAGCCAAGATGTAATGAAATTGCCTATAATATGTATTAGGAAACCTGTCTGGGCCCAGTGCCTTGTTTGGTGGCAGAGACCTGATTGCTGAGGAGACTTCTACCAAAGTCAGAGGTTTATTTAAAAATTCTAAGTTATACTTTGATAGAGCAGATAGGTTGAGGGACTCTAAGTAGCCATTTATGGCAGATTGGCTAGGATGTAGTAAGGAGCTTCTAGCTTATACAAGGACGAAAAAAGGACAAACTCATTCGCCATCCTATGTGGATCATATATATTAGCTTCGGAGGATGAACTGTTAAAGAATGGAATCTTAGATTTGATAGGTGTCTTTTTGAGTCTGTGAGCCAAACGTTTTGTAGCTTTGTTATCTTGTGAGTAAGGGCTCATGCACACGACCGTTGGATGTTTTTCGGTCCACAGTATTTCCCATCTTCCTCTTCTGTTTGACTGCCAGGACCAGTCGCAATGACACTGCAGAAGCCTGGCCCTGTCAATCAAGCAGGAGGCGTTGGAAAAGGAAAGCGGCAGAACTATGGTGTACTGGATGGCTTAGGCCCCCCCTCTGTGCAAGGACAGCTAATTAGCATATGAAATTAAAGCATTTTTCAGAAGATTCAGTGATCCTAGCACATAAAAGGTATGATTATAACATATGGAGAAACTTACCAGACACTGTGCCCCCTTTAATACGGATTTTGATCATGACAAACTTCTTTTAAGTAAATGTGCCACTAACCGCTATTTATTTCCTAAGGGCTCATGCACACGACCGCATGTATTTTGCAGTCCGCAAAAAATACGGATGACATTCGTGTGCATTCCGTATTTTGCGGAATGGAATAGTTGGCCCCCAATAGAACAGTACTATCCTTGTCCGTAATGCGGACAATAATAGGACATGTTCTATTATTTTGCGGAATGGAAATAAGAACATACGGAAACGGAATGCACACGGAGTAACTTCCGTTTTTTTGCGGACCCATTGAAATAGTTCCGCATATGGTCTGTTAAAAAAAAAAAAAAAGAAAAAACAGAACGGACACGGAAAGAAAATACGTTTGTGTACATGAGCCCTAATACTGCAATAAAAACCACTCCCAGACAACAATTACGGTACATATCTCTAAATAAACCAAATAAACCCTGTTTTCTTTGATGTTTGTAGGACTATAAATTACCTGCATTTGGGATGCTGTCCACAAAAATAGGGTATAATGTAAAATAATCTTGGATTGGAACACTCTGCATAATTTTCCAGAATACATTCATTAATATCCTAAAAAGAAAAGAATTGGACCATTAAAAATGAAAAAATAATCTAGTCACATCAGAATAATACGTTTATATAGTAAACTTTTTAGTTGTTCATATCTAAATTTGTATAAAACAAATGAATTTCAGAACTAGGTTCTGTTCACACAACCGGTTTTTAATTATGTTATACTCCTTTATAGGAGCAGAACAGTGCTAATAATGGAAATGTCATTTCTATCTAGTGACAGAAACAAACAGCATTTGACAGACCTCATTGACTATAATGGGTTGGTAAAGTTTCTGCCGAGGAACCCAGCATTTTAATGGAACAAAATAGCACAGTAATCCTTCTATAGTCAATTACTCATCAATAGTGAGCTGTCTCCCAGGTTCCCTTTATTTAGAGGCAAAAGGCAGAGCTGTCTGCACTTGTGACCATTGAGGCCCGCGCTATCCATCTTTGTCAGGACAATCTGTATTTGGGAATCACTCATGCCTCCCATGAGGATAGTGTCACCCTATATGCTGACAATATGGTCCTCTTTCTTTCTAGCCCTAGAACTTTCCTTTCTCATCAACATTATTAATAATTTTGGTGACCATTCAGGACTACAGGTATATTGGGACAAATCTGTTTATATGCCCTTGAGATGTGTGGGGGGAAGCTGTGTCCATATATCTGGTCTCAAGATTGTTTCAGACTTAAATATGCTGAGTATGGGATGGAGCGATCACAACCACTAAGTATTTGAACGCAATGTTGTCCCACTGATGGCTTTTGTCTGTGAGAAGTTTAGGACATGGATAATGTTACCTTTATCTGTAGCTATAAACTTTGTAAAATTCATTATACTGCCTTAATGCCTATATACATTTGAACATTGTGAAATTCTGATTCCCAAAAGAATATTTCAACAATATTCTCCAACCATTTCCTTTGTGTGGGATGATTCTTGTTCCAAACTAAGTTTTGAATCCCTGACCTGGGGATAGGGCAGGGACGGCACTTCCAGATTATCACCTCTACTACCTTGCAGGACAGTTAAAATAGCTGTGTTCATGGGTGGATGTTAGTGAGACCTCCTTCAAAGAATCCCATGTGTTCTTACCTGCGATTACCTATATTTTGGCCTATCTTGGACGGGGCAGCTTATGGCGGCCCCACTCATCTTCCACTACATTGATTGGCGGTCCAGGTTCGGAATGAGACAAAAAAAAAAAAAAGCAAGTTTTACCAAGGTGATGGCGGAGATGCCCCTATGGGACAACTTATGTTTACCCCAATTGGGTACATTAGAAGGCAAAGGTCCCTGGAAAGAGGCTGGGATTACAACACCTTACTCTCCTACTTGGAAGTACAAGAACATTTTTCACTGACACTTGCAATTTTACAGGTGCTTGCAGCTGAAGCGTATGTTGTCTACTCGATCCCCCCTCCCCCAAGACCCAATATATTTCCCTTAATAGGTGTCCTTAGATTTCAAGGCCCTAGAGACCTTGTTTCACTCATATACTCTCATATCATTTTGAATAAAATATCCTCTAAGACAGGGAAGCCCAACCTGCGGCCCTCCAGCTGTTGCAAAACTACAACTCCCAACATGCCTGGACAGCCTACAGCTATTAAGGCATGCTGGGAGTTGTAGTTTTGCAACAGCTGGAGGGCCGCAGGTTGAGCATCCCTGCTCTAAGAAAATAATAGATGGACTCCAACTCTTGTAGACGATGACATTTCAGATTTATTCAAATCACATCTGCAGGTTTCACCCACAATAAATAATAGAACGACACAGCTGTACATAACGTAAAATATATCGATGTGGAAAAGCACTCACCAGATCTTGCGGTCTACTAAGGTCAAAGACACTGCAAATATGAATACGTGTTTAAATACCGAGGAACAAATTCAAAGACTCATTAATGGTGACAGTGGGGATGTGTCCTTTTTAAGTACCCCCTCTGTAGACCTGCTTTAAAGGAAGTTTGAGCATGAGTCAAAGAAATTGGTCACTATGGATCTACACCTGAACACTTTGAGGGAATACTATCGCTCACAACGTATCCCTAGGGGATTACGATCCCATCTCAGACTGACTCTCTTCTCTAACAATAAAGAATTCTGTAAAAAGTTTGAAATGACCAATAACAAATATGCCTTTGAATTGATGCTGCTGAATATTGACTTTCTGGGACAGGAGATTGAGACAGTCAAACAATCTATGACTGCTATTGAAACACAGATACAGGGATTACTGAATAATGATGAGTTTGTGGCACTCATGGAGAAAATTAAAATGTACACACAGCGGCACAAGACAGAGGTGGAAAAAATCAAAAGGGACTAATGGCACAGTGACCTGGAAGATTACCAGGTGGGCCATGTGTATAATTGGCAGCAGCAAACACAAAGTAGACCATGTAGGAACAAGGGAAGGAAATTTGATCAGGGTCGCTTTGGATTCACTACCGGCGACTCAGACTCATCTAATGACGTCTACAAAATACCTTTTTTAGGGCCTTCCCTATCTGGCGCAAAAGACGGAGCCGGAGTGGACGGAAGTACCACAGACCTCAGAAAGAGTCTACCTCCCCTTATCAGAAATCCAGCAGGGGTGCACGAAGACAAATCATGAGACGCAACCAGATATAATTAATAACCTGGTTGTTAACATTTCATCTAACGAATTGACCATTGAACAACAAAAAATTTTGGGGCGCGGACTGTCTTTCTGTCCGGACCAAGAAAGGAATTGGTTTGATTTAGAACTTGATCTACATCGCTTCTACCGATTGCTGAGATTGGAAGCTTTTTTCTCCACTAAAAGGGAGAATAATGTGGGATCGGCACCTGATGCCAGGGATAGAGTTGAATTTGTACTTAAAGCATTAGATTTAAGCGTTAAGAGTGATTTTTGACCTTCCCATAACAATCATGTTGTGGAGGCCTATATAAATATTGTGTCACAGCAAATTGATTTATTGAGAGAACACAATACGATGGGTACCATGTCGAATCTGACCAGGGGAAAGAGGGAGGCATTGGCACAATGTACAGGCCTGGTGCTTGCTGGGCAGAAGAAGTCTGTACTGCACATGTGCAGATGACATCGCTCCACACCCAAAAGAGATGGATGTCGGCATCAGCAAGACTTGATACCGACCTAGTCTCTTGCCGGTGTAGAGCAACGTCATTGGTGCATCTGCGATATTTACTTATTTTACTTACTTATATAATGCTTCCATATTCCACAGTGCTTTACAGACATTTTCATCACTTGGTAGAGCGCACAAACTAGGTTCCCTATCAGTATGTCTTTTCTTGTAGGAGGAACCACAAAACCTGGAGGACATCCAGACTTACAAAGAGAAAACATACAAACTGCATGCAGATGTCCTTGGGAGCAGAGCTTTGGATGTATATAATAAAAGCATCAATTTCTCTCGAGATGGGGCAAATGGAGTTTGAATCCGCATGCAAGCGCACATCTTAAAGTCACTTGGTTTACTATGGATGTATGTGGTGACAGATTTCCTGTAAACTCCGTAAAATGTAATCCAATGCCAGAATTAATTTTGGTCACCTTGTCTCCCTCAAAAATTTTTAAAAAAATGGATCAAAAAGTTGCATGTATCCTAAAATGGCATCAATAAAAACTAAAGATTGGCCCACAAACATAATCCCTCACAAAACTCAGTGAAGAGAATAATAAATAGGTGTCAAAATATAGAGACACAAAATCATACAATAAAATAGATGCACACCAAAATGGTGCCATTAAAAAGCTTGTTCTGCATAAAATAAGCCACTCATTCAGCTATGTTGGTGGAAAAATAAAGGTATGGCTTCTGTAATGCCGAGATCAACAAATTAAAAGAAAAAAAGAAAAGTCAGCTGCAATTTTTAGACTGTCTCATTAAGGGGTTAAAAATAAAACATGCAAAAATGTGGCTTTTTGGGGATAAAAAAACTGTATTAAATACTAAAATAATAAACTTCTCGTTATATACTTCCCTTTAGTATTCTTTACTATTCTTTGGCTTCTGCATTGTTGTTTACAAATGCATATGATGGTACGGGTCACTTACTTATAGTGATCACTATGGAGTATAAATCAACTGGGGAACACAAGCAGTGGCAGCAAATGAACAGTAAGGAATTCCGAAGGTACAGTAAGTATAATCAGAATTCTCTTCTCTCCAGTAAAGGCCCCTAGTCTGCACCATCTCCAGAAAGATTCAAACTTACTTGCTCCATGATGCTCCAGTCCTGCACACTAGATCTTTTTCCTACATCTTTCAGTCCCCAGTCCAGTTTTCTCAGCTGGGACATAGGCATGAGCACCGCTGCACCCAATGCCTGGTTTCAGTGGCGACTTGTCGCTTGCTGCAGCCAATGAATGGCTTCAGCAGTCACTTTCCCCCAAGTACTTTTTCTCCAGAATGAAGCAACAGGTCGCCAAGTTAAAAAAGTATCCTTATGTCTATCTGTGCTAGTCGTATAAGGCACTGCATCAGGTTGATCAAATTCCCAGTGACAGAGTCCCTCTATGTATGAAAATAGGCTGCATCACTAAAGAGCATCTGTAACCTCTCTCTGTTTTAGCAACTACTTGCATTCCCCCATATAATTCCAATTCTGGAGCATCTATTCTTATAATTCTGTGATGGCCCTTCCCTCATTATTCTTGCTAGAAGTTATGAATGAATTCCTAGCACTTAGCAATAAAGGTCCAAATGGGTGTTTCCAGTTGGAGATGTGTCCTTGCACAGTCTAACACTATCTAAGCAGTGCTGCCTGAGTAAGACTGTGCAGAGACAAACCCCCATCTAGACCTTTGTTGCAAACTGCTAATAATTCTTTCATGACTTTTAGTCCTTTTAGTCCTTGGTAGAGCATGGTATGCCATGATGCCATGAAAGGAATGATAAAGGAAATGGCACAACAGAGGCATAAGGATAGATGCTCCAGAATTATTATTAAATGGGGAATGCAAATAGTTACTAAAACAGGAATGTCAGGAGAGGTGAAAGCTCCTCCTTAAGGGGTTAAAATAAAACCAAGCTATGTAAATAGTCCAATATGAAGTAAAAGAAATACATTATTTAATGATTGTGACAGAAAGTAAATGTTGGAGTGTGCTACAGGTAATCCCATCCAATGTTTCCTTCCACTAGTCAGTATGAAAAGCAGTCATTGTTCAGGCTTCCCGTAAATCTTATTGAAACATCTTACTGGTTATGGCTAAGCCAAGAATACTGGAAGACTGCAATTCTACAAACTGTAGCCGAAAATAGTGGCCACTTCTAAACCAGGAGTGTACCTCATACATATTATTCCATCTCTCTCTTCAGCGCCTACAAGTTGCAGCAGGGGATATCTTCCTCTTTGCAACCGGTCTAGGGGCCAGGACATCAGATGCACTGCTGGAGGTACAGCAGGCGAAGGATATAGTTGTATTTTTATGGGAACATTAAAGCTTGATCTGGTATAGAGGATAAGAGGGGGAATATGGCCATCGAGGATTACTGGTCGCACCTGTCTGTCTATTTTATAAAGTCTACCTTCAATTATATATTGGCATACCATGTTACGTCACAGAAGTTGGCACTTTATTGGAAAACCACTATTTGGCTATGGTTAATCTGATAGCAAAAAGTAATTTATATATGCAATCACAAAAACATTGCTCATTAGAGGTACATACCTTATGGGAATAAAAGGTTAAGGAACAAGAAAAAAACTATGTGGATAAATAGAATTGTAAAGAAAGTAATATATGACAAAAAGAAAGCATTTAAATCACTAAAACAGGAAGGTAGTGAGGAAGCATTAAAAAACTATAAAGAAAAAAATAGAATATGTAAAAGACAAATAAAAGCAGCCAAACTAGAGACAGAGATATTAATTGCCAAAGGGAGAAAAACTAACCCTACAATGTTTTTTAATTATATAGATGGTAAAAATTATAAATATGAAGGTGTCGGCCCTTTACAGAGTGATGAGGGGGAAGTTGCAGACAGCAATGAGGAGAAAGCAAAGCTATTAACTATTTTTTTCTCCACTGTAATCACTGAAGAAAATAAACTGTCAGTTGAAATTCAGAATGTAAAAGTAAATTCCCCATTAAAAGTGCCCTGTCTGACCCAGGAAGTAGTACATCGGCATCTTAAAAAGATTAAAATAGACAAATCGGCAGGACCAGATGGCATACACCCTCGTATCCTAAGAAAATCAAGTAATATCATAGCCAGACCTTTATTTCTGATATTGAAGGACTCTATAATGACAGGGAGTGTTCCACAGGATTGGTGCATAGCAAATGTGATGCCAATATTCAAAAAGGTTCCAAAAACAAAGCCCGGAAACTATAGGCCGGTAATTTTAACATCTGTCGTAGGTAAACTGTTTGAAGGTTTTTCAAGAGATATTATCTTTGAGTACCTCAATGAAAATAAGCAAAAAATGCCATATCAGCATGGCTTCATGAGAGATCAGTCATGTCCAACTAATTTAATCAGTTTCTATGAGGAGGTCAGTTCTAGACTTGACCGGGGTGAATCAATGGATGTCGTATATCTGGACTTCTCCAAAGAATTTGACACTGTACCGCATAAAAGGTTAGTATATAAAATGAGAATGCTTGGTCTGGGGGAAAATGTCTGTATGTGGGTAAGTAACTGGCTCAGTAATAGAAAACAGAGGGTGGTTATTAACGGTACACACTCAGATTGGGTCACGGTCACTAGTGGAGTACCTCAGGGGTCAGTACTGGGCCCTATCCTCTTTAATATATTTATTAATGATCTTGTAGAAGGCTTGCACAGTAAAATATACATTTTTGCTGGTGACACTAAACCGTGTAAAGTATCTAACACGGAAGAGGACTGTATACTGCTACAGAGGGATCTGGATAGATTGGAGGCTTGGGCGGATAAGTGGCAGATGAGGTTTAACACTGATAAATGTAAGGAATGCACATGGAAAGGAATAATGCAAGTCACCAGTACATAATAAATGGTAAAACACTGGCATGGAAAAGGACCTAGGAATTTTTGTGAACCACAAACTAAGCTGTAAAAACCAGTGTCAGGCAGCTGCTGCCAAAGCCAATAAGATAATGGGTTGCATCAAAAGGGGAATAGATGCCCGTGATGAGAACATAGTCCTGCCACTTTACAAATCACTAGTCAGACCACAGATGGAGTACTGTGTACATTTTGGGCTCCTGTGAACAAGGCAGACATAGCAGAGCTGGAGAGGGTTCAGAGGAGGGCGACTAAAGTAACAACTGGAATGGGTGGACTACAGTACCCCGAAAGATTATGAAAATTAGGGTTATTCACTTTAGAAAATAGACGACTGAGGGGAGATCTAATAACTATGTATAAATATATCAGGGGTCAGTACAGAGATCTCTCCCATCATCTATTTATCCCCAGGACTGTGACGAGGGGACATTCTCTGCGTCTGGAGGAAAGAAAGTTTGTACACAAACATAGAAAAGGATTCTTCACTGTAAGAGCAGTGAGACTATGGAACTCTCTGCCCGAGGAGGTGGTGATGGTGAGTTCACTAAAAGAGTTCAAGAGGGGCCTGGATGTATTTCTGGAGTGTAATAATATTACAGGCTACAGCTACTAGAGATGGGTTGTTGACCCAGGGAGTTATTCTGATTGCCTGAATGGAATTTTTTCCCCTAAAGTGGGGAAAATGGTCTTTTACCGCACAGTTTTTTTTTTTGCCTTTCTTTGGATCAACTTGCAGGATAACAGGCCAAACTGGATGGACAGATGTCTTTTTTCAGCCTTATAAACTATGTTACTATTTCCGGTTAGATCACTTAAAATGCAATGTAGTAAATCAACTGGGATTCTTATTCCAAGCTTGACTTGTATAAACTCCAGAATTTGATGCCTATACCTTACAAGCTTTGGGATTAGCCAGAGGTGTATCCAGTCTGCCCCTTCCTGATTACATTTAGGACAATTATCTTTATCCTTTAATTTCATTATCTTCAAATTTTTGGGGGTTAATTAGAGCTTATGCATAATTCTACACCAAGTCATTCTTTGATCCATATTTGATAAACTCTAAGCGATAACTTACATATCTTCAACTATTCCTCATCAGATATAGAAGCACCATCCTGGTCCCACTTCCACTTAAGGGAGGGACCCAGACTGGAGTACCATCCCACCTGGTCAATGCCCAATATAGCTTAGAGGTAGCTCCTTTAACAGTATTGGTTTTAATAATATCCTCAGAGCACTGGACTGAATTAAAAACCTTAATAACTATATTAACCCCTTAAGGACCCTGCTATTTTTAACCTTAAGGACCTGCCCATTATTTGCAAATCTGACATGTGTCACTTTATATGGTAATAACTTTAGAACGCTTTTACTTATCCAGGCCATTCCGAGATTGTTTTCTAGTTACATATTGTACTTCATGACAGTGGTAAATTTGAGTCAAAATATTTCATTTTTCATATTTTTTTTTCATTTTAAAATTTGGAAAAATTAGTAATTTACAAAATTTCTATTTCTCTGCTTTTAAAATAGACAGTAATACCTCCTAAAATAATTTACTTTACATTTCCCATATGTCTGTTTGGATCATTTTGTAAATGACATTCACTAGTCACACAGCTCCTCAAACATAGCACTAAGGAAGGGCTATGGATGTGTGAGGAGTACTGAAGGGGTTAACTGTGCAGCTGAGAAGGAAGGACAGACTAATCCACATCTTTGATCTCCTCAGCACTAGAGAAGGAGAATTACAAGTAGCTCAGTTCTCATCAGCTGTGTGTTTACTGATTGTTTGTCCTAGTCTTAGTGGGTGAAGTACCTGCAAGTTAGGATGAGCTATCTCGTCCAAGGTCCTGAAGCTGTTAAAGGGGTGGTGTCACTTCAGTAAATAGCATTTATCATGTAGAGAAAGTTAATACAAGGTACTTACCAATGTATTGTTAGTATCCATATTGCTTTCTTTGCTGGCTGGATTCATTTTTCCATCACATTATCTACTGTTGGTTTCCACGGTTACAACCACCCTGTAATCCATCAGCGAAGGCCATGCTTGCACACTATAGGAAAAAGCACCAGCCTATGTGAGCTCCCATGATGCCAGCCAGCAGAGGGGATGGTACTTTTTCCAAAAGTGTGCAAGGCCACTACTGCCGGGTGGTTGTAACAATGGAAATGGGCAGTGTATAATGTGATGGAAAAATAATTCCAGCCAGTAGGGAAGGAATATGGATAATCACAATACATTATTAAGTCCCTTGTATTAACTTTCTCTATGTGATAAATGCCACTTGCTGAAGTGAGACAACCCCTTAAAGCCTTCTTAATATAGTGAAAGGTGGTTTTAAAAGGGTTGCCCCACGAAAAATATTCTGCAGTTTTCAACAGCACCGGGATCTGAATATTTTTGTAATTGTACATAAATAAATATTTAGTATAGCCACTGAGTTATTCAATCAAATGCATCTGTACAGTGTCGCCTGCTGTTTGTTGTTCTTTTTATTTCTTTGTCAACCTGGCTAAAGTGGACACATGCTCAGGGAGAGAGCTGTAGCAGAAAAGACATGCCCATTCAGCTGCCAGCTTGATATAAATATAGCCGAGCAATGAATGGGGAGATCTCTGGATCCATGTGAGGTACAGGGCTGGTTCTAGCTTTCTTAGAAAGAGATTGTCACAAACTATATGATGGCTAATTTTCATTTTTTACATTCATTATGGTATAACCTCCTTAAAGGGAGTCTGTCACCGCCATATAGCCATATACAGTGCTTACATTGTCCTATAGCATACCTTTACATGAATGTAATAGTGCATTTGTCTTTTTTCTTTACACTTGCAGAAGATGGAAAAACGAAGTTTAAATTGATATACAAATGTGCACTCACAAATGCCCAGGGGTGGCTTTCACTGTGTTGGAGTCCAGGCTGCTCTGCCTTTTTTTTATTGTTTCTCTGCCCCAGCCTCCGCCCGCCCTCCTCTTCCCTTGCGTCATCCTTCGATCCGGCCGAGATCCCACGCCTGCGCACTGCCTCGCCGGACCGGGGGCATGCACACTTCGATGCTCATTGTGGGCACGACATCGCTTTAACTACTGCGCATGCGCCGACGAACGCACCATTGCCGCAGTGCGCATGCCCTGGCCCGGCGGGGCAGTGCGCGGGATCTCGGCCGGACCAAAGGATAACGCAAGAGAATAGGGGGGCGGGCAGAGGCTGAGAAACCATGAAAAAAAGCAGCCTGGGCTCCAACACAGTGAAATCCGTCCCTGGGCACTTGCGAGTGCTCATTTGCATATGAATTATACTTCTTTTTTTCAGCTTCTGCGAGTGTAAAGAAAAAGACAAAGGTACCATTACATTCATGTACAATGTAAGCACTGTATATGGCCATATGGAGGTGACAGACTCCCTTTTAATCATTTTACATGCATTTGAATTTTTTTTCAAGATAAAGCAAAAAATAAAAACAGCAGAGAAAGTGTGGCCAATAGTTGCTCTGTCCTGTGGAAGACTGTCTAGACTGCTGCTCACCACAGACTGGAAGGCAGTGGCGTTGCTACAGGGGTCGCACTGGTCAGAATTGCGACCGAGCCCCTGAGTCAGGGAGGCCCACGGGCCCCCCTCTCCATCCAGGACAAAATTATTGCAGGCTGTGGGCGGCGCCAGCGCGATAGAGGGCAGAGGCAGAGAAGCACCGGGTACTTACAATATATTGAGGTGGTGAGTGCAGGGGGAGTGCCCTGGGCGTCTGGCCGGAAGTGAAGCAGGCGGCAGCCACAGCAAAAAGACTGTGAAGCTGCGTGCTGCTGGAGTGAGGAGGCGCCGCGCACAGAGTGGGAAGTGGCTCATGACTGAGGTGAGCCCGGGGTAGCTTTGAAGGCGCAGCAGCCCGAAGAGAATCAAAATCATTAAGAGAAGTAAAATGATAAATTGGCCGGGGGCCGGCACTGGGACTGGGGCAGTGTGTGTGCACTAGTGACAGAGGGCAGGCTGCAACATGACGGGCAGCGTGATATTTTGGCCGGGGGCAGGCTGGGGCACTGTGTGCCACTTCAGTGATCAAAACAAGTTCCCAGATCCCAGTCAGACAAGTAAGTTAGTAACCTAACCTGACTAGTGACTGTGGAACGATCAAGCAAGCCAATAAGTAGTGTAGACAGAGTAGAGTAACTAAGATTAAGCTAGCTGTGAAGAGACTAGTAGAGAACTGAAACCATCACATATTAGAAATTAAAATCAGGGCAAAATAAATTTGATAGATGTGCAGTGAAAAAAAATCTGAATTATTCAGACACCACCAATAATGCTGCTGGACTGACCCATACACCGGCTATATACAGTAATACCGTGCATGGGTCAGTCCAGCATTATTGCACACCAGGTGGTGTCTGAATAATTCAGAATTTTTTTCACTGCACATCTATCAAATTTTACTTTTTTTTCTCTTTTCACATCTGTAGCTGAAATCTTAGTTGTTCTACATTCTTACCAGGTTACATGTCTGACTGAAAAATGTGGATACTATGCAGTCTATTAACCCCTTAACCCAAAACACCGTACATGTACGGCGCTGGGTGCCCGCAGGCGTATGGAGGGAAGGTATCAATAGTTCTGTTCTATAGAAGACCTAATAACCTTCGTAATCCTAATACACAGCAGGAAGTTATCAGGTCTGCTATAGAACAGGACCGCTGCTGCTCACCACTATCTATGATGTCCCTAAGGTGGTGAGAAGCAGTTTGCCATGTATTTAATACAGTCTTGTAGTGCTCTGTTAAAACTGCAAAGCAGCACATGCACACAGTAATTTAGTGCTGGCCACACTCTTTTTGCCTTCCCTGACCAAAGCTATGCTGCAGCCAATTATTGCTGAATGCACCAGGTCAACCCCCCAGGAGCCGGACACCATCCTGAAGGAATAGGAGACTGGTGAGCAGGAGAGAGCCGAAGCCAGCACTCCAGGACACGGGAAGTCAGGAACAGTATGTGCAGGCAACGGAGAGTGAGCCTGAAAAGGGTCTGAGCTGAGGGCTATAGAAGCTGCGTGTCCGCACTGCTATCTGCTCACAGTTTCCACCTGCGGTCACTGCTTTTCAACTGCCATCCAACTTCCGTGGACAAGCACATGAACAGCAGTGCTAAAGCCTAAGCGGCTTTACTATAATTATGATAACCATGTATCTGGTATGCTGTACCAGACACAACCCATGGACAGGTGCAGTGCTGTATTTAGAATAAAGCAGCCATGTCCTGTACTACTCCTTTAATACTAAAATCAGCCAACAATGACAGGTTATAAGCTGCAGTCTTTTTTCCTTTTCACTGTGCCCTTATGGTGGAAGAGTAGGAGTAGAAAAAGTGAGAGGAAGAATCACAATTTAGTGGCAACACTGTCAGAATGTTTTCAAATCATTAGCCAGTCTTGGATGTACTTAAAGTGTTCCACTTAACAAGAATGTGCTCTACAGTAGTTTTACTGAACTTCATAGAAGTTACCACTAGAGGTCAGTATTCTGCTGTTCAAAAAAGTTTAATATGATGTATGCATTGTATCAAGAGTTCAGATGAAACCTAATGTATAAGAACCTTTTAAGAGCAGAGCACTATATATATATATATATATATATATACATAAATTACACATTCATACCAAGCACAGACTGCATTTATCACGTTGCTGCTTATTGAACATTAGGAAATTGTTTAAAGCTAGACAGACAAGCATACCATGTTTGAAAATGACTGCCCATGGGCTAAAACAGTATAGTTTATATTTCTAAGGCAAGGTCGGGCTCTCCTTAGAGTAAAGAGTCAAGGTCGACTTTTTAAACAGCCAAGCCATATAGACAGCTGTTTCGGGGTGCTTGGCTCTCATCAGTAATTATACTTTTCTCCCAGGCTGAAGGTGACACCTTAAACATAGTTTAGGAAGGTGATTGCTCTCCTTAAAGGGAGTAGCTGCCTATGGAGACCTACCTAAGCTGCATTCAAGGCCTCACACTCAGCCAGCCAGAATCCTATAAAATACTGATGAGGGGCAAGCACCCCAAAACAGCTGTCTACAGATGGATATCTGGCAAGGCATTTAAGCTTTTCTAATCCCAGTTTGTTCAAGAGGTTTTTCCAAGATTGTAATATTGATGACCTATCCTCTGAATCCCATTCAAATGATAGGAAAGAGCCATCCCATTGAAGTGATTGGGACGGCTTGTAACACACCTGCTCACTGCAATGTCGACGGCAAGCAAGTAAACAATGAAGGGAAGGCTGCGCTTGCACGTAGCATGGCCTTCTCTTCAACCAGATGATTGACAGGGTGCCCGGTCCCCACCGATCTGATATTGATGACCTATCCTGAGGACAGCGGATTTGATATAAACCTATAAATGGTAGTTAAAGTGGTTTTACAAGATTTAGGTTTTGATGACCTATTCTAAAATAGGAGCAGGGCTAAGGATAGGTCATCAATACCGGACTCTCAGAGAAGCCTTCTAATTAATATTAATCACAACTGAATTAAAAGCCTCTGTGATATCTCCGTGGCCATTCCAACATTTCTGACAGCAAGATTAAGTCTGTAACAATATTCTTGCTATAAAACAACCTTGAAGGACCCCACTAAAAGGGTTACTCCATGAATTAACAGATATCAGTACATACCAGATTCTAAACTTTATCAAATTACAGCCTATAAAAATGTTTCTATGATGAGATATACTGTATAGTGCCCTCAATGTTGAGTAGCCTCACCTTCTGTACTTTGCATTGGTAGACACAAATGCTCACTTTACTGCGCTCTTCACCACATCCTCAAAAGTAATAGAGGAGTGTCTGCTGTTTTGGACTTTCTAAACTAGTAATTTTCTTTTTTTATTTCCCTGCCTCCCAGAGGCATAACACATTTTTCTATAAATTGCAGGATGGGTTATATTATTCAGTCACACTATTTTAGGCTTCTTTCACATTAACGGTAGGACTGCATGGCAGGCTGTTCCGACAGGGAAGCAGCCTGCCGGATCCGTACTAACTGTAGCCCACGTGTGCTGCCGGAAGTCCGCCTCCGCTCCATTCACTATAATGGGGACGGGTCGGAGATGTGGTCACAGCACGGCAAACATGCCGAGAAGTGGCTGGACAAAAACCGCAGCAGGCACTACATTCATGAGCAAAAGGGGAAAAATGTTTCGAACTTTTGACTTTCAGGCTCTATATCTCACCATCCACTACAGCTTCGAATGTGAGACTACCATCATTTTATAGACAATCGTCTTGGCTATATCTCTGTGAATCGGGTACCAACTGGAATCGAACCCGAGTTCAGGAAAAAAATTTTACAGTAGAAATTAATTTACAAAGTTATTACCCGAAGTCTCGCGAGACTTCACAAACTGTTAACTTCGGCTCATCGGAGCCAATACATTCACTACTGTACGGAGTGATCGCTCTGTATAGTATTTAAACAAATTTTTCTGCAAATCGACTTTGGATAAATCATTCGAAGTCGATTCGCCCATCCCTATATGGCACCATCACATGACCTGCATTAGTCAAAAGCCCACAGGTTTTTCACTCATATCCTAACTGCCATACACACGACTCGGCCAATAGAAGCTGGCACACCCCTTAGTCTTGACAAACCGTTTGACACCAGGTTTCCATAACAACCCAGCCATTTTTCTTCACTGCTGTAGGTCCCCTTTAAAGGGGCAGGGCGCTGAGGATGACACTGTTAAGGGAGTGGAGTGCTGTGGAGGTCAAAGTTAAAGTGTTAAACAGCCCGGATCGGCACTCCTGCTGGTCCGGGCTGTTCGAGCAGGGCCGCGGGGAACAGTGCAGCGTTTAGACTGGGCCGCCGTAAAAAAGCAGCGGCCTTAGTGACTGCCGTAAAAACACGTATGGGTGGTCACTAAGGGGTTAAATATCTCGATCCGTTAGCCCCCTTTTCTCTTGTTTCTTCCAGACCCATTTGCATTGTCATAGAACCATTTCTTTGCCAATCTTGATGTATGTGTCGGGTTGTTGTCCTGCTGGAACACTAAGTCATCCTTTTCATACCCAAAATACTTAAGTGTACAAAGTAATTTGTGTTGTAGGGAACTCACATATAGCTCAGCATTGAGACCACCATCGATCCTGGTCAAGTACCCAATGCTTTTGGCTGTCAAGCAACCCCATATCATCAGGCTTCCTCCACCAAACTGGACAGTTACTACAATTTCTTGATTCATTCGCCCCTTTTCCCTTGTTTCTTCCAGACCCATTTGCACCCATCAGGCTTTTGACTTTCGTCTTATCACTCAAAACCACTCATTTCCAATCTTCTACTGTCCACTGTTTGTATTTTTTTGAAACTCGAGCCAACGCTTCTTATGACTATAATGAACTAGAGGCTTCTTCACCTTTTTTCAGGCCAACATTCCAGACTTGTGTAGTGCGCATCACACGGTGCTTGCATAGACGTCTCTGATCTCACTATTAAGAAGCATACCCACCTCCACTGCCGTATTTGTCACGCCAGAACTGATAGACCTTGTGACTTGTTGACTCCGATATTTGGCCTGGATGTCCACGTCATGGATTTGAAATGGGTGAACAGACTTACCGTATATACTCGAGTATAAGCCGACCCGAGTATAAGCCGACCCCCCTAATTTTACCCAAAAAAACCTGGGAAAAGTAGTGACTCAAGTATAAGCCGAGGTGGAAATGGATGTCACTGTTATGGGGGATCTGTGGATGACGCACTGTTATGGGGGGGATCTGTGAATGACGCACTGTTATGGGGGGATCTGTGGATGACGCACTGTTATGGGGGATCTGTGGATGACACTGTTATGGGATGGAGGGGCTGTGGATGGCACTTATGGGATGAGGGGATGTGGATGACACTGTTATGGGAAGGGGGATGTGGATGGCACTTATGGGATGAGGGGGATGTGGATGACACTGTTATGGGATGGGGGATGTGGATGGCACTTATGGGATGAGGGGGATGTGGATGACACTGTTATGGGAAGGGGGGATGTGGATGGCACTTATGGGATGGGGGCTGTGGATGGCATCCACAGATCCCCATCCTATAACAGATCCCCCATAACAGTGCCATCCACATCCCCTCATCCCATAACAGTGCCATCCACATCCCCCCATCTCTCATAACCGCTCATGTATAGTTTTTAAATTTGATTATACTATACACTTATTACAGTTCTTGCTCCCACTGTACCTCATTACATGCGGCAGGCGGGCAGTGAATCCTTCAGGCCGGGCGGGAGAGCGAGCGCAGTGTGACTGACGCCACGTGCCTGCGCCGCCTGCTTCATTCATAAAGCAGGCCGGGCAGGCACGTGACATCAGCAAGTCACGCTGCTCTCGTCCGCCCGGCCTGAAGTATTCACTGCCCGCCTGCCGCATGTAATGAGGTACAGTGGGGGCAAGAATTGTAATAAGTGTATAGTATAATCAAATTTAAAAAGTATACATGAGCGGTGGGGCCGGAGCGCAGTGAGCGCATCGGCCCTGCCGCAAATGCCCGCCCCCCGCTCCTCCCCCCGCTCCTCCTCCCACTCCGCTCTTCACAGTTTTAATTTATGACTCGAGTATAAGCCGAGTTCGGGTTTTTCGGCACAAATTTTGTGCCGAAAAACTCGGCTTATACTCGAGTATATACGGTAATTTCATATTCTTCCAATTGCTATTGATGAGGTGGATGATACAGTTTCTCTTTTATTAGGGAATGTGAGAACAGGTTGTAATTTGTAGTATACAAGAAGAAAGATATTGTTCCACCATCAGGAGCAAAACAGTAACAATGCAGTTACAAGACAAGAATCTGCATCACTAATCATATGCTAAATAGTTGCACGTCCAATTTATATATGAGATAGCCAAGATGATTGTCTATAAAATGATGGTAGTCTCACTTTGGAAGCTTTAGTGGATGGTGAGATATGGAGCCTGAAAGTCAAAAGTTCAAAACATTGTTACCATTTTACCTTTATTCTATGGTTAACTACATTTAAAGTTATACAAAATATATGTAGGCTGTTTTTAGGTTGCCTTACTGCTTTTCAACAATAACAGCGAAGTAGCCATATGAAAGCATGTTTTATGCAGCACAAGTCATTATGAATAGAAACATTTTGCGGTAAATACTGTATAAATTATTAACTTTTAGGCTGTTTACGTGTGGTTTTAATAACATGTCAACCATATTATATGGATTGTTAAAATTCCAGCAATACCCCACAAATGTATTTTTTTCTATTTTTTATGTGAAATCTTTTTTTTTTAAACAAAAAATTGTATCAATTCAATAATTTGATCACTTCTAAAAGTATTATTGCCTATCAACCTTTGGCACAGCCTAACAGGCATACAGAAATGGAAGGGATTGGAGACATTATTAAAGTTCCATCTGCCATGACAATACATAGCCACATCGCAATCACACAACAGGGGAGAGTTCAATGGGTAGCAGAGGAAGCCTCCCTCTGTTTAACTAACTAGATGCTGTGGTGGCAATTGACCATGGTATCTATGGGGTTAAGTGCCCAGGATGAGAGTTAAAGGGGTTTTCCATCATCAGGATAGGTCATCAGTATCTGATCGGTGGGGCTCATACACCTGGGACCCCCACGGATTAACTGTTTAAGGGTGTCAGCCTCCTGACAGCTTACCAAGCAACAGCGTTGTACGTTGTGTAGTATCTGTACTTGATATTGCAGCTCAGCCCCATTTACTTGAATGGGACCGAGCTGCGCTTAAGCCATGTGATATCACTTGCCTAAGGTAAGATGTGAGAAGACCACAGCGCTCACAGGAGCACTGCTGATCAGCGGCGGTTCCAGGTGTTGTACACCCACTGATCAGCTACTGATGACCTATCCAGAGGATAGTTCATCAGTATAAAGTCAGAGAACCCCTGTTTTGGCACAGGAACAAAAGACCAAAAGCATTGGATCGGTATATGCTGTCGGCACACACTGGATCCCATTCACTACAATGGGGTCTGTTAGGTTCTGGCATGAGTACCAGCCTTTTCCCGAATTAAATACCTCTGCATGCAGCAGTATTTTATCCTTTATTTTTGCTGGAATCTGCGACTAAGGCCCCTGCCGGGACCTGCGCTACAGGTGTGTAGGTAAGGCAAGCACTGCAATGCATATATAAATACTGCTTATATTACCGCTTTACAAAAAAAAAAATAATATATAACTTGCTACAGTCTGACACGTAAATGATAAGAGCTGAGCTCCAGATGCCTAAGACCAAAAATCTTTATTTCGATATAAAAAGGCAACTTCAACTGCATTCCTAAAATGGAACTTTGGGGGAGATTTATCAAAAGTGCTGCAAAGGAAAACTTTGCCCACAGTGCCCATATTGATCCTTTCATTTTCCAAAAGAGGAATGTGATTGGTTATTATGGGTGATTCAGCTAGCTTTCCTTTGCTCCGCTTTTGATCAATATCCCCTGTGTATTTAGTTAAAAGTTACAGGAAATGAGTAAGGCCTGTGCAGCTAATACTCCAGCTAATACTCCTGATTTTTCACAGTAAACCATTAATTTAACACAACAAATTATGGACATATATTCCTTTTGCTTTGCTCAAACATGAATGAATAGAGGCAACTGACATACACGGGCATTTGTAAGCATCTCATTTTGCATTTGGAAAATCTTTTTTTTTTTTTATAACATTGCAACACTCATTATCTGGCAACTTCACTTCAATGGATGAAAAAGTATCAGTAAAAACTGCATGTACAGCCACCTACCTAGATTTATCATGACCCCTGCATCAAAATAGCGGCACCAAAAAGTTGAAAATTTTAATTTAAGCCCTACTTTGCGAAAATACATGTAACTTTTTATGCCATGCTGGCCACTTTGATTTGAAGTAGGCAGGTTGTAGACAGGAGGGACTTACATTTAAAGAGGTTTTCTGACATTTTAAAACTGATGACCTATCCACTGTATCTGATTGGTGGGAACCCTGCCGATCAGCTGTTTGAGAAAGCTGCAGCGCTTTCAGTAGTGCCACAGCCTTCTCTATGCTTTTCCTGCACGAATGATGACACGCTCATGTGCCACATGGCCAAGGAGCAGCTCAGTAAGCTGCGAGAAGGTAAGCCTTCTCAAACAGCTGATCGTCAGGGGTCCTGTGTGTTGGACCCCCACCAATCAGATATTGATAAGCTATCCAGAGGATAGGTCATCAGTAATGAAATCTCGGAAAACCCTTTTAACCCCTTAACCACTACAGGACCGCCTAACGCACGGATGCGTCCAGCGGGCGGTCCTGTAGTTCTGGGTTGACGCATCGGTGTGTCATCTCGCGAGACGCGAGTTCCTGCGTTCACAGTGCCGCGCGTCTCAGGAGTTGTACTACAGCCTGCCAGCGATGATCAATCGCTGGCAGGCTGTAGATGCGAAATAAATCGTCATCAAAGATGTATATCAGATGCTGTTTTGTTAACAGCGTCTGATATACCTGCTACCTGGTCCTCTGGTGGTCCCATTTGCTGGGATCGACCACCAGAGGACCAGGTAGCTATGTAAAGTTGCACCAAACACTACACTAACCCCCCCCCCCTCACTTATTAACCCCTTGATCACCCCATCTAGATTCCCTGATCACCCCCTTGTCACTGATCACCCCTGTCATTGATCACACCCCTTGTAAGGCTCCAGTCAGACGTCCATATGTGTTTTGCGGATTCGTGGATCCAGGATCCGCGGATCTGCAAATCCTCAAAACACGGACACCGGCAATGTGCTTTCCGCATTTTGCTGATCCGCACATTGCCAGAACTATATAGAAAATGCCTTTTCTTGTCCGCAATTGCGGACAAGAATAGGACATGTTCTATATTTTTGCAGAACGGAAGTGCAGACCCGGAAGCGCGGATCCGTCATTCTGGATCTGAGCGGGACAAAGTCTGTCCCCATAGAAATGAATGGGTCCGCAATTCCATTCCGCAAACAGAATTGCGGACATGTAAATGGGGCATAAGTGTCCCTTATCACCACCAGTTAGTTAGCTACTTGTTAGGTAGCTAGCGCCCAGCCCACCGTACCGCAGTCACTGATTTTGGCAGAGATTTTTTCATCCACATTGATCGAGGCGAATGAAAAAATCTGTGCCGTTCATTTTTTTTTTTTCAGCCCAGAGGCTGAACGGAAAAAAAAAATCTCATTACCCGTATGCTCAATATAAGGAGAATAGTAGAAACTCCTAATGCTGGCCATACGTGTAATGATTGCGGAGACCCTCAAATGCCAGGGCAGTACAAACACCCCACATGTGACCCCATTTTAGAAAGAAGACACCCCAAGTTATTCCGTGAGGGGTATGGCGAGTTCATGTAAAAAAATTTTGTCACAAGTTAGTGGAATATGAGACTTTGTAAAAAAAAATATAAATATATATAAATTTCCGCTAACTTGTGCCAAATCTTTTTTTTTTCTGTGAACTCGCCATGCCCCTCACAGAATACCTTGGGGTGTCTTCTTTCCAAAATGGGGTCACTTGTGGGGTATTGATACTGCCCTGGCATTTTAGGGGTCCTAAAGCGTGAGAATCCAAATGCGTAAAAATGCCCTGTGAAATCCTAAAGGTACTCATGGGAATTTGGGCCCCTTTGCGCATCTTGGTTGCAAAAAAGTGTCAGACATGTGGTATCGCTGTACTCAGGAGAAGTAGGACAATGAGTTTTGGGGTGTATTTTTACATATACCCATGCTGGGTGAGAGAAATATCTCTGTAAATTGTCAACTTTGTATAAAAAAATTTAAAAAATTGTTGTTTACAGCGATATTTCTCACACAAAGTATGGGTATAAAGTATGTAAAAATACACCCCAAAACACATTGCCCTACTTCTCCTGAGTACGGCGATACCACATGAGTGACACTTTTTTGCAGCCAAGATGCGCAAAGGGGCCCTAAAACCAATGAGTACCTTTAGGATTTCACAGAGCATTTTTACGCATTTGGATTCTCACGCTTTAGGGCCCCTAAAATGCCAGGGCAGTATAAATACCCACAAGTGACCCCTTTTTGGAAAGAAGACACCCCAAGATATTCCGTGAGGGGCATGTCGAGTTCACAGAAATTTTTTTTTTTTGGCACAAGTTAGTGGAAATTGATATTTTTTATTTTTATATTTGTTTTTTACAAAGTCTCATATTCCACTAACTTGTGACAAAAAATAAAATTTGACATGAACTCACCATACCCCTCACGGAATACCTTGGGGTGTCTTCTTTCTAAAATGGGGTCACTTGTGGGGTATTTATACTGTCCTGGCATTTTAGGGGCCCCTAAAGCGTGAGAAGAAGTCTGAAATCCAAATCCGTAAAAATGCGCTGTGAAATCCTAAAGGTACTCATTGGAATTAGGGCCCCTTTGCGCACCCAGGCTGCAAAAAAGTGTCACTCATGTGGTATCGCCGTACTGAGGAGAAGTAGGGCAATGTGTTTTGGGGTGTATTTTTATATATACCCATACTTTGTGTGAGAAATATCTCTGTAAACGACAACTTTTTCATTTTTTTTATACAAAGTTGACAATTTACAGAGATATTTCTCTCACCCAACATGGGTATATGTAAAAATACACCCCAAAACACATTGCCCTACTTCTCCTGAGTACGGCGATACCACATGAGTGACACTTTTTTGCAGCCTGGGTGCGCAAAGGGGCCCAAATTCCAACGAGTACCTTTAGGTTTTACAGGGATGCTGACAATTTAGCCCCGCCCAAAATGCCAGAACAGTAAACACACCCCACAAATGACCCCATTTCGGAAAGTAGACACCCCAAGGTGCATAGTGAGTCTGTGGGAGATTTTTTTTTTTTTTGCCAGAAGTTAGCAGAAATGAAAACTTTATTATTATTTTTTTTTTCCTCAGAAAGTGTCATTTTCCGCTAACTTGTGAAAAAAAATGAAATCATAAACGAACTCACCATGCCCCTCCGCGAATACTTTGGGGTGTCTTCTTTCTAAAATGGTGTCATTTGGGGGGTATTTATAATATCCTGGCATTCTAGCACCTGAAGAAACAGGACAGGCGCTCAGAAAGTCAGAGCTGCTTCAAAATGCCGAAATTCACTTTTTTGCACCATAGTTTGTAAACGCTATAACTTTTACCCAAACCAATACCAAAGACATGTAGAACAATAAATTTTGTGAAAAATGTACATAGAAATGTAGTTTAAAAAAAAAAAATTACAACAGAAAGTGAAAAATGTCATTTTTTGCAAAAATGTCGTAAATTTTTATTAATAGCAAAAAAAGTAAAAAATGTCAGCAACAATGAAATACCACCAAATGAAAGCTCTATTAGTGAGAAGAAAAGGAGGTAAAATTCATTCGGGTGGTAAGTTGCATGACGGAGCAATAAACGGTGAAAATAGTGTAGTGCAGAATTGTAAAAAGTGGCCTGGTCATTAAGACTGGGAACACACCTAAGCGTTTTGCAGGCGTGCGTTTTTTCAAGCGTTTTTACGTGCGACAAACGCGCAATTGTATGCGCATTTTTGTCATTAATGAACGCGCGTTTTTCGCGCAATTTTGTGATTGACAGGTGCAAGATCCACTAAAAATGCAGGCCTACCTATATGAAAGTTGTTGAATGTTTGCCAAATTGAGATTTTTATTGATTAGGTGTGTTTGAGAGTGTTGTACTGTTGGAGTTTGGTGTGGTTAATTTGGTGGATTTCTATGGAGTTTAGGAGACAAACGCAAGTGGCAGCAATGGTGTGTGGAGTGTTGCTCTTGCGGATGCGTCGTCGGAGACCGACCCGGCGACGTTTTTAGGAACAGAAAACGCGCATTTCTTCATCTTTGCGCATTCTAATACAATCCTATGGATGGAAACGCGCGCAAAAACGCCCTAAAGAAGCTCAAGTAGAAGCGACAGCGTTAGGCGTTTTCCAGCGCGTTCAAACGCGCTGTAAAACGCCCAAATGTGAACCATGCCCATAGGGAAGCATGGCTTTTCACATGTTGTCCGTTTTACAGCGCGTTTGAACGCGCTGTAAAACGCTTAGGTGTGTACCTAGGGTAAGGGTGTTTAAGCTAGGGGGGCTGAGGTGGTTAAGGACTCAGCCTTATTTCACCCTAAGGACCCGGCCATTTTTTGCAAATCTGACCAGTGTCACTTTATGTGGTGATAACTTTTAAACGCTTTTACTTATCCAGGCCATTTTGAGATTGTTTTTTCGTCACATATTGTACTTCATAACAGTGGTAAAATGGAGTTGAAAAATGCAATTACATTTTTTCATTAAATACCAAATTTACCAAAAATTTGGAAAAAATAGCAATTTTCCAAGTTTCAATTTCTCTACCTCTATAATACATATTAATACCGCAAAAAAAAGTTATTGATTTACATTCCCCATATGTCTACTGAATGTATCGATCATTTTGGAAATGCCATTTCATTTTTTGGGGATGTTACAAGGCTTAGAAGTTTAGAAGCAAATCTAGAAATTTTTCAGGAATTTTCAAAAACCCACTTTTTAGGGACCAGTTCAGGTCTGAAGTCACTTTGGGAGGCTTACATAATAGAAACCACCCAGAAATGACCCCATTCTAGAAACTACACCCCTCAAGGTATTCAAAACTGATTTTACAAACGTTGTTAACCCTTTAGGTTTTCCACAAGAGTTAATGGGAAATGGAGAAAAATTTCAGAATTTCGATTTTTTGGGAAGATTTTCCATTTTAATCCATTTTTTCCAGTAACAAAGCAAGGGTTAACAGCCAAACAAAACTCAATATTTATTGCCCTGATTCTGTAGTTTGCAGAAACACCCCATATGTGGCCGTAAAATGCTGTATGGCCAAACGGCAGGGCGCCGAATGAAGGGAACAGCGTATGGTTTTTGGAAGGCGGATTTTGCTGGATTGGATTTTTGACACCATGTCTCATTTGAAGCACCCCTGATGCACCCCTAGAGTGAAACTCCATAAAAGTGACTCCATCTAAGAAACTTCACCCCTCAAGGTATTCAAAACCGGTTTTACAAACTTTGTTAACCCTTTAGGTGTTCCACAAGAGTTATTGGCAAATGGAGATGAAATTTTAGAATTTCTATTTCTTGTTAACTTGCCTCAAAAAAAGTGTAATATAGAGCAACCAAAAATCATATTTACCCTAAAATAATGCAAACAACACTGCTACCTTATCCCGTAGTTTCAAAATGGGGTCACTTTATTGGAGTTTCTACTGTAGGGGTGCATCAGGGTGGCTTCAAATGGGACAGTGTCAAAAAACCAGTCCAGCAAAATCTGCCTTCCAAAAACCATATGGCGTTCCCTTCCTTCTACGCCCTGCCGTTTGGCCATACAGCAGTTTACGACCACATATGGGGTGTTTCTGCAAACTAGAGAATCAGGGCAATAAATATTGAGTTTTGTTTGGCTGTTAACCCTTGCTTTGTTACTGGAAAAATTGAAAATTTGCAAAAAAATAGCTGTTTTGGGAACGTTTTTATTTTTTGTTATTTACATCAGTGAACTGACAGGTTAGTTTGTGTGCTATTTCTATAGAGCAGGTTGTTACGGACGCGACAATACCAAATATGACTACCTTTTTTTTTTCAGTTTTTCATAAAGCATTTTTGAGAAAAAAATTTTTGTGTCTCCACATTCTGAAAGCCGTATTTTTAATTTTTATTTTTTGGGCGACTGTCTTATGTAGGGGCTCATTTTTTGCGAGATGAGATGACGGTTTGATTGGCACTATCTTGGGGTGCATATGACATTTTGGTCGCTTGCTATCACACTTTTTGTGATGTAAGATGACAAAAATGACTTTTGACACGGTATTTATATAATTTTTTTTCTGTGTTCATCTGAGGGGTTAGGTCATGTGTTATTTTTATAGAGCCGGTTGTCACGGACACGGCAATACCTAATATGTATACTTTTTTATATTTATTTAAGTTTTACACAATAATATTTTTGAAACAAAAAAATCATGTTTTAATGTCTCCATAGTCTAGGAGCCATATTTTTTTATTTTTTTGGGCGATTGTCTTATGTAGGGTATCATTTTTTGTGGTATGAGATGACGGTTTGATTTGAACTATTTTTGGGTGCATACAACTTTTTGCTCGCTTGCTGTTACAGTTTTTAAGATGTGAGGTGACAAAAATGTTTTTTTTACATTGTTTTTATTTTATTTTATTTACGGTATTTACCTGAGGGGTTAGATCATGTGATATTATTATAGAGCAGGTTTTTACGGATGCGGCGATACATAATATGTATACTTTTTTTAATTTATTTTACTTTAACACAATAACAGCATTTTAGAAAAAAAAATAATGTTTTAGGGTCTCTATAGTCTGAGAGCCATATTTTTTTAATTTTTTGGGGCGATTGTCCTATGTAGGGGCTCATTTTTTGTGGGATGAGATGCTGGTTTGATTGCTACTATTTTGAGAGGCATACGCCTTTTTGATCGCTTGTTATTACACTTTTTGTGATGTAAGGTAACAAAAAATGGCTTATTTGACACCATTTTTTTTAACGGTATTTGTGTTAGGGTTTAGGTCTTGTGATATTTTTATAGAGCAGGTTTTTACGGACGCAGCGATACCCAATATGTGTAGGGTATTTAATTTTTTTAATTTTTATTCAGTGATAGGTGTTTTTTTTTTTTTTTTTCACTTTTTCACTTTTTTTTTGGACCCAGACCCACTTGGTTCTTATAGATCCAGTGGATCTGGTGTCTATATAATACAGACAGTACACTATACAGTGTACTGTACTATATTTTTTTTACTGTACATAGTCTAAGTAGACTTCTGCCTTTAGCAGAAGTCTGCTTAGGCTTTCAGCACCATGGAGAGCAGGACGCTTCTGAAAGCATCCTGCTGCCATGGTAACCATCACCCGCTGCCAGAACTGAGCAGTGGCTGATGGGGAGGGAAGGGGAACCCCTCCCTCTGTGATCCCATCCTGTCGGGGGGGGGGGGGGGGCTGCAAATGCACAGCAGCCCCCCGACCGCGGTATGGAAGGGGTTAAACGGCTGGCATCTGAACAAGCACAGATGCTAGTCGTTTCTATCAGAGTGTCAGCAATGTGCTGACACTCTGATAGATCCACTAGACACCAGGGAATATTACAGAGGAGGCGGGCGGGGGATCGCAATTGCGATCCGGCCCGCCGCACCGCCCGCCTCCCGCACCCACTTTGAACACTTTGGGGGCATTAACTCTCTGATCCCCGCGGCTGAGCAGCAATGATCGGAACTACTCTTGACGTTCCGATACATCATGGGTCCTTAAGGACTCGGGAACCATGACGTACCGGTAAATCATGCGTCATTAAGGGGTTAAGATTACTTGATGACAGTTTTCTGGTGCAAGCCACAACTGAATCTATGCCAGCTTCCAGCTGGCAAAAATTTCAGATTCTGGCACCTCAAACAAGTTTGGTGCATCTCATGTGAACTGAAAACTAAAAACAGCAATCTTGATAAATCCCCCGCTATGTCTTTTTTTCTGCAGTGTCAAATACAGCACATACAGAAACCATACTTTCTTAGGCAAAAAAAAGTCTGCATAACATCTGGGACCTCAGCCACATGCTGTAAGAAGTAATTTCCTGACAGCCCTACTTTTAGCCTTGAACCAGAGAGATAGTGTCTAATGTGCTTATTTTCAACTCCCTAATAATTATGTTTGTTGGCTTTGGAATTAATATTTTTGTGTTTAATGTGTTTTAATCATGTTTTTCATTCCTCTTAAAGTCATTGCATATTTTGTTCAAAAAGTCCAAGTGATCATTTTCCTGTGACACGTATGCTGTAGTTTTAGAGAATTTATGGATGTTAAAAGTATAAATATCCATTTAGTAATTTTAAACAGCACTTTGGGAACATTTATCAAAATTTGCCATCTGTTTACTAACATTCCAAGACCAGCTGCCTCGTCTGTAATGCCAGACAATTTACGCCAATTTAGGTAATTGTGTTAACATCTTGTTAACTGGACTTTCAAAATATCCAGAACCATATATATGAATATGTATTACTGTACTCACACAGTCTATCTACAAGGCTGCAGAATAACTATTTTTCAGAACTTCTTGAAAATGATGCCGTTTTAAGCAACAAATCTCTACATATTTAAGGATGTGCTCATATAATCAAGTCTTACGCTTAAAGTTAACTTATAAGTTTTTTGCTCCTGCTCCGTACAGTCGATTCGCTCATCCCTAATGGTGATGTAAAATAAAAAAAATATTGTTTTCAAAGTTTTAGTTTATTTTTTCCAGTATTTAAACATATAAAACTGATACATACATGGTATCGTTGTAATCGTACTTACCGAGAGAATGAAGGTCACAGGTCAGTTTTGCCGCATAGAGGACGCAGTAGGGGCAAAACACAACCCGTAAAACTGTGGAGGAATTGCATTTTTATTTTATTTTTTACAATTCCACCCCATTTGCAATGTTTTTCCAGCTTCCCACTACTAAACAGACAGTATTACTTGTCGCACAAAGCAGTCATATGAATATGTGAACGGAAAAATAAAAAAAGTTATGTCTCCAGGAAGACAGGGAAGAAAAATTGAAATGAAAAAAATCGCCAGTATACTAAGAGTTAAAGTGGCTGTCTCGTGTCAGCAAATGGCATTTATCATGTAGAGAAAGTTAATACAAGGCACTTACTAATGTATTGTTATTATCCATATTGCCTCCTTTGCTGTCTGGATTCATTTTTCCATCATATTATACAATGTTCATATCCAGGAGTTACAAGCACCCAGCAATCCAGGAGCAGTGGCCATGATTGCACACTATAGGAAAAGGAGCTTTTTCGTACAGTAAGTGTCTTGTATTTACTTTGTCTACATAATAAATGCCATTTGCTGAAATGATACAACCCCTCTAAGTTTATTTTTACCAGGTATGCCATAATCAATGTATGGAAATAATGTTGTGTGTGTATATATAATACACACACACACAAATATATATATATATATATATATATATATATATATGTAACAAAGAGAAACACAGCAGCACTCACAGATGCTTGAGAAAGACTGCATTGAGCAGTTGAAACGTTGCAGGGGAATAAAGGTCGATCCACTTGTTTTATATCCTGGAGTGCTGCTTCAATTTTTGGATATATATATATATATATATATATATATAAAAACACTGAACAAAAATATAAACGGTTTTGCTCCCATTTTGCATGAGCTGAACTCAAAGATCTGAATCATTTTCTACATACACAAAAGACCCAATACTCTTAAATATTGTTCACAAATCTGTCTAAATCTGTGTTAGGGAGCAATCCATCCCACCTCACAGGTGTGGCATATCAAGGTGCTGATTAGACAGCATGAATATTGCACATGTGTGCCTTAGACTGCCCACAATAAAAGGCCACTCTGAAATGTGTAGTTTGATTACACAGCACAATGCCACAGATGTTGGAACGTTTGAGGGAGCGCGCAATTGGCATGCTGACTGCAGGAATGTCTAACAGAGCTGATGCCCATGCAATAAATGTTAATTTCTCTACCATAAGCAGTCTCCAAAGGCGTTTCAGAGAATTTGTCAGTACATGCAACAGACCTCACAAACGCAGACCACGTGTAACCACACCAGCCCAGGACTTCCACATCCAGCATGTTCACCTCCATGATCGTCTGAGACCAGCCACCCGGACAGCTGCAGCAACAATCGGTTTGCATACACAAATAATTTCTGCACAAACTGTCAGAAAGCGTCTTAGGGAAGCTCATCTGCATGCTCGTTGTCCTCATTGGGGTCTGGACCTGACTGCAGTTCGTCGTTGTAACTGACTTGAGTGGGCAAATGCTCACATTCAATGGCGTCTGGCATGCTGGAGAGGCGTTCTGTTCATGTGTGAGTCCCGGTTTTCACTGTTCAGGGCAGATGGCAGACAGGATGCTTGCTGTATGTGGAGGTCCTGGGCTGGTGTGGTTACACAGAACAGGAAGTCTCAATATGCAGTTTAAGGCCTAGTGACCAGTGTGAAAACTGTATTATTTAAATTATTTTGATATAAAAAGTGACATGGAAAATTAAAATCAACAAAAACTCTAAACAAATGTGTATAACATAAAGACTAGAGATGAGCAAACCAGTAGAGATTCATTTCAGGTCCGATTCGCAGAATTAAAAAAAAATAAAAAGTTTGGTTCGGACCCTAATCGATTCGGGCTGAAATGAAGTTTCTCCATTTGCTCTGAAAGTTTGTATATAACCCCCTCTAGCCTCCATAATTTTTTAGGAACACTTGTTTATTTTTTATGATTTTTTTCCCCCCTCCCCAAGCTTTGGAACGCAATGACAGCAATAGTAAATGATGTTTGAGTGACACTGACATACATAGCTATGGGTAATCACACATTTGATGGCATTAACATACATTGTTTTTTTAAAAGACACCGCGCCAGCACATGCTTTTCCGTATTAAAAGGCTTCCAAAAATTAAACACACACAGTGTTTTGAGATATAAAAAAAAACAAAAAAAGTGGTTTCAGGAAAGGTGACAGGTGGCAAGTGGCATAGGTGGCATGATGCAGGCCGCAGCATGCAGCAACTGTAAACAACATGATGGTAGGCAGTCAGAAAAAGTGGCAAAATGGAGCACTTCAGCATCAAGGAGAGGTGAGACTGCGAGAAGAGACTGAAAGAAGATTTCTGTATTGATGCAGGAATCAAGTACATTTATGCTGCGCCTTAAACACCCCCTCCCCCTCCAAGAAAATGTCAAAATTTGAACCGTGTGGAAAGCGAATACCTGGAAACGGACCCTCAGGCATTAGTGCCAGTGGAATGATGCATTGCGGGCTCCAACTTTGCCTGGACCGTGAGAAAATGTTGTTGTTGATACAGTGATCATGTAAATTTATGCTGCGCTTTAACAAAATTTCGCCCCCTAAAAATTTTTTACATTTCAGTCATGTGGAAAGTGAATACACGTAAACCTACGATTAAGAAGCATTAGTAGCATGATGCAGGCCACAGCAGCAGCAGCTGTACAAAATGTGATAATAGGCAGAAAGACAGTAAACAGACAGCAACAGTAGCAAGATGGGGCACGGCCAGCAAGGAGAGATGGGTGAGGTCTGTACATCGAAATCAGCTGGAAGAGTGTGAAAATCCTCCTGAATCCAGGCTTGGTTCATTTAGACAAAAGTGATGTTTAGGACAATGGCAACTTGGTCCATTTGGGGGCGTTGAAACCCCTCTCCAAGATTACCTTGAAGACCTGGCAAGCAAGGAGATAGAGAGGGTGCTGTGCCAGTTTATGCCACTGTTCCAGTCTGCTTGCCCAGAATTCAATGGGGTCAGGAAACATGGTATGCACCAGAGCCAGTCACAGTTTAGGTAGGCCTTAACCTACAGGTGGCATCTGGAAAAACTGCTTCATCATGTTGAGGAGACTGAAATAGCTGCTGTGGCTTCTGCTGCTCGTGATGGTAGGAGGGGGGGGGGGGGGTGACTCTGCTGGGCGGAGAGGGCCTCCCTTTCAGACATGCTAGCGGCTGGTGCCTTCTTGCCGTAAGCAGCAGCAAGCTGCGTACATAGTGTTTCCTGGTAGTAATGTAATTGGTCTTGACTTTCTGCCAGGGTAAAAAAGACATGATTACACTCACCGGTAATCTCTTTTCCATAAGCCCATGACAGCACCCTTGAGAGACCGCCTCCATCCAGGACAGGAAACAGGAACTTTCGTGGAGAGTACAAAAGGTCAGCCCTGACCTCATCACCTCAGTTAGTAGCAAGAACATGTCCTGAAAAATATATTAAACATATTCTCTTCCTTCTCTTTTTTTTTTTTTTTTTTTTGGGGGAATAATGGTGAGTGCTGTCATGGGCTTATGGAAAAGAGATTACCGGTGAGTGTAATCATGTCTTTCCCTATCGCCCATGACAGCACCCTTGAGAGATGATTAGGCAAGTAATCCTTTTAGGGAGGGACTACCGCCTGGAGCACCTTTCTGCCAAAGATTAATTGCTCTTTAGCACTCAGGTCTAATTTATAGTGTCTGAAAAAGGTACATGGGGTTTGCCAGGTTGCTGCTCTACATATCTGCTCTAAAGATGCATCAGCTTTCTCTGCCCAGGATGTTGACATTGCCCTGGTAGAATGAGCTTTCAGACTCGCCGGTGGCGTTTTCCCGTAGTTGAATAAGCTAGATTAATGGCTTGGACAATCCATCTAGCAAGTGTCTTAGAGGAAACTGCATGACCTCTGTTTTTTCCACCATATTGAACGAATAGTCTGTTGCTCCTCCTCCAACCTTCTGTGGCTTTGATATAATATAAGAGACATCTCCTGACGTCTAAAGTATGCCATTTTCTTTCTTTGTCCGTCTGCGGGTTTTGGCATAAAGATGGTAAAATTACTTCTTGTGATCTATGGAACATGGTAACTACCTTAGGCAAAAATGACGGATCAGGCTTGATCACCACTCTGTCTTCTGTAAAGATAGTATAAGGAGGCGAGATTGAAAATGCACAAATCTCACCCACTCGTCTTGCTGAAGTAATTGCCACCAAGAAAGCAGCCTTTAGAGACAGAAACCTTAGGGAAAGATCGTTCATAGGTTCAAAAGGGGGTTCTGTTAAGCTGTTCAGGACTAGATTTAAATCCCAAGGTGGTAAAGGGACCTAGGCAAGGGACTGAGACGATTAATAGCCTTGAAAAATCTCCTTATCCATGGGTGATTGGCTATATGGCAATCGAAAAAGCACTTAGAGCTGAGACCTGAACTTTCAATGTGCTGGTCCTTAGCTTCTTCTCAAACCCTCTTTGTAGGAAATCTAATATTAGTGGTAACGGAGGAGGATCCAATACATTTATTGGCACCTTGCAGAAGGATAGAAAAGTCTTCCAGATTCTCAGGTATATCAGTGACGTTACCTCCTTTCTGGCTGATAGCAGAGTAGAAACCACCTCTTTAGAGAGACCTCTCTGTTCTAAGATTTCCTCTCAGGAACCACGCAGTCAGCCGTAACTGCTGTGCATCTGGGTGGTATATAGGACCCTGAAAAGAAGATCCTCCCGGTCCGGCAGAATCCATGGGTCTGCTATCGAAAGCTTTCTGAGCCAACTGAACCATGTTCTGCGAGGCCAAAAGGGAGCTATCAGAATTAGCCTGGTTCTGTGGTGTCTTAATTTCTGTAGAACTTGGGGTATCATTCTTAATGGCGGAAAGGCATAGAGTAGTTCGTCTGGCCAAGGAAGGGATAGAGCATCTATTCCTGTTGGCCGGTCCCTGCTGTTCAGGGAAAAGAAACGCCTGCATTTTCTGTTTTTCTTGTGGCGAACAGATCCAGTACAGGATAACCCCATAGGTGAGTAATTTGTAGAAACACCTCCTGGTTCAGGCACCACTCTGTTTCTCTCAAGGTCTGCCTGCTTAGGAAATCTGCCTGACTGTTCTCTGTGCCCTTTAGATGAACCGCTTTCAGACCAGAGGCATGGGGCATGATTAAAAGAAAAATTTCCCTTGTCAGATTCATTAGACTCCCTGACCTGGTGCCCCCTGTTTGTTTAGGTACGATACTACAGTACTGTTGTCTGAGAAGATCTTTAGTTCTCTTCCTTTTATTTCTGGCAGAAATTCTTTTAAGGCTAAAAGAACTGCCCTGAGCTCCCTCATGTTTTGAGACTCTATTCTTTCTCCAGACTGCCAGGTTCCTTGACGAGACACCCTCTGACATATTGCTCCCCATCCGTAAGGACTTGCGTCGGTGGTAATTATTAGAGATCTTGATGATTCCCACTGGAGACCCTGTGAGAGATTTTTGGATCTAACCACCATTGAAGGGATTGTATTACCTGAATCGGTAGAAAAGATGAGCTTCCAGAAGAGAAGTTGTCTGCATTTCTTTCAGAATCTGCCATTGTAACGGTCTTGACCTGAATTGACTCCACCTGACCGCTGGTATGGTTGCCGTCATCCTCCCTAGAACTGCCATACCCTGTCTGATAGTCCTCTTTTTGGATGATATCAATGCAGTGACTTCTTCTCTTATCTTGTCTATCTTGGACTGAGGAAGAAAACAAGACATCTTTACCGAGTCCAGAATCATGCCCAGAAAGGCACACCTTTGAGACGGTTGTACATTTGATTTTTGTGATTTATTAACCATCCTAGATCTTCTAGAATCTCGAGGATCCTTGTGATCTCTCTTTGTAGATTGTCTCTTGACTCTGCTACTATTAACAGATCGTCCAAATATGGGATGACTAACAGATTTTGCTTCCTCATATAGGCCATGATCTCCGCCATTACTTTTGTGAATAGCCTTGGTGCCTGAGCTATTCCGAACGGAAGAGCTGCGTACTGTAGGTGCAAAGTGCCTTCTTTTGTGGCGACTGCCACTCGTAGATATTTTTGATGTTCCGGATGAATGGGTATATGGTAATAGGCATCTTTTATGTCTATAGTGCCCATAAAGCATCCTCCGTACAAATGTTTCATCGCGGAATTTAATGACTCCATTCTGAATTTTTGTATTGGAGATATTGGTTTAGATCTTTTAGATTTATAATTACTCTGAGTGTTCCATCTGGCTTGGGTACTAAAAAGAGATTTGAGTAAAAACCTCTTCCTCTTTCTTTTTCCGGAACCGGAATTAACACTTTTTGTTCACTAAAGACAATACCTCTTGTCTTAATGTCATACCCTTTAGGGAATCTCCTGAGCCGTCCGTGACTTTTTGTCTGTCTGGTGGGCGAGAAGAAAACTCTAGACGAAAACCGTCTCTTATAACCCCCAGAATCCAAGGACAAGGGCCTATTCTCTCCCAATTTTTTAGAAAAGAGACAGCCTGCCGCCCACCGGAGGGACACCGTCATTGTGGACCTGACTTAGCACCTGAAGATGACTTCTGCTGAAACAGGAACCCTTTATCTTTCCTAGGCTGGATCTTGAAGTTTTGGGTTTTATTTTTATTAAATCCTTTTTGTTCCTCCGAAAAACTGCCTCTTACCAAATTTATTTGGTCTAGTTTTAGCCTCAGGAAACCCTTTTTACTATCTGCAGCCTTTTCAAGGAGGTCGTCAAGGACTGCTCCAAACAAATAGTCTCCCTGACAGGGAATGGCACATAATTTATTCTTGGAACCGGTATCTGCGGACCAGCTTTTGAGCCAGATCGCCCTTCTAGCTGAGTTTGATAATGCAGCCGCACGAGCGCTTAACTTCAAGGCATCCACCGAGGCATCTGAAATGAAATCCACTGCTTTGAAGATAGTTGGGAAAACGGAAAGTAGTTGATCTCTTGGAGTTTTATCCTGAATATGAGTCTCCAGTTCTTGGAGCCATAACTTGACTGACCTAGCCGTGGATGTTGTTGCTATATTAGGTTTTAGTGCCTGCGAAGAGACTTCCCATGCTTGTTTAAGGAAAGTATCTGCACGTCTATCCATCGGGTCCTTTAGAGAACCTAGGTCGTCAAAAGGCAAGGCTGTATTTTTAGAAATTTTGCCACGGGCGCATCTATTTTGGGGCTCTATCCCAACTAGTGGTGTCTGCCTCCTCAAAGGGGTATTTACGCTTCATAGATTTAGAAATAAAGAACTTTTTATCCGGTTTTTTCCATTCTTTTGAATTAAATACTTTATGTTCTCATTAAGTGGAAACACTCGCGATTTTTTCCGTCCTAAGTCACCAAACATTATGTCTTGTACTGATCTTTGCTCTTTCGTGTCATCTAACTTCATTGTGCCTCTAATTGCTTTAAGTAAACCGTCTGTATCTTCAGGAGAAAAGAGGGATCTGCCCAAATTTTCTTCGTCAGAGGACGAGTCTGAGCCATCAGAAATTTCTCCCTCGTCACTTTTAACTGAAGATCCAGAGTCAGACATTTCAATTATTCCAGATTGTTTAGAAGAAGTTGGAAGATACTTTTTAAAAAGCTTCATGGAATCAGACACTTCAGATTTGACTATCTCTTTTATATTTTGTAGGAGGGAAGGCGACTCTTGTTCCACAATCCTATCTGTACACTGCTGACATAATTTCTTCTGCCAATTTGCCCCCAATCTCCTTTTACAGACTGCGCATTCCTTGCCCTTCGTTTTTGCAGTGGCTTTCTTAGGGCCTTCTCTGACAGTCTAAAAAAGGACAAACAAAAGAAGGCCCTATTAAAAAGAAGCGTAAATAAAAATAGGCTGGGGTATAACCCCTTACCCCACCAGGAGTACCGGTCTGGTGTCGTGACCCTCCTGTACATCAGCGCGCTGTGTGCTCTCCTCCTCCATCTTCCTATGGACAGAGCACCTCTGAGGTCAGGATCCCCCTCTGGGTGTAGGCTGGCTGGGTGGGTTCAGGCTGCGCTGAAAAGCCGGGTCCTTGCTGGTGCTCCCTAGCAGCTCCTTTAAAGAACTGTGCTTCCGGTTAAAAACCCGCCCGGAAGCACAGCAACTCTCGCCTGCTAACGCGGGATTTCCTCCGCCCTCCAGGGCTTGGCTCCGGCATGCGTTCCAAACGCCGGAAATGCCGCGCGAGACTTCCGCCAAAGTCTCGCGGTACTGCGCCCGTACGCCGTGCTTGCAGGGAGAAGAGCTCCGGACCCGCCGACACGCGCCAGAGGGTTCCGGCATGCTGGAAACACCTCACAGTGCCCCAGGATGGCCAGTGGAACAACCAGCCCGCATAAAAGCAGGACCAGAACCGTTTACCCAGACTTACAACGGCGGCTCCAAGAGGAGACTTATGCCTCTACAGGGAGCCCCCAATAAGGTATGAATGACCGGGGGACCTGCAGCCTAGATTTAAGAACTCTCCACGGATCTTCCTATCCACAGGACAGGAAACAGGAACTGAGGTGATGAGGTCAGGGCTGACCTTTTGTACTCTCCACGAAAGTTCCTGTTTCCTGTCCTGGATGGAGGCGGTCTCTCAAGGGTGCTGTCATGGGCGATAGGGAAATTCCACTATTTTGCCTTGGTAGTGAGGGTCTAAATGCATGGATATCCAGTAATCATCAGACTGCTTGATGTCACCGAACTATCTGTCGCTGCTTAAGCAAGTGAGTCTACAGGTCGCCATTCTAGCCAGTGTGCCAGGTCTTTCCACCTCCGCCCCCCCCCCCACTGAGATGATTGGGTGTCATGGCCGGTGTCCCTGTCATAAACATCATCCTCTTTCTCATTGTGGATCCTCAAAAGCTACAGGGCTAACTGTTTCATGATTGTCAGTGTCTCTTTAAAAATACATATGAGGAAGTCTGGTGCATGACCAAATCGTTTATGGCGTTCCGTTGCTTGTACAGACACTCAAGCATGTGCAATATTTAATTCTAGCAAGTTGGAACGTCATAGATTAAGTGGAGTAACACACTGCAAGTCCAGCATTCCTCACACTGAAAAGGGGAACAGCCTCCTGGACATTGCTAGTACCTTGCGCAAGCCAGTGCATTTTTTTAAAAGGCCATGAAGGGGGCATGTTTTATTTCCTCCAGGTTCAGGGCAGCCAGGATGTTCCGCCCATTGTCGCTGACCACATTGCCCAGTTGGAGTTGGCGAGACAGCCAGCGAGAGGTTTGGGGAGGCTACTCTCTCCCAGGCCTATTAGCTCCAAAACGGCATGGCAACGCTTGACTTCACACATGGATAGGAAGGATGGGTAGTGTGAGTGACTATGTGCCGTGCTGCTGTTGGGGATGGGACCGTATCAATGGAGGAGGTAGAGGCAGGTAAGTGTCTGCTGTGGGAGCCAGCCACATGATATGGTGGAAAGGAGTCAAAAGGACCTGGCCATGGTGCTGCTTCTCCACTTCCGCAAAAAACATCGACCCAGTGGGCCGTGAAAGGCATGTAATGTCCCTGCCCATAACAGCTGCTCCAGGTGCTCACCATAGAGAGCAGCTTGAGAATCGCAAGGTGTGCCCTCATTCTCTGCCACATGAAAGTGCAAGGCTCTAGTACAATGGTACTACAGTAACTGCACTGCCAGCAACATGGCCAGGTGGGGGTTCAGCTTGTAGACAAGCTAATGGCTGGAGGAAAAAAGTTTTTTCATGGCCAAACGTTCCGTTATCGATGTCTCACAAAGAAGAAGGTGGTGATGATGCCAAAGATTCTGTATAGCTTGGAGATGTGGGTTGGCTGCCACAAAGAGAACCAGGAGAAGAACAGACTTGTTCTGATTGGGAATGCTGGCCAGTTGTATTTTCTGAAAGGATTCAGTGATGCCGTCTCATGTGCTGCAATACACCTCTGGTACCCATAATTGTTTCTGAACAGCCACGACTTTAAACCTGCAGATTTTACACACCACTGTGGTCTTGTGTGCTCGCCTTGTGGAGAAAAAGCTTTATACGGAATTTGCTCACACATTGAGTGCTACAGGCAGCCAAGCTGGGCTTAGCTCTGGAACCTTTTGAGCCTAACCCACCCACAGCATCAGCAGCATCACCAGAACCTGAAGCCGACGTGGCCTTGGCTGTTCTTTAAGAAGTATGGTGCCTCTGCTCTTTATTGCTGCCGCCACCACTGCCCTTCTCCACTGATGTTGCCTCCTCCTCAGCACCCTGATTGAGGACAATTGTGTGCTGGACAAATCCAAAAATTAAACAAGTCCAAAAAACATTTACATTCCAACCATCAGGAAATAGAATTCACGGAAACAGACAACTGAGGCCTGACGCTCAATTTCTCGTTAATACACACAGGTAGATTGCTGCTATACCTCTTGTAGTAACCACATATATATGCTGGTTTAATTACATTTAATAATACCAATTTTTTTTTAATTCCAACCGTGTGGAAACTGAGAAACTTAACACATACAGGAAGACTGCTGCCACACCATGGGAATTGCTGCAGTAATCACGTATATATGCTGTTTAATTAAATTGAAAGCACCCCCAAAAATGTTTTTATTCTGACTGTGGAAACTGAAAAAATACGTAAATGAACGATTGAGGCGTAACGCTCAATTTCTATATAACACACACAGGTAGATTGATGCCACAGCATGGGTATTGCTGCAGTAATTTTATCTCCTCTCTCCTTGTCTGTGAGCTGCCTGCTTCTCTCTATTGTACACAACACACTCAATTGATCTTTGGAATCCTAGACTTCCCCTTCATTTTCCCTGTCAATAATCTTGATTGATTTCTGACCATCCCTGATTGGTTTTTCACTGTCCCGGATTGATTTTTTACTGTCCCTGACTCCTTAAGAGTGTTTTCCTGGCAGACACTAACACGCAACCACCCTCTTTCACAGCCTAGCACAGAATAGTGTTCTGCACATTCTGTTAGGGCACCTTCCTGCCTGCTGCAGCACTGATTGGCTTATCCAGGCTCACTTCCTCTTAGGGTCATGTAAGAACACTTTTTCTTCCTTCATAGTGCTTTTTTCCTGCCCACATGTGCATTAAAATGGTGCTACGCCATTTTAGTGGATTCATCTGAAACAAACCTGGAAAGATTCGGGTTTGTCTGCCTTTCGAAAAATAGCAAAGCAAAGTTCAGACCGAACTTGGTTCGGTCCGAACTGGTTCGTTCATCCTTAATAAAAACGTATTAAAATAGGTTATTTTCTGATGACAAATTCCCTTTAACCTCCGAAGATAGTTTCTGTAATCTGCTTTTAAGTATGCAATTATATAATGTATGTCAAGTGAATGCAAGACTTACCAAGTACCTTTCCTCCTCTTTCATTCCTGGGGTACGGATCATGTGATTCTGCTCTCCTCGCCAGTCTCCAAATCGACGAAAAAAGTAATTAGAGAGAAATCTATTGATCGGGTCTCGAATTATGTTGATATACACTGGCTGTTCTGTGCCAAATCTGTAAAAAATACTAAATAAATTGAGTGTGAGGACTTTTCATTTCAACTTACAATACCAGACAATGAACTGAAATATAACTGCATATGTACATACAGGGAGTGCAGAATTATTAGGCAAATGAGTATTTTGACCACATCATCCTCTTTATGCATGTTGTCTTACTCCAAGCTGTATAGGCTCGAAAGCCTACTACCAATTAAGCATATTAGGTGATGTGCATCTCTGTAATGAGAAGGGGTGTGGTCTAATGACATCAACACCCTATATCAGGTGTGCATAATTATTAGGCAACTTCCTTTCCTTTGGCAAAATGGGTCAAAAGAAGGACTTGACAGGCTCAGAAAAGTCAAAAATAGTGAGATATCTTGCAGAGGGATGCAGCACTCTTAAAATTGCAAAGCTTCTGAAGCGTGATCATCGAACAATCAAGCGTTTCATTCAAAATAGTCAACAGGGTCGCAAGAAGCGTGTGGAAAAACCAAGGCGCAAAATAACTGCCCATGAACTGAGAAAAGGCAGCGTGCAGCTGCCAAGATGCCACTTGCCACCAGTTTGGCCATATTTCAGAGCTGCAACATCACTGGAGTGCCCAAAAGCACAAGGTGTGCAATACTCAGAGACATGGCCAAGGTAAGAAAGGCTGAAAGACGACCACCACTGAACAAGACACACAAGCTGAAACGTCAAGACTGGGCCAAGAAATATCTCAAGACTGATTTTTCTAAGGTTTTATGGACTGATGAAATGAGTGAGTCTTGATGGGCCAGATGGATGGGCCCGTGGCTGGATTGGTAAAGGGCAGAGAGCTCCAGTCCGACTCAGACGCCAGCAAGGTGGAGGTGGAGTACTGGTTTGGGCTGGTATCATCAAAGATGAGCTTGTGGGGCCTTTTCGGGTTGAGGATGGAGTCAAGCTCAACTCCCAGTCCTACTGCCAGTTTCTGGAAGACACCTTCTTCAAGCAGTGGTACAGGAAGAAGTCTGCATCCTTCAAGAAAAACATGATTTTCATGCAGGACAATGCTCCATCACACGCGTCCAAGTACTCCACAGCGTGGCTGGCAAGAAAGGGTATAAAAGAAGAAAATCTAATGACATGGCCTCCTTGTTCACCTGATCTGAACCCCATTGAGAACCTGTGGTCCATCATCAAATGTGAGATTTACAAGGAGGGAAAACAGTACACCTCTCTGAACAGTGTCTGGGAGGCTGTGGTTGCTGCTGCACACAATGTTGATGGTGAAAAGATCAAAACACTGACCGAATCCATGGATGGCAGGCTTTTGAGTGTCCTTGCAAAGAAAGGTGGCTATATTAGTCACTGATTTGTTTTTGTTTTGTTTTTGAATGTCAGAAATGTATATTTGTGAATGTTGAGATGTTATATTGGTTTCACTGGTAAAAATAAATAATTGAAATGGGTATATATTTGTTTTTTGTTAAGTTGCCTAATAATTATGCACAGTAATAGTCACCTGCACACACAGATATCCCCCTAAAATAGCTAAAACTAAAAACAAACTAAAAACTACTTCCAAAAATATTCAGCTTTGATATTAATGAGTTTTTTGGGTTCATTGAGAACATGGTTGTTGTTCAATAATAAAATTAATCCTCAAAAATACAACTTGCCTAATAATTCTGCACTCCCTGTAAAGTGCACATATAAGATGCCAGCTTGTAATATATCAGAGGCCACCTTATCATTTACAGATGCCTTTGAAAATTATGTTTTCTGTATTTTATGTATCCATACTTTGCCTTATTACATAATATTTCTCATCTTTTTCAGACATGTTTTAGATTTTAATTTCTTATTTATTTATAGATACACATTTTACTGCTAAATGTATCTGTACATCTAACCATTACACCTATATGAGTGTTTTGGACATCCCATTTCAAAACTATGGGTAATAATACAGAGTTCGGCACCTTTTGTAGCTATAAGCCTCTGCTGGGAAACCTTTTCAGAAGGTTTTGGAGTAAGTCTTCCAATTCATCCCAAAGTTGGAAGCATACAAATTTTTAAAATATCTTTGTATGCTGTTGCATAAATTACTCTTCACTGGAAAGGAGAGGTCTAGTCCAAACCCTAAAATACATTCCCCGTACCATTATCCCTTCTCCACTAAATAATAGGCACTATGCGTTCTAGTCGGTAGCATTCTCCAGGCAATTAGTCCAGATTTGTCCATCAGACTGCCAGATCATGAAACATGATTCAAAACTCCAGAGTTTCCACTGCTAGAGATTCTAATAGTGGTGTCCTTTACCCTACTTCAGCCAATGCTTGGTATTGCACATGGTGATCTTAGGCTTATGTCCAGCTGCTCAGCAAAGAAAATGGATTTCATGAAGCTGAATAATAATCAGAAGGGGTGTCCATATACTTTTAGCATTACACACACCTGTGACTACGTGATGGCAATTTGCAGGGTTTTGTAACTTTTTAATGCCAAAAAGAGGCATAATGGGGAGACAAATCCCCCCCATTATGTTTACAATGATTCTAATTACATTTTTGCAGCATTCATTACCAGCTCTGTTCTCTCTTGTGGTAACATAGGGGGATATTTATCGATTCTGGTGTTGCCATACATCTGTCATGATCCCCTGTGCTCTGTAGCAGGATGCGCCTAATTTATTAAGGATAACTTAGATTAGAGCTGTAACTTACGCCAGTTTCTAGGCTACTTTCACACTAGCGTTTTGGCTTTCCGTTTGTGAGATCCGTTCAGGGCTCTCAAAAGCAGTCCAAAACGGATCAGTTTTGCCCTAAAGAATTTTGAATAGAAAAGGATCCGCTCAGAATGCATCAGTTTGCCTCCGTCCAGTCACCATTCCGGTCTAGACGCAGACACCAAAACGCTGCCTGCAGCGTTTTGCTGTCTGCCTGAGGAACCGGAGACAAACGGATCCATCCCCATTGACTTACATTGTGTGCCAGGACGGATCCGTTTTATCTGACACAACCGAAAACGAATCCGTCTCCCATTGACTTTCGATGATGTTCAAGACGGATCCGTCATGGCTATAGAAGACATAATACAACCGTATCCGTTCATGACGGATTCATGCGGCGTATTATTGTAACGGCAGCGTTTTTGCAGATCCATGACGGATCCGCAAAAAACGCTACTGTGAAAGTAGTCTTACACGGCAGTGATTCACGGAAGTGTGCTGTCCATGTTCTCCAAGCACAGCACATTTACCCATTCATTTTAACGTGTGTATTCACACATCCGTGTGTTAGCACGGTCTGTGGTTTTAGCACAGAAGCATGCTCTATTTTGTCTGTGTTCACAGATGCATCACGCCCATTATAGGCTTTGGGTCTGTGAAAAACACGTATTTTACGGACCATTAGGAGGAGATGCTATGAAAATTAAAGGGGTATTCCCATCTGAGACAATTGGGGCATATCGCTACACTAAGAACAGAGGCCCCAAAGTTGTGTAAGGCACATTGCGCATCCACAGCCACCCTCAATTCATTTCTATGGGGCCACTAAAAATAGCCGAGAACTGGCTTGGCTATTTCCGTTGGCCCCATAGAAATAGTAATGGGAGCGGTGGCCACGAAAGCACGGTGCACCCCCATTCAGTACTATGGAGGGAGCGCTTGGTGGTGGCCAGACCCGGTGAAACCCGGGGTCCTTCGGCCACCACCTTCCCTGCACCTATCAGACAATGGGGGCATAGTCTAGCGATATGCCCCCATTGTCTAAGATGGGAACACCCCTTTCATTTTCATCTGCAAAGTGTCCGTGAAACACGGATGACGCACGGAAATAAAAAAAACGGACACAAGGATCAAACATGGCTTCTTCACAGACATCTTTATGGATGCATGACCGATTTCATCACAGACACGGATGTGTGAATAAAGCATATGTTAGCGTATAGCCACATGGTCAGGTTTCATAAAAAAAAAAAAAAAAAAGGAGAAGAAGCTGTTCTTTATATTTTCTTTCCTTTTATGATGCACTCCTGATTTTAGCTACCAAAACTGCATCAGGAAACCTGACTGTGTGGCTGTACTTTTATAGTAAATTAGTTGGGCTATGATAGGCTCTGCCTCCTCTGCCTCCTCTGCCAAGCCCCACCCCTTTCTTGACACTTGACAAAAGTAGCAAGATGCTCAAAAAGTCAAAAATTATGTTGAAAATATATTGTGCAAATTTTTATTTATTTTTTACACCACAATGGTAGCATAAACACATTGATAAATGCTCCCCATAGGTTTCAGGCTATGGATACCATTGACAAATGATAAAAATATTTTTACATGTTAGTAATTTTCTTGGTTTCCAGATTACAACCTGCTCCTAGTTAGGCTACTTTCACATTAGCGTTTTCAATCCCGCTATTAAGATCAGTCATGGGATCTCAATAGCGGAAGAAAACTATTCAGTTTTGTCCCCATTCATTGTCAATAGGGACAAAACTGAACAAAACAAACTGCGCCAAAATGCATTTCATTCCGTTTAGTTGCGCTCCCGTCGCGGACAGAATAATGCTGCAAGCAGCGTTTTTCTGTCCGTGGTGTGGAGCAAGATGGATCCGTCCTGGCACACTCCGTAACACTTACATGGAAAAGGATCTAGGAATTTTAATAAACAGCAAACTAAGTTGTAAAAACCAGTGTCAGGTAGCTGCTGCCAAGGCCAATAAGATAATGGGTTGCATCAAAAGGGGCATAGATGCCTGTGATGAGAACATAATCCTGCCACTTTACAAATCACCAGTCAGACCACACATGGAGTACTGTGTACAGTTCTGGGCTCCTGTGAACAAGGCAGACATAGCAGAGCTGGAGAGGGTTCAGAGGAGGGCAACTAAAGTAATAACTGGAATGGGGCAACTACAGTACCCTAAAAGATTATCAAAATTAGGGTTATTTACTTTAGCACTTTAGAAAAAAGGTGACGGAGGGGAGAGCTTATTACTATATATATATATATATATATATATATATATATATATATATCTCTATCAGGGGTCATTACAGAGATCTGTCCCATCATCTATTTATCCCCAGGACTGTGATGAGGGGACATCCTCTGCGTCTGGAGGAAAGAAGGTTTGTACACAGACATAGAAGAGGATTCTTTATGTTAAGAGCAGTGAGACTATGGAACTCTCTGCCTGAGGAGGTGGTGATGGTGAGTACAATAAAGGAATTCAAAAGGGGCCTGGATGTATTTCTGGAGTATAATATTACAGATTATAGCTACTAGAGATGGGTCGTTGATCCAGGGAGTTATTCTGATTGCCCGATTGGGGTCGGGAAGGAATTTTTTATTCCTCTTAAGTGGGGAAAATTGGCTTCTACCTCAAAGTTTTTTTTTTTGCCTTCCTCTGAATCAACTAGCAGGATGACAGGCCGAACTGGACAGACAAATGTCTTTTTTCGGCCTTATGTACTATGTTACACAATGTAGGTTAATGGTGGCGGATCAGTTTTCTCTGACACAATAGAAAACGGATCCATCATGGTTATAGAAGACATAATACAACTGGATCAGTTCATGAAGGATGCATGTGGTTGCATTATGGTAACTGAAGTGTTTTTGCAGATCCATGGCGGATCCGCAAAAAGGGTAAATTATTCTTACCGGTAATTGTTTTTCCAATAACCTCCACAACTGCACTTACAGGAGGGTGTCCCCGCGCCCCGGACAGGAAACAACGCAGAAGCACATGATTTAAAAGGCCTCCTCCCCTTACCTGATCAGTCAATAAGAGAGGACACGGAGGTGATGCAAGAAAAAATATGCATTAAAAACATAAGCAAATTACATCATTTGAACAGTAAAAAAAATAAAAGGGCGGCAAATCCCAGTGCCGTTGTGGAGGCTATTGGAAAAACCAATTACCGGTAAGAGTAATTTACCCTTTTCCCCGGCGCCTTCACAACAGCACTTACAGGAGGATTAACAAAGTAATCAGCTCTAGGGGGGACTACGGCTGAAAGAATTCTGCGACCAAAAGACAAATCCTATTTTTTGAGGATATCTAATTTGTAATGATTAAAGAAAGTCATAGGGCCAGCCCAAGTGGCTTCCCTGCAAATCTGGTCCAATGAGACAGATGCAGACTCTGCCCAGGAGGAAGACATTGCTCTAGTAGAGCGAGCTCTTATATCAGTTGGAGGATGAAGATTCTTCTGGTCATAGGCCAAGATAATCATATGTCTTATCCATCTTGCTATGGAGGATTCTCTGGCTGTAGGCCTTTGTTAGGACCCTGGTATTGGAGGAAGAGATGATCTGATCGCCTGAAGCTACTGGTGGCATTCAGGTAGGATAAAACACCACTTCTCACATCCAGGTTGTGGAATTTTCTATCCTTTTCCGAGGATGGAGACAGGCAGAAGGAAGGTAACAAAACCTTTTGTTCGCAATGAAACCTGGAAACAACCTTGGGAAGAAAGGAAGGGCAATGTCAGAGGACTATAGAGTCATCTAGAATGACAAGATATGGAGGTTTTTAAGAGAAAGCCTGGATCTCATTAACTCGTTTTAAAGGTGAGAAGCTTTGGAAAAAATCTCATCAACTGGCTCAAACGGAGGTTCCATCAGGACTGAAAGGACCAAGTTCAGGTCCCAAGGTGGAATAATGGAACGGAAAGTGTAAACTTCTTATAACCCCCTTCAGAAAATGCTTAGTTAAAGGTCAATCTGCTAGCTTTATATCCAGAAATGCACTCAAGGCTGATACCTGTACCTTAAGTGTTGCAGGTCGAAGGCCTTTATCTAACCCTGCCTGCACAAATTTTAAAATTTGTGGAATACCTGGAGAAAAAAACATTACCTAAAAAGGATAAAAGGGCGTTCCAGGTTGTCAGGTAAATTTTTGATGTTGTGGGCTTCCGACTTAACATCATTGTGGAAATTACAGCATCTGATAAACCTTTCCTTCTTAAGGCCAGGCGTTCAGTCTCCTGGCCGTCAAATTGAGTTGGCTTATTTTGGGATGATATATTGGGCCCTGGAGGAGAAGGTCCGGGCTAGTCCAGAATATTCCTGCAGACAGCCTGAGGAGGAGGGGAAACCAAGATCTACTTGGCCAAAATGGAGCAATGAATGTTACTTAAGCCCCTTCTTCCTGTACTTTCATAAGAGTTCTTGGAATCAATCCGAAGGGAGGAAAGACATAGAGAAGGGACTTGGGCCATGGCTGGGAAGGTGCATCCACCCATAAGTGCTGATCCTGTCGTGAGAGGGAGCAACATTTTTTGGTTTGCCTGTTGTTCTTCATGGCAAATAGATCTAGATCTGTAATTCCCCACTTTTTGCAGGTCTGTTGAAATATCTGATAATTCAGGGACCACTCTCCTTCCTTCAAGGTCTGGCGACTGAAGAAGTCAGCTATTACATAGTTTTCTCCCCTCACATGGACCGCTGTCAGTGATATAAGATTCTTTTCTGCCCAAAGAAGAATGTCTCGACACTGCCACTAAGGAACGGCTTCTGGTTCCCCCTTGCGTGTTTAAGTAAGCAACTGCCGTGGTATTGTCTGAAAAACCTTTACATTTTTGGAGATGAGGTTGTGTGAAGGGAGACAATGACGTTGTAGATGGCTGAAAGTTCTTTCAGATTGGAGGAAGCATTTAGCATATCTCTTCCCCATGTGTCCTGAACTATTCTTCCGTCTGAGAGACCGCCCCAACCTGAACTGCTGGCATCTCTGGTCACAATCATTTGTTTTCCTTGATGCCAATAGACCCCCGTTTGCATATTTTTCTCTATTCTCAATCCCATCAAAGATTCTCTTACTGACCTGGGGATGAGAACTCGTCTTTCTAGAGTGGAGTTGGTACCGTCCCAGGAGGATAAAAGAAAAGCTTGAAGGAATCTTGTGTGACTCTGAGCCCATCTGAGCGACGGGATTGTTGCCGTCATGAGACCTAGGATGGCCGTGATATTCCTTATGGAAGCGACCCTCTGGCTGCAGAACAGAGATTTTTTGAAGTAGACAATTCTGTTTCTCTAGGAGCAGAAAAGACATTAGACGATGAGAGTCTAGGAGAGCTTTCTTTGATCTGGACATAGGGCTGATTTTTTAAAATTTATCACCCATCGCAAAGTGGTGAAGCATCTTTGGACTTTGGAAAGGTGGGATCGTAAGACTTCCTCCAACGGTGAAGCAATCAGGAAGTAGTCCAAATATGGAACAATTTGAATGTCCTGTAAGTGAAGGTACTTTGTGACTTCTGACATGATTTTTGAGAATACACTCGAGGCTGAGGAGAGTCCGAATGGGAAGGCCCTGAATTGAAAATGGCATAACTGATCCCCTATGAAGACAGCGATTTTTAGATATTTCTGATGGCTCTGGTATATTGGGACATCATAGTAGGCGTCTTGAAGGTCCATAGTCGATATGAAACAGTCCTGAGGGAGTACGTTTATAGTGGATTTTATGGTTTCCATTTTGAATTTTTTGTAGATGATGGATCTGTTTGAGGATTTTAGATTTATTATTAAATGGAAGTATTAATTTGGTTTTTGCACGAGAAAAATTGGAGAAAAGTAACCTTCGCCGTACTGATTTTCTGGGACTGGATGAAGTACTTTTTTGGATTCTAGAGATGAGCGTTCCGATTTTAGACAAATTAGTTTTTCTTTCTGAGGCAGTTTTTTGTTTATGAAGAACCGGTTTGGAGGATGAGACAAAAACTCCATTTTAAGGCCTTCCTTTAAAGTAGCTACAACCCATGGGGAGGCCTCTATCTTTTCCCAGGCAGGAGTGAAGTGTTTTAATCTGCCTCCCACATGGTCTATGGCGTCACTGTGCGCAACAGGAGGAACTTTCAAGATTGAAAAGGAATCCTCTCCCTCTGCCCCTGGACGGCTGCCACTTTCTTGACCCCTCTTTTTTTCTCAGGTCCAGTCTCGTTTTTTTCTGGTTTTGAAAGGAACGTCTTAGATGAAAGTAACGATTTTCGAGCGGAAATCCTTTTTTTTTTGTCAAGAATGTTGTCCAAGGTCGAGCCAAATAATCTGTCTCCCTCACAGGGGATTGAGCACAGGCTGTTTTTAGAACTTGCATCACCAAACCATGTACGAAGCCAGATCACTCTACGGGTCGTATGAGATAAAGCAGCAGACCTAGCAGAGAATCTGACTAAGTCAGCAGATGCATCTGCCAGAAAGTTGGATGCTTTCTTCAAAGTAGGCAAAGAGGCTAAGATCTCATCCCTAGGTGTACCTGCTGCCAGGTGTTGTTCTAATTGATTAAGCCAGACGGATAACGTTCTGGCTGTACAGGTAGATGCAATACTGGGACACAATATGGCTGTATTTGTTTCCCATGATTTCTTCAATACATTTTCACACTTCTTGTCCATGGGCTCTCTCAAGAGAAATGCGGGCAACTGGAGCATCTATTTTTGGCATCTTGTCCCACAAATTAGAATCAGATCCTGAAAAGGGATATTTCCGAATAAAGAAATTTGTCACGGCTGTTCTTTTTTCCGGATTTTGCATTTCAAACACTGCTCAGTGCTGTCTCTGTTTTTGTAACAGGGAGCTAATCATTGCAGCTCCCTGAACTTCATGAACGTTGGGCTGATAATTAAATTGGTTGTCCAATTAAAACAGATTATCCCTAATCACAGGATAGGGAAAAAATGTGAGCGTCGGGGGCCAATCACTAGAGAACCTGGGCCTGTGTTCCCTAGTTTGAAAGTCATGGGGGATGCATATGCACGATTCCCTCCATTCAACTCTATAGAACTTCTGGAAATCTGCAAATAAAGTCAGGACTATAAATATGGTACCTGGCTGCACGCAGATCAGATATACAGATTGGTGGCTGAAACTGGTTAAGGAAGGTGACACCATCTCCATCACAGGTGACACCTCTCCCTGATGGCAAATATACAATCAATCCCTACATTCTCCCCTAAGAATAGCAGAATTTTTTCTGATTAAGGTAGTAAGTAATTAATAAAATAAAAAAACATTTGCTGCTGACTATATGGATAAATCTGAACAGAGATTTTACTGTTTTTCTTATATTAATCTAGATGAATCTAAGCTTGCTCACACAAAACTAATCCATGTTATCTGCTTAGGTAGCCTACAAAGCCCTTTTGTATCTTTCTCTGTGTAAGTGCAGGATTATCCACTTAATACAAAAGAATACAAAGAGAGGAATAAGGAAAATAACAGTCGGGACTGATTGTGTCAGCAGACACCATCGGCAACAATTTACATTTACTACCTAGTCATGATGTGTTGGGGCAACAGCAGTTACTGTGGTATTACATTTTTTCTGCAGTTTGAAGTCCAAAGATACAGTATATACAATAAAAGTAATTTTGTGTAATATTCTTTTAATTAACTCGACTCTCCAGGTTCCCCTTTACCTCAAAATGTGTGAGGCAGTTACCTGATCGTTTAGTAATCACTACTTTCTATATCATTCTGCCACTGCTGTAATGGAAATCAGCTCTCTATTCGTGTACTTATTGGTGAGTTTGTGCTGGGTTGTGTTTATACACAGCAGCCAATCAGAAAAGGAAGAGCTGATCGTGGAGGCAGAGAGCAGAAGCCTAAACCAATGATGAGAAAGAAGGTGTGTCTCAGACTACGACAGAATACCTGTAGAAACTGTAGCCCCAGATAGGGTTTCTCCACCCCGGGAGACTAAAGCTGAACTAAAAACCAGCCAAGCAACAAGATCTCAGGAAAATAAATAGAAAGTAATCTTCCTCTGTAGGTGCTAACTTAAATAACACAATGTTTGAGCTTCTGACTGGACAGTTGTTTTAAAGGCCTTCTCCAGGCTTTAACAATTAATGACTTAGGTTACTTTCACACTAGCGTTTTTACTAGATCCGGCAGGGATCAGCAAAAACGCTTCCGTTACTGATAACACAACCATCTGCATCCGTTATGAACCGATCCGCTTGTATTAGCTTTAACATTGCCAAGACAGATCCGTCATAAACTTCATTGAAATTCAAAGGAGGACGGATCCGTTTTCTATTGTGGCTGAGAAAACGGATTCGTCCCCATTGACTTGCATTGCAAGTCATGCCGGATCTGTCTTGCTCCGCATCCCAGGACAGAAAGCAAACTACAACATGCTGCTCTCCGGTATGGGAATGCATTTTGGAGCATTCCGTTCTGTTCAGTTTTGTCCTCCATTTTGGCCAAGTTTTGTCAAAACCTCTTTTCAAGTGTCCAATATTATAAAAACTCTGAAAAAAAAGATTTTCATGGAAGAACAGCATGAAGGAAGCTAATGCTGTCTAAAAAAAAAACAATATTGCTGCCCATCTCAAGCATACCCAAGAACACCTAGATGTTCCACAATGCTTGTGGGTATATATTCTATATACATATCATGATCGGTGCACATGCAACATAATAAGCCATGAGGGGCACTCTGGAATTTATAGTACTTGTGAGCTTTGATTTGACTGTAAGGGGGAACCTGCTTTCACACTCGCCTAATGCATTAGGCCAGGTCTGGGGAACCTCTTGCCTGCGGGCCACATACGGCCCGCGTGATCATTCCCCAGCCACTGCCAGAGCATATAGTGAAAATGCCAATGATCGCTTCCATTACGGAAGTGATCATTACCATGTGGGAGGCGCAGGAAGATGACAACAGCACTGCACTGGCTGTACTCACCTTCCCTGGTTTTCTTCCGGCCACGTTCTGTGTTCTGACAAGTAAAGTGTCCGGACTTAGTGCATGTGGGTGTGTACTATGACCCGACCCTGTGCGCTGTCAGGTCACAGTTTAGCGCGACAGGAAGAAACCAGGGAGAGTAAGTGAGGCTGGGGGTCTGATCTAAGGCTGGGGAGGGTCTGATGGGGGTCTGATCTAAAGCTGAGGGGTCTGATGGGGATCTTATCTAAGGCTGGGGAGGGTCTGATCTGAGGCTTGGGAGGGTCTGATGGGGATCTGAGGCTTGGGAGGGTCTGATGGGGATCTGGGGCTGGGAGGTCTGATGTGAGTCTGCTCTGAGGCTGATGTAGGCTGCAGGGTCTGATAGGAGGCTGATGGAGGTGGGGCAGATCTGAGAAAGGGAAAAAGGCAGGGACAGTTGCGAAGGAAGAGGCAGAGAGTATGAAAGATGGGTGAACCCCTCTCTGGACCCCCTTGGATGAGCTTGGCTGTCATTAATGCCAAATAAATACATACATAAATAGATTCATAACATTCTGAACTTACAAATTAGACTGCTATAGTTGGTCAAAATAGCACCTGTACTATAAATATGTAATATATAAAGTGCAGGCGCCATTTTGTGCTACAAAAATACAGCGCTCTAGATTTTTAATTGAACCAAAATTTATGTAACTTACCCCTAAGTCAATTGTATGTTTGACCAAATATAGCAGTCAAATTTTTAAGTTGAAAATTTTGTATGGCCCGCAAACTATGTTAAAAATATCCAAATGGCCCTTGGTAGCAAAAAGGTTCCCCACCCTTTCATTAGGCCAACGATGAGTTGAGTGACCCTCAACACGTTCACACATCCAAAACACTGGCACCATTTGTCAATACCACGGATGGAATGCTCGTTACAGACTCACAGCACTCACAGGAACGCAATGTGTTCTAGCATACGATAGGCAAACTTCAATGTTAACACAGCAAACTGATACTTACAGGGTGTGGGTATGTTTAGAGAAGCAAGGAATGACTTATTCAATTTAAGATTTAACATACAAATAGGTACAGTACTAAAAGGTTCCAAAAAATGAGAAAAAAGGAAACATATAAGCAAACATTACAGAAATAAAATGGGCATAAAATAATGAATCTCATACCAACTAGTTCAGTGAGGGATCCACACTGGGAGGACACCTAAAAGTTGACCAGACCTACAACTAGGTTTATCTGTGAGATCTGACCATGTGTGGTTTACAGTATCCAATTTTTAAAGGGTCTTAAGCAGGCCCCTCTTCACCCTCCTCTTAGTCATGTGACAGGAGGCTGGCTAATTACATGCAAAAAGTGGATGGTTCCATGGCATAATGCTAATTTGCACCAAAACATATTGCAGATATCTCTGAGAAGAATAATATGACCAGCAGATTTTACAGGATATTTTTTTACCGGGCCAGGCATACCAAACACAAATATGAAATATTAATTATTTCAACCAATATTTAACTCGGTAGGCTTCCTAAGGCTGAAAATCCTGGCACTTGAGACCAAAGAAGCGCCCAATTTCCAAATTGAGAGAACATAAGTTAAGAATTATAAAATATGAATCATGACCAGGCTGCTTTTGAAATTAGAAAAAACAGTGTCGGCACTCCTGTTCAACAGATGGAATTAGGTGCTCACCTCCAGGTTTACCCGTAAACCAATAGTAATGCAGTATTATATCCAAAATGGAGGGGCACACAGTAATCGGGTCAAATGAACAGAGCTACAAATTTGCTAGTAGAAAAAAACCTTATTTAATAATAACACATCTATTATAGATAAAAAATATAGGATAAGACCCTGTTAAAACAAATGATCGGCAAGTGATATAATTATATCCAATAGATCCCAGGGCCCCTTCTAATATTTTATCTGGATAGTCTCTATATATAGTCTGGATAGTCTCTATCAAGCTTGATCTATCAAGCTCAAGCAATCATTGCTTGATAGAGACTATCCAGATATAATATTAGAAGGGGCCCTCACCAAAGTGAAAGAGATGGACAGGGAGACGTTTTTTAAAAACAAAGAAGAAATAAAAGACGATAAGATTAGACTAATATTACCTTTTCAATCTAACTATAAAAAAGTGGAGTGTATTATTAGGAAATATTGGTGTCACCTCCTTGAAGATAAGCATATAGGGGGTTTATTGACAGAGCAACCTAAAATAACATACACTAAGGTCCCCAATATTGGGTTGAAAGTAGCACCTTCAATAAAGAAAAAGAAAACTACAGGAGCATCTTCTTGGCTAACACTACAAGGTTTTTACAGATGCAACAGATGTTGCAACTGCAAAACAAGCTTCTTTGCACGTAAAATCACTAGAGTAGCTTTGACGCAAAACTCCTTTAGTATGGAGATTAAAGAGATGTTAACCTGTGATTCAGAGGGATTAATTTATATCTTACAATGTCCCTGTCCTCGCCAATATGTGGGTAGAATGAAAAGACCACTTAAGAAGAGGGTGGCAGAACACATGAACAACATTCGTAAGGGTTGTATGACACACACCCTATCTAAACATTACAAAGAAGTACATGATAGTGACCCTAGCTCTTTGTGCTTTATAGCAATTGAAAAAGTAGTCAAACCATGGAGAGGAGGAGACTATATAGCACAAATGTCCAGGCAGGAGTCTAGGAGAATATATGAATTTGAAACATTGATACCTAAGGGCCTCAACGCCGAAACGGAGTTGTTTAGTTTTTTGTAAGGCTTGGGAGCCAGGGGCGACGTGACATCGGCAACTGGCTGTTTATCAGCTTGTCGATCTCTCCTCTCCCATGTGCTCTATTTATGTATTTATGTATTGATTGTATAGATCGATTTACATGAGTAAGAAGTTCTACCTTGAAGTACTTTGAAAAATGCTTCCTTTTTGGCTCTTTCGTATTTTAGAGGTGTTTTATATATTTTATATATGGATGTAATAAGTAAATTTACATTTTGTGTGTGATTATATGCCAATAACCAGATATGGATCCTATCCAATGATGAGTTATATTTGGATTGGGGGCGGGTTAACTGACAGCCAATGGGACAATGCGATTTACGACAGGTCCCCATATAAGAAAGCTCTCACAAGGCTCACACTATTGCTGCCACTGAGGAAGGGACAAGTTGCGTCCCGAAACGCGTCTGGGTCCAGCAATAGTGAGAGCGACAACACTGAATATGCACTTTGGCAAAGTAGACGTCTAAACAGAGCATATAAAAGTACAACTATTCAAGGATACAAGCCGGACCAATCCGAGGATTAAGCCCACGTTACGTGGGACGCCACGTTGTATGACGCAGGGGACCACGTGGGACGCCGCGGCAGGTCCTGGAAGGGCGATTGCAAGGAAGTTGGAAACGGCCGGCGCTCGTGCTATGGAGCGGTAATGTACCATCTCAAACAGTGATATTCGCTGTACTTACATGGTGTAACTTTACACAAAGGATTATACCAATATTTGAATGGGACAGACGAATGAATTAATATCCATTATATATTATGCAAGGACAATTCATCTATCAGTGCGGAAGGAGGAGACGCACTCTAGTAGCAACGCTACACTTGTGACTATTGGCTGCAGTTTTGAAAAGGGGACATTTCCCAAGTAGGATTATTATATCCTAGGGATCTATTGGATATAATTATATCACTTGCCGATCATTTGTTTTAACAGGGTCTTATCCTATATTTTTTTATCTATAATAGATGTGTTATTATTAAATAAGGGTTTTTTTCTACTAGCAAATTTGTAGCTCTGTTCATTTGACCCGATTACTGTGTGCCCCTCCATTTTGGATAGAATACTGCTTTTGAAATTTATCTTCTGGATTATGGATATATACAGACCCAGCATAAGATGGGTTGGAGATGTACCCTCTGTGGCCTGTATTAATTCCATTGGCACCTTTGTGGTAACTGGCAAGCAGTACAGTTTGGCCTTTTGTCTGAAAATAACTTGGGGAGGGGATTTACAGATTGTAAAGGGGATTTACAGATTATTAAATTCAAGGGTTAATTTATTTTCTCCATGCACTGTGGATGTTTAATCAGTGTGTTCTATAAAAGCTGGTACAACTATCTGTGTGTAATTAGTTTAGATTGTTTTTCTAGAATTGGAAAACAACCACATTGTATTAGTAATCACTGCAGGAATCATTCCAAAAGGTTTAGTTACTTTTTAATCAAACTGTATCTCCCCTAGGATCCTGAAGCCTTCGGGTATAATGCTCACATAAACATGAGTTCAGACTTTGCAAAGTGTACTGCGTGGTTTATGGTAAATGTTTTTACACTAATTGCCTATATTTTGTGATGTGAATATTGGCTTCAAGGTGAGATGCATTTTAACATGCTTCACCTGTAAAAGAAACATATGGCCAATAACATATGACCCATTATAGTCAATAGGCTCTGGGGGGGTAAAGGTACTATCCGGCTATGCTCCTCTACCACAACAGCATGCTGGATCATTTTAGCACTAGTGTGAAACTAGCTTCATACAGCATTGCTCATTGATTATTTTATGCTATATTCCACAGCGCTTTACAGACTTTGCATCAAGCTGTCCCCAGTGGGGCTCACAATCTAAGTTCCCTATCAATATGTCTCTGGAGTGTGGGAGGAAAACGGAGTACCCAGAGGAAACCCACACAAACACAGAGAGAACATACAATCTCCATGCAGATGTTGTCCTTGGATGGATTCAAACCCAGGACCCCAGCTCTGCAAGGCACTAGTGCCAACTACTGAGTAACTGTGCTGTCCATACATTGTGATCAAACTGAAAGCAACCTTACCTCCCTGACCTTGGTATAACTAGCAGGCTCGGTTTAACCATGTCTGCATGTTACTTCAGTGGGTAGAGGGGTAGCAGCCTACCTGCCACAGGAACAAAGGATCGGTTGGGCATATAAAAATCCAACATGCACATGTGGCTGACCCCATCAGGCCAAGTCAAATTTGATAAAATGTATATAGATAGCTTAAGAATCTTTTGTTTCCCCTATATCAGGCATGCTCAACCTGCGGTCCTCCAGCTGTTGCAAAACTACAACTCCCATCATTCCCGGACAGCCAACAGCTATCAGCCTACAGAAGGGCATGTTGGGAGTTGTACTTTCACAAAAGCTGGAGGGCCGCAGGTTGAGCATCCCTGCCCTATATAATGATATGTTAAGAAAGGTAAGAGTATGTCTATATTATTACATACAGTCACAAGCAGAAACAATTGTTTTATAGAAAAAGTCTGCCCGCTATGATATACATAGACATAATAAATCCAAGGTGATTAAAAAGCAGCAATGCTCTGGGCCCCTTCTTTGCAAGGAATGTATATTGATAGATATATGTACATAATTCCTGCTTCAAGCTGCATTATAGTACACATAATTGCAATATATAAACCAATAAAAAGCAGTTGTTTTGGCAAATAAAATAATGAATGTAATAACATTTATAAACTGCCAAGCCTCGTTGGCTTATTAATCAGTTAAACTATACGTCTACACATGACAAATGAACTAAAAACTATTTCAGTGTAATAGACAGAGCTATATATTAAGAATTGTTAAAACGCTGCCAAACTAATTATGTACACACATCCATTTACCTTGCTACACATTATACTGCAATCTGAAAAATAAAAAAAAATCATGATTGTCTTTAGTGCCGAGATACAATAGTAGTGGTTTCACACTACTACATTTAAAGAGTAATTGCCCTTTCCTTTTTTTTTTGCTAATGTAGGGACAGTGACAGGGGACTTTTTTGTAATATACTTTATTTAGGGAAAAACATTTATTTGTGGTAGAAAACTTGGGCTGAAATTTCCCTTAGCAGCGCTCTTTCAAATCAGCATTGCTAAGGGACATCCATCTTCTATCAGCATAGGAGAGACAGGCTGTGCAGGAGCTGTGGGCCTCTGCCTGCCCTGCTCCCTCACAGCCTTGTGGAAAAAAGAGCACTCTCCGTTAGAGTTGGGCAATATACCGGTTATGACGATATACCGCGGTATTAGAAAACAGCGATACTGCGATATCGCTGTTTCCTAATAACCGCGGTATTCTGTGACGTCATGCGCTCTGTCTATTCCCCAGTCTGCGGCGCCGTCCACCCGCACAAAGAGAGCCACCCGTTCATTTAACATACCTAGCAGCGTGGCTCAGGAACAATACACTCCATCCCTGGCCCCGACTCCTCCTACCGGCTCCCTGGCTCCGCCTCTAAAAGTGTGGGGAGCCCGAGAGGGTTAAAGACTTTTCCCACGGCTGCCTCTCTCCCATGTTCAAAGTCTCCGCCCCTAGACAGAATCACCACACGAGGAAGGCAGCTGAGGGAAAAGTCCAGACGCCACCACCCTCCGTGACTCACTGAGCTCTGTGTTGTCCTGGCCTACGAGGGCTGGAGTGTTCAACAACTCCAAGGAGCAGCCACAGGTGTGTGAGATGAAACTGAGACCCCTAAAATGACAAACTGTAATAAATAAAGGTGGATAGTGAAATGTCTTCTGTGGCCCTGGGGCTGCCTGACATTCCCTTCCTGCATGTAGCTGTAGCATCACCAGTAGTAGGCATTAGGGAATAAACAATCATGAGTCCCCCTCCCCAAACATAAGCAAGAAGACATTACTGTATGGTGGCCATAGCCACATTATACTGAGGAGGAAGGAACTTAGAGGCACAGTATAATGTCTCCTTGTGTCCCTCCATACAGTATAATGTCTCCTTGTGGCTGCCCCCATACAGTATAATGTCTCCTTATGGCCCTCCAGTATAACGTTTCCTTGTGGACCCCCATACAGTATAACGTCTACATTGTGGCCCTCCATAATGTCTCCTTGTGGCCCGCCGCCCCCCATACAGTATAATATCTCCTTGTGGCCCCCCATACAGTATAACGTCTACATTGTGGTTGCCCCCATACAGTATAACATCTCCTTGTGGTTGCCCCCATACAGTATAACGTCTTCTTTTGGCTGCCCCCATACAGTATAACGTTTCCTTGTGGCTGCCCCCATGCAGTATACCGTCTCCTTGTGGCTGCCCCCATGCAGTATACCGTCTCCTTGTGGCTGCCCCCATGCAGTATAACGTCTCCTTGTGGTTGCCCCCATACAGTATAACGTCTCCTTTTGGCTGCCCCCATACAGTATAACGTCTCCTTTTGGCTGCCCCCATGCAGTATAACGTCTCCTTTTGGCTTCCCCCATGCAGTATAACGTCTCCTTGTGGCTGCCCCCATACAGTATAACATCTCCTTGTGGCTGCCCCCATACAGTATAACGTCTCCTTGTGGCTGCCCCCATGCAGCATAACGTCTCCTTGTGGCTGCCCCCATACAGTATAACGTCTCCTTGTGGCTGCCCCCATACAGTATAACGTCTCCTTGTGGCTGCCCCCATACAGTATAACGTCTCCTTGTGGCTGCCCCCATACAGTATAACATCTCCTTGTGGCTGCCCCCATACAGTATAACGTCTCCTTGTGGCTGCCCCCATACAGTATAATGTCTCCTTGTGGCCTCCCCCCATACAGTATACCGTCTCCTTGTGGCTGCCCCCATATAGTATAACGTCTCCTTGTGGCTGCCCCCATGCAGTATAACGTCTCCTTGTGGCTGCCCTCATACAGTATAACGTCTCCTTGTGGCTGCTCCCATACAGTATAATGTCTCCTTGTGGCTGCCCCATACAGTATAATGTCTCCTTGTGGCTGCCCCATACAGTATAATGTCTCCTTGTGGCCGCCCCCCATACAGTATAACGTCTCCTTGTGGCTGCTCCCATACAGTATAATGTCTCCTTGTGGCTGCCCCATACAGTACAATGTCTCCTTGTGGCTGCCCCCCATACAGTATAACGTCTCCTTGTGGCCGCCCCCCATACAGTATAACGTCTCCTTGTGGCCGTCCCCCATACAGTATAACGTCTCCTTTTGGCTGCCCCCATACAGTATAACGTTTCCTTGTGGCTGCCCCCATGCAGTATACAGTCTGCTTGTGGCTGCCCCCATGCAGTATAACGTCTCCTTGTGGTTGCCCCCATACAGTATAACGTCTCCTTTTGGCTGCCCCCATACAGTATAATGTCTCCTTTTGGCTGCCACCATGCAGTATAACGTCTCCTTTTGGCTGCCCCCATGCAGTATAACGTCTCCTTGTGGCCGCCCCCCCATACAGTATAACGTCTCCTTGTGGCCGTCCCCCATACAGTATAATGTCTCCTTGTGGCCCCCATACAGTATAACGTCTCCTTGTGGCTGCCCCCATACTGTATAATGTCTCCTTGTGGCCCCCATACAATAAAACGTCTCCTTGTAGCTGCCCCCATACAGTATAACGTCTCCTTGTGGCTGCCTCCATACAGTATAATGTCTCCTTGTGGCCGCCCCCCATACAGTATAACGTCTCCTTGTGGCCGCCCCCCATACAGTATAACGTCTACTTGTGGCCCCCATACAGTATAACGTCTCCTTGCGGCTGCCCCCATACAGTATAATGTCTCCAAGTGTTTTTTTCTTCTACATGGGCATTTATCGTTATCGTGGCAATATTTTTGATATCGCCTAACCCTACTCTCCGTTTATAAAGTATATATACATTACCCCGTTTTATAAAATATGATGAACTTGTACACTATTGTACAGTCATGGCCAAAAGTTTTGAGAATTACATAAATATTGGAAATTGGAAAAGTTGCTGCTTAAGTTTTATAATAGCAATTTGCATATAATCCAAAATGTTATGAAGAGTGCTCAGATGAATTGCATAGTCCTTCTTTAAAATGAAAATTAACTTAATCCCAAAAAAACCTTTCCACTGCATTTCATTGCTGTCATTAAGGGACCTGCTGAGATCATTTCAGTAATCATCTTGTAACTCAGGTAAGAATGTTGACGAGCACAAGGCTGGAGATCATTATGTCACGCTGATTGGGTTAAAATGGCAGACTTGACATGTTAAAAGGAGGGTGATGCTTGAAATCATTGTTCTTCCATTGTTAACCATGGTGACCTGCAAAGAAACGCGTGCAGCCACCACTGCGTTACATAAAAATGGCTTCACAGGCAAGGATATTGTGGCTACTAAGATTGCACCTCAATCAACAATTTATAGGATCATCAAGAACTTGTTAAGAAGGCTTCAGGGCGTCCAAGAAAGTCCAGTAAGCGCCAGGATCGACTCCTAAAGAGGATTCAGCTGCGGGATCGGAGTGCCACCAGTGCAGAGCTTGCTCAGGAATGGCAGCAGGCAGGTGTGAGCGCATCTGCACACATAGTGAGGCGAAGACTTTTGGAAGATGGCCTGGTCTCAAGAAGTGCAGCAAAGAAGCCACTTCTCTCCAAAAAAAACATCAGGGACAGATTGATCTTCTGCAGAAAGTATTGAGAATGGACTGCTGAGGACAGGGGCAAAGTCATATTCTCCGATGAAGCCTCTTTCCGATTGTTTGGGGCATCAGAAAAAAGGCTTGTCCGGAGAAGAAAAGGTGAGCGCTACCATCAGTCCTGTGTCATGCCAACAGTAAAGCATCCTGAGACCATTCATGTGTGGGGTTGCTTCTCATCCAAGGGAGTGGGCTCACTCACAATTTTGCCCAAAAACACAGCCATGAATAAAGAATAGTACCAAAACACCCGCCAACAGCAACTTCTTCCAACAATCCAACAACAGTTTGGTGAAGAACAATGCGTTTTCCAGCACGATAGAGCACCGTGCCATATGGCAAAAGTGATAACTAAGTGGCTCGGGGACCAAAACGTTGACATTTTGGGTCCATGGCCTGGAAACTCCGCAGATCTTAATCCCATTGAGAACTTGTGGCCAATCCTCAAGAGGCGGGTGGACAAACAAAAACCCACTAATTCTGACAAACTCCAAGAAGTGATTATTAAAGAATGGGTTGCTATCAGTCAGGAATTGGCCCAGAAGTTGATTGAGAGCATGCCCAGTCGAATTGCAGAGGTCCTGAAAAAGAAGGGCCAACACTGCAAATAGTGACTCTTTGCATTAATGTCATGTAATTGTCGATAAAAGTCTTTGAAACGTATGAAGTGCGTGTAATTATATTTCACTACATCACAGAAACAACTGAAACAAAAATCTAAAAGCAGTTCAGCAGCAAACTTTGTGAAAACTAATATTTGTGTCATTCTCAAAACTTTTGGCCATGACTGCATATGCTCACTGACCAGTCCTGTCAGTGAGCTGCTTTCCCCCTGCACTCCCGGCTCACTAATAAAGCAGCCGCTGGGAGCGATGCCTGCATGAGCGGTAAGCACTCATTACAGGCAGTGCAGGGAGGCAGGGGGAAGCTGCTATATAGTATATAGGGACAGTTATGTTGCTATATACTGTATAAGAGCTTCCCCCTGCCTTCCCTGAACCAGCGTGGCCAGCGTTGTTAGTGAGCTTTTCCCCTACACTCCTGGTGTGCTAACTGATGAACCAGCCCCTGGGAGCGATGCCTGTGTGAGCAGTAAGCACTCACTACAGGCAGTGCAGGGAGGCAGGGGGAAGCTCTTATACCGTATGTAGGTACAGTTATGTCCCTAGATACTGTATAGCAGCTTCCTCCTGCCTCTCTGCAGTGAGTGCTTACCGCTCGGTCAGGCTGGTTCATCAGTCAGCATGTCAAGAGGGCAGGGAGAAAGCTCACAGACAGCGCTAGCCACGCAGAGTGTACAAGTTCATATTTTATAAAAGGGATAATGTATATATACTTTATAAACAGAGAATGCTCTTTTCTCCACAAGGCTGTGAGGGAGCAGGGCAGGCAGAGGCCCGCAGCTTCCACACAGCCCGTTTCTCCTATGCTCATTTTAAAGAGCGCTGATAAGGAACGTCAGCCTCCGTTTCCTACCACAAATAAACATTTTCCCTAAATAAAGTATATTACAAAAATGTTCCCTGTCACTGTCCCTACACATTAGGAAAAAATAAGATTAATTGCCAGTTACACTTTAAAGATTTCAAAGTTGTAAAGAAAGTCTGTGAACAGGTCTGAGGGCAGCATAAAGGAGCAACAGAGACCCTGATTCCAGCCCTGGGTCACTTACTTGTGAAGATGTATAAGATTTCATAAATGTACTCTAAATTAGTTCCAGTGGGACCTGGGTGCTCGAGTCCTCTCCATACTGACACATAATGAGCTGCCATTTTCTCCACTTACCTGCCCAGAATGTCATCTTTCTCCTATGCACAGTGACAGGAGGACAGGGTCAGCCCGTCGATCATGTATAGAAATACTACACGCTCGTGTCCTATTGCAGCTAGTAAACAGTGTTTTTTTGAAAACTATAGCATCTATTTCACTACCTTATGCTGCCATCAGATGGGTCAGTATAAACCTGGTAACAGTTTTTTGTCACATACAGTATAAGTAACAATGATCAGTATGGCATCTTAAAAGGATTCTGTCACCACATATAACCCCTATGAGCTAAACATATGCTCATGTCCAGGGTTATAATAGGATCCCTAAGGTGGTCTTATAAAACCTATTTGTGGCTTTATGGTGCCAAAAAAAAGGTTTTACTAACCTGTCAATCAATGAATTAGGGTGCCCAAGGGGAGGTCTGTGGATCCATGGTGCCCGGCCGTTCGGTGCCCAGCGCCGCCTTCTTTACCTCTGCGCCGCCTCTCCCTCCGTCCCCATCCTCCTGCTTTCAGATCCTACGCGTGCGCACAGGCTCGGACTTGAGTGAAGTGCACATCAGGCCGGCGCATGCGCACTTCGCAAGCAGAAGCCGATGTCAGCAGTCCGCACGGCTGCAAAGCCTGTGCGCACGTGCGGACTGCTGGCATCGGCTTCTGCTTGCGAAGTGCGCATGCGCTTTAGGCTAGGTCTACACGACGGCATGTGTCGTGCGACACATAGGGCACAACTACACTGCGACATTTTGTCGCACCAATGTTGCGCAACAATTTTTATAATGATAGTCTATGGTGTCGCACTGTGACAGGCTGCGACGTGACAGTCGCAAAAAAAATCCATTTTGAATGGATTTTTTACGACTGTCATGTCGCAGTGCAACACCATAGACTATCATTATAAAAATTGCCGCACGACATTAATACGACAAAATGCCGTCCTGTAGACCAAGCCTTAGACTACTACTCCTGTTATTGCAGTGCTGCTCTCATTGATGTTCCCGCTACATAATGGAAATGGATGAAGCTGTTTAGTTTTGGCGCCTACATCCAGGGCCAGAGCTACCCTGAAACAGCTGATCGGCAGAGGTACCGATCACTGACAATCAGATAATTATGGCCTGTCCTGAGGATAGATCATTAATATCTAAATTCTGAACAACCTAAATCCTTTAGGGATATTACATAGCTGTGTCCTAATAAAACAAAACTAAGAAGCAGCCACTAGAATGGTTTTTAAATGTTTTTGCTGCATATTTTCATGCTTTAAAAAAAAAAAACGCTGTGTACCGATGATAGCTGAAAGACAATAGTAGTGAAGTACAAAATCCACTACAAACGTTACAGTGTAATCCAAGTATGTTGGCTTTCAGGCATTTCCCCTTTATATAGGACTTAAAAAAACTGAACTAAAATCCATAATAAAGGAATGTACGAGGGGTGTAGCTATAGGGGTGCAGAGGTAGCAGTCGCTACCGGAACCCAGGAGCCTGAAGGGGCCCAAAGACACTTGTGCCGCATAAGAAGAAACACAAAGCCCTGAGGAAGGGGGCCCAAGCTGAACTCTTGCACCAGGGCCCATGAGCCTTTAGCTACGGCCCTGGAATGTACCATAAATTATGAACCCTTTCATGACCAAAGGTCTGTGTTTTAGGAAACATTGATTTTGTATGATGTGGGCATATTGTAGCATGGGGACAATGGCAATGGACAAGGCTTTTTTTTTTAAATAAAAGATGCGTGATAAATGTTTAGCAGGAGTGGAGCTTTTAATATGTTATTATTTCCTTTATTTTTTCATTTTTTAGAAGTAAGCTTCCACATTGTTTACATCAGCAGTCAAACAAAGTGTAACTGCACTTTTTATAAACTTTTTAAAAAAGAATACAGAAGTGCTCACACAGTGCTGTCTTTCCTCGCTGCTGAAAATGGACTGGAGACTGTCTCATAGACTTTCTATTGAACCTCTCTTCAACAGTAAGGAGGGAGCACACTTTTGAGCACTTCTATCTCCTTGATTTAGCAATTGGTGGGGTCTCAGCAATAGGACCCCAAACAAACAAAGCCTTAGATAACTCAATATGTCATATCAAATTATTATTTTTTTTTAATTACAGTTACACTTTAAATATATAGATTGCAGAAAAGATTCAAAGTTTTGTAGCCAATATTTTCTAAAGTACAAAGATTCCAAATACATGTATTTTTCCCAAAATGTATCACTAGCACAGCCATCGAAAAAGTCTGCATAAAACAAAACATAAAAAATATCTCAAAATCTGATCATGATTTAGTTGCCTGCCATTTTACAATAGAGGTGTTATGAACAGTGGGCGTGAACCCACGGTACCAATTAACCAGTTTGACTTTGGGCTAGCAGTCCCCTGGTATTCACGCATTATACTGGGACCTGAACTTTGCTTCAGAGAACCAACCAGGCTACTACCTCCTAGAGTAGTCCCGATGTAGTTGGCAGCTGACTCACAGAATCAAAGACACCAGTCAGGGCTGGCAGGATTAGTGCATGTCCGTGAAACAGGCTCAAGGACAAGGCAGGCGGCAAAGAGGCAATTCAGTAAATGGGCTAGGGTCAGAACAGGTGGCGTGGAACAGAATCTGTAGTCAGGGAAATGTTCGTTACACAGGTAGTCAGCCACATAATTGAACTTTCACTTGGTCAACTTAAGGACCTTAAGAACAGCCAGTTATAGGTTGGGAGAGAATTTGGATGTGAGCCTGCTGGCCCTTTAAATGGCCAAGAGCAAGCGCACGCACCCTAAGGGTACCAATAGGTTTAACAGGAGAATGCAGGCCACTGTCTGCAGCCGGCGCTTGGGAACACCAACCAGAGGGAAGGGCAGGACAGCGGCAAGACTAGGGGCCAGAGTCTGGGTGAGTAGTGTGGTACCCATAGGGAGAAGCTGTGCAGTGGCTGTCACAGGACGCCAGCACAAGAGGTTCTACATTTCATTGCGGCCTTGCATATGTTGATAATGAGATGGCTACCAATTCTGCACAGCGGAGAGTCATCTCTACAAAACAGAAATGTTAGCCTATTGTGACTGCACAACAGCCCAAACAAAAATGACAACTGACAAAGAAAAGTCTTCATAGAGTTTGATTGTGCCCCCTATTGGAGTCAATGGTACCTGAAGCATGGATTTAAAAATGATTCAAATATTTTTTTATTCCTCAGTTGTCCAACATATATTTTACAGTCCCCAAAGACTATATACAAAGACATGGCTGATACTGTGCTTTTGGAAGAATATTTAATCAAGAAACTAATACAAATGGATGTAGAATAAGGAATGGGATCATCAGCATGTTGACCGATGTGGCATGATCTGCCATAATCTTTTATTACACAAAATGCGTGTCAGAAAAACTGGTCTTTTACAACAAGGTAGTTGTTAATCAGAATTTTTTATATAAATCAAACTTGTAGGTCAAACTGCTTACCTGGAGAAGTTAAGGAAGTGAACATGTCGGGTAAATAAATACGGTTGTTCAGCTGTGCTGATATTTTTTATCAATTCCATCTGCAAGAACAGAAATAGATGTCAAAAATATGACTAAAAACCAGATGCAGACATGGAAAAAGCGGTGCTTCATAGGCAGGATTGTTGGTAAACAGTTGAGGTTAAAGCGCATCAGTCAGCAGATTTGTCCCTATAAAACTGGCTGACCTGTTACATGTGCACTTGGCAGCTGAAGACATCTGTATTGGTCCCATGTTCATATGTGGCCGCATTGCGGAGAAAAATGAAGTTTTAATATATGCAAATGAACCTCTAGGAGCAACGGGGACATTCCCATTATACCTATAGGCTCTGCTCTCTCTGCAACGGCTGCGCCCTCTACACTTCAACTGACAGGGCCTTGTCAATCAAAGTGCAGAGGGTGCAGCTGATCTTATAAACACTCAATATAGGTCAATTCTTAGGCCTCTTTCACACAAGCGAGTTTTCCGCACAGGTGCGATGCGAATGCATAGCACCCACACTGAATCCGGACCCATTCATTTTAATGGGTCTGTATACATGAGCATTTTTTTTTTAACGCATCAGCTCTGCGTTGCAATGCCCTTTTCACTGATGGTTGCTGAGAGATGTTGTTTGTAAAACCTAAGTTTTTTATCACGTGCATCAAAACGCATTACATCCGTGTGGAAAAAACTGAACGCAATCTCAGACAAAACTGACTGAACTTGCTTGCAAAATGGTGCGAGTTTGACTGAACGCATCCGGATCTAATCCGTCTTAAATACGTGTTTTGAGCTATTAAAAATTTAGAGATAAGGGTTATTAGATGAACAGCACAAAGTGAATGTACGATTCTCATTGCTAGGCGGAAGGCAACCGTTTATTACAAAGCTGCTGAATTTTTTTTTATAAAGGCCAAATCAAAGAAATATTTTAAGCCCAAAATGAGTAAAATGCAATCAATAAAAAAACTGCCCCAAAAGGTGTACATAGCCTCTAAGAACTTGGGGTGTTTTTTCAAGACTGGTTCTCCTGCGGTGTAGAGTGAGATGCGACTAATTTATCAAGAGGAACTTTTAAATAAATAAGGCATATCTTTGGCACTTTGTATGTCAGAAAGTCAAACCTATGCCAGCTAGGAGCCGGAGTAGACTTGAGATACAATTTACACAACTTTCTGGTATAATTATAAAAAATTTGCCAGGTTGCCCCCTCACATTAAGCCCCACCTACTTTTTTTATTTTTATGTGCGGTCAAAAAAAACAGGCAAAAGTTGCACATTTTTGCACAAATGATGCATGGACCAAAATCTGCAACTTTTTTAAGCCAGTTTTCTAGCATAAAGCATATGATAAATCTCCCTCTAAGAGTTGACGAGGCACAACACTCTTAGGCCTCTTTCAGACGAGCGTGTCCGGATGCGTTGCGGATGCGTTCAGTGAAAACTGTGCGATTTTGCAGGCAAAGCCATTCAGTTTTTCCTGCGATTGTGTTCAGTTTTTTCCGCGCGGGTGCAATGCGTTTTGATGCATTTTTCACGCGCGTGATAAAAAACTGAAGGTTTACAAACAACATCTCCTAGCAACCATCAGTGAAAAACGCAACACACCCGCACTTGTTTGCGGATGCAATGCATTTTTCACGCAGCCCCATTCACTTCTATGGGGCCAGAGGTGCGTGAAAAACGCAGAATATAGAACATGCTGCGATTTTCACGCAACGCAGAAGTGATGCGTAAAAAACAACGCTCATGTACACAGACCCATTGAAATGTATGGGTCCGGATTCAGTGCGGGTGCTATGCGTTCACGTCACGCATTGCACCCGCGCGGAAAACTCGCTCGTGTGAAAGGGGCCTTAAAGGTGTTATCCAATATCTCCAACAGCCCCCCCCCATGTGCCGGGCCCCTCACAGGTAAGGGTACTTTCACACTTGCGTTATTCTTTTCCGGCATAGAGTTCCGTCAAAAGGGCTCTATGCCGGAGAAGAACTGATCAGGCATATCCCCATGCAATCTGAATGGATAGAAATCCGTTCAGTTTGCATCAGTATGCCTTCCGTTCAGTCACTGTCAGGCGTTTTGGCCGGACATAGTACCGCAGCATGCTGCGGTATTATGTCCGTCCAAAATGCGTGATCAGTCGCCGGAATGCCATATCCGGCATTAATTTACATTGACTTGTACGGCATTGAGAAACAACTGAAGGACGGAAAACTGTGAAAAAAAACTGCAGGACGGATCCGTCCATCCGCATGACAAGCGGAGGGACGGATCCGTTCTTGCAATGCATTTGTAGACGGATCCGCACCCGGATCAGTCTACAAATGCTGTCAGTTGTCACACTGATTGGCGGATCCGGCAGGCAGCTCCGACGACGGAACTGCCTGCCGGATCACACTAACGCAAGTGTGAAAGTACCCTAATATACTTACCATAGCCAAGCTCCCTGCGCTGCTCTTGGTCCCCGCACCGCCGCTTCTCCCTGTACAAGGATGAAAACACCCGGTGTCGGGGGAGAGCAGCCAATGGCAGGCGGGGACGGGGGTGCACCTCCCTAGAGTCATCTGCTTTACCCTAGTTTTAGAAAAGTAGGGTAAGTTCTGTGGATCTACTGTGCAGAAGATAATCTTTTCAGGTTGCAATGGAGAATCAGAAAAGGTAGCCGAGGTAGCACCAGCATCAGAAATCCTCTGTTAACAGCGCCTCAACTGCTGCAAATAAACTATTGACGTAGATTTGCTTGAGGCGTTAAAAACTGTGGACATTTGACCAGCAGAAATCTATTGGTTTCATTAGTCCAAATTTTACACTTTTCTTCCAACCAACTGCAGGTTGTGTAACTATTTGTAAAAGGAAAAGAAATGAAATGCTACAAAAGACTGCTCCCCTCTACGTCACCTGACCTTTACCCAATCAAAATGGTTTTGGATAAGAGCTTAGGCTACTTTCACACTAGTGTTTTTTTTAGATTCGTCATGGATCTGCAAAAATGCTTCCGTTACAATAATACAACCGCATGCATCAGTCATGAACGCCATTGAAGGTCAATGAGGGACGGATCAGTTTTCTATTGTGCCAGATTGTGTGCAGGCAGCGTTTTGATGTCCGCCTCCAGAGTGTTTTCCATTCAGAATGCATTAGGGCAAAACTGATCCGTTTTGGACCGCTTTTGAGAGCCCTGAATGGATCTCACAAGCGGAAAACCAAAACACTATTGTGAAAGTAGCTTTAGGCCTCATGCACACGACCGTTGTTCGTTTCCGCGTCCGTTACGTTTTTTTTTCACAGATAGGATGCTCCCCCATTCATTTTAATGGGTACGTCAAAAAAAGCGGACGTTCAACCGTTTTTGTTCCGCATCCGTGGACAAGGATAGGCATTATTACAATGGATCTGCCATAAAAACGGATCCGCCAAAAAAAAGGTCTGTCATTCGTTTTTTTTGTCGGACGCAAAATTTGCGGATGGAACGGACGCGGAAACAAACAACGGTCGTGTGCAAGAGGCCTTACTCACACCTCAGTGAATCACATACAAAAGTACATTTCTCCATTGATTCTAATGTGTTAATTCACACAGCCTTTAGGATGAGCAGAACTTTTTCATTTCCAACGGTTGTAACATTATGTTTTTATGTTGAGGTCGATGTTTAAGGGCTTATTTTTCTGGATGAGTTTTACTTTCTAGGCTAATTTAACTTATTGGCTTGGAAGGCTAAAAAATCCTGCCATTTTAAACATGTCAACTCTATTTTAAAGGTGATGATTACTATGATATCAAATATTAAGGTGTTCTTCATGTTTATGCCTTTTATTTAATAAAAACCCTTGTAGTAAAATAAAAAAATAAAAACATTGTATAACCATGGACTAGACAACATATCTGCATCAACACCAATTATATGCATACACACATAATATATATAAAACCATGCACAGAGGTGGCAATAACGCCTGTACAAGCGTCAGACGATTGTTCAGGTTTTTTTACTCCCTGGAAAAAGTCTAAGCTGTTCTAATATGCCATAGACTTTTCCCCCACATTCATCAGCGCAGTGCCTGAAATAACCAATAGCAAAGCTCCTTGGTGTGGGTGTGCGATGGAGCGATACAGGCTCTGCAGCAGGGGAAGCCGGTGGGAGCTGGAAGGAGGAGGGACGACTCCCAGGGGTTTCTATAATAAGGAGAGCGGGGCGCGCTGCGCAAGGACCCTGCAAAACACGGTGGCAGTGGAACTGAAGAGGACTCCTCAGTGGTGAAAAACTACAGCCCCGGACATCAAGGTGACAGCAGTGTGTAATGCAGTGTGTGATCATCACACACTGAATTACACACTACACCACACGCACTACACACATCACCATACACTGCAATATACACAACACACACTGATGTATGTAGTGCAGTGTGTGTGATGCATGTAGTGCAGTGTGTAGTCAATATATAGCAAGCTGTTATAGCCAAGTAATAAAGTACAGGGAAGTACATTGGACTGGACTTTATCACTTGGCTATAATGGCTGCTGTTATTTAGGCTAGTAATGGCTCCCTGCATAAATACCCACCTCTTAGGGCACATTCACACCACCGCTATTTATTTCTGCTCCATTAGATGAGCAGAGCAACAAAACGTGATGTGAACCCAGCTTTACTGACCGGGAAGAAGCTGAAAAGACTCCGCTGACTATGATGGGATCCGGTCAGTTTCTGTTCGGAATCTGTCTTTTACCAGACAAAAAAAGTGCTGCATATACGACTTTTTTGTCTGGTCTTTCGACAGAATCTGCAACAGAGACTCCAAAGGCAGCTTCCAGAGCAGATGTGAACAAGTGTTAGGCCTACGTATTATGTATCTGAATTACTGCAACTTTCGAACTCCTCCTCAGGTTTAAATACGCCTCAAAAATGGTCAGAGAAGTATTTTTACTTCACTGGAAAAAAAATGTAGAGCGAACCCTTGACCATGCTTAATATACAATATATGCAATCACATACATAATCTATACAATAACATACAAAAAACACATAAGGCATGAGATAGCTTAGTAGACTACAGCATTCCATACAATGGTATCTAGTAATAAAACTATACTGTATATGTTTTTGATTAGTTTGAAAACTTCATTAGCAATATAACCTCCGTACTATCATAAATTGTATGGGCTCCGCGGAGATCTTTGCGATCTTGTTTCTAATATTGCAAAGACTTGCTTCGTCTTGCGTCTATGATATGACACTTTGGTTCTGCGCATAAATTAGTGTCAAAATCCAAAGCTGAACTTGGCTTTGTGCCTTATTAACGATGTAGAGTTCAGCTTTGGATTCTGAAACTGCAATTAATGTCACATCATAGACATGAGATGAAGAAAGTCTTACGATATTCGCAGGAAAGATTGCAAAGACCTCCATGGATCCCATAAGGTAGTATGGAGGTTATACTGTTAAAGAAGTTTTCAAACTAATCAGGTTTGGATACAGCCACCCGAACCCGAATCGCTCAACACTACATATAATATGGCCCTGAAAAAAATTTAAGTGGTTGTCTGAGAGTGTATAAAATTAGCATAAAAGCAGGAAATGTGTTAAAATAAAAATAAATCATGGTACTCACTTAAAGGGTTTCTGTCACCAGATTTAACCCTATTAAGCTAGCTGACATTAGCTAAACCTAACTAGCCTATTCCTACTTTTCTCAGTGCCCCCGTTACGCTAAAAATCTAACTTTTATAATAGGAGCGTGGGGGCGTTGTTCCTGCTCCTAGAGGCTCTGTTCTCTGGCAGAAGGATGTGAGCGCTGCCTGGCACTCTCAACCAGGACAGAGGGAGGCGACAAAGGTGAACGGAGCCTCTAGGAGCAGGAACAACGCCCCCACCCCCACGCTCCTAGAGGCTAGTAGGGAACCGCAAAAGCAGCATGGGATTTACCAGGTGAGTAACTTCTTTTTATCACATTTCATACTGGCATGCCACTTTTAAAGCTCCTTTAACAGATTTTGGCTTTACGCACACAATAGTGTGCATTCTCAAAGGAAGGTGCCCATTCAAACTTTTGCTATGTGGACCAACTTTTCCTAGATATGCCCCTGATAGGTAACATGATCATTATTAATTGCAGAGTATGTAGCGGTTAAACAGATGGAACTGAATTTTCGCACATGACAGCTGTTCCATTAGTAAGCACTGCCACGCTGGCAGCGGGAGCATTTAGACTTCGCTCTTTGGCACTTAGGTGTACAGGCATATGCATAGTGGCTTTGGCCTTCTTTTATTGTGATTGAACTATAATACGAATGTCTACTAGTGATGCACTATATAGCATATCCACCATGATTTCACCATACTTCCTGTATCGAATATTTCATGCTGTACCAGAGATATAAGTACACTTTTTCCCCCTGTAGGTCTATTCAAAATAGTAGCTTACAGATAAAACCACATGTAAAATGGGAGTTTTACATGAGGATCACCATGTGATTTGCTACAGAGAGAATTCCAAAATTTCATACCTAGAACTCTTTCTATGAAAGAGAAAAACTACAGAAATATCACAGGAATCTTTTTTACTGTAATTTTTCAGCTCTAGATAAATCTGACCTGAATAAGGCAAAGAGTCATATCAGTAATATTCATATGATCAGATCTTTAAAATTAGATGATTTTTTTCATTTAAAAATAAAGGAACAAAACTTTTCTACAGAAACACTTCTATTTTGCCTGTCTGCAGCTCGCCTCAAACTACACTACCTCTTAAATGACACATATAAGAGAGCAGATGGCGGCATCATTCTTCTCCCTGGAAAGTTCTCAGTTTAGCCCTAAGGGTGCAGAGCCTCTCAAATTACACATCAGGCTGGGTTCACACTAGTGCTGGTAATTTTGTTTGTTCTACTCTTTTAGGACAAAAATAATGGAAGTGCCGGGCCCATAACTGAACCAAATACTTCAAACAGAACTGTTCATTATAATAGGATATGTCTGATCTGCCTTTTTCTAACCGGACAAGTACGGTAAGTACTATATGCAGGACTTTTTTGTCGGCTTTTTTTTTTTTTTTTTTATAGAATCTGCAATGGAGATGTGAAAAAAATCATTAGGAGAGTCCATGCTGCTGATAGGTGGTCTGTCCAAAGTGAAACATCAGCAAGTGCTGCTGTAGTTCTGGCTGCAGGTAGATGCAGAATATGCAGCTTCTTCATCAGAAAAGGTCTACAGGTAAAATGTTGAGTGATGATTCTTCTCTGGATAGATCATCAGCATCTGATCGGCAGGGTTTCGACACCGGGGACTCCCGCCGATCAGCTGTTTGAGAGGGCAGCAGCGCTCCTGGAGCGCCGCGGCCTTCTCACTGTTTACCGCAGGACCAGTGACGTCACAACTTATCAACTGGCCTGTGAACAAGTGAACAGAGTTTGGCCGCGCCCAGGCCAGTTGTTACAAGTCGTGACGTCATTGGTCCTGCGGTAAACAGTGAAAAGCCCGCGGCGCTCCAGGAGAGCGGGTGTTGGACCCCTGCCGATCAAAGGATAGATCATCAGTTTAAACAAACTGCAGAACCCCTTTAAGAAAACCTCTAATTACACTGAGACTAATGGCAGGTACTTAAACCAAGTGTGTTGACTTCTATAGAATATGGTTGAAGAATGAGAAAGCAATGGTTCAGTTAAATGGCCACTAACGTTTCAAACTTTACATAAATCAATAGTACAGTCGATCGCAAGAAACTTTGTAATTTGTCTCATCAGTGAGAAATGTCTAATTATCATGTTATCAGCTGTTTACCTCTCGTATTGCTTTACCATTTAAAATATGCTCTGCTGAAGTATCATATTACACATGTCAATACAAATGTGGAGATAGAGGGATCCAGATATTAACATTATTGTTAGGAGTAGGCAACCCCTCCCTTTACATTCCAGTAATGGGTCATCACCTCTTCCAGGTCCGTCCAGGCCAAAGATTGCAGCAATAAAAATCAGCAAGATGGAACAACACAAAAAACCAGAGACCCCTACCATAAAGTAGGAAGATGTCAGATACCAGCATGATACATACCAGAACCGTTAGAGGGGTCAGAAGAAGGCTAGTGTCCTTTCCACTGAGGTCACACATGAAACCCCTATCTGGCATCAAAGAAATAAGTGGACAAATCCATATTTAAGCGATGGTTTCCCATTCATTTCTATGGATCCGTTAAAAACGCGGATGCCTCTTCCGTTGCCTGTCCGCATCCGCTGTCTGCATTTCACGTCCGCAAAAAAAATATGGCATGTCCTATTCTTGGCCGCAAAAAACGGTTTGCAGACCCATAGAAGTCAATGGGTCCGCAAAAAATGCGGATGACCAACGGAAGCCATCCGTTTGTCATCCGCATCAGTTTATTTTGCGGATGGTTGCTTGGAAACCAGGGCACTTGTACAGGTACTTTAAGAAACTGGTTCAAGCCTTCCGGTTTTTTTTGCGGATCCGCAAAAAAAACTAAAGACACACGAAACGCAACCTACAAAATTTGCGGACACATGGAACGGATGTGGAGGTGAAAAAAAAGGAAGACGGATCCGTGATTTGCGGACAGCAAAAAACAACTGTCGTGCGCATGTAGCCTAAGTCAGCGGATCCTAACAACAAGGCTATGGGGACGGGAGAGGAATGAGCAGTATCCTTAAGCGAGATGGTACTCAAGGAGAGACACTAAAGAGACCACACAGCTACTTTTGAAGTTAATATCTTAGCACAAGTGCTAAATTCACAACCATATAGGTCAAAACTTCTCTGTAATGTCTTCCATGAACCTGGGACATACTTTTGAGGTAGTAAAAGAAGAAAACTGCTAAAAATGCCAGATACAAGTGATATAATGCCCAGGAATTATTTGCCCAGAAATAATAATGCTGATCACGGTAATTAAATGCTTTAGATGCCGCGATCAAGTGAGATCACGGTACCTAAATGCACAAAAACCCAGAACTTGCACTTTCGGCCTTCCTACCGATGCCCCGTGTGGCCAATCCGGGCATCGGTAGTTGGGCTGAACACTCTCAGCCTTGCTGATAAGGCTGAAAGTAATCATGCTGCAATTCTTATTTTGGCCACCAGATGGCAGGCCAGGATAAGAAATGAGCAAACTGGAAGTAAAATATAAAAAAAATCCGATTGACCAAAATGAAAAATTTAAAAACATTATTAATAATATCATATATGGCACACAAAATAATCATAAAAAAATAAAAATGTTAAATATATAAAAAATAAAAAATATAGAAGTTTAAATCACCCCCCTTTTCGTATAATTAAAAAATAAATACCTAAATAGCAATAAATATAAACATCATGGGTATCACTGCGATGGAAAACGCCCATACTATTAAAATAGGAAAAAAAATTCCAATACGGCAAATGGCGCAACGGAAAAAAAGGGTCAAAATGGCAGATTTGCTATTTTTTTCATTGCTTCTCTTACCTTAAAAATGTAATAAAATGTGATCAAAAAGTCACGCACACCCAAAAATGATATCAAAAAGAACAGATTGTTCCGCAAAAAATGAGCTCCTAAACAGCTAGCTCAGTAGACATAAGTTTAAAAAAGTATGGTGTTTCAGAATGTGGTGATGTAACAAAAAAAATGTTTAGACATAAAAAACATACACATATGGGGTATCGTTTTAATCGTACTGACCCAGATAATGAGGTGCATGGGTCAGTATTGCCGTAAACAAAACGCTGTGGGAACAAAACCCGTAAAACAGTGGAGGATTTTTTTTTTTATTTCCACCCCATTCTGATTTTTTTTCCCGCTTCCCACTACATTTTTTGCCATAATTAATGGTGGCTTTAGAAAGTACAACTTGTCCCGCAAAGAATAAGCCCTCATACAGCAATTTGATCGAAAATATAAAAAAGTTATGGCTCATGGAAAATAGGGAAGAAAAATGAAAATGCAAAAACGAAAAAAAAAACTCCGGTAGCCAAAGGGTTAACTACAACACTGGGGCCGCAGACTATCACTAAAATGATCACAAATGCAACCTTTTCACTGTGTGCAGCATTATTTTATTTGTGGATGCCATCTGTGAAGGCCACTTTTGCATTCTATACAATTACTTACCTCTTACTTTGCAGTGTCACTTAATGGCTAAAACTGATGGCCAGGTGCCAGACCAATTTAGCTATTTGTTTTATTTCCATCATTTTTTTCCTATAAAGAAGCCAATTGGAAAACATCTGAAAAAACACCACACCCAGAGCATTCTGTAACAAAAATACTTTGTATCTGTAGGGCATTTTATAATTTCCTATTGGCCAACATATAGGCCTGGTATCAGCAACATTCAGCACTCCAGCTGTTCTGAAACTACAACTCCCAGAATTCTCCTTTAACGTCTATGGAAGTTACAAGAACAGCCAAGAAAGTTTGCATGATGGGAGTTGTAGTTTCACAGCAGCTGGAGTGCCGAAGGTTGCTGATCTCCGATATAATCTATTGAATTCTGACCAAACTGTGTGAACAAAACCCAAAAGGTGACCAAATGGCTTTAGTACACGTACAGTACATAAAGACGGGTAATCTTTTTATACAGTACTTATTATACATTGTCAGGCATTTTCATAGACATATATATTGATACCTGATCATATTATATTAAAAATACATGCTCATTGTCTTTAAGAAACATACATGAGCCAAAGTTTTCATATGCGACTGAGACAGGCCAAGATGAGGTCATGCCAAGCTCAGTCTGTGTAAAAATACAGAGAGTATTGTATTTTAAAAGTTATTGTCACAGATGTGGTCTTTTCTGTAGGGAGTACACTGGATTCTCCAGACATGTCTGTCTGAAGAGAACAAGGCCCATTCATATCATTATGGTCCATAGATCAACAGTGTGAGAAACATTCAGAGAGACGCCTAGAGGTCTATCTTTAGTTATTTCAGTGTCCAAACTAATCCTCATCTCTAATTTACGACGACAAAGGTCAAAGTTATATGATGCAAAAATACCCTAGTTAACTCTTCATGGTATGGTGTTAATAGCTTGCACAACAGTGCCATCCGGAGACAGATGGATATCGTTACACCATCCTCCATAGTTGCATTATGGGTAAACATGATCTCATAGGATCTTATTACATATGTTTACACCCCCTCAATTGATTGGAGAATACTAATCCAGGGGGTGGTAATGTTAGATTACAAGGGAGATAATTACCCTAGATAGATGAGCATCAGGAGGAAAAAGGAGAGAGGCAAGAAGGAGGAAAGCAAGGAACAAAGGAGGAAGCATAGCATTCCAACATTCCAGGAGCCAACACCCAAGATGAAAGCCATGGTGATGGACCATCCAGCTTTCCTAGGAGCAGAAGTGAGATTCCTGCTAGGACTCGGTAAGAAACACAAAGAATGATGTTTCATTTTATTAAGACTATTTAGATAATGTGGGTAAAATCATAGCATCTATGTTGGCGAACATATTAATTTATTTATCATCTCTTTATATGAGATGTAGTCTTAGATATAGAATAATTGTGAGGCTTCATTCTACCTGCAGAAGAATCAAGTTTCATAATTTATCAGAGTATTAAATGATTGCATATATATATGCGGAGATATATTGATAGTAGCATTCTTCGCCAAGCTAGATGATAAATTCCCACTGGAAGATTTGTTCCAAGTTCTTCCAATTTCTGTTGTCTTAATAGTCTTACCAGGTTATACAGATATGAAAGTAGTATTGACAGAAGTATTAAAAGTAGTCTAGGATTTGACTACTATCTTCTAAGTTATATACTTGAATGGATTTGCCCATTACTACATGTGAGGTGTATTTTAGTTTGGTTAGAGAGGGGTGGGGAATGTATTTATCATTCCATATAGATGTCTAGGATTAGACACGCCTCTGAACAGGAGTAATGTATATAATGTAACTTCTTGTTTTGATATCCTAACCAAATAGCTTTGTTATAATGTGACAAGCTGCTCTTACCCACATGTGTTTATTTACTTATTGTGAAGCTTCTAGTGCCTGATATCATTGCCATATATATTCCTTGGCATATATAATCGTGTTTATATACCTATTTGTTTATAATCGTGTAACTAATAAAATCTGCATGTTTTTATAATACTTGCGTATTATTATTTAATGTCAAAACTATATCTTTAGCATTAATGTCATCTCTCATGAAAAGAACTTATTATCTGAGGAAATAGTCGGCCTCAGATGTGAATTGTATCGATCGGGTTATCTACAATTCACCAGGTCATGATTTCTAGAAGTTATGAAAAATTCTTGATTAATTATTTTTATGACCATAATTAATAATTCTTAATTGAATTATTATAAACCCGACAACATATATTGCATTTTTTATATTAGGTTACACAGTAGTCAAAAATTGTCAGGTACATGAGAAATTAGTGTTTCATACAGCTTACAATCTGTATAAGCATATACAGCAACATTTATCAACCCCCATACACTAGAAAACTGGTGTAAAAAAGTCACAAGTCATGGATTAGCGACAAAAAGGTTTGTGCATAAAGTGTTCTTACAGAAAACACTCACCACTTTCTGAAAATAGGGTTAGGCATGAGCCCAGTGATGGTGGGCCATCAGCCATGGCAGATTTATCATTATTTGCACTACTTTTCTGGCATAAATCATGACTGAAATCTACGCCAGCTACAGGCTGGAGTAGATTGCATTCTAAGCGCACAGAGGATTCACCTCCAACTCATCATTAATTAAAGGGAACCTGTCATCAACTTTATGCCCATACTAACGGCAGCATAAAGTAGAGACAGGTGAAGTGATTTCAGCGGTCTGTCATTGAAAGTAAGTGGTTGCCGAGAACCAACATCACAATCATTGCAGACTGGGCCTGGAAAAGAGTCACGGCCACCTGAGAAGAGTCCTGGTTATTCATGAATTCCTGCTTTCCCTGCCCACCTGCTGATGACTGACAGTCTTCTACCTAGTTTTCTCCCTTTCTCTCTAGGAGAGAACTGCCAATCATCAGCAGATGGGCGGGGAGTGCAGGAGATTATGAATAACCATCACTCTTCTCAGGTAGATCTGACTCTTTTCCAGGTCCGGGCTGCAATGATTATGATGCTGGTTCTCAGCAACCACTTACTTTTAGCTCATGAGTGACACACCGCTGAAATCAGCATTTCTGTCACTATTTTATGCTGCCTTCAGTGAGGTCAGCATGAAGTTAATGACAGATTTCCTTTAAGAACATCCTCCAGTGGTATATGGAGGTATCAAGACTGGCATAGAAAACTTTGGTCTTGATAAATCTCCCCTATAGTTCCATATTGTTTAAGAAGTATATATTTTTTTTCATTTTGTACTAAGCAGTGAACACAAGCCTCAATTTTGTGGTTTTAACCTAGCCTTATACTGGCTTTGACATGGTTTTATAATTTGAGCACTTGAACATGAATGTTCACTGGTGCTGCTAAACTCCATGACATTTTCTCCATCAATCCAAGTATCAGATCAGAGTCTACTTTTTCCTGCTGTAGAGCCATTTACCATGATACACTTGGCTTTCCTAAAGGTCCCCACACACATTAGTGTATTGTTGGGTGAACTCGAGTGTATCCCACAGCGCTCCAGATGGCGACCAAAATGGTCGCAAATGCGAAACCAGGAATTTGCAAATGGCGACAAGACTTTTAAGTCTTATCGCCATTTGCGACTTGTCCCACCTCCGCGCGGCAGCTTTAAGGGAGAAAAAAAACTCTCTTCAGCAGACGCGCCACGCTCGGCACGTCTGCTGAGCCCAGCCCCCGACATCCAGCCTGCTCTGCCAGCCTGTAGTGGCTCGTCCTGGGCCCCGCCCCCTCACAGAGCCCGGGAAGAGAGCGCGCTTGGGAGCACTGACAAAGACCTGCAGAAGGACGGCCGGGTGCCTGGGTCAGTGCCTCCCCCCCTCCAGCTCCGTACATGCGAGTCCTGTGACAGTGTGGCTCCTCTGCCCCCCTGCAGAAGGACTGCCGAGTCCCAGCATCATTGCCTCCTGCAGTCCTCCGGCTCCTGACGTGAGTTCTGTGACACTCAGTATGGCTCCTGCTGCCCTCCCTTCCCCCTTGTTCAGACTAGTAAGGTTTTTTTTTCCCCAGTTGTTTAAAGTTTAACCCCTTCAGCTCTTCATTTAGCCAGTGAGTCTCAGCCAGCACCATAATGTCCATTTACTTATAATTAGGACATGCTGTAAGATTTAGCATTGAGAAGTCATACTTGTCTATGCTAAATCCTTAGTAGGTGGTGTCAGTAGCTACTGTCACTCAGCGCTGCTGTCACCACCAGTTATCACAAGAAAGTGTTCTGCCCCTGCCTGTATTGCGGCCCACAAACAGCACTTCCGCAATACACCGGTAGCAGCCCGTGTGCACTCTGCATCACGGATGCGAACCCATTCACTTGAATGGGTCCGCAATCACGGAAATTCAGAATGGAAGCACAAATTAGAACGCCATATAAGCACAGTCATAGTCAGCTCTCATTAACACATCAGTGTTTGGTCAGTGATTTCCATCAGTGATTGTGAGCCAAAACCAGGATTGGATCCTCCACAGACATAAAGTATAAGGGAAAGATCTGCACCAGTTCTGTGTTTAAAGCCGCACCTGGTTTTTGCTCAAAATCACTGATGGAAATCACTGACCGAACACTGATGACTCATTCACACAGTCAGTCTTCGGTCAGTGATTTCCATCAGTCATTTTTAGCCAAAACCAGGTGCAGCTTTAAACACAGATCAAGAGCAGATCTTTCCCTTATACTTTATGTCTGTGTAGCATACACACCTGGCTTTGGCTCACAATCACTGATGGAAATCACTGACCAAACACGGACGTGTGAATGAGGCTATTTTTTTTTATATCATAATTATGTATGTATTTAAATCTGGCGACTAAAATTTTTATTTGGCTCCTAAATTTTTCAGTTTAGGAGCCAATGGCTCCTAGGGATTTTTTTTTGTCTGGAGCCCTGTCCCAACTCTCCCTCAACAGATGATTTTGGGAGAGAGAAAGATCAGGCAAAGTGATCCCAGGAGATAAGCCTCCTCCAGAAGTATCTAGCAGTGGCTTTCTCCCCTCTCCCATTGAATACACGTACACATTCAGCCAAGCCGAATGTTTATGTGTATAGTGAAGCTGGGAGGGGGTCCGTGGGAGATTGTTTCACCGACAGCTATTAAATGTGTATGGCCACCTTGAGCATTATTTTCTCCACTTATACCAATCTGAATTTCTACAGTAATCCATCAACTAAAGGGACACTAACACCAAAATTGTTTAGTACATACTAGCAGAAAGACCTGGCTTTACACGGGTATATTTCATCTATTTAATTTAATGTTTAAGTGTGTCGTTAAAAAAAAAAAAAAAAAATCTACAGGACCCCATCCCTTTAACAGTGACCTCCACAGCGGCCTGCCCCCTTAACAGTAACGTCCACAGTGCACTCCCCTTTAACTTTGACCTCCACAGCGGCCGCCCCTCTGTGGAGGTGACCTCCACAGTACCCCATCTCCTTAATAGTGATTTCCACAACACCCCGTCCCCTTAACAGTGGCCTCTACAGGAATCTGCCCCTCAACACTGACCTACATAGCGGACCGTCCTCTTAACTGTGACCTCCACAGCAGCCTGCCCCTAGGGTGGCCAGAGGTCCGATTTTAGGCTGGACAGTCCGGCTTTCAGACTCCCTGTCCTCCATCCGGCGCAGGGCCTGGACGGACACAGGGATGTCCTTTTGAACAGCTCACTCTCAGACAGCAGCACTGTGCTGTCTGAGTGTGAGCTGCAGGGAGAAAGTCACCCTCCCTCCCACCCCTGCAGCTGAAAGAAGTTGATTCTTACCTTCATGTTTTCAAGTGGGAGAGGCGTGGCCTAGCGGTATCAAGGGTGTGACTTAGATGGACTTGGGGGCGGGGTTTTTAAGTCCATCTTTTGAGGGTGGCCTCAATGGCCACCCTATCTGCCCCCTGAACTGTGACCTCCACAGCACTTCACTCCCTTAACAGTGTCATCCACAACGCCCTGCCCCTTTAAAGGAAATCTGTCACCAGGATAATCGCTATTAAAGTAAAGCCTTAGCCTAATAGCCTTAATATCTTATTTATAGATGTGTCTTTGTTTCAGCAATAGATATTTTTTATCTTTTGAAAACCCAGTTTATTTGGTATGCAAATGAGCCAGTAAGATGCCTAGAGGGGGTCACTCTTGCAGGAAGGAGCCCAGGCACGCCCTCATGCTGGGAGCAGGAAAAAAGGGGCAGAGTTATGGCTCGAATGTGATGTAGGAGGGGTGGGTGGACACATTGTGGCAGGAGGTGTGCCTGGGCTCCTTCCTGCAAGAATGACGACCCTCTGGGCACCTTACTGGCTCATTTGCATACCAAATAAACTGGATTTTCAGAAGATAGAAAACATCTATTGTCGGTAAATGGATGGATGGATCACTAGTTCACTGCATGGTGGGTGCTCAGATCAGTTCTCTCACCCAGACAGAAATATATAAAAATGGTAAATGACCGGAACTCTCTATCTGAAATCTATATAAATATATATATATATATATATATATATATATATATATTTAAAAGATTGTTTTTTAAACATGTGTATCATATAAAACCATTAAGAAAAGGGGGTCACACTACAACTACCTTCACAAAAGTTAGAACAAAATCAACCATAAAATGCTTATAAAATCAGATCAATTAGATCAGTCCATAAAAAATACAGAATAGCTGATTATTAGTTATTATATAGCAGTATGTCCATATATATCAATCCAGATGTAATGGATGGTCCGTATAAACAAACGTGCTGATTAATATAAAAATGTCCACATAACAGATAGCAGTTCAGTAGGTATGATTTGGGTACTCTATATAGAGTGTTATTTGGCCGCAGATATAGTTCGTTCGAATCAAGACCCGTATGTCTTATGAAGTCAGTGATCGCATACAGTGGAGGAAATAATTATTTGACCCCTCACTGATTTTGTAAGTTTGTCCAATGACAAAGAAATGAAAAGTCTCAGAACAGTATCATTTCAATGGTAGGTTTATTGTAACAGTGGCAGATAGCACATCTAAAGGAAAATCGAAAAAATAACTTTAAATAAAAGATAGCAACTGATTTGCATTTCATTGAGTGAAATAAGTATTTGAACCCTCTAACAAAAAAAGACAATACTTGGTGGAAAAACCCTTGTTTGCAAGCACAGAGGTCAAACGTTTCTTGTAATTGATGACCAAGTTTGCGCACATTTTAGGAGGAATGTTGGTCCACTCCTCTTTGCAGATCATCTCTAAATCCCTAAGGTTTCGAGGCTGTCTCTGTGCAACTCTGAGCTTGAGCTCCCTCCATAGGTTTTCGATTGGATTAAGGTCCGGAGACTGACTAGGCCACTCCATGACCTTAATGTGCTTCTTCTTGAGCCACTCCTTTGTTGCCTTTGCTGTATGTTTTGGGTCATTGTCGTGCTGGAACACCCATCCACGACCCATTTTCAGTTTCCTGGCAGAGGGAAGGAGGTTGTCGCTCAGGATTTCACGATACATGGCTCCGTCCATTTTCCCGTTAATGCGAATAAGTTGTCCTGTGCCCTTAGCAGAAAAACACCCCCAAAGCAAAATGTTTCCACCCCCATGCTTGACGGTGGGGACGGTGTTTTGGGGGTCATAGGCAGCATTTTTCTTCCTCCAAACACAGCGAGTTGAGTTAATGCCAAAGAGCTCTATTTTGGTCTCATCAGACCACAGCACCTTCTCCCAGTCACTCTCTGAATCATTCAGGTGTTCATTGGCAAACTTCAGACGGGCCTGCACATGTGCCTTCCTGAGCAGGGGGACCTTGCGAGCCCTGCAGGATTTTAATCCATTGCGGTGTAATGTGTTTCCAATGGTTTTCTTGGTGACTGTGGTCCCTGCTAATTTGAGGTCATTAACTAACTCCTCCCGTGTAGTTCTAGGATGCTTTTTCACCTTTCTCAGAACCATTGACACCCCACGAGGTGAGATCTTGCGTGGAGCCCCAGAGCGAGGTCGATTGATGGTCATTTTGTGCTCCTTCCATTTTCGAACAATCGCACCAACAGTTGTCACCTTCTCTCCCAGCTTCTTGCTAATGGTTTTGTAGCCCATTCCAGCCTTGTGCAGGTCTACAATTTTGTCTCTGACATCCTTGGACAGCTCTTTGGTCTTTCCCATGTTGGAGAGTTTGGAGTCTGCTTGATTGATTGATTCTGTGGACAGGTGTCTTTTATACAGGTGACTAGTTAAGACAGGTGTCCTTAATGAGGGTGACTAATTGAGTAGAAGTGTCTAACCACTCTGTGGGAGCCAGAACTCTTAATGGTTGGTAGGGGTTCAAATACTTATTTCACTCAATGAAATGCAAATCAGTTGCTATCTTTTATTTAAAGTTATTTTTTCGATTTTCCTTTTGATGTGCTATCTGCCACTGTTACAATAAACCTACCATTGAAATGATACTGTTCTGAGACTTTTCATTTCTTTGTCATTGGACAAACTTACAAAATCAGTGAGGGGTCAAATAATTATTTCCTCCACTGTATATGTAAATCCACAGCGGTCATGAGACCAGTTAAATGAGAAGAGTAGGGCTTGAGGTTTATAATATCCCTCATCATGCACTAGGGTTTAGATGTGCTGATTTACCTGATATGACTGTATCAGCTGTCCTCCTGCAGCTCTGTTCGCGGCATCCCACGTGTCAGGCTGCGGAATGGAAGAGTCCTACCTCAGGTTGCACCTCTGTCCAGTCTCGTGCACTGAGGGTGCTTGTAGTTTGTAGCCTCGTTCCCAACTCTCTTTTCGTTTTGGGGCACTATACTGTCCCCTTGCTCAGTGGTCTCTACCACTGATGAAGGGGACAGTATAGTACCCCGAAACGCGTTTGGTTCGGAGGACCCCCAGCATCCCCCCCAAATGTGTGATTCAAATAAGAATTGAATGCGGAGCCCTCCGTTACTACCATTGGCCGCATTACCTTTGTACCAGAGGAAGATACTTCACATTCAGTAGACGGACTAGAGAGAGTTGGGAACGAGGCTACAAACTACAAGCACCCTCAGTGCACGAGACGGGACAGAGGCGCAACCTGCGGTACGTGCTAGAGAGCTGAGACCCGGTCTAAAACCTTCCCGGACACCTGATGTACCTGTGTGCCAAATTTTGTGATTGTAAATGTGACGGTGCGAATTCCTTTAGCGGACATACACACACACACACACACAGCTTAATATATTAGATTTACAGCCTATATATAAATATTATATATGTAATTTGCTTTTACAAAAAACAGGTGGATGGTTTTCTGGATATAATATCTAAATTCACGCCATTTATTCTCGTTCCTGCCCTGGCTCTAACTTCTGTTAGAACTTTTACCACAACAAACAGGCTCGCTTTCTCAGTAAGACCACTCACTGTGGCCAGAGGGGGAAGATCAGGAGAATAATACAGCTTCTATATTGTCATCCAAAAGGTGGATTTACACAGTGTGATATTTGGGCAAATTATCAGGAAGAAAATGTTCCTGCGAGCGCTCGTTCCTGACAACCTGCCCATGTATATGTTCACCACACTTGTTCATTGGGTGATCCTGTCAGTCGTGCAGGCACATAAATTATCATTTCTGAGCAGCGGATTGTGCAGTCTAAACAGCAATCTGCTGCCTAGAAACAATGCAGCTGTATGAGGACAAGCGATTGCACCGGCCTTGTGCACTCCATGGCGCGAATATGGACCCATTGACTTGAATGGGTCCGCTATCCGCAAGATACAACAAAAGATAGGACTTCACCTATCTTTTGCAGAGCGGAGGCACTGATCGGAAGCCCACAGAAGCACTACGAAGTACTTCCTTGGGCTTCCCATATGTGCCTCAGCAACACAGAAAGATAGAACATGTTCTAGCTTTGGCCTATGTTGCGGATCGCGGACACATTCAGGTCAGCGGGTCCACATCTGTTTGCGGTCCATAGCACGGGCACTGAGCCATTACGCTCGTGTGCATGAGCCCTTATTTAACATGATTTATTAAGGGTGTTATCCAAGATAGGGGATGAGTGTTTTTAATGGCATAACCCCTTTAACCCCTTCAGGATCTCGCCATTTTCCATGTTCTTTCCAAGCATTCCCAGAGCCATAAAGTTTTTTTTATTTTTCCATTCACATAGCCATATGAGGGCGTGCTTTTGCAGGCCAACTTGTAATTTCTAATTGCACCATTTACCGTTTCATAAGATGTAGTGGCAAGCTGAAAAAAAATTAAATGGGGAGTGGAATTGAGTGACAGATGCAGACCCATTCTCCTTATGGAATAAAATTGTTTAAATTTTAATAGTATGGGCGTTTTCGCACATGGCGAAGCCTGTGATGTTTATTGATTATTTTTTATTTAGAGGAGAGGGGGAGTTATTTGAATTTTGATACTTATTGTTTTTAATTTTTTTTTTAATTTTGACTTTTAGACTTTTTAATAATTTCCTTACGGAACTTGAACAATCATTAGATTGCTTCTCTCATAGACTCCAAAGCATTAAAATTTTGATACACGATATGCTGTGAGCGCTCTCAGAAAATGTAGGTTTTGGAAACATAGCTGCTTGCCCTGTATTGTACATATTTTTAACACGGATGGCGGCCAAATACTGCATAGCTCCTGTTTCAGTGTTTTTGCGAGCAATCTCTTGCTGATGTATACACTTGTGATATATATGAGTTTTGCACACCGTAATATATTACATTTAAGTAGTTTTGTGAATAAACCTCTGCTTGGGTGCAAATATTTGTTGTAATACATTTTTGAAGTAATTCCTGTTTCAAAAGTTAAATGAAGGTTTGACGTGATTGTCTGTCAAAGAGACTGCAATCATCAGGTTGTCTGCAGGCTTTTCATGTGCGCTTACTTTTGTAGGAGTGTAACCCCTAAATTTTATAGGTATTTTGTGCTTAAAACGAGATTTTCCTGCAAATGGCTTGGGTGATATGTATGAACTCTGCACTATTATTTTTAGGCATTCTGGTGTATACAACGTTCTACTTGGGTCACACTTTTACCTACTAAAAATCAACTTTTTAAAATTTTTATTTTTTTTAATAACTAAAATTTTATGCAAAATGGCATGAAAAGGTTTGTGTGTTTATAGTTCTGACAATGTCCTGAGTGTGTTTTTTCTGAAAAGATATGGGTATGGGGTTTAGAATGACTATTATTTTGTAATTTAGATTTTATTTGTATATGTCAAAACTGTGAGAATTGCCTTGACTACCACAGGTGCAAAATGTCCCAAACCCCTGGCAACAAAAGGGTTAATACACAAGGTATTTTCTTACTAACTAAATTTTAGTTCACATTTCCTCATTCCACTTTACTGGAAATTCCACAGCCATACTGCAAAATAGAATACCAGGAATTCTTTTTCAGTCTCCCTGTTTTTGTTTGCTTTTAATCTTCATATTTGTTCCAAGTAAAAGACATATGTTCTAGGATACTTTGTCCTTTTTATTTTTAAAGTCATGAGTCAACAAAGTGTAACCACTCAAGAATTATAATTGGAAAAACTCATATACAGCCCAGTAGACACTTTAATTAAGATTTAAAACATGACACTAATTGTAGACACTCAATTTGATTTTTAAGTGTATTACGCATGTCTACAGACACTGCTAATGGATGGATATACAGTGCCTTGAACTTTTCCACATTTTTCACATTACACCCACAAACATAAAATGACCAACCAAAAGAAAATGATCCATGGTTTTCAAAAGTTTAATACATAAAAATCAGGAATGTGTGGCGTGCATTTGTATTTAGCCTCCCCGAGTCAACACTTTGTAGGACGACCTCTCGTTGCAATTACAGCTGCAAGTCTTTTGGGATATGTCTCTATAAGCCTTGCAAGTCTAGAGGCTAACATTTTTGCCCATTATTGTTTGTAAAATAGTTCAAAATCAGATCGGATGGAGAGCGTCTGAACAGCAATTCCAGCCTTGCTGCAGATTCTAAATTAGATTTAGGTCTGGACTTTGGGCCTTTCCAACACATGAATATGCTTTGACCATTCCATTGTAGCTCTAGCTGTATGTTTAGGGTTGTTGTCCTGCTGGAAGATGAACCTTTGCCCCAGTCTCAAGTCTTTTTCAACCTCTACCAGGTTTTCCTCCAGGATTGTCCTGTATTTAGTTCCATCCATCTTCCCATCAACTCTGACCAGCTACCCAGTCCCCGCTGAAGAAAAAGCATCCCCACAGCATGATGCTGCCACCACCACGTTTCACAGTAGGGATGGTGTGTTCAGGGTGATATGCAGTGTTAGTTTTCCGTCACACTGTTTTGCCTTTAGCTTTGGTCAACTTTGGTCTCATCTGACCAGAGCACCTTCTTCCACGTTTGCTGTGTCCCCTACATGGCTTGTGGCAAACTGCAAATAGGACTTCTTATGGCTTGCTTTCAAAAATGGCTTTCTTCTTGTCACTCTTCCATAAAGGCCAGATCACGACTAATAGCTGTCCTATGAACAGATTCTCCCAACTGAGCTGTGGATCTCCTCCATAATGACCATGGGCCTCTTGGCTGATTCTATAATTTGTACTCTCCTTGCCTAGGCTGTCAGTTTAGGTGGAAGACCATGTCTTGGCAGGTTTGTAGTTGTGCCATACTCCTTCCATTTTCGGATGATGGACTGAACAGTGCTCCGTGAGATGTTCATAGCTTTTTTTTTTTTTTTTTATAACCTAAGCAGGGTGCTTTACACTTCTCCACAACTTTGTTTCTGACCTATCTGGTGTGTTCCTTGGTTTTCATTATGCTGTTTGATCACTAATGTTCACTAGAAAATCTCTGAGGTCATCACAGAACAGCTGTATTAATACTAAGAATAAATTGGACACAGGTGGACTTTTGAAGGAAATTGGTCACACTGGATTTTATTAAGGGGTATCAGAGTACAGGGGTCTGAATAGAAATGCACGCCAGACTTTTCAGATTTTCATAAAAAAATTTGAAAACCACGTATTATTTTCTTTTCACTTCACACATACTTGTAACTTTGTGTTGGTCTATCGCATAGAAACTCAATAAAATATATTTAAGTTTGTGGGTGTAACGTGAAAAGATGTGGAAAGTTCAAATCATATGAATACTTTTTCAAGGCCTTATAAATGTTATGAGATTGATCAGTAGAATATGACCAAGGAGAAAGGAGTTACCATATTTTTCGTTTTATAAGACGCACTTTTTTTCCCTCCAAAGTGGAGGGGAAAAGTCACTGCGTCTTATAAAACGAATGCGACGCATTAGGTGGCTCAGGAGCTCTCACTAACAGCTCCTGAGCCTGTCATTAAACTATTCAGCACGCTGGCAGCTTCACTGAAGGTTTCTTCACTTACTGTGCTCCGCTGCCACCAGCCCGACCCAACTTTCTAAAGTGAAAGTGCTTTCACCTTGTCCCCTCCTCCTGCCGCCAGCCCGCGCGTCTGGTGCGCACTCAGGACCGAGCGGTCTGGTGCGCACTCAGGACCGGAGCCCGCAGCTCTGGTAACTGAAAAGTTTTCCCACCTGTCCCCTCCTCCTGCCGCCAGCCTATGCATCTGCTGCGCTCACCAGGACTGGATCGCGGCTCCATTAACAGAAAACTCCCCGTCTTCTCCTCCAGCTGCCAGCCCGCACGTCCGTAGCTCACCCAGGACCGGAGCCCGCACCTCCAGTAAGTACTCCTCCTCCAGCTGCTGCCGGGGGACCCTCGGGCAATCCAGCACTGATCTGAGCTCCAGGAACCCTTGTCTCATGTGCTGGATGCCTGTCACACTGTGCTCCTCTCTTATTGTGCCAGTCAGCCCTGCTGCTCATACACCACCCTTGTATGAGTGGATTCCTATGGATAAGGGGGGTTATAGTCATATTTAATATGAACATTGTCCAGGGACTGTTCTGTAATTGGCATGTGTTTATATTAAATATGACTATAACCCCCCTCATCCATAGGAATCCACATATGTATTGCAGTATATGATAGGGGTCGACCGATATTGATTTTTTTAGAGCCGATACCGATACCGATATTCTGTGAACTTTCAGGCCGATAGCCGATATTTTATACCGATATTTTGCGCATTTAAATTTTTGGATTTTTTTTTTCTGTTACGGCGTCCGACGCTTTTTAAAAAAAATATATTTTAATAGTTTGGACTTTTTGGTCACGGCGATATGTTTTTTTATTTATTGTTTATATATTTTATATGTAAAATTGGAAAAGGGTTAATTTATACTTAATATTTTGGTGTTTTTTTACTATTTTAAATTTTTTACTTTTTATTTTATTACTATTTCCCCCTAGGGGTAGAACCTGGGCTCTTTACATCCCTTGTCCTATTCACCCTAATAGAGATCTATCAGGGTGAATAGGACTACTCTGTCCCTGCTGCCCTGTGCTATGGGCACACAGCAGCAGGAACCATGGCAGCCAGGGCTTCAGGAGCGTCCTGGCTGCCATGGTAACCGATCGGAGCCCCAGCATTACACTGCTGGGGCTCCGATCAGAAGAGAGGAGGTGGGGGACCCTGTGGCCACTGCCACCAATGATATCAATACTGAAGGGATGGGAGGGGGAGGGGATGGGGAGGAAGCACTGGCCACAAATGATAAGGTTTAAGATATTACAAGCACATTGCCCAGACCCTGCCTCTGATAGATGGCTGCGATCCGCGGCAATTAACCCCTCAGGTGCGGCACCTGAGGGGTTGAGTACCGCGGATGCTGCTCTATCAGGCAGGATCTGAGCATGTGCTGTAATATCTTAAACCTTATCATTGGTGGCCAGTGCGCCCTCAGCCCCGCCTCCTCTGCTCTCATTGGTGGCCAGTGCGCCCTCAGCCCCTCCTCCTCCTCTTCTCTAGTCTCCACTGGCAGCGCGGCACAGGGGGAGGGAGAGATACTGCCTCCTTCTCCCCTGTGCTGCTGAGGGAACATGGCCGCGCTGAGAGCAGCGCGGCAATGTTCTGTTAGAGCACAGTTATCGGTATATATCGGCCTGGTTAGGGGCCGATACCGATAACTGTGCAAATCATCAATATCGGCCGATAATATCGGCCAAACCGATAATCGGTCGACCCCTAGTATATGAGTGGATTCCTATGGATGAGGGGGTTATAGTCATATTTAATATAAACAGACCCTGGATAACAAACAGTCCCTGGACAGTGTTTATATTTAATCTGACTATAACTCCCCTCATCCTTGAGGATACACCAATGTACAGTACCTACAGTACATTGGTGTATTCTGAAGGATAATGGGTGTGATAATCACATGAGTGTTATCCACAGATCCCTCATAACAGTGTGTCATCCACAGATCCCCCATAACAGGGTCATCCACAGATCCCCATAGCAGTATCATCCACAGATCCCCCATAACAGTGTGTCATCCACAGATCCCCCATAACAGTGTCCTTCACAGATCCTCCATAACAGTGTGTCATCCACAGAGCCCCGATAATAGTGTCATCCACAGACCACCATTAGTTCAAAAACCCACCAAAAGCACACCTTTTGGTTCAAAATATTTTTTCTTATTTTTCTTCTAAAAAATCTAGGCGCGTCTTATCATCAGGTGCGTCTTATAAAGCGAAAAATACGGTACTTGCCCCTGCTCCTAGAGGCTCCGTTCTCCCACCTTTGGCAACGCCCTGCTTCACTAGATTGACAGGGCCAGGCAGCGTTGGTGTCCTACCTCCGACCCAGTCTGCAGTGTGAATTCCGCGCCTGCACCGTCTCGTTCAGTATACAGCTCAGGCACAGTGAGTGAAGGGCGCTCGCTGGCTGCAAGCTTTCGTACTGCGACTGCGCCGAATACTCAACGGCACGATATTTCCCCAGCGCACAGGGCAGGCAGGAGGAGGTGAACGCTGCCTGGCCCGGTCAAATCTAGCGAAGCAGGGCGTTGCCAGAGGTGGGAGAATGGAGCCTCTAGGAACAGGGGCAAAACCACCCCGCTCCAAGAAGCTAATTAGCATATTAGGCTCCGCACGTCGCTAATGTCAGCCAGCTTAATACCCATTTTTCAGGTGACAGAAACCCTTTAGGAAGCTTAAGTGTTTAATATAAATAACATAAATACAGTATATACACACACACACGGATATTAATATTTTTGCATTTCATTACTAGGTCAGGATGTAATAGAATTTTTTGCAACAACTCTACTGTGTGTAAGGGTGCATTCACACGTCCGTAGTGTATTGCGGATCCGCAATACACCGGGCCGGCACCCCTATAGCAATGCCTATTCTTGTTCTAGACAGAACCAATAGAATTGTATGGGTCATATCATAACAATAACTCTAGACAAGGTTATCTGTGATAATACCAAAGGCTTTATTCAATTGCATAGGATACATGATTGACATAACACAGGACTCACATGATTAAAAACATTTTAAAAAATACTGAACTGATGATGTAGGGAAAGCGCACAAGCGAATATAATAATAGTATTTGCATGTGTGGGTTGCTTGAACTATTGGGACATTATATTGGTTTCTCATTATTCTTGTTCTAGGACATGTTCTATTTTTTCCGGGAGCCGCGGACCGGAAATAAGGATGTAGACTGTCCGCTTCCTTTTCGCCCCCATTGAGAATGAATGGGTCCGCACCCGTTTCGCAGAATTGTGGAATGGATGCGAATCCATTCTATGTACATGTGAATGGAGCCTAAATATACTTTTACTTTTTAAAAATAATACATTGCAAGGAGTTTTTAGCAATGCTATAAAGCTTTGTTTGAAGAAAAAGTTGTCCGCAAAAAAAAAAAACAGATGACGTATCGTATGGCATCTGTTTTTTTGCGGATCCATTGTAATAATGCCTATCCTTGTCCGCAAAATGGACAACAATAGGACATGCTCTATTTTTTTTTTTTGCGGGGCTACAGAACGGACATACGGATGAGGATAGTATACAATGTGCTGTCAGCATTTTTTGCGGATCCATTGAAATAAATGGGTCTGCATCCTATCCGCAAAACAAAAAACGGAACTGACATAGGAAAAAAATACGTTTGTGTGCATGTAGCCTAAGTAGATAGAGTTTTCCTCACCTGTTCGCTTTTGGTCAGCCGGGTTTTATTATGAATGTCCGAAGTCACCAAATTAAATCCATGTTTCTCAGATAGCATGCGAAGTAGTAAAACAACAGTCCTGCTTCCACATTTTCCAACTCTGTTATAAACAACTTGACTAGGAAAAGGCAGTACCTAGAGAGATGTGAAAGATACAGCAATTATAGGTATACAAGCCTAACAATATTATATGTTACATAACAGGTAAATAAAAGGTAAATGTAATGTTGTAGAATGAAAACCTTTGCCCCAGACATGCATAATATGAAGACAGGATTAGAAATAATGTGTGATTCAAGCAGCAAAGGCTTTAGGCTACATGCACACGACCGTATGCGTTTTGCGGTCCGCAAATTGAGGATCCGCAAAAAAACAAAACAAAAAAAAAAGGAGGATATGCACACGAGGCAGCTGGTTCAGGCGGACCAGGAGGTACTGAGAAAGGTACCAGAGGTGCAGGACCGAAGGATGAGGCAGAGGCGAAGTCAGACAGGCAAAAGGTCAGGGCAGGCGGCACAGGTACAGGTTAGGTAATCCAGGTGGGCAACAGGAGAGTCAAGCCAAGCAGGCAGGGATCTAACAGGTAGCAGAGTCCAGGAATACAGATATTAGTCCAGGAATACAGATATTAGTCCAGGAATACAGATATGAGTCCAGGAATACAGATATAAGTCAGGATCTGCTTAGCCATGGCATTTTAGGGAATAAATACAAGCGGAAATCAGAAACCTTAGCAGGACACAAGGACCTTGACACTTAAGCATCTGGGAAAGGGGGCTGAGCCACTTATATATGTGCAGTAGGGCTAGGATTGGTCACGCCAACCGCACGCCAGCCCTTAAGGAAGTGCTGCAGGAAAAAAGGAGCAAGCATGTGGCCAGGGCTGAGAGAAAACTGTGGAGCGGATCCCAGAACCACAGCACCTACACAGACAGAGCCCAGGACGGCAGCGGTAAATGGGATCACCTCTGAACACGGTGCCCGGGACTGCGGCGGAAAGCAGGGGAACAGCGGCACACAGCAGCCACTGTTACAGTTTTTATATCCCTTTTTTTTTTATTTATTTAAATGATAACGAGGGAAGCGATTATTGTGTCAGCTGCTGTTAACATTTAGAAATATGCTTACATATACTTAATAGGTACAATGGATATGAGATGATCATTGATGTCCACGAGTGACTTTTCTAGACATGCTCTGACTATTGTAAATGGTGTGTGTATTTTCTTTATAATGACATGAAACATTTAAATAATTACCCAAATCTCTTAACAATACATGTTTAACATAACAACCGGTATTGGACCATTTTTTGGGTGTAGAAATTTTCTATTCATTGGCCTCAGTTTTAAAGAGAACTCATCAACGTAACTACAGCTTAACATCTTTGGCACACTTTCACTGTTTTTAAATTTGAACCCTATGTGAATAAATCAGTTTTTACTGATAAAAAGGAAACATATGGTAGCTTTCGCACATGTTTTTCATCTATATTACAGAATTGGGTCTTTTAATGTATAGTCATATTTTAGGCTCGTTTGATTTCGTTTTACGTTTGAGAAATGTCCATTGAAGTATAGTGTTTGCAAAATATATATGTTTCTGTACATTGACTTGCAAAAATATTCACCCTCTATTGTTTTTCATGTTTGCTACATTACAACATGAAATTTTGAATTTTAATTTACATTTCATTTAAAGGGCTTCTGTCACCCCCCAAAAGTCATTTTTCTTTTTTGTGCTTACTAAAATCCTTATAGGGCGATTATTCTATATATACTGTTTTTACCTTTTTCTGTCGGTTATTTTCGCTAAAAAACGCACTTTTTAAATATGTAAATTACCTTGCTACCAGCAAGTAGGGCGGTTACTTGCTGGTAGCCGCCGCATTCTCCTTTCCAAAAAATGCCCCCTCCTCCTGTTGAGTGACAGGGCCAGCGAGCGCTCTCCTCCTCTGGCTGGCCCTCTGGCTGGCTCCTTCCTCAGTGCGCCGATGACGTCATATCTACACCCGGAAGAGAAGTCGCCGTCGACTTCTCTTCCGGGTGTAGATGTGACGTCATCGGCGCAGGCGCACTGAGGAAGGAGCGGCCGAGCAGCGTCCTCCTCTCAGTGAACTGAAGACTGGGACGGCGCAGGCGCGCGATTTGGAACTGAGACAGGGCCAGCCAGAGGAGGAGAGCACTCGCTGGCCCTGTCACTCAACAGGTGGAGGGGGCGTTTTTTGGAAAGGAGGATGCGGCGGCTACCAGCAAGTAACCGCCCTACTTGCTGGTAGCAAGGTAATTTACATATTTAAAAAGTGCGTTTTTTAGCGAAAATAACCAATAAAAAGGTAAAACAGTATATATAGAATAATCGCCCTATAAGGATTTTAGTAAGCACAAAAAAGAAAAATGACTTTTGGGGGGTGACAGAAGCCCTTTAATGGACCTGACAATCGTCCAAACTGTTACCGTGGAATGAAAATAATCATATTTAAAAAATAAAAATTAAATACAACTGAAATGTTTTGCGTGCATATCTATTTACCCCCTGTGCTATGAGATCCCTATATAATGTCTGCTTTAACCAACTAGCTTCTGAAGTCACATAATTAGCTGAATAAGGTCCCCACTGTGCAATCAATGTGTCACATGATCTGTCACATGATGTGAAAGGTCTTGCAACACTACAAATTAAGCAACATGAAGACCAAAGAGCTCTCCATGTAGTTCAGAGATAAAGTTGTGAAGAGGACTATATCATGGTTAGGTCCATGGTTAGGTTATAAAAACTTTGAGCATACCGCTTAAATGCAACATTAAATCTATGACAAAATGGAAAGAATATGGCTCAACTACAAACCTGTGAAGTAAAGAAGGCCCATCAAAACTCAGAGCGGGCAAGGAGAGCATTAAATAGAGATTTGATAGACAGCAATGGTGACACTGAAGGAGGTTTCTAAACAGCATGTGGCAGACACCAAAAACACATGGGAGAAGGCTATATGGTCAGATAAGTCTACAACTAAACAAACTTTTGGCCATTAGGGGAGACACTATACGTGGCGCAAACTCAACACTACCATCACCCAAGAGCTCCCACTCCCACAGTGAAGCACAGTGGATGCAAGTAAGTGCAGGGCAATTCTTGTGGGCAGAGGCTCATTTAATAGTTAAATCACACAGGTAACTGGGGCTTCCTCTTTGATTGGATGTCTTATTTAATTAAGTTATGCAGGGCATTTGCACATTACTAATTAATGGTTTGTTCTCACATGTCAATGCATTATGGTTAGCACTATATAAATCCACTATGTTCCCAACAACCACTACCCCTTGAGAAAGATGATGGCAAAACGCGCGTCGGGCATGGTTGTGGTCTGACCTGAGGCTGGACACAATTATTTGGTTAGATATATAGTGATAAATCCCTTGATACAGCTAGTCCAACTTGCCGTTCAGGGATCTGGAAACGCTGGGTGACAAGACCAAAGAGCTGCATTGGTGACAACAGGTTATGTTCCACTGGTACCATATGATAAATTCACACAATTTATTAGTGCGGCATAGTGTGTATTTTATATAAACAATATGCCCCCATTAACGCCGCACAGAGATTGTTACCCAGCTTTCCCAGACTTCAGATGCCATATCAGCCTGTTTATGAATTGGTAAATCCCCAGTATTGTAGACTACCTAGCTGAATTTGTTAGGCAGGAGCCTGGAATAGCAGAGGGAAAATCCCTGTGACTGTCAGGGCTGTGTCATGGTCTGGTGGTAGTGGACCGTGACACTTTTGCCATGCATGCTTGTTGCCAGTGGCAACGTGTAGTTTTTAGCATGTTCTTACAATTCCCCTTTAAGGTCGTTGTCCCTTTCCATTCTGGTGCTGGAGGAGTTAACTACCTGGCTGGGTGTGGCCACTTGGTTTATATTGCCTGTGGCCTGTTGGCTGAAGTTAATTGTCCTCCAGCCTTGGTGTAAGGTAGAGTTACACTGCTTTCCTGGACCTTACCATCTGTCCAGATTGAGGGCCACCTTGTTGGATATAGATTGTCATCCCTAATGTATCCTCCATGTTCCCTACCTTACCTATGTTGATGTTGGTGTGGGTTTATGTTCAGGGTGTTGCGTACATCTCGTTGTAGTTTTAGGTCTGGTCTTTTGGTGTTGTTCGTCCAGCATATTTGAAAGGCGTTTCCCTGTGTGTGGTGCCTCCGGTGAGGGGGGCTCCTGGGTTCCTCGAGGGGGAACCACAAGTCAGTAGCAGTTGTTGTGGCAGGTAAGTGCTGTTGTTCTAGTGTGTATTGTTTGCGCTGGGTGCTTACCTGCCACTCTGGTTTATGCTACTGTGATCCTTTCTTGTTGCTAGGTCTGCTGGAGACTCTGGTTCATCCATGTCGTGGATGAACAGGTCGGCTCCTAGCCCTGACGTTATTACCAGGGATCTCTAGGGTGAATAGGACCTATAAACTGTACCACTCAATTGAAAAACAAACTGGAAGCTTTTAGGTGGAGGGAAGAAAACAAAAAAATAATAATGTGGTTGCATAAGTAACATAGTATATAAGACCGAAAAAAGACATTTGTCCATCTGTTTCCTACAAGTTGATCCAGAGGAAGGCAAAAAAAACCTGTGATGCAGAAGCCAATTTTCCCCACTTAAGGGGAAAATAATTCCTTCCCGACTCCAATCAGGCAATCAGAATAACTCCCTGGGTCAACGACCCCTCTCTAGTAGCTATAGCCTGTAATATTATTACACTCCAGAAATACATCCAGTCCCCTCTTGAATTCCTTTATTGTACTCACCATCACCACCTCCTCAGGCAGAGAGTTCCATAGTCTCACTGCTCTTACAGTGAAGAACCCTTTTCTATGTTTGTGTACAAACCTTCTTTCCTCCAGACGCAGAGGATGTCCCCTCGTCATAGTCACAGTCCTGGGGATAAATAGATGATGTGATAGATCTCTGTACTGACCCCTGATATGTTTATACATAGTAATTAGATCTCACCTCAGTCGTCTTTTTTTCTAAAGTGAATAACCCTAATTTTGATAACCTTTCAGGGTACTGTAGTTGCCCCATTCCAGTTATTACTTTAGTTGCCCTCCTCTGAACCCCCTCTAGCTCTGCTATGTCTGCCTTGTTCACAGGAGCCCAGAACTGTACACAGTACTCCATGTGTGGCTTGACTAGTGATTTGTAAAGCGGTAGGACTATGTTCCCATCACAGGCATCTATGCCCTTTTTGATGCAACCCATTATCTTATTGTCCTTGGCAGCAGCTGCCTGACACTGTTTTTTACAGCTCAGTTTGCTGTTTATTAAAATTCCTAGATTCTTTTCCATGTCAGTGTTACTGAGTGTTTTATCATTTAGTATGTAGTGGTGACTTGCATTATTCCTTTCCATGTGCATAATCCTTACATTTGTCAGTGTTAAACCTCATTTGCCACTTATCTGCCCAAGCCTCCAATCTATCCAGATCCGTCTGCAGCTGTATACTGTCCTCTTCCATGTTAATTACTTTACACAGTTTAGTGTCATCTGCAAAAATTTATATTTTACTGTGCAAGCCTTCTACAAGATCATTAATAAATATATTGAAGAGAATAGGGCCCAATACTGACCCCTGAGGTACCCCACTAGTGACAGTGACCCAATCTGAGTGTGTACCATTAATAACTACCCTCTGTTTTCTATTACTGAGCCAGTTACTTACCCACATACAGACATTTTCTCCCAGTCCGAGCATTCTCATTTTATATACTAACCTTTTATGAGGTACGGTGTCAAATGCTTTGGAGAAGTCCAGATATATGACATCCACTGATTCACCCCTGTCAAGTCTATAACTTACCTCCTCATAGAAACTGATTAAATTAGTTTGGCATGACCAAACCCTCATGAAGCCATGCTGATATAGCGTTATTTGCTTATTTTCATTGAGATACTCCAAAATAGCATCTCTTAGAAACCTTTAAACAGTTTACCAACAACAGATGTTAAACTTACCGGCCTATAATTTCCAGGCTCTTTTTTTGGACCCTTTTTGAATATTGGCACTACATTTGCTATGCGCCAATCCTGTGGAACATTCCCTGACAGTATAGAGTCCGCAAATATCAGAAATAAGGGTCTGGCTATGACATCACTTAATTCCCTTAGGATACGGGGGTGTATGCCATCCGGTCCTGGCGATTTCTCCATTTTGATCTTTTTAAGTCGCTGTTGTACTTCTTCCTTGGTCAGACAGGACACTTTTAATGGGGAATTTACTTTTACATTATGCATTTCATCAGACAGTTTATTTTCCTCAGTGAATATAGTGGAGAAAAAAATATTATATAGTTTTGCTTTATCCTCGTCGCTCTCTGCAACACCCCCCTCATTGCTGTGTAGAGGGCCGACTCCTTCAGATTTATATTTTTTACCATTTATATAACTGAAGAACATTTTAGGGTTAGTTTTACTCTCTTTGGCAATTAATCTCTCGGTCCCTAGTTTGGCAGTTTTTATTAGTTTTTTACATATTCTATTTTTTTCCTTATAGTTTTTCAGTGCTTCCTCACTCCCTTCCTGTTTTAGTGATTTATATGCTTTCTTTTTGTCATTTATTGTTTATTTACGGTTCTATTTATACACATTGGTTTCTTATTGTTTCTTAGCCTTTTATACCTATAAGGTATGCATCGATCACAATTAGATGTTACAATGCTTTTAAAAATCTCCCATTTTGTGGTTGTATTTTTATTTTTAGGACTTTTTCTTAGTTAGTTGGCCTCTTTTAGTTGGCTAAATTTAGCTTTTTTTAAGCTTGGTATTTTTGTTCCTCCCTTTAGAAACTCTCGTTTGAAGGATAATTGGAAGGTTATTACTTTATGGTCACTATTTCCTAGGTGTCCCCCAACCTGCACATCTGTTGTTCTATCAGGTCTATTGGTTAATACTAGGTCCAGTATGGCCGTCCCTCTAGTTGGGTCAGGTAATTGTCTTTGGTAATTGCCAAGAACCTGTTTCCTTTATGAGATGTACAGCTTTGAGTTTCCCAGTCTATATCTGGGTAGTTGAAGTCCCCCATAATAACAACCTCATTATGATTTGCCGCCTCGTCTATCTCGTTTAGTAATAGATTTTCTGTGGACTCCGGTATATTAGGTGGTTTATAATAAACTCCTATTAGAAATGTATTATTGTTTTTGCCTCCATGTATTTCTACCCACAGTGACTCCACATGTTCATGTCCCTCACAGATGTCTTCTCGAATTGTGGGCTTTAGACAGGACTTCACATAAAGGCAGACCCCTACCCCTCTCCGGTTTTGACGATCCTTTCTTAACAGATTGTAACCTTTTATATTAACTGCCCAGTCATAGCTATTATCCAGCCATGTCTCAGTTATTCCCACTATGTCATAGTCCTCTTCTCACATCAATAATTCCAGTTCACAGTCTTGTTAGTCAGGCTTCTAGCATTAGTATACATACATTTGAGAGGTTTATGTATATTTTTTACCCTACACCTTTCATTCTGAACTGTTCTAGTCCCCCCTTCCATTCCTCCCACAGTCACACTACCTCACCCCTGGTCTCTATCTGCACCATCTTCCCCTCCTATAAAGTAATTACCCTCCCCCCAGTCCCTAGTTTAAACACTCCTTCAACCTTCTAGCCATCTTTCTCCCCAACACAGCTGCCCCTTCCCCATTGAGGTGCAGCCCATCCCTACGATAGAGCCTGTAGCCGACAGAGAAGTCGGCCCATTTTTCCAGGAACCCGAACCTGTGCACACCACTTATAACTGGGGATGTAGCTGTGTTCAGAATTAAGCTATCACATTCAAAATCTTGTTAAATAGGAGTCACAAAATACCAACAAACTACAGAAAATAAGCGCAATACGACCAAATATACAAAAGTAGAAACTTTATTAATTCATTACATCAACACAATAAATAACGTTAAAAAAGGGGAAAAGGTGACAGAAAAAGAGACACCATCCTTGCATATTACATCCACATGATTCAATTGAATATAATGACAAACATGATTCACAAATGTTATCACCGTACATAGAATAACTCCACCAAACAGCAGGTGGTCAGTGTGTCCTGCTACTATTACATATAATAAAGGTACGCTATTATATGCTGCATAGTCAACACAACCAAAATGCAAAGTGACCATATGAATACCGCAGGACACTATCAAATAACTCACCAGCTTGTTAGGAGGTATATGTGCCGGGATGGCGCTATCCCGACGCGTGTTTCGGCTTGCCTTTGACCCCCCACCCCCCGGACACACTTATGCAACCATATTATTTTAATATTTTTCTTCCCTCCACCTAAAAGATTTCAGTTTGTTTTTCAATTCAGGGGTACAGTTTATAGGTCACATTAAAGTTGGAAAAAGTTCTGAAACGATTTATCTTTGTCTCATTTTTTTTTACAGCACAGAAACCTGACATTTTAACAGGGGTGTGTAGACTCTTTACATCCACTATTATGCTTTGGTGTTTTTTTTAGGTTTTCAAGGTTTAGTGGTAATTTAATATGATGAGAAAAAATTTTCTTGGAAGTAAACGAAATTTGTTAGAGTTGAAAAAAGCCACTCTGATTGGGCGGACGCAGCTCCTGATCAGCTGCCGGACCCCTGCTGTATGAGCTGGCATCAGTAAAAACACTGATGTCTGCGCATTAACCCTTGCACTGCCGTGGTCAGCGCTGACTGCTGCACGAGCAGTATCCTGCAGGGTGCGGGGTGGCCATCGGGTCCCCTTGCTGCTGTGACTGTGACCCGATGGCAGGGAAGGGAGCCCGATGTCTTACGTGTGAACCTCTGAGATCCAGCCCCCTGGATATCACAGGCAGGAAGCTGTAAGTGTATTACAGTGAGTAATACACTTACAGGCAATGCATTACAATACAGATGTATTGTAATGCATTGTAAAGGGGATCATACCCCAAATAGTTGAAGTCCCAGACAGTAGTTTACCACCACATATGGGGTGTTACCGTATTCAGAAGAAAATGGCTAACAAATTATGGGGTGCTTTTTCTCCTGTTAACCCTTGTGAAAATGAAAAAATTTGGGGCTAAAGCAACATTTTATTAGAAGATACAAAACTTTTTATTTTCACAGCCAAGTGTTTCCAACTTCCGTAAAAGGCTTAGGGGGTTGATCAGTACCGCCTTTAATATATTCTTTGAAGGGTGTAGTTTTCAAAATTGGGTCACTTTTTGAGGGGTTTCCAATGTAGGGGTACATCTGGGTCTCTTCAAATACAGAAAGGTGCCTAAACACCATTTTAGCAAAATCTGCCTCCAAAAACCATATGGCACTCCTTTCCTTCTGACCACTGCCACGTGCCAATAGAGCACTTTACCGCCACATATGGGGTATTTCTGTAAACTGCAGAATCAGAGTAATGTATATTGAGGTTTATTTCGCTGTTAACCCTTGCTGTGTTGAAAGAAAAAATTTATTAAAATAATAAATCTTCCAAAAAAGTGAAATTTTGACATTTCACCTCCAATTTCCTTAAATTCCTGTGGAACACCACAAGGATTAATAAAGTTTGTAACATCAGTTTAAAAAATTTGAGGGGTTTAGTTCTTAAAATGGGGTCCTTTATAGGTGGTTTCCATTACCCAAGCCCCTTTAAAATCACTTTATAATTGAATTGGTACCTAAAAAATGGTCTTGGAAATTTTGTTGAAAATTTGAAAAATAGCTTCTAAACTTCTAAGCCTTCTAACGTCCTAAAAAAAGAAAATTACATCTACAAAATTATGCCTATATATGGGGAATGTTGATTGATAAACATTTTATGAGGTATTACCATCTGTCTTAAAAGTAGAGAAATTCAAATTTAGAAAATTGTGAATTTTTCTAAATTTCTGGTACATTTTTGATTTTATAAATAAAGGTGAAATAATCAATCAAATTTACCCCTTTCATGAAGTACAGTATGTCACGAGAAAATCTCAGAATGGCTTGGATAAGTAAAAACGTTCCACGTAAAGTGACATGTCAGATTTGCAAAAATTGGCCTGGGATTTAAGGTGAAAAGTGGCCCAGTACTGAAGGGGTTAAGCTTCTGCCAGTATTTAAATGTTTAATTACATTTCATGTTGCGGAACCTCAAAGACACTCACTAGTAATTTGAGGTGATAAAGCAGTCTCCTTATAATTTGTTTTTGCTACCTATAGATAAAACGTGAATGATACATGTTACAAAAGAATAAAAAATAAAGCAATAATTTGTCGCTAAAGGACTTGGTACTTAGAGCATTAGACTGGAGACTGTTTAATGAGTGGATGGGAGCTGAACACATTTTACAATATGGAAATCATTAAACATCATTTACATATATGTAGTTTCAAAGTACTAGGAGCTTAAAATGTAAAGAAATGTTAAATAAAGATTATCTGCCTTTGGCAATTTTACAATTTTCATCAATCACAAGCTGCTAAACAAGAAATCTACTTTACAGGAAGTAAACAAATTCCACAAACTAATTCCAACAAGGATTAAATGTTGACGCTTAGTGAAAGTTCTAGTTTTGCATTTATAAAATGATAGGCATCCTTTGTTTTTTGGACATTTCAATTTAAAATAAATAGTTAAACAATGTAGAAATGTATATAAAATAATATGTAAAAAAAAAGTGGTGAAATCTGCTAGTTAGGAATCATCTCTTTATTAGAACACCACCTCTGCCTATCAGTCATCTTAGTAGGTCAAAGACCGCTTAAAAGGGTTTATGACTTGAGAATATCAACCGACTATCCTCAGGATAGACCATCAATATTAAATGGGGAGGGTTAAACTCTTGACACCCCCAAAAATCAGTTGTTTGAAAGGGTTGCCCTGCAGTATGTTCAATGTTCATGTGCAAACAGCTAAGGGACAGTTCACATCACCGTTATTTTTCCGTAAAAAAAACAATCCTGTGCATCATTATACACATTTAGCACCTGTTTGAGCAATTTCTCAGACAGATTAGTTTTTTTTAAAGATGGAAACAAAGACCTGCAAGTAGTACTTTTTTTCTGACTTAAAAATGGATGCCAAATGTGCGTAACCAATGCCAGAGATCCTTTTATTTCTCTGTTCTTATAACGGAACAGAAGAACGAAAAATAACAGTGATGTGAACTCTCCCTTATCTGTATAATACTGAGAGCTGGATCCTATCTATCTGATATTCTTGGCTTATCTTGAGGATAGGGTGTTAAAATTCTATGGCTGAGAACTCATTTTTTTTTTAAAGGAGTATGTTCTCTGTAATTTTACCAGGTCTTTACTCCTAAGCTGAAAAAGTAGTGGCAGTGCCAAATATGAGCAACTTGGCCATTTAAGGCTAGTTTCACACTAGCGGTAAATTCTTCCGGCAGAGGAAGATATTGTATACGGTATAACCAGAAAAGGTTGGAGCACAACCAGGTCCCAATGACTATAATAGGACTTAGTGGGGATCAGGCCTAATTCCAGCATTGGAGAAGGAATTCGGCCAAATACCGCTGAGTCCTATTATAATCAATGGGCTCTGGTGGGGTGAAGTGCAAATATGAATATGTCTCTGATCAGTTGGAATCCATTTTGTCTGATAAAATTATTTTCACCTCTTAATGAATTGAAGACTGTTTGGCAGTGTTGGTACTTGAATAGTTAAACTGTGTCCTTGTTATTTGTCTTAACTGTTTATTTGAGAACTTGTACATTTCTGTTGGATGAAATGAAACTGGTGTGGAAATGTTTGTGGAAGGCTTTGTTCATTTTATTTGATAGACTGAGCAAAGAAGACAGGCCTGAAATCTGTACCAGATATTGACTCATTTAGTAGAAGCAGAGGCGGACTGGGCCGGGGGGCAGGGCAATTGCCCTCCGGGCCCCTCTGTAGTGTCACCCAGGGCCGGCCTTTGGGGTGTGCATGTGCCCTGCTGCGGCCCTGGTGACAAGTGGGGGCGGCCGGCAGCAGGGCACAGGGAGATGAACGCTTCCATTGTGGAAGCGTTCATCTCCATAGTCATCTGTATCGCCGTCCTCAGGACGGCGATACAGATGTCTGTGGTGCGGCAGAGCAGGGAGAGGCGTGTCCCCTCCCTGTTCCTCTGATAGGCTGCCAGCACTAGGCCGGCAGCCTATCAGAGGCTGGTGCAGGCGGCGTGATGACGTCATCGCGCCGCCGGAGCGGTACAGCGAGGGACACAGGCCGGAAGAGGCCTGCATCACATCGCTGGAGGTAAGTATAAGTGTTTTTTGTATGTTTGTTTGTTTTTGTTTTTTGGGGGCTACTGGCACATAAGGTGAGGGGGTATTCTACTGGCACATGATAAACTGAGGGTGGGATTCTACTGGCACATGATAAACTGAGGGTGGGGGATTCTACTGGCACATGATAAGGTGAGGGGGAGATCTACTGGCACATGATAAGTGAGGGGACTACTGGCACATAAGGGGGACTACTGGCACATAAGGGGGGACTACTGGCACATAAGGGGGGGGTCAATTGGCACATAAGGGGGACGGCTACTGGAACATAAGGGGGACGGCTACTGGAACATAAGGGGGACGGCTACTGGCTCATAAGGGGGACGGCTACTGGCACATAAGGGGGAACTACTGGCACATAAGGGGGGAACTACTGGCACATAGGGGGGGGGGTCAATTGGCACATAAGGGGGACGGCTACTGGCACATAAGGGGGATGGCTACTGGCACATAAGGGGGGCGGCTACTGGCACATAAGGGGGGGCTATGAGCGATGTGAGTGGCCAACATCTATCCTCTCCGCAATTCTCAGCCTCCTGTGACAAGCTGTCAATGCTGTCAAAGGAGGCTGTGCTCTCCTCCCGCAGCTCCCCGCCCAGCCTCTTGTGACAGCGAATCAGGAAGTAGAGGGGGGCTCAGTGGGCCTCTGGGTGTTACTTGCCCCCTGGGCCAAAAGTTGCCAGTCAGCCCCTGAGTAGAAGACCTCTAAATGAACAAGGACTTGGTTGTAAATGTGTGTACAAGAGAGTTAGCATTGTCTGTATAGTTTGTCTTGGGATTCTCGTTTATTGTGGATCTGAGAATTGGTCACTCCAAGGTCCGGAATAATAACAGAAAAACAAGATATGCACAGTGACCATCATGGATTGCATAATCTAGCTACATTCCATTAGGGAGTGAAGCTCTATGGTTAAATTAGTATAAAAGCTGGACCTTTTCAGTTAAAACTTCAGAGTTCATCTATGAGGGAAGGAGGCTCCCCCTACGTAGAAAAATGTTATTCCTAATCAAGTCTCTGACAGCTTTCGCTGAAACAGGTCCCTGGCTGATGTGTGTTGCGGTCAGATGATGCTAACTCAATTGGTGATTTAAGTACCTTCATTCTGAATGTAGTTAGGACTGTAGATGAAGTGTGGGTGTAATTATGTAATTAGGTGTGTTTTGCTGTCTTTTGCCCAACCCCTTATTGTTTGTAAGTTTTCTATTCTTTGTTTTTACCCAATTTGCTAAAAAGGGAAATATATATCCTTAGTCCCTTAATAAATTTACTTATACATTTTGCTATTCTTAAAGTGGTGTGTGTAGTCTCTCTTTAAAGAGTATCTGAACCTGAAATGGTGTATTTGCTAGCAAGTTGCCTGATTTGTTAGCAATACATGGAGTTAGTTAGTATTCAACTTTACCGGATAGGATGTCTTCCAGTAGGCTGTCCCTCTGCCAGAGGAATTTACCACTAATGTGAAACTAGCCGAAACAGTTTGCATTGTTGTTTAAAACTGATGGCCTATCCTAAGGATTTACATTTAATTTTAAGGAACAAGAAAACCCCTTCAAGCCAAGGGACTAGCTCCATGTTTACAATAGACTTGGCCATCAACTTGGTCATTGTCCATAACTTGTTATATTTTTTATTTTAAGAAAGAAAGGAACTTACTACCTGTATGTGCTTCACATTAATAAAACCAACGTGACAGACATTGGTTTATGGATGTGAGGTGCTAGGCTTAAAGTGGCTGTCTCATCGTGGACAATGGGGGCATATCGCTAGGATATGCCCCCATTGTCTTATAGGTGCCGGTCCCACGGCTGGGACCCGCACCTATATCGAGAACTGAGCCCCGCAAGTGAAAGAGGGTGCACTGCGCACGCGCAGCCGCCCTCCATTCATTTTCTATGTGGGCAGTGGGAACCACATCTATATCGAGAACGGAGCCCCGCAAGGTGGTGGCTGAAGGACTCCGGTCCGGCCCCCACCAAGCCCACTCCCCATAGAAGTGAATGAGAGAATACCGCGCAAGCGCGGCCCCGCTCCCATTCATTTCCATGGGGCTGACGGAAATAGCCGAGCACTGGCTTGGCTATTTTCGACAGCCACATAGAAAATGAATGGAGGGTGGCTGCGCATGCGCAGTGTGCCCTTCTTCACTTGCGGGGCTCAGTTCTCGATATAGGTGCAGGTCCCAGCAGTGGGACCCGCACCTATAAGACAATGGGGGCATATCCTAGCAATATGCCCCCATTGTCCATGATTAAACAACCACTTTAAGCCTAGCACCTCACATCCATAAACCAATGGCTGTCACATTGGTTTTATTAATGTGAAGCACATACAGGTACGAAGTTCCTTTCTTTCTTAAATATAACAAGTTATGGACAATGTCAAAGTTGAAGGCCAAGTCTATTGTAACAATGGAGCTAGTCCCTTGGCTTAAAGGGGTTTTCTTATTTCCCGCAAGTGAAGGAGGGCGCACTGCGCATGCGCAGCCGCCCTCCATTCATTTTCCATGGGGCCGTTGAAAATAGCCGAGCGCTGGCTTGGCCATTTCCGTCAGCCCCATAGAAATAAATGGGAGCGGGGGCCGTGCTTGCGTGGTGCGCGCCAATTCACTTCTATGGGGAGCAAGCTTGGTGGTGGCCAGACCAGAGTCCTCCAGCCACCACCTTGCGGGACTCCGTTCTCGATATAGGTGCGGGTCTCAGCCGTGGGACCTATAGGACAATGGGAGGATATCCTAGTGTTATGCCCCCATTGTCCATGATGAGACAACCCCTTTAATTGAAGTGTTGGGCCACTTTATAGCAAAAGATCCAAAAATACCACATTGTAAACGCAATGAAGCAGAAAACATCCCACGTGCAATTTGAATGGTTTTCAAATTCAATGCCGCTAAAATTGTTGTTGTTTAATTGTGCAGTATTGCAAGTGTAAGCTGTGATATCACAGGGTCATTAATTATTAGACTACTTTTAGCCACAATCAATTTGAAAACTCTGCTGACCTGCATGTGCATACAGCCTCAAATATATCTGTGCATGTGCCGAATGTGTTATTGTTCAGTTCCTGCACATAAAGTGAAGTAGAAGTGGTGTCCAGCTCAGACTTTCACCGTACAACAGATCCACTAAATAGCGGAGTACCCCTGCTGTGTAGTCTGATTCTGCATCCATACTCCCATCTGTTCCCTGCATGTTAACAAAATATAGTGGAAATGTCTATTTACCAGTGAGAAAAAAACATAAATGAAAGGCAATATTATCCAGAAGACATTGGCACCTTTGCTGTTTGCTTGGAAACCAATTGAACTCATTCAGACACTCTACCAAACCAGCTCTCCAATTGCAGATTAGAAAGTCTCGAGAGCCCCTAATTAATAATTGCCGTGTAATTGCTTCATGACTTATTAATGCGAACATAAAATTGATATATTAACAACAGAGGGCTTAGATCAAACAATATTGTAACTTGTTTGGTTCTGTACATCGTGTGTCCACATGACTTCAGACTACTTTCCACTGACTGCATTCCATATTCTACTATGTTTATGTAAGAATAATCCCTGAAATGGGCATTTCCTGACAGATAATTATTATTTTTCTATGACACATTTTTCCTTTGCATGTGGGAAGATACCCACATGCCAAAATGGAAAAGATATTGTAATTAACCCATTTCGTCCCTGGTCGATTATCCATTTTTGTGGTTTCTTTTTCGACTCCATGGCTTCCCAGAACAATTTTTTTTGTCTTTTCACATAATAGTAGGAAGGCTTGTTTTTTTTTTTCAGGACAAGTTGTACCTTCCATTTATTATTGCATATGATGTAGTGGGAAAAAAATTCCAAATGCAGAGGAATTGGGAGGAAAACACAATTCCTCCAGAAGTTTCATGGGTTTTGTATTTACAGCATTCCCTGTGCAGTAAAACGTAAGTCAGCTTCATTCTGTGGGTCAGTACAATTACACCAATACCACATTTGTATTTTTTTGTTTTGTTTTAATACTGAAATTTTTTTTAACTTTCTTCGCATCACCATATTCTGTTCCCTATAACTATTTATAGTTATGTCTATGGAGACGTGTCTATTTTCTGCAGCGCAAACTGTAAATTTTTATTAATACTATATTGGAGTGTATTTGATTTTTTAATCCCTTTTTATTCAATTTCTTTTAGGGAAGTGAAGCGACAAAAAAAGTTGTCAGCCATTTTGTTTTTTGAGTTCACTGTACGTGATAAACACATTTATGTGTTAATAGTACAGGCATTTTGGGACAGGGCAGTGCAAATGATTTATTTTTATATGGGAAAAGAGGGCGATTTAAATTTCCAATTTTTTTCTTTTTTATATTTTTTTAACCACTTTATTACTGGAGTGTTTACTCCCCTTCCTTACCAGCCAATCTATATGTATTTGATATTATTTTTCACATGACATCTTAGTCCTTCCTTATGTGCCATTAGATGACATATAATATATAGCTTTTAATATCTATGAAATTTAAAACTGAAAAATATTCAGAAAAATCTATATTTTTCCTTTGTTATCTGTTTTTCTAACTGTTACAATAGGTTTTAAGACAAAACATTACTAAAACCACTACCGTCAAAGAACTAGAGAGCATTATGGCTAAAATTATTACCTAGATTATTATTTTTTTAAATGTTTAAGAAAGCAAAAATGAAAAGAAATGTGTGTACTTTGTATATTTGCACACAAATTCTGCTATAATATTGCTCAACTTAATAAATATATTTTTAGTCATTTTTTTTATAAACAAAAAAGGGGATGGGTCAGAATGTGTGTGTACATAATCTGCCATACTATTGCTCATAGTAACTATAGCTATATAAAACTATATATAACTATAGCTACTTTAAATTTTTTTTCTTTATTTCACTTATAAATTTTTATGTTTTTTTTTACCATGAAAAAAAAATATTGAATTCAGTCTGCAGGCGTACAGTTCATTTTACAGCCAGCAGGGGGCGGTCTAACACCAAGAAGAGCAGTCCTCTGGCGGCTTTTAAAATTTTCACTGTGATGGATCATTGTAGCAGGGTGGTACAAGGATGCCACGCAGCAAAACAGCTTCTCTTGATCCCAGCACTCCTTAGTATGACAACACAGTCACAACAATCTTCAGAGCTAAAGGGGAACGTCGGATCGTAAGGTCATCCCGTACTTTTATATGTCAGGTTACCGTTAAAAGCTTACCACCAAGACATATAAAGTCGTGTAGTGGTAGACAAGGGCAGGGCTGGCTCCAGGTTCATGTGGGCCCTTAAATCTCAGTGGGCCCCCTTGTGGCATTTTTTTTACATTTACCCCTGTGGCCCCCACACCGTATAAAGACCCCATACAGTATAATGACCACTAGTGGCCCTTCACAGTATAATGACCCCCAATGCCCCCACACACAGTATAATAACCCCCAGTGCCCCACACACACACCCAGTATAATGACCCCCCCCCCCCACACACACACAGAGTATAATGACCCCACTGTAGCCCTCCATTTAGAATAATGACCTTCAATCGCCCCTCATTTAGAATAGTGGCCCCCACACTGGGAGTTATACTGAATGGAGGGGGCACTGGGGGTCAATATACTGAATGGGGGGGCCCTGGGGTCATTATACTGTGTAAGGCCCTCACTAGCTAGAACTGACTGGGCCGCACAGCAAATTTTTGTACGAACCCCCCCTCCCCCCCCAGTGGGTTCACATCATGCATATTTTAAACATACTTCTGACAAAAATGTGGCGCAAAAGTCCTTTGCACCACAATCTGCAACTTTTCCCCACTCAAGCCAGGTCTAAAAAAGGTGGCCTGGGAAGGGAAGGGGATACAGTTATTGGATAACACCACCATACAGTGACAGGATAAATCTGCCATACAGCAACTGGATAACATAGCTATGCAGTAACTGGATAGCACCTCCATATAGTGACTGGATAAAAGGGTATAGGAGAGCACTGTACAGGGTATGGCAAGAGGGCACAATGCAGGGTATAAGGGGGCACAGTACGGGGTGAGGGGCACAGTGACGTGACCCTGTGCGTAATCCGAAAGGTGCAGAATGGAGGCACGAACATGTTCTATTTTTTTTGCACTGAAAGTTGAATTGGTCTGGTGCTGACATTTTTAGCACTGATCTCAATAGTTACATTTAGATGTGAAGTTACCGAGACTCTGTATCACTATAATTGATGTTAATGATGGACAGACAGTCTAAGAATATTTGCATAACTACAACACTTTTGTTCTATAATCTATCAGTAATGTCTTTTGAGCAATGCAGTAGCTGCGGTCTAAATCTGTCATATATTAATACGTTTTAGAAGTCTCTAAAGAAGAAGAGTGAAGCAAATTTGTCATGACACTGGAAAAATTGAGAGACAGATAGAAGAAGGGGATATATCCTAATTTTCCTAGACTTAATTTATGCCGTTTCTGCAGAAGAAAGTATTTTTTTCTATGTTGTCTCACTTTTGGATAGTCATTGAGAATATTACTTGAGAAAAGTAAGTGAAGTTAGTGGACCCATCAGAGTGACCTAGATTTCTGCACTGATTGCTAGTAAAATGTAGTCTGATTGTTGAGGTCACATTCAAAGACAAACAAAAACTAATGAAACTAATAACATACAATTTTTTGGGGGGTGGGGGACCAATTCAGTTCTAAAGGCGCTTTAAGACACCTACTGCCACATTTTAAAAACCACACTTAGGAAGTTTATGAACTGTTTCCGAGGAATTAAAGCAAAATGGAGGTGAAATTTAAACATTTATTTATTTTTTGCAGATTTTAAATTTTAATCTATTTCTATAACACAGCCTCTGTTAACAAAGAAACAAAACTCAACATTTGAGTCTGCTACTTATCTCATAGAAAGGCCATAGTAAGGCTACATTTACACGAACATATTTTGTTTCCATGTCCGTTCCGGGTTTTTTTTGCGGATAGGATGCAGACCCATTCATTTCAATGGGTCCGCAAAAAATGTGGACAGCACACTGTCTGCTATCCACATCCGAATGTCTATTTCATAGCCCCCCAAAAAAGATAGAGCATGTCCTATTCTTGTCCGTTTTGCTAACAAGGATAGGCATTGTTACAATGGATCTGCAAAAAACGGATACCATACGGAACTTCATCTGTGTTTTTTTTTTTTTTTGCGGATCCGCAATTTGCAGACCGCAAAACACATATGGCCATGTGAATGTAGCCTAATAGGTTGTTTTCCAGGCACCAGTATAATATACTATAGTATTGTTAGATCTTGAGGTGCTAAAACATAAGAATTTACCCTGTATGATACCAGTTTGAAAACTACTCGTCAAGGAATTTATCCAAGAGTATAATGCGCATATTGACACCTCAAGTGCATGACAGAATGTTTTATATTGTGCTATGAAAAAATAGATTTTTTTTTAGCCCAATTTTATTTTGTGTAATAATGTAAAAAAATTTCCACAATTTCTCCTGAGTACAGCAATACCCTATATGTGGTCATAAACTGCTGTATGTATGGTCACACAGCAGGGCTCAGAAGAGAAAGAGTTATTAGGCTTTTGGAGTGCAGATTTTGCTGGAATGCTTTTCGGACACCACGTCGTATTTACAGAGACCCTGAGGTCGAAAGTGAAAACCCCTAAAAGGTGACCCTCAAAGAACTTATCTACGGGTGTAGTGAGCATTTTGACCCCAAAGGTGTGTATGTGGATTTTATACATCTGTGACAATGGGACTGAATGAAACATCTGAAGTCAATGATTAAGAGCTGTGACCAAATATATAGGGAAGAGCTATCTAACTGGGTTGCCCATAGTAACCAATCAGATTCAGGGGTGTGGAAATTTAAAAATAAACTACTTGTCGAAGGACTAAAGCGGGGGCTTAATCTACTTGTCCCTCATGACCATCTACTTGTCCTGAACTTATACCAACGTTATACTGTATGGGGGCGGGGGCCACAGGGAGATGTTATACTGTATGGGGCGGGGGCCAAAAGGAGACGTTATGCTGTATGGGGGCGGGGGCCACAAGGAGACGTTATGCTGTATGGGGGCGGGGGCACAGGGAGATGTTATACTGTATGGGGGCGGGGGTACAGGGAGACGTTATACTGTATGGGGGCGGGGGCCACAGGGTGACGTTATACTGTGCGAGGGCAGCCGCTTGGTGACGTTATACTGTATGGGGCACTAGGGCAGCCCCAAGGTGACATTATACTGTATGTGGGCAGCCGCAAGGAGACATTATACTGTATGGGGGCAGCCACAAGGAGACGTTATACTGTATGGGGGCAGCCGCAAGGAGACGTTATACTATATGGGGGCAGCCGCAAGGAGACGTTATACTGTATGGGGGCAGCCGCAAGGAGACGTTATACTGTATGGGGGCAGCCGCAAGGAGACGTTATACTATATGGGGGCAGCCGCAAGGAGACGTTATACTGTATGTGGGCAGCCGCAAGGAGACATTATACTGTATGGGGGCAGCCACAAGGAGACGTTATACTGTATGGGGGCAGCCGCAAGGAGACGTTATACTATATGGGGGCAGCCGCAAGGAGACGTTATACTGTATGGGGGCAGCCGCAAGGAGACGTTTTACTGTATCGGGGCCACAAGGAGATGTTATACTGTATGGGGGCCACAAGGAGACATACTGGAAGGGGGCAACACGGAGCCATTATAGTTTTCAAGTGCCACGTGCAGTGCACAACCTTTATTTCTGACACCCTGGCTCTTAGGCCCCTTGCAGATAAGCGTTCCTCCCGGAGCCTGTCAACGGAGCTCCCGGCCTGACCTGCAAGCGCTGACTGGGGTCACATAGCATTATACTGATTTATGATGCTATGTAACCCTTACAGTTCTGGAATGTATTGGATAACACTGACATAATGCTGTCAGTGTTATCCAACACATTCCAGAACTGTAAGGGCTACATAGCATCATAAATCAGTATAATGCTATGTGACCCCAGTAAGCGCTTGCAGGTCAGGCCAGAAGCTGCGATGTGGACAGGCTCCGGGAGGAACGCTCATCTGCAGGGGGCCGTGGGGTCTCACTCCTCTTCTCCCATCTTGTCTCTGGAGACGGTGTGCTGTTACTGTGCGCTCCTGTGCTGGCAGGTGGGCGGAGACTTCAATACAGGAGCCGGGAGGAGCCGGGGGCCGGCCTGCAGGAAGTGATTTTGTACGGGTCAGATACACGATGCAGGGGCAGGCTGACAGATTTAGGAGCGGTCAGCTCGCATATGACCGCTCCTATTACTGCCCAACCGACTTGTCCTTGCTACTTGCCCGCACAGGGCTAAACAACTGTTCAAACTACTTGCCCGGCGCCCGGAACTGCATGACCCGGGCGTCGGGCGATAGGAATTCCACACCCCTGAGATTCCATCTTTCATTTTCCAAAGGAACTCTAAAATATGAAAGGTGGATTCTGATTGGTTGCTATGGGCAACTAAGCCAGTTTTCCTTTACATCAGTTTTGATAAATCTACCCCATAGTGTAAATATATAGAACACCCCCCCCCCCCCAACCTCTGTCCTAAGAGCACATAAGTGTAAATGGCCCTTAAACACGTTTTTATTTACATACCTTACAAACCAGAGGAGGGGTAAACTTAACTTACAATGGATACGGAAAGTATTCAGACCCCCTTACATTTTTCACTCTTTGTTATATTGTAGCCATTTGCTAAAATCTTTTAAGTTCATTTTTCCTCATTAATGTACACACAGCACCCCATATTGACAGAAAAACACAGAATTGTTGACATTTTTGCAGATTTATCAAAAAAGAAAAACTGTGAAACAGTGAAAAATGAATGCTGCCAATGAATCACAACAAATCAGTCCAGAGCAATGACAGAAAGCAGTAAGGGTACGTTCACACTTGCGTTGTGAGGATCTAGCAGGCAGTTCCGTCGCCAGAACTGCCTTCCGGATCCGGAAATACATGTGCAAACGGAAAGCATTTGTAGACTGATCTGGATGCGGATCCATCTAACAAATGCATTGAGACACCGGATCCGTTTTGCCAAAACACTTCGTGCCGGATCCGGCATTATTGCATTTCAATGGAAAATAATGCCGGATCCAGCATTTTTGACGGAGAAAATACCGTAAGAGTGACTGAACTGAAGACATCCTGATGCATACTGAACGGATTGCTCTCTCATTCAGAATGCATTAGGATACAACTGATCATTTTTTCCCGGTATTAAGCCCCTAGGATGGAACTCAATACTGGAAAACTTTAACGCAAGTGTGAAAGTACCCTAAACGTGAAGCAATAAATCTTGCCTCTTCGTGTCCTCAGCTTGAGAAGGCAGAAGCTGGATATTTGTACAACAGATGTAAAATCTGTTCTGGAGATCTTCAGCATTTCACAAGTAAGGATTTGCAAACACTCATATGTAAAGCAACTAGCAAGTCTCTTAGGATTCATGCACACGAACGTATGTATTTTGCAGTCCGCAAAACAGAGATCCGCAAAAAAATACGAGTGATGTCCATGTAAAATCCATACTACATCAGTTTTTTTTGCGGATCCATTGTAACGATGCCTATCCTTGTCCTCAAAACTAGGGATCGACCGATATTGATTTTTTAGAGCCGATACTGATAACCTGTGATCTTTTAGGCCGATAGCAGATAATTTATACCGATATTCTGTGCATATTCATTTCAGAAAGAAAATTATTCCTACATAAATCGGCTGTTATATAGAGATGCCATTATATATATATATAGATATATATATATATATATATAGTAGATATTTATACTTAATATTTTGGTGGGTTTTTTTTTGCCTTTTTTTTAAATTATTTAATAACTATTTCCCTCCTTAGAGGCTAGAATCTGGCATATTTTAATCCCTTGTCCTAGTCACCGTAATAGAGCTCTATTAGGGTGAATAGAACTTCACAGGGGCGGACTGACCGGCCGGGCACTTCGGATGTGGTCTGAGGGCCCGGCCGGAAAGGGGGCCCGGCAGCTGCAGCTGCCCAGGGTGGCCAAAGTGAAAGTAGTAAGTCTCTGATCCCTGCGGTCTGTGACCGCGGGGATCAGAGACTTAAAAAATGCCCAGATCACTAAAATAACCCCCCCCCCTGCACCCCGCCATATTACTGTCCCCCCGGCGGTGCAGGGCGGGGAGGATTGCGGGAGGAGGCGCTGTGTCTAGTGGGTATAGCAGGGGGTCGGCACTTGCCGGCCCTCTGCATAAACTGCTGACATCTGTGCTGCAGATGTCAGCAGTTTAACCCCTTCCATACCGCGGTCTGTACGGACCACGGTATGCAAGGGGTTAACAGGGAAGGAGCTCCCTCCCTCTCCCATCGGGGGGCTGCTGTGCCTTTTGCAGCCCCCGGACAGGATGGGTGGCAGAGGGAGGGAGCTCTCCTCCCTCCCCATCACCCGCTGCTACGTTCTGGCAGCGGGTGATGGTCACCATGGAGACAGGACGCTTACTGAAGCGCCCTGCTCTCTGCATGTTGCTGAAAGCTTGAATTGACCTGCAATAGGCAGGTCTATTCAGACTTTCTAAAGTAATAAAAAATACAGTAGGTACACTATATAGTGTACTTACTGTATTTTATAGACCCAGATCCATTGGATCTACAAGAACCAACTGGATCTGGGTAAAAAAAAAATGTAAAAAAGTGAAAAAATAAAAGAAAAGAAAACACTATCACTGTATAAAAATTAAAAAAACAAAAAAACTACACATATTACATATCGCCGCCAGCGTAAAAACCTACTCTATAAAAAAATCACATGACCTGACCCCTCAGGTGAACACCAAAAAGAAAAAACAAAAAAAATGGTGTAAAAAAAAGCCATTTTTGTCACCTTGCACAACAAAATGCGTAATACCTAGCAATCAAAAAGGCGTATGCCTTCCAAAATAGTATCAATAAAACCGCCATCTCATCCCGCAAAAAATGAGCCCCTACATAGGACAATCGCCCCAAAATATAAAAAAAAATGGCTCTCAGACTATACAGACATTTAAACATGATTTTTTTTTCTAAAATGCTGTTAAAGTAAAATACATAAAAAAGTATACATATTAGGTATCGCCGCATCCGTAAAAACATGCTCTATTAAAATATCCCATGATCTAACCCCTCAAGAAAATACCGTAAAAAAAAATTAAATAAAAACAGTGTAAAAAAGAAAAATTGTCACCTCACATCACAAAAAGTGTAATAACAAGCTGTCAAAAATTTATATGAACCCCAAAATAGTGCCAATCAATCCGTCTTCTCATCCCGCAAAAAATGATACTCTACATAGGACAGTCGGACCAAAAAAAAAAAAAATGACTCTCAGACTAATGATATTGTTGTGTAAAACGTAAATAAATAAATAAAAAGTATACATATTAGGTATTGCCGCATTCGTAAGAACAAGCTCTATAAAAATAACACATGAACTAACCTTTCAGGTGAACACAACAAAAAAAATTATATAAAAACAGTAGAACGTTCCATGTGGCCCCGCCCCATACAGTAGAAGTCTCTATGGCCCTAGCCCATCAGCAAACGTCTCATGTGCCCCGCCCCATACAGTAGAACATTTCCATGTGACCCCACCCCATACAGTGAAAGTCATCATGGACCACGCCCACATACAGTGGAACGCCTTATGGCAACCGCCGCATACAGTAGAATGTCTCTTGTGGCCTGCCCATACAGTAGAATCGCCTAGTGCCCCCGCCCCATACAGTAGAACATCTCTTTGGCCCCGCCCATACAGTAGAAAATCTCCTATGGCCCTCTCATACAGTAAGTTCAGGACAAGTAGATTGTCATGAGGACAAATAGATTGAGCGTTTGTCCTCGACAAGTAGTTTTTTTAAATTTCCACACCTCAGACCTGTTGAAGGACGAAAGTCTGGGAGGGTTAGCTGGAGTGAGAAGGCGGAGGAGGCTTTCTCCGCGTTGAAGTCGGCCCTGTGTGGGTCCCCGGTTTTGGTGACACCCGACTTCAACAAGGAGTTTGTCGTACAGACCGACGCCTCGGAGGTAGGCCTCGGTGCGGTACTGTCGCAGGAGGTCAACGGGAAGAACATCCCGTTGTCTTCCTGAGCCGTAAGCTCAGTCCCGCCGAGTCCAGATATAGTATAGTGGAGAGGAGTGCCTGGCTATCAAGTGGGCACTCGAATCTCTCCGCTACTACCTGTTAGGAGGAGGTTCCGTCTGGTGACCGACCATTCCCCCTCAAATGGATGAGTCAGGCCAAGGAGAGGAATGCTCGGGTCACCAGGTGGTTCCTATCCCTTCAAAATTTCAAGTTCTCCGTGGAACATAGGGCAGGTCGCTTGCAGGGAAATGCAGATGCCCTTTCCGCGTCCACTGCCTCACATGTGTCCACCCCCTCAGGGTTGAACAAAGGGGTGTGTGGTAAGGTGCAGGGTGCCGTCGTGATGGCAGGTATGTGTCACCGAGGTTCATAGCCTCGGTGAGGTAAGAGCCCGTTTTGTTGATGTCAGCAGCAGCTAGTGCTACTGACAGAGTTTAAATAGCATGGCTGCAAAGCCGATCCGGGCCGGCTCTTACCGGGAGCAGCTAAAGTGTAGGGTGGGTGGCTGCTCCCCACGACCCAGTCCTGGTTTTGGGCTGGGTTTAAAAGCTCAGCCAGCTCAGCAGCTGGAGGCTGTGATTATCCTGGAGCTGCTAACAGGGCTGAGGAGTTCTCTGTCCTGGAGGAAAGAGCTCAGCAAGGAGGTGTTTTGTTCCTGGCTACCTGAAGCTGGATTCTCCTGCGGCTGGGCCGACAGCGTGGTGCGAACCTGCACCTACACCTCCCAGGTGACTGAAACTGTGTTGGCCTGTTTTTGTTTTGCCACGTTATTTCCGTTGTGTGTGAACTGTCACCAAAGAGACTGTTTTTCATTTATGGTGTGCAAGTGTGAATAAAACACTGTTTGTTGCACAATCTGGACTCCTTGTTTTGCCTCTAAACTGCACCCGCACCGCTGTCTACCAGAGCGACTCCCCACAATATATACATATATATATATATAGTAGATATTTATACTTAATATTTTAGTGGGGGTTTTTTTGCCTTTTTTTTTTAATTATTTAATAACTATTTCCCTCCTTAGGGGCTAGAATCTGGGATATTTTAATCCCTTGTCCTAGTCACCGTAATAGAGCTCTATTAGGGTGAATAGGACTTCACACTCTCCCTGCTGCCCTGTGCATAGTACACACAGCAGCAGGGAGCTGATCCATGGCAGCCAGGGCTACAGTAGCATCCTGGCTGCCATGGTAACCGATTGGCCCCCCCCCTCCCCCAGGATTACACTGTTGGGGCTCCGATCAGAATCTGACACTGCCACCAATGAGGAGGGGACCCTGTGGCCACTGCCACCAATGATTATAATACTGAAGGTTGAGTGGGCACGAGGGCGCACTGCGCCACCAATATTTTTAATACTGGGGGGGGGGGGTGCACTGCGCCACCAATGTTTTTAATACTGGGGTTGGTTTGGGGGAAGGGCGCACTGCACCACCAATGAAAGATAACTCGCCCATTAATTCAAATACAGCCGCACCCGACCTCTATGAGAGGTAGCTGTGATCCGCGGCAGTTAACCCCTCAGGTGACTCACCCGCCTCCTGTATTTGAATTAATAATTAATAGGTGGCGCAGTGGCCACAGCCCCTCCTCTCCTCGGTCGATATTCAGGATTTTCAAAGTTAATCGGTATCGGCATATCGGCACGGTTAAATGCCGATACCGATAACTTTGAAAATCCTGAATATCGACAGATAAAAATCAGTAAGTCCGATAATCGGTCGATCCCTAGAGCAAATCAAATGAAAGTTTTGTTTTAACATAAGGGTCAGAAACAGAGTTTTATTTAGCCTCTTGGCCATTAGTTTTTCGCATTCATAAACCTCCACATTGAGCTCCCAGCAGCAGATAGAAGCCTGCAGGGCACGCTGGGACTTCTGGTGTGACATCACCTGGGCACATGGTCTTTGCTCAGCAGAGGCTCCGTTCCCATCATGCTGTCCCTGGTACTTCATCCACAGCTTGCAATGGCGCAGGGTGGCGTGCGCTCCCTGTTTTCATAATAACTGAAAAGGAAGCTGCTGCTGCTGCTGTGTTCAGTGTGCGGGTGTGAGAGGATCATGCCGATACTGGCAAATCAGCAGCCTCCTCCCTAATAACAAAGCTGTGCACTGTAGAGAGCTTTGTTATTGGAGCTTTCAGGCACCAGCAATATTGCTGCGCTGCCTGTGCCGTTCACAGCGCTCAGTGCGCTCATGAACGGCAGTGAAATTATTGTGCCTATTTAAATGCATTAGACATTTTTTTAGGGAGTAAAACTGCCAGTACAGGCGTATATGACGCTTTTACAGGCGTTATTGCGATCTCTGTGCGGGGTCATGTGACTGCGTAGTCTTTGTGGGCTGAGAGCAAAGGGGTGATTTGGGGAAAGTCAACGAGAGGAGGTGTGGTCCGCGCGGCTGCGTGTGGGGCAGCTGTGAATGGACGGCGCACTGGTGTGGGCGGCGCCCTCACACACAGCTTTTATTATGTAGGATTTATGGTCTGGGGGGGTGAAGGGCAGGTACATTCCATGCAGAGGTGCCCTCTGCTGTCTGTGTCTGCCCCTGCATAATGTACCCCATCTCTCCCTGGAAGCCCTGAAATCTTCTCCCCCTCCAGACATCTGCATCTGCATTTATAGGACTAGATTACTGTACATTTTTCATGAACCTACAGGATCTGATTTGCTATGTCAAGCAGAACTGCATTCGTTTTGTGGGGTAAGTTTACCTGCAGTTCTATATCACTCGAGAACACATAGTGCTTTCAGAACAGACTACAAACAGCTCTGCTGGATGACAGTGTAGGTGCTACCCTTTGCCTGTCAGCCCCTTCCTGGTGATATCTGGCCCAGGCTGTGTGACACTACCCTCGGTGTGTAGCCAAGCCTCGCAGCTAAAGGCTTATTCAACAGCCTGACCTGTGATAGATGATCCAGGCTGCACACTGGAGGCAGCCGCCGAGGATCCTGCCAGCAGCTGGGGACCGTGACTGAGTCATCACCGAGGGGAGGGGAACTGATCCCGGCGGCACAGCCAGGGACACTTCCAGAGCCGGCCCAAGGCAAGCTGGCTCCTCACTGGCTTCTGTGCTTAGACAAGCAGAGGATGGCTGGCTGGGTGCTGCTGATGGCCGAAGCCCAGTGTGTGTAGCGCTGATCATGTATGAGTGGGGCGAGCAGCGGTATCCATCCATCATCACATACAAAAGGAGGATGAAAGAGCTGCTGCTCTACCCCGCCAGTACTGCTGCCCTCTGGCTTGTAGGAATCAGCACGCGGTGCAGCAGGCTGCGTTACCGCAGTGTTCTGCTCCAGACTCGATGCCGACTGGAAATCTGTGACTCGGAGAAGATCACGTGCCCGATATGGAAACAGAGCAGACCGGTGCGGGCGGCGTGTGGAGCGCTGTGTGCAGATTGGTCTGTGCGCCGCGCATGAGCACTTCATTAAACGGCACACACGCACAGACACTAGCCCTGAGCACGCACACAGGGCTTTTATTAGTGGCCTAGAGATCTGCTGTGCCGTAACAATGATTTTCAGGTCACAGATCATACAGGAAATGGTCCCCGTTTCTTATTGGATCAGGATTCTAGTGGTACATCAATAATAATGTTTTTTAGCAATATGCTGCTATAACATTATATGAATTAACTACCCATTTTAACACTTCGCAGCCAAGGACGTACACATTACATCAGATTATATGCTTAGATGCAGCTAGAGTCTTAGAACTAAAACTAAATCTGTGTAAGGGGTGGGTGGAAGCTGCAAGTAACATCCTGGAAAAAGATCATAGTCTGTTACTGTCAGCTCTTTTCCAGCCTCCAGTAACCCCAAGGAGAGAAGATTTAGGGATTTTTCTTCATCTTATCACCCGTGTCACCAATCACATCGGATTTTTTACTAAAGAAAAGGGAAGATGAGCAGTTGCACATGTAATCACCCGTCCACCTAATGATTACATTTGTCAGCTCTGCGAATCAAATGTTTACGGACATCTGGATCATGGAGATCATGGTGGTCCGTTCAGTTCTGGTGAATATCTGAATATATTTGCATACACATATATACTTATGGGACACGTATGAATTCTGCACATCTTGAACTTTTATTTTTAGGACGTGTCGTGCGTCTAGGGCTCTGAGTTGGTCAGAAGCATGAAATCGCCTATAAGTGCTAGGTGCCACTTTTACCATCTGCAAGATATCCACCAAGATATCCACCGGAAAATTTGTTATTTAACTGAGGTTTTCTTTTGTCAAAAAAGTAAAAACTCTTCTGACAGTTAAACAATTGTCTAAAGTTGCACAAACAACTTAAGAACTGTACCATATGTGAAAACAAGTTATAATGATGCATGCTAAAAGTCTATGCACATTTCTTAGCAAATGTCCTAAAATAATTAGACAATCTGCCAACAAGGTTTGTGGTAAACCTGAGAACCGCAAGAAGCTAAATGCAGACATACCCAACATCAGTTTTTCATTTCTCACTCTATAATGATTTGTATTTTCAGCCCTGTGACTCCAGTAGTAAACATCTCACAATATACCGTCCGTTGTACATAAGACTGCGCGTAAGGGTACTTTCACACTAGAGTTGTTTGGATCCGGCAGGCAGCTCCGGCAACGGTATTGAGACCCTTAACCAGTATTTCAATGCTAGTGTGAAAGTACCCCAAGTGCACAAGTACCCTAAGTGCACCAAAGCTATCATGATGCAAAAAACAACCTTAACCACTTCAGCCCCCCTAGCTTAAACCCCCTTAATGACCAGGCCACTTTTTACAATTCTGCACTACACTATTTTCACCGTTTATTGCTCCGTCATGCAACTTACCACCCAAATGAATTTTACCTCCTTTTCTTCTCACTAATAGAGCTTTCATTTGGTGGTATTTCACTGTTGCTGACATTTTTACTTTATTTGCCATTAATACAAATTTAACGACATTTTTGCAAAAAAAATGACATTTTTCACTTTCTGTTGTAAAATTTTTCAAAAAAAAAAACTACATTTCTATATAAATTTTTCTCTAATATTAATTGTCCTACATGTCTCCTGTACTCAGGAGAAGTAGGGCAATGTGTTTTGGGGTGTATTTTTACATATACCAATGCTGGGTGTAGTTTACAGCGATATTTCTCACACACAGTATGGGTATATGTAAAAATACACCCCAAAACACATTGCTACTTCTCCTGAGTACTGGCGATACCACATGAGTGACACTTTTTGCAGCCAAGATGCGCAAAGGGGCCCTAAAACCAATGAGTACCTTTAGGATTTCACAGGCCATTTTTACGCATTTGGATTCTCACGCTTTAGGGCCCTAAAATGGCAGGACAGTATAAATACCCACATGTGACCCCATTGTGGAAGAAGACACCCAAGGTATTCTGTGAGGGGTATGGCGAGTTCACAGAAAAAATTTTGGGCACAAGTTAGCGGAAATTGATTTTTTTTTTTTTTTTTTTTTACAGTCTCATATTCCACTAACTTGTGACAATAAATAAAATTTTGCATGAACTCACCATACCCCTCACGGAATACCTTGGGGTGTCTTCTTTCTAAAATGGGGTCACATGTGAGGTTTTTGTACTGCTCTGGCATTTTAGGGTCTCCGGAATCATTACACGTATGGCCAGCATTAGGAGTTTCTGCTATTCTCCTTATATTGAGTATACTGGTAATGAGATTTTTTTTTCCCGTTCAGCCTCTGCGCTGAAAAAAGAAAAAAAATGAACGGCACAGATTTCCTCATTCGCATCGATCAATGTGGATGAATAAATATCTGCCAAAAAATGTGCAAACAAAAAAGTAGTAAGGCCCCACGTCCGCAAAAATGTCCGCATCTATTCCGCAATTCTGCGGAATAGATGCGGACCCATTCAGTGTGAATGGAGCCGGCGGTGATGCGGAGAGCACACTATGTGCTCGCCGCATCAGAATTTGCGGAGCTGCGGCCACAAACTTACGTGTTTCGGCCACCAAACATCCGGCCGCAACTCCGCAAAAGATAGAGCATGTCCTATTCTTGTCCGCAATTGCGGACAAGAAAAGGCATTTTCTATATAGTTCTGGCAATGTGCGATCCGCAAAATGCGGAAAGCACATTGACCGGTGTCCGTGTTTTGCATGGATCCGCAAAACACATATGGACGTCTGAATGAGCCTTACAGGGGGGTGATTAGTGTCAGGGGGGTGACAGGGGGGTGACATGGGGTGATCGGGGGTTAATCAGTGACGGGGGTGGGGGGGATGGATGGGGGGTCTGTGTGTGATTGGTGCACTTATAAAAGTTTCCTTGGTGGTCCCAAGCAAAGGGACCACCAAAGGAACGATCAGCAAGCATATCAGACGCTGTTAACAAAACAGCGTCTGATATGTGATTTTTTTTTAACTTCTACAGCCTGCCAGCGCACGATCAGCGCTGGCAGGCTGTAGTTTACCTTCTCCCCGGCGCGATCCTGTGAACGCGTGCATGCGCGTTCACAGATAATCTCGCGTCTCGCGAGATGACGCACCCGCGCGTCAAAGAGGCACAAACCGACCGCCCGCAGGACGCAATCCTGCGTTAGGTTCCCTTTAACCGCTTACCGACCGCCTGTCAGCAAAAAATAGCATAGTAAGCTGTTAACAGTACCTTCTAGTGCCAGATAACAGTGTGCCAATGCACTTTTTCTTCTTTTTGCAGCACTTGGCCTCACAGAGAAATCAAAGTTTTATTCAGCTGCCGCCCCGTGCTTCAATTCAGGCTTGAAGTCGTGGGGGCAGTGGCCTAGGCGTCTCCAATAGAGCTCTCCCCGCCTCCTTGATTGACATCCCGAATCGCAGTGCCGGGACCGCGCTCTAAGCCCACATGCGCAGTAAAGGACGGCTGGAGCGCGGTCCTGGCTCCGGCGCGTACATTGAGCCGGCTTCATTTTTGGCTACAGCGCATGCGCCCGACACCCTGTTCCAATCGCGCTCGATACGCATAGATGCCGGGCGCGGGCACGATTGGAACAGGGTGTCGGGCGCATGCGCTGTAACCAAAAATGAAGCCTGCTCAATGTACGCGCCAGAGCCAGGACCGCCCTTTACTGCGCATGCGGGCTTAGAGTGCGGTCCCGGCACTGCGATTCGGGATGTCAATCAAGGAGGCAGGAGGCGGGGAGAGCACTATTGGAGACGCCTAGGCCGCTGTCCCCATGACTTCAAGCCTGACTTGAAGCACGGGACGGCAGCTGAATAAAACTTCGATTTCTCTGTGAGGCCAAGTGCTGCAAAAAGAAGAAAAAGTGCATTGGGACACTGTTATCTGGCACTAGGAGGTACTGTTAACAGCTTACTATGCTATTTTTTGCTGACAGGTTCCCTTTAAGGTCATGTTCAAATGAGGCATATATGCTGCAGATTTTTTTGTGGGTTTGCATGTGGAAAATCTGCAGCTTGTTATAGTACCAGTGGACATTTCATAAAATCCAGGGGCGTAGCTATGGGCCCCTGGTGCAAGAGTTCAACTTGGGCCCCCCTTCCCTCATTGCTTTGTGGCCAGGAAAGCATACTGCCTTTGTGCTGTCCAAGGCAAAAATTAAAACAGCACCCCAAATTTGTCGTCTTTTTATGTGGCACAAGGGTCTTTGGGCCCCTTAGGCTCCTGGGCCCAGTAGCGACTGCCATCTCTGCACCCCTATAGCAGTGATGGTGAACCTTTTAGAGATCGAGTGCCCAAACTGCAACCTAAAGGCCACTTATTTATCGCCAAGTGCCAACATGGCAATTTAACCTGAATGGCAATATAGTGCATCTTCCATGTACTTTATCATTTAGCTATAATAGCCTGCCTACATTCAGTGCACTGCCTGTGCCGTACATAGTGCACCCTGCGCTGATGAATGGCAGGGAAAGTCTGAGGCATATAGGTACACCATAGACTTTTTCCAGGGTGCAGGTGCCCACAGAGAGGGCTCCGAGTGCCGCCTCTGGCACATGTGCCATAGGTTCGCCAACACTGCCCTATAGCTATGCCCCTGACAAATTCTCATCCACATGCTGCATTTAAAAAATCTGCCACAAATCTGCACATAACCTGACCTGTGGTATGGGATTTAAGGGTACGTCCACATGTAACAGATTTAATGCTGATTTTTTTCAGTATCAAATCCACATTTCTTCAAAATAATTCTGCAGCAGAAAGTCTGCATTAAACCATGTAGATGTTGCTGTGGATTTACTTGCACTTGCTTACTTTGATTAAGAGTAGAGCAGATTTTTTTTTTGGTTGTTGACACCATAAAGATAACAAAAGGTAAATCATAAAAAAATCTGCTTCATAGAAGAACAGCATTGGGACAGGAGCTACTCTTGTTACTATTGTTATTAGACTTTCATAACTGGTAAGTTTACCCCGGGAAACCCAGTTTCTGAGGATGAGAAATTTGACAGAAAGAACTCTTGCTATAGATTTTGTGCATGCTGGAGTCAGAGTTACAAACCTGGAGATGTCTCCCAGTATGCAAATGATTAGATTTAAAGGCATTGCAATCTTACTTTAATCATGTTTAACACATCAATTCAATCATTTCTAATAGACGGACAAGACACATAGTATACGTATTAGACCCCCCTCTGACCAGTTCTTGCTCTAATGGAATACATTAATAAGAGACATCCATATCCCAGAATGTCATCACGGCTGAATTATTTATAAATGTTTCCCAAAGTTTCATATAATTTAATCCTTCATCAGGCTGGAATCTAGCATGTTCAGCACTACTGCTGGTAGACCTGGACACTGTGGACTCATGCCTGAAGAAGGGTTACACAGCCCAAAACACTGCTGCACATATCAGGAAGAACTTCACCGGTGGTGACTTTCTGGGACATCGATATGTTATATTATTAAATTCACTTGAGAGCTTCCACTGGGTGTATAGATGGACTTGTGTGTGTGAAGCTCATTCAGACTGTTCATAAAATACAAGCAATTCATACAATCACAGTCTTCGAGATGCCAACCCAAGACCCCAATTCAAATTCAGGTGTCATGCAAACTACAGGAAATCATACTACTCCGTTCACTGAAAATTGTCTGGAAGTGTCCAACTACATTCTCCACTATGTTGTACAACATAATGTGCATTCTGATCTTTGCTTGGACAGAGAACCACTTGTGGTGTCCAAAGAAAATATAATCTATCTCACTAATGGCCTACAAGAAGCATACAGAGACATTGTGAAGAGAAGACAAACACATTAGCTATACTCCTGTTTCTAACTAGCTAAACTGTTTTTGTTACAATGGCCTTTGAAAACAAGCACTGCCTTTTCAAACATATACAATCCTGCCTCCCATTATATTAAATCCATCAAAATCACTCCGCAATCTCAAGGGCCCAGAAGGAATACTATGACGTGTTTACGCTCTAAGCAAAGTGGAAAATCATTTACTAGTCAAAAGTAACACAGCTGAGGACCAGGAGGGAGCGGAAAGCTCAAAAATAGAAGATTACCTCATGTATCTGTGGGAGTGCTTCTTCAAAAGCTAATTTATTTTATAGGCATACTATATTAAAAACCAATGACCTAAAACAACAAATACAATAAAATTCTAACATAAGAAATATTCATAAAGGCTAGGGTTGAGCGACCTTGTGTTTTAAGTTCTTCGTCCAAGTTCGGGTTATCGAAGAATTGCGGACCCATTCAAGTGATGCTGGGGGGCTGATATATGAGGCTGGGAGGGTTGATATATAAGGCTGGGAGGGTTGATATATAAGGCTGGGGGGCTGATATATGAGGCTGCGGGCTAATATATGTTTGTTTTGCGGGATTATTTGTAGGTTTTTGGGGTATACCGTATGTTTCGCCCCATAAGACGCATTTTATGAACAACTTCTGTTTCCTGACCTGGCATTTTATTTTAGAGACCACTAAGGCAAGCTGAATGAATTGAGAATGGTTAACACATATTCATATGTACTGAGCTCTCCCTGGTGGTGGTTGCAGACAACAGAAGTACCTCAACCCCTTCAAACAGCTGATCGGCAAGTGCGGGAGTCCGACTCCGCCAATGTAATATTTCATGACCTATCCTAAGATAGGTCATTCATATCATTACAGCTCATAATCCCTTTAACCGACGGGGCTCTAACCTCTCAGGAGTTCCGTTATGGGACACATTGATATCTGGGTACATCCTTGACATGTGCCAATAGTCAAACCCTACCAATGTGATATATTGATGGCCTATGCAAAGGAGCCATCAATTTTAAATAACCTTATAACACTTTTAAATCACTTAATATGTAAACATACTAAACGTTTATATACATTTGAAGTGTAACGTTGTTGAAAAGTACATTCAATATGAAAAGTATACTCAATATTAACCCCATAAGGACCCGTGGCGTACATGTACGGCGCTGGTGGACGTGACCCCTTAAGGACTCTAGGTTTTTTCATTATTGCATCTTCGTTTTGCGCTCCCTGCCTTCCGAGAGCCATAACTTTTTTATTTTTACGTTCACATGGCCATATTAGGGCTTTTTTTTTGCGGGACAGGTTGTACTTTCCAACGCCACCATTTAATATTGCATACAATGTAGTGGGAAGCAGGAAAAAAATTCCAAATGGGGTGAAATTGCAAAAAAAAAATCCAGCACAATTTTACGGGTTTTTAAATTACGACGATTGATGTGCGATAAAACTGACCATTTAGTTTTATTCTACAGGTCACTACGAATCCGGCGATACGCAATATGTATAGTTTTTCTTGCTTTGATAGTGAAATTTTTTATTTGTTTTGTCGCCATATTTTGACCCCTATAACTTTTTTGTAAATAAGTGTATAGCATTGTATGGGGGCTTATTTTTTGAGGGGCGATCTGAACTTTTAGTTGATACCATTATGGGGTGTGTAGGACTTTTTGATCACTTTTTATTAAATGAAGGAAATGAAGCGTCCAAAAACGGCAAATCGGCCATTTGGGCGCTTTTTTCCATTTTTCTGTTTACCGTATGGGAAATATATTTTTATACTACGGGCAGTTTCGCACATTGTGACACCCATGATTTGTATTTTTTTAATTTTTTTTATTTTTGGGAAAGGGGGGTGATTTGAAATTTTTTTTTTCTTCTTTTACACTTTTATATAGGTCCCATAGGGACCTTTATAAATCAGTGATCTGATTGCTTCTAACATAAACGCCAATACACTTGTATTGGCGTTTATGAGGATTTTACTACTTTCCTATGAAGCCCTATTGCTAACAAGGGCTGCATAGGAAATAGTAAGTAGTAACCTCGAATCATTCATTTTACTTTCGGTTTTAGCGCGCGCAGATGCCGTGGTCAGGATTGACCACAGCATCTGCGGGGTTAAATGATTGCGATCGGCATCGCTGCCGACCGTGATCAATAGCCGCAGGGTTCAGCTACAGAAAACAGCTGGACCGCCGCAGCGATGGGGCCCGCAGCGGCCAGGAGCGGGCGCCATGGTTAGGGACCGAACCAATGACGTACCGATACGTCATGGGTCCTTTTAAGGACCAGCGCTGTACATGTACGGCGGGCTGATCGGGCGGGTGCAGGTGCTGCGCCTGCCTGATTAGCGGCAGGGGTCCGGCAGTCACTGGTAGCCGGACCCCTGCTGTATACGTCGGCATCGGTGAAAACACAGATGCTGGTGCATTAACACTCGCACTGCTATGGTCATGGTGTGGGGTGGCCATCGGGTCCACGCGCTGCTGTGACAGGGACCTAATGGCAGGGAAGGCAGCCCGATGCCTTCCTTAGGCACCGTGGCTGCCTTCCGTAACAGCCTGTGAGATCCAGCCCCCTGGATCTCACAGGAAGCAGACTGTAAGTGTATTACAGTGTGTAAAAAAAAATATGGCTTTTAGAGTATGGAGACACTAAAAAATATTTTTTCCCAAAAATGCTTTATTATGTAAAACTGAAACAACCAAAACATTTGGTATTGTCGCATCTGTAACAATCTGCTCTATAAAAATACCACATGATCTAACCTGTCAGATGAACATGTACCGTAAAATAGTACCAACAAAAATACCACCTTATCCCGTAGTTTCCAAAATGGGGTAATCTTTTTGGAGTTTCTACTCTAGGGGTGCATCAGGGGGTCTTCAAATGTGACATGGCAACTTAAAATTATACCAGTGAAATATGCCTTCCAAAAACCATATGGCATTCCTTTCCTTCTGCGCCCTGCCGTGTGCCCGTGCAGCAGTTTACGACCACATATGGGGTGTTTCCTAAAACCACAGAATCAGGGCAATAAATATTGAGTTTTGTACGGCTGGTAACCCTTGTTTTGTTAGTGGAAATTCAGAAATTTCATCTACATTTTCCTTTAATACTTGTGAAACACCAAAAGGGTTAACAAAGTTTGTAAAATCAGTTTTGAATACCTTGAGGGGTGTAGTTTCTAAAATTGGGTCATGTATGGGTGGTTTCTATTATGTAAGCCTCACAAAGTGACTTGAACTGGTCCATAAAAAGTGGGTTTTGGAAATTTTTTAAAAAATTTCAAGATTTGCTTCTAAACTTATAAGCCTTGTAACGTCCCCAAAAAAGAAAATGTCATTTAAAAAATGATCTAAACATGAAGTAGACATATGGGAAATGTAAAGTAATAATTATTTTAGGAGATATCACTATCTGTTTTAAAATTTTTGTTAAATTTGGTATTTTTTTAAATAAAAATGAAATATTTTGACTCAAATTTACGACGGTCATGAAGTACAATATGTGATGAGAAAACAATCTCAGAATGGCCTGGATAAGTAAAAGCGTTCTAAAGTTATTCACACATAAAGTGACACGTCAGATTTGCAAAAAATGGCCTGGTCCTGAATGGGTTAAAGATGAATGTTAAACAGTAATGTACAATATATGCCAAATAGTTAGAGAAATACACAACAAAATTTTACAATCCGATACAATAATAATTTTATACACTTAAAAGGATTTTCCATGAATAAGGCCTCATGCACACGAACGTATTTTCTTTCCGTGTCCGTTCGGGTTTTTGCGGACCATAGGCGGAACCATTCATTTCAATGGGTCCGCAAAAAAAAAAATTGAAGGTTCTCCGCGTGCATTTTGTTTCCACATGTCCGCTTTTCCGTTCCGCAAAAAAATATAGCATGTCCTATTTTTTTCTAGTTTGCGGACAAGGATAGGCGTTATTACAATTTACCTGCAAAAAAAATGGATCCGCAAAAAAACAATTTGCAGACTGCAAAACAGATACGGTCGTGTGCATGAGGCCTAATATAATGATGACCTAGTCATATGGGTCCAACCTTAGACAGATCAGCTGTTAGTTGCAGGTTCTGATAGTAAACAGTGTATGGACCCAGGACACCACAGCTACGTTCATGGCCATTCTCAGGTACCGCAACTCAGTTTGCATTTAGTTGAATAGGAACCTTAGCTGCAGTACCCAAGAATGGCTACTGTGCAGTGTACTAAACTGTGGTGTTCTGGCCCTGTACACAGGTTACTTCTAGAACCGCAGCTGCCTTTAACAAGTGATTGGTGTGGATCCTACCACTGGGACCGCCACAAATCACGAGAAAAGGGGACTCGTACCTCCTGCAGTACCCGTGCTCCATTCATTTCAATTGGACCGAAGACGCATTCTAATGTAAAAATGATGCATATTATTAAGTCAAATAAGCCCAAAATACTGTATCTGAAGAAACAAATTTTAAGAAAAGAAAAACAGAGGTGACACTATACTTGAGCATAAATAGCCAAACTGTTCTGGGCTAATCAACTCTGTGAAAACTTCCCTGTTTAATATATACAATCTTAGAATGATAAACTAATCAAACATCAGTAAAATGTTCCCTTAAAATTACCTTTGGAGTAGGGGGGCCATGGTCATCCAAGAAAGTGGAGTTACCTGTGGTAAAAAGAAAATAAACATTATAAAATACAATTTAAAAATATAAGAAGTAATGTGAACAGTAGTGTTTATTTATCTCAAACTCTGTTGCTGGGGTGCCTCCAGGCGCTATATTGTGTCGGTAGTCACCACACAGTGCTGCTCTTAAAGGGGCTGTCTGCTTTCTTTTTACTGATAAAAAAATAGGACAGATAATCAATATCAGATCGGTGGGGAGCTAACTCCCAGCATCTCTCACCAATCAGCTGTTTGAAGAGACTGCAGCGCTGCCTTCTATTCACTGTTCACATGCTCGCTATGCATCTGCATCAGTGAGCACATGTTATAACAATCCGCTGTCACCATTCACTTAAATGGGACCGTTCTGCCCTATTCACTTGATATTGATCCTGAGAATAGGTCATTAACCACTTGCCGACCGCCTCACGCACGGATGCGTCCAGGCGGCGGCAAGTTTGTTCCTCCTGGACGCATTCGTGCGTCATCTCGCGAGAGGCGAGATTTGCTGTGAACGCGCGCACGCACGTTCACAGCAGAGCGCGGCTCTGCAGTAATTCTACAGCCTGCCAGCGATGATCAATCGCTGGCAGGCTGTAAATGTAAAATAAATTAGATCAAACATGTATATCAGACGCTGTTTTGTTAACAGCGTCTGATATACCTGCTACCTGGTCCTCTGGTGGTCCCATTTACTGGGATCGAACACCAGAGGACCAGGTAGCTATGTAAAGTTGCACCAAACACTACACTAACCCCCCCCCCCCCACACACACACTTTATAACCACTATTAACCCCTTGTTAACCCCTGATCACCCCATATAGACTCTCTGATCACCCCCCTGTCACTCATCACCCCCCTGTAAGGCTCTACTCACATGTCCATATGTGTTTTGCGGATCCACAGATCCGTGCCACGGATCCGCGCCGTAGATCCGCATTTTGGATTCGCACGCTTTAGGGCCCCTAAAATGCCAGGGCAGTATAAATACCCCACATGTGACCCCATTTTGTAAAGAAGACACCCCAAGGTATTCCATACCCCCCCTCACAGAATACCTTGGGGTGTCTTCTTCTAAAATGGGGTCACAAGTGAGTATTTACTGTCCTGGCATTTAGAGGCTAAAGCTGAGAGAGAAGTCTGGAATCCAAATGCGTAAAAATGCCCTGTGAAATCCTAAAGGTACTCATTGGTTTTAGGGCCCCTTTGCGCATCTTAACTGCAAAAAAGTGTCACATATGTGGTATCGCCGTACTCAGGAGAAGTAGGGCAATAAGTTTTGGGGTGTATTTTTATATATACCCATACTTTGTGTGAGAAATATCGCTGTAAACGACAACTTTTTAAATTTTTTTATACAAAGTTGTCAGTTTACAGAGATATTTCTCTCACCCAACATGGGTATATGTAAAATTACACCCCAAACACATTGCCCTACTTCTCCTGAGTACTGCGATACTACATAAGTAAACTTTTGCAGCCTGGTGCGCAAAGGGGCCCTAAATTCCAGCAGACCTTGGTTTCTAGGCTGCAGTCGACTCTTCTCAAGCTTTGGAGCCCTAAAATGCCAGGACAGTATAAATACTCCACTTGTGACCCCATTTTAGAAAGAAGACACCCAAGGTATTCTGTGAGGCCCAAAATGCCAGAACAGTAAACACACCCCACAAATGACCCCATTTCGGAAAGTAGACACCCCAAGGTATTCACTGAGGGGCATAGTGAGTCAGTGGGAGATTTAATATTTTTTTTTGCCTGAAGTTAGCAGAAATGGAAACTTTATTATTTTTATTTTTTTCCTCTGAAAGTGTCATTTTCCGCTAACTTGTGAAAAAAAAATGAAATGATACATGAACTTACCATGCCCCTCCGCGAATACTTTGGGGTGTCTTCTTTCTAAAATGGTGTCATTTGGGGGGTATTTATACTTTCCTGGCATTCTAGCACCTGAAGAAACATGACAGGTGCTCAGAAAGTCAGAGCTGCTTCAAAATGCCGAAATTCACTTTTTTGCACCATAGTTTGTAAACGCTATAACTTTTAACCAAACCAATAAATATACACTTATTGGATTTTTTTTTTTTATCAAAGACATGTAGAACAATAAATTTTGCGAAAAATTTATATAGAAATGTAGTTTAAAAAAAAAAAAATTACAACAGAAAGTGAAAAATGTCATTTTTTTGCAAAAAGTTCGGTAATTGTTGATTAATAGTAAAAAAATTAAAAATGTCAGCAGCAATGAAATACCACCAAATGAAAGCTCTATTAGTGAGAAGAGGTAAAATTCATTTGGGTGGTAAGTTGTATGACGGAGCAATAAACGGTGAAAGTAGTGTAGTGCAGAATTGTAAAAAGTGGCCTGGTCATTAGGGGTGTTTAAGCTAGGGGGGCTGAAGTGGTTAATATAAAAAAGCTGACAACCTGTTTAATAAAGACCCACTTACAGTATAACAAACTTTCATACAATTTTCTTTTAAACTATTTTAAGGAAGAACTCCCGCAAAAAAATTTTTATTCTCTGACCTGTTAAAAAGGTACATGATATAATCTCTAGTGAATGTAATCTTCTTACCAGTACTCTCCTCCCTTCTGCTTCTCAGCTGTGTCATGTTATCAGAAATCAGACTCTCCAAATAACACAGCATCTTATGTGTGGACAGGAAGCCAGTTTCTCTATGTATTCCTATGGCAGCCTCTCTGTCTCATAGGAATGAAAAGAGAAGTAAGTGACTTCCTGTCCTGTGTCAGTTGGAGATCAGAGTGCTGGTCACATGAGACAGCTACAATTAGAAGGGAGGGGATAACTCACTATACAGTTACTAATGAGAATATTACATTCACTACAGATTACACAATGTACCTCTCTAACTGGTCAGTCCTTCTTTAACCCCTTCAGGACCGATGACGTACATGTACGTCACAGGTCCGGTACCTAAACATGGCGCCCGTTTGCACGTGCAGAGGGCGCCTTAGGCGCGGGATTTCTGCTATTTTAAATAGCAGAGACCCGCGGCACATGTATGCTGATCGCATACACCTTACCTTTCAAGTGTCGTGGTCAAATGTGACCACAGCATCTGCGCAGACCGGAACCGGAAGTCGTGCGCTTCCGGTCCGGTAACAGCGTTCCCCGGATGAGATTGGGGAACCTGTTACCTTGCGCTAATTGACCGATGCCTCAAGCAGGCTTCAGAGTCAATTAGATGTATATATCAATACAGACCACTAGGTTGCAGCCTTGTATTGATATAGTGCCAATGAAGTCTTCAATGATGGCTATTTAGCCATCACTGAATACTATGGGCAATCGGATGATTGCCAGTTATTGTCACTCAAGGTGACTAAAAAAAGTTTAAAAAAGTTTTTACAAATACAAAAAAAATAAGTTCAAATCACATTCCTCTCCTTAAAATAAAAATACTTAACCAATAAAAAAAACATCATGCCCATACTATTAAAATATAACAATATTAATGGAATACAGCGGGAAACATATTAATGGAACACAGCGGGGGGGGGGAAAAAAGACAATTTGCCATTTTTTGTCACTTCAACTACCCAATAATTTTTTAATTAAAAAGTGATCAAAAAGTCGCACACACAATCGGTATTACTGAAAAGAACAGATCGTCCCGCAAAAAAATTTTTTTTCCTCAAAGGTTTTCATTTTTTTTCAGTATTAAAACACAAGAAAAATTATACAAGTGTGGTGTCGTGGAAACTGTACTGACCTGGAGAATGAAGATAACAGGTCAATTTTACCGCACATCGTAAAAAAAATAAAAACCTTTATCAGAATTGCGTTTTTTCCCAATTCTACCCCATTTGGAATTTGTTTCCTGCTTCCTACTACATGGTATGCAACCGTAAATGGTGCTATTAGAAAGTACAACTTGTCCCACAAAAAATAAGCCCTCATAAGGCTATGTGAATGGAAAAATAAAAAAGTTAGGACTATGGGAAGACGGGGAGTGAAAACGAAAAAATGGAAAATCCCAGGACCCTTAAGGGGTTAAATGCCCTAAAATTAATTTGTTATTAATGGATTATACTGTTTTAATGCCAAAATAGGTCCCTAAAGTCCCAGGCTGTCTATAGTGCTTTTCACTGTTGCACATACAACATCTGTACACCGTTGTTACGTATGCGGTGTACAGATTACACAGTTCTACCGGAATAGGCGCAGCAATCCTCTCACCCGACTCGCCTAAAACCTCTGCAAAGCAAATTCATGGAGTGGGCACAAGCAGGAGCAGTATTTATGGAATCTGTGCATAGAGATATTGCAAGCTTTAGACAGGAGTGTCAGGGGAATGTTTTCTCTAGACCAAACATGTCTACGGAAGAGATGAGGGCACTGAATCGTTTGTCCAAGAACCACGATCTCACCATCAAACCTGCGGATAAGGGTGGTGGGATCGTGGTTATGGACACTTCTAAGTATGTACAGGAAATCAACAGACAATTAACGGAAGGGGATACATATGAAATTTTGAGTAAAGATCCCAGATTTGATATTGGTAGGAGAATCGAGGTTCTATTGAACAGAGCACTACAGGATGATGTTATAGATAAACAACTTAAAGCGTTTTTAACCATTAAATCACCTGTTACCCCTCTGATATATGTATTGCCCAAAATACACAAGAATTTAAGGGACCTTCCGGGGCGTCCCATTATTTCTGGTAGAGGGTCTATATGTTCAAACATTGCGATCTTCTTGGATAGAGTTTTGAGACAATTTGCTACAGGTGCGAAATCATATATCAGAGATACGGGAGATTTCTTGAATAAATTGAACAAGTTTAAACTCACAAAGCAATGTATTCTGGTGTCATTTGACATCGTATCTCTCTATACATCTATAGATGGGGGGTGCAGGCAGTGAAAGAGGCATTGAGGGATTCTACATACCCGATAGGGTGCAAGAATTCCTGTTGGAACTGTTGTAACTCACTTTACGCTGCAATTATTTTTCTTTTCAAGATAGATTTTATTTGCAACGGGTAGGCGCGGCGATGGGTTCCAACGTCGCGCCTACTTATGCAAATATATTTGTGAGGTCACTTGAGGAGCACCTTGTCTATGTATCTCCCCACTTCAGACATGTTTTGACGTGGTGGAGGTACATAGACGATGTGTTCCTTATTTGGACTGGAACCATGGAGGACTTGGAGGAGTTCCATGGGTTCTTGAATTCTTTGGATAAGGGCATTAAATTCACCCGAGTGACATCTGAAAATAAGTTGCAATTCCTTGATACAGTAGTATATATTCAGGATAATTCCATGCACACTGATTTACATGTGAAACCAACTGACAGAAATACATTATTACACTTCACAAGTTGTCACCCCAGAAAAATGATAAACTCACTTCCTTATAGCCAAATGATAAGGGTTAAACGGATTATTGATGTAGAAGACAAAACAGAGGTGGCCCTACAAACAATGAGTGACTCTTTTGCCCAGCGGGGGTACCCTAGGTCCCTATTGAATAGACATATGACAAAGGTAAAAAATATTCCAAGGGAAGAATTAAAAAAGGAGAGAACTAAGCGAGTAATGGATAGGATCCCGTTTGTGACTACATATAATGAATATTCCCCAAAAATTGAACAAATTATTAGAAAGCATTGGGGGTCAATACAAAGTGAGTTTCCTCAGATAGAGTCTTTTAAGAGGACTCCAGTTATGTCGTACAGGAGAACAAAGAGTATCAAAGACCAATTAGTGAGGGCCGTAATCCCCATGAAAAAAGAAACAAGACAAATGTACTTTAAAACGATGAGCATTGGTAGTTATCCTTGTTTGAATTGCGTTAACTGTAAATATATGCACAAAGGACAATATTTCATACACCCCAAAACACAGGAAAAATACAAAATCCATCAGTATTTGACCTGTAGTTCATCATGGGTTGTGTATGTATTGTGGTGCCCGTGCAAATTACTATATGTGGGGGAAACCACTACAGAAATGAAAGCAAGGCTTAATAACCACAGACTGAGTATTAGGGACGGGAGAAAGGATCTCCCTGTCTCTAAACATTTTTTTGAAAAAAAACACAAAGAACAGGATCTGCGTTTTATGATCCTGGAACATATAGAGATGTCCAAAAGAGGAGGCGATAGGGAGGTTCGCCTCAAAAAATGTGAACTGAAGTGGATCTTTAGCCTCAATACGTTGAAGCCCAATGGGCTCAATGTAGATTTTAGGGTTACCACTGGTATGTTTAGATAAAAATCTGTCTGGGGTACCTTTGAAACCGAGTCTCAATATAGCCTTTTGTTTTCCGGATCATTGTAGCAGGTGAATTATGCAATTCTTCACATCAATTGTGTTTAAAAAAAATAATTTTTTTAAATTTTTTTTTTTTAATAAAGGTTTGTGAGACCATATTATTATAGTAGCAGAAAATGATAGGAGGCAACCTTATGTTTAAGACTGGGATATACTTCCGTGTAGTCTCGATATGACATAATGTGACTTTATTTAACATAATGGTAGATCCACAGTGGGTAAATATATGTATATGTATGCTGGTTTGCCCGACTTATTGCCCCTTGTTGACATGGCCGAGTCCGTAGTGGAGGTAGAATGCGCAGGCGCGATGGTTCAGTCGCGGTGAGCGCATCTCTTCCCGCGAGACGAGACATGAATACAAGGCGGCGTGCGTCGGGAGGAACGTAGGGCATGTGCAGTGAGAGGAGACACACGCCAAGGATGGTGAAGTCTCCATCTTCATTGAATTTGTGTAAAGTGATCCAGACTAAGGTAAAATTAATGTATACAATTATTGTTCTCCTATCTTATTTTCTAGCACACCCTGGATAGGATGCAAGCCAGGTTGATTTCTTTTAAATATATGCACAAGCGCACTTTCATTTTTTGTACTATGAATGTTATTATATACCACTAGCGGTCCCGTTGGAGCGGGACGGGGGATGTTTTGGATAAACTACGCACAAAATGAATTAAGGACACGTTGAATTTCTCTAAAGTATTTATCACGTGATTTTAACTATACACAGGTGTAATTAATAATGAATTTTGTATAAATATACTATGTTGATATGTATTATTCACTTGGCTTGAAAATGGCTCTGTGAGAGAGCTGAAACGTTGCTGTGTTAAACATGTGTGAATAAACACCTCTTTGTTCACTTTATCTAAGGAGTGCTGCGCCAGTTTGTTGGATTTGTAAAGAGACCCCGCTACCAGGGGTGGACGCGTGCACCATTGGATTAACTACACTGGAGGAGTGCTGCCTCATTTTTGCTTTTATCTATATATATATATATACCACACACACACACACACACACACACACACAGATACAGTATAAATACACACATACAGTACACATACATACAAACACAAATAGGACAATGATATAGTAGGTTATAGTAGAAGAAAACATGTTCATCTAAAAGCAAAGCCAATTTCAATGTTCAATTAAACATATTCCTTTTTACCCATCTGTTTTATTTCATGATTGTAAATTTTTTAAAATTTTATTATCTATCCAATATTAATGGTAGCAGTCATATTATATGAACCGCTTTAACAGCATTTAGAGATATGCTTTACAGCAGGTACATGAACCATAGGAAACTGTAGACTGGAGATATTCATTGACTTCTTGGGAGAGTTTTCCAGACATGTTCTGTGACCTAGGCAGATGCTATTGTACAGGGAGGGGGAGTACATAAGCTGTGACCATCATATATTGTGAATGGAGTGATTCTGTGCTAAGTTAGATTTCGTTGTAATGAGGTGACTAAGGGTCCTTTCACACTTGCGTTTTCAGGATCCGGCATAGAGTTCCATCGTCGGGGCTCTATGCCGGAAAGAAACGCTTCAGTTAGAGATAATACAACCGCATGCATCCGCTTGATCGGGTCCGCTTGTATTAAACTTTAACTTTTTTTTTTAACATTGCAAAGACGGATCCGTTTTGAACTTCATTGAAAGTCAGTGGGAGACGGATCCATTTTCTATTGTGGCAGATTGTGCCAAAGAAAACGGATCTGTTTTGTTCTGCATCCCAGGACAGAAAGAATACCGCAGCATGCAGTATTTTCTCTGTCCAAAAAGCGTTCAGTGACTGAACTGAAGACATCCTGATGCATCCTGAACGGATTTCTCTCCATTCAGAATGCATGGGGATAATCCTGATCAGTATTCATCCTGCATAGAGCCCCGACGACGGAACTCTATGTCGGATCTTCCAAACGCAAGTGTCAAAGGGCCCTAACAGATTCAATCAAATTCTACAAAAACTTTAGGACGGCACCTCACAGTATATGGATAGTGACCCAAAACATACTTCAAAAGCAACAAAAGAGCTTCTTAATGAAAATAAATTAATTTCCTGCGTCATTTATCTGATTTCAACCTGACTGAGTTTTTCGATTACAAAACAAGCAGTAAACGCCTGGCAAAGCATCTCAATGGAGGAAACAACATTTGGTGGTGAGCATGGGGTCTGGATTTCAGGCAGTGATTGACTGCAAAGAATTTCCATCCAGGCATTAAAAGTAATCCTTACATTTATAATTCTGTTAGTTTGTCCAATTACTTTTGAGACTGCGAAAATGGAGAAACCATGTAAAATTCCTTTAACTCCTAAACTGTTCAAGGGGTTGTTTTTCTCGTATTGACCTATGATCAGCATGGTCATCCATATCCGGTCAGCTGTTTGAAGACATCGCCTTTGACACTACAGCGGCGTGATTACAGCATTTCTGTCCTACCGCCATGAACAAAACAGAGTAAATGTAGCTGGACTCAGTCTCATTCAAGTGAGTGGGATGGAGGAGCAGTAATTACATAGCTAATCGCTGCAATGCCGACAGCGAGCAGATAAAAAGCGAAGAGCACACGGCACTCTTCAAACAGCTGATTGCCGCTTGCACAAGAGCTACATTCTCTTGAGACCACTGATTCGTGGGGGTGTCAGACCCCTGCCAATCATATACACTGATGAACTATCCTGAAGATAGATCATCAATATAATAAAACCAGACACCCCTTTAAGGGAATAATTTTATTAAACCCATTGAATTACAGCTGAAAGTGTACACGTCGATCACTGCTTGACGGCTCTGTATCAAATCCATTGTGGTGACGAACATAGGCTAAATTATGGAAATTATGTCCCCGCCCAAATTTGTCTGGATCAACTTGTATTTTAAAAGGATATAAAATAGATGGGCTTTCATTACATCTTCACATTAAAAAGAACTGTAAACTTTTCCTACACAGTAGAGCGCACCTCGCACCTTGAACAAGCCAACCTCCTTGATATTATTTTGTTGCTTTATAAAGAATAAAACATAATCTGATTTTCTTTATTGGCTTCTGAATAGAAATAAATACACTTCACTGCAAACTTCAGATGCCGCATACACGAAATTAGGTTTTATTGAGCGTTTCAATCAAATTCTCTGCTACATTGTCTGCTTTTATAGGTATTGATAGCGGGTAGAAAAGACAGAACAGAGGAAAACCATAAATTTGCTGCCGACAGATAAAGGCTAAAAAAAATTCTCTTACTTATGGGAGTAATGTTTAACCTTAAAACAAATCACTTAAAGGATGTTTCACTAGGAGAATTTCAATGTATTCACACATTAGCTCAAGCATCATGGCTGAAAACTCAATGGTCTATAAATAAAGTTTATAAAGAACAAATCAATGTGCTGTGAATAAAAAATGAGGACTAAACTCAGATTTCACAACAAACTGCACCAGAAGAATACCTGCATGGCTTTTATTTTTTAACCTCAAATATTTGCAGCAATCAATGTGAATTGGGGCGCGAGCTGTGGAAACTGAAATTCACGTCTGTTGCACACTTCTTGTATGTGTTATATGTATTTCACTCTTTGGATTATCATGGGTTAATGCTGTGATAAATTACACGTTTATGCATTGATTTACGTTCAGACTCGTTTCCAAGCCTTGTTTAAAGTGAATCTGTCACCAGTGACCTCCCTATCAGACTGTTTGTATACAGCAGGGATGATCAACCTGCGACCCTCCAGCTGTTGCAAAACTACAACTCCCAGCATGCCTGGACAGCCTACAGCTATCACCCTACAGCTGGGCATGTTGGGAGTTGTAGTTTTACAGCTGGAGGGCCGCAGATTGAGCATCCCTGGTATAGACAGAGACACATAGCTGTTTCTTCCTTAAATGCTGTTTTTTATTGATGGCCCGAGGCTTCGTTCCTGGTTATGATATTTTTTCTTAATATGTAAATTAGGCCTTTTTGCACCAAACGACTAATTTGCATATTTGAAAAAAACTCGGGAACGGAGCGTCAGATGAAGAAAGAAAAACAATGTTTTAATCAGGTGAACCACAGCACTGTGTCTATGCAAACAGCTGGATCGATTACTGACAGATTCCCTTTAAACTTTACAATGTGCAAAAGGTTATATATACTGCTCCAAAAGAGATGAATAAAAATACAAATGTACTGTAAATGAAAAATCCACTTAAACTGCAGTAATTGCCTATCTTGGGACAATGACAGTAGTCATAACCTCTTTATAATTCTTTTCATATTCAGCCAGTGCTCACTTTTACTGCAGCATCTGCCTTAGGGCTCATGCACACGACTGTTGTTCTGGTCCGCATCCGAGCAGCAGTTTTTGCAGCTCAGGTGCGGACCCATTCACTTCAATGGGGCAGCAAAAGATGCGGACAGCACACACTGTTCCGTAGCCCCGCAAAAAAATATAACATGTCCTATTCTTATAATGGATATAATGAGCCGGCCGTTGTGCAAATTGTCCATACTCACCTGCTCCCCACCACTCCATTCCAGCTTTTTCACTCTCTTGGCTGTTCTACTGGTCCCTGTCAGTCGATTTCCGCAAGGACTGCGTCACCTGCACCGCTGCAGCTAATGACTGGCCTCAGCCTTTACATGTTCCCAAGCAGTAGGGTGTCATGAAGCAACATGGATCAGGTAATTTTGGAGGCCTCCACAGGTATTCCAGACCAGGGTGCCACAACCTTTTTAAAATGCAACCTGCAGTGATTTTACCCTGCGGAAAAGTACTTAGTGCAGCCTCTGGGTACTTGGAACATTAGATTTTAGGTGGTTCTAGCAGTGTAATTTTGCATCAATAGTAGACATGTAGTTGTACATTCTGAGATGCACCATTTCCACAATCATTTTAATTCCATCTTTATACTATACAAGGGTAATATGTGATCAGAAAACAGCACTTTGGGGTTGTGCTCTCCCTTCCAGGACAGCAATTTTATTAAAAACTAGTAACTTCCCTTAGCCACAACCTTTCCATACCAGAGTGGAGACTACCTCTGTAACGAGCCATGTGAATGAACATGCCATGTATAGTCGGTGGCAAGGACTGGTTTGGATCAGGAAAGGCTGATCATTGATAGATTTAGGATTCATTTACATCTGCGCTAGGCATTCTGATCTTGCCATGCTGCATTTTTGTGTCTAGCATTTTTTTGGCTCGTGCCAGTGCAGCCTTTCCTAAATTGTTTACCTGCTCACTGTCGAAATCGCATCAGTGAGTAGGTGTAATTACAAGCCGTCCCATTCACTTTTATTAGACCGCAATGAAGGGAAGGCTGCGCGCTAGCACGGTGTGCGGCCTTCTCTTCATATAGCTGATCGGTGTTGGACCCCGCCAATCTGATATTGATGACCTATCCTGAGGATAGTTTATTAATATTAAAATCCCAGAAAATGCATTTAAATAAAGCCTTATACCTAATATTATTCAGTTAATAAATATATTGACAATTCGGAGTTCATGAGTTTCGTCTATACATCTAATTTGGAAGAAAACTGCCTGTGGCACAGCATACTGTATGACGTTGTTTTTCACATACCATCCTTCCCGCATAGTAATGGAAAGAGACCGCAGGTAAACAGGGAAAACGCAAACTTCAGGCAACATCTACAAATATCTTGCATACTTGGTTGTCACACTGAAAGGTAATTATCACGTCACACTTGGAAAATGCAATTCTCACCTCTCAGACAGATTAAAACCAAAGTAAAATATTTATAGAGCAAATCTCTGTGGTCTCATCTGCGTAAGTAGCCTGAAGCTGAGGAAACACCTAGCACTGTTAACCAACATCTCCTCAAAAGAGATTATTCATCTTCAGTGCAGCCTAAGTCTAGCCTTGCACAACCACTGTGTGTGTGTGTGTGTATATGTATGTATGTGTAATATATATATATATATATACACACACACACATACACGGTATATAGCCAAAAACCAGGCATTCATTCAAATATAGAACATAAAGGAGAAGTCTTGTATGTACATTCTGATTTTCAGTTCAATTCAATGAACAATTACGGTATTTGACAAACTGAATATTTGCTGCCGCCTCTTTATACTTCCCTGTATTTTCTGTCACACACTGGCAGTGCTAAACGTGAGGCGCACTGAATGGCTGGAGGCTGTGGGCCATCATAGAGACCAGAATGCCATGGTCAGGGAACGTGGGGAGGAAGGGGTAACTGTCATGGCATTACATAGCATATATACATGCATGTGACAAATCGGTGGTTTTTAAAATGGAAGCCATCAGAAAAAATATTCCCATAAAGCACCACTAGAGCGTTATAATGTCAGGAATTTGTTTCAATACCAGTCCCTGTACTTATTATATTTGCTGCATTATCTAAAGAAAGAAGTTTGAGCGCAGCATGCATCATAGGAAACTTACCAGGAAAAGGTCATGGAGATGGTGCCCTTAAATGGGGATATGTCATTACAAGCCAGCTTTGGCAGCATCTGGCGAATGTGTAGTGAAGAGAAGTTTCCTGGACTCTGCAACACCACCTCCATGACTCTTTACTGGTATTTTGCACTTTCAGACTTCTTTCTTTAGATAATACAGGAACTACATAGAGGACTGTGGTGAAGCTTTAGGGCAGGGATGGGCAAACTGCGGCTTTTCAGCTGTTGTAAAACTACTACAACTCCCAGCATGCAAAGACTGCTTACAGCTATCAGCCTACAGCAGGGCATGGTGGGAATTGTAGTTTTACAACAGCTGGAGAGCCACAGTTTGCCCATCCATGCTTTAGGGTCATAATTTGTATTGACAAGTTTAAGATATGACCCAAGCCATCATAGAATGTCACTAGTACCTACTAGTACTAGTTTAAAGGGTATGTACACTTTTGGGGGCTTTTTATGACTGGATTTTACTTTTTTTCAAAAGTTTTTTATTAAAAATATGAAACTGTTCTGTCACAAAGGGTAAACTGCCTAGCTTTGTGAATCATACTTTCACTTTGTGCCGGTTATCTAATAAACTTTATCTCTAAATTACTAAAAGTTCATAAACACTTCCCGACCACCGTACACACATATATATGTCAGCGGTTGAGACTTTAAAGATAGTACCCACTTGCAAGTGCAGCTGGCACCATAGCCATCAGGCGCCTGCTTGCTCTAGTGCTGCAGCCCCTTCCAACAGCTGAAATTGTGGCAAAATGCCACGTGAGAGGCCTACTTATGAACTCTTAGCACTGCGCCAACTAATGTCTTAAAATGGCCCTTCTCAAGCCATTCTACCCCTCAACACTGTAGCAGAGGTTGAAATGCACTACCCATTTAGATCCCTTTACATCACAGTGACTGTTCCTCACTATGTAGCCTATGGAATGTACTTTTAGAAATTATCTCTGAGGACAGTATCTCCCCCATATCCTTGGATTCAGATAAATGGATTGTCTGCTTTGGACAATTGCCTTTACCAGATGAAAATCAAACGGCTAAGTTATAGGGGTAGATGTACTATTGAAGATGCACCAGAATTATGGTCCAATTTACGCAGAAAAACTGTTGTGCAAACTTGGGCCACATTTACGTGGTAGACAGTCTCGGGCACGTTTTATGCTTCATCCAACAAAGGAGCGTGGTTTAGTATAAACAAGTCGTGGCTTTATCGGAAAGGGGCATGACTTAAAATGCAACATTGTGCACCATAAAATAAGCCAGAAAATAGGGGTCTAAAGTCAGACTGGATGAAGCAATACCCGGAACACACATTGAGGTGCCAAGGCACTCGGATCCACTACCAGGGGTAAGCAATTTGATAGTATATAATTCCCAAGTGGGTCGGCATTTGTGAAGATGTCTCTATTTATTTATAAGGGTAGGGTATGCCATGTGTTATATACGCCACCTGATCGCCTGAGGCTATTTTTACCAAACCCTTTCCTTTCATTAATCATTTTTAATGATGGTATATCGCTAGGATGTGCCATCAATAGCAGATAGTTGCAGGTCCTGGGGGGCCTGCACTACCCTCCAATTCAATACTATGGGAGTTCCAAAAAATAGCCAAGCACACATACCCTGCTATTTTCGGAAGTCCCATAGAGATGAATAGAGAGGTGGCTGTGCATGCATTGCTGCTGGACTTCTGAAAATAGCAGAGCACGATCGCTCGGCTATTTTCTTAACTCCCAGATCAGTGGATGGAGAGAAGGCAAGCATGTGGTGCATTCTCCTCCACTTTGGTGGGGCCCTGTTCTGGATACCCATCTGCCTTTGACAGCATATCCTAATAGTATGCCATCAAAGTCAAATCAAAACTGAAACAGCCCATGACTTATTATGGGGTCTATCGGTCCACCGAGGTTCTCGTGATTATGGCAGGGAAAATAGCAGTGCGTGCTGTGCTTTTTCTTGTCAAATATCATGGAAAGAGACTTAGGCTTTGAACAGAACCTCATGCAGATGTGATGCATAAATTCCTACCTAATCTTATGGGACATAGTCAAATTGATTTGCCTAGCACAGTAGTACAGAATTGGTGGTGTGGAAAAACAGGTCCCCATATAGCTCATGTTCACACCATTCTAGGTATGTGCAGGGGAAGGAGAGAAGAGCCAGTTATCAATCCTCACTTCTCAGGTGTGGTTTACACAAGGCCAAAAAGAGGACTAAAGGGTTTTTGATAATACTTTTCTGTGTATATATTATTTTATTATAACATCATATTTTCTTGAAAAGTAAAAAAAAAAAAAAAAATTATATATATATATATATATATATATATATATATATATTCACATTCAACACGGTAGCTGGAAATTTCCGCTGAACACGTGCTGTATTAGACTGTCCTTAACTACTGTATGTAGAAAACAAATGATTATTCCATTACACCGCATAATTCCCCTGACTAAATCCCATCATTTAAATCATATGACACCAATGCTCCCTCATAATGCCCATGTAAAAGTAAGGCAAGTATAATGAACAGTAGAAAAGTTATCTGTACTGTTGAAGCCAGATGGCTGTAACAAAATAGCGACATTTCCAAATAATTTTGCATGCACTATAGACTGACACACAACCATCTGTGCCCTGCTGTTGCCCTTTCTTAGGAATGGCAGCCCGAAGAACATGACTTACAAGAGCTTAGCTATGAAAAGCATCAAAACCAATTCCCTGCTTTGAAAATAAATGTGGTCTTCTAAATGGCATGTGTTATTATGTATATTCTTATCCCACAGAACTAATTAAAGACAGGTCTGTGTCCGCTTTTACATCACAGTGGTCCAGCATAGTCTTCTGGATCTGTAATTAACCTCGAAACATCTAAAAAGTAAAATGACAGACCTGCTGATCTAAAAATACTGTAAAGCCATCATCCTTTTTCAAATGACTAACATTGTCATTATTCTTTTAAGATTGTAAATGGGTCCTTAAAACCTCAAAAACATTCTACAGCCATTCTGCAGCCACGTCTTATGAGAAGAATGTACACCAGATGGGAGCAATCTTCACAGTGGATTTTTGTGGTATGACAGCTTTTCTTTTTTTTTTTTCCCTACAAGATTAAATACTAGAAAGTGACTGTATATACACTGTAATCTGAAAACCTTATGAGAATTTGCACATCGTCTACTTAGTAGCAACTCCGCAGGGTATTGCAGTGTTACCCCATTACGTAAAGGGACAGGCTGCAATGCCCTGCACCACTACTACTATATGTAAGGTGTGCTGGTGGATGGACCAATGTAAAGAAAGTACCTGCACGTGCGGAAAAATCTCAGTGTACTACAGTACCAGCAAATCTCATGTACACAGGAATATGAAAGAGTAATGAAAGATCTGCACCAAAAACTGCTGATTAGCAGGGGTGGTGAGAGTTTGAACCCCACAGTTACTGATCACCTATAGGCAATCAATTTCCTTTTTCCAGAATACCTATTTGAGGGCGCATTCACATTACCGTATTTTCAGTCCATTCGATCTACATTTTTTATGGGCTGCACGTAGACCCATTCATTTGTCTGGGGACACAAAGAATGCCGTACAAGACAGCAAAACGACGTCTTCCGTGAGCGGTCTGAATCCATTTAATCTACTGTTCAGTTTAAGAGAACTTTATTATAAACACATTTAAGAACTTCATTTGCAATAGATTTGAATTGTACCTGAAACCAGTCGAAACATGGAATAGATGTTTGACATTTAGATGTAATATCTACTGCCATAAAGTATGAATGCAGCAGTTCAGCAGACTCGGCAGTAGAAATTAAAATGCTTACAATTGTTGCCATCATATAGATAACACTGCGCTGCAGGGCAATATTTGAGCCGTCTTATCAGCCATGATTAAATACGTCCAAACAATTTTAGTAGCGCACCAGTTAGATAACAAGACTGCACAGTAAGCGTGCATTACATGTTCCGCGGATGCTTGTTCGCCCAATGTTATGCATTTCAACGAGTTAGCGTCACAATTTAAACGCTAATAACTCAAGTCGGTCGATAAACGTGTAATGTAAATGTATGTAGGGACTAAACTGCGGTACTGAAAACGCTGATTCACTGCTTGTCGCATTTGGTAATGTAAAGGTATACTGTGCGATCTCTCAGCGATGTGAAGATTTACGAACGGGACTGTTCTATGTAAACTGCTGTCTAAATACAGTGAACGATCCTCAATTAAATGAGTACACAAACGCATGCAAACAAATTTGTACACTATCATCTTTTGAATAAAAATCCTTTTTTGTCACAGCTATAAAAATCGGATGAATACAATTGTGTCATTAAGCTATTATCCACTCTTCTAAATCTGCCATTACGAGGAAACAAAGGTTTGAGGATGATGAATTTCAACGTGAAAAATCCTTTTGTACTCAAGCTAGATAAGCCCCAAGAGGTGTCTTGCAGCTGCTTATTTGATTCTCTACTAAGAACACATGCACACTCAGCTGAACTCAGCTTTCATACTCGGTCGACTGCCATTGATGGTGTTTTGACAAGTTACTTCCAAAGAGAGTAACTAATAGTAAGATCACTCAATGCATACCAAGTACAATAAGTGGGAGCACCATCTGTCCCAAGAGAACACAAATCTAAGTGCGCTGGGAATGCCACCTATCACTGGAAGGGCAATATTGTTGTATCCTTTAGACATCAGATGGATATGGCAGGAATACCTTCTCCAGGTTGAGTCTCTTTTATATGGGAGTACCACCTGTCCTCGGACTCCGTTTAAGGGAAATGATAAAACCACCTTTATACAGAGGGCAATGTACTCAGCTATGTATAATGTAATATATAGAAGATAGAATGCTTACAGCTGGATGTGACATTACTACTATCACCACCATCATCCTGAGCTGCTATAAACAGGAGTACCACCTGTCCCTGGAAGACAGGATGCACACTGACTTTCAATGGCAGCTGAGAGTACCACTCCTCTAAGTAAAATTCTTTAAAATTATAAATGCTAATAAAGGTCAGAGCGGGTAGGTCCCCTAAATAATGGAAAAGGGGGAGTAGTCACTAAAGATAAGGAAAAAGCAGAGTTAGGGTACTTTCACACTAACGTTTCTATTTTCCAGTATTGAGATCCGTCATAAGGTTAGATTCCGTTTTTCCCCATTTATTGTCAATGGGGACAAAATGTAACTGAACAGAACGGAGTGCACCAAAATGCAATCCATTCCATTTGGTTGCGTGCTCATACCAGAGAGCAAACCGCAGCATGCGGAGCAAGGCGGATCCGTCATGACCCACAATGCAAGTCAATGGGCACGGATCCATTTAACTCGGACACTGACAATACAAAACGGATCCGTCCCCCATTGACTTTCAATGTAGTTTATGATGGATCCGTCTTGGCTATGTTAGATAACACAACCAGATCCGTTCATAACGGATACTGATGGTTGTATTATCAGTAATGGAAGCGTTTTTGCTGAGCCCTGCCAGCAAAAACGCTAGTGTGAAAGTAGCCTTACTAAATGTTTTTTTAGCTCTGTATATACAAAAGAAGAGAAAGGAGCTGATATTGGTGGCACCAGGGTTGTTAATACATCCGGTAATAAACTCAACTGGATAACTGTAGATATGGTCAAAACTAAGTTAAATAAGGTAAATATGCACAAGGCTCTGGGTCCAGATGGATTACACCCAAGACTTCTCACAGAGCTCAGTTCAGTCATTGCTGTGTCCCCATAATTATAATTTTTTTAGAGATTATCTAGGGACTAGGTCCTCTACAGGTAATAATAGACCAATAAGTTTAACTTCTGTTGTGGGAAAAATGTCCAGAGTTTGGGAAATGTTTTTTTACAGTACAAATTAATTTATGAAGTTATTACCCAAAGTCTCGCGAGACTTCGCAAAGCAATAACTTCGGATCATTGGAGCAAATACATTCCAATACCATACGGAGCTCCTGCCCAGTACCGTATTGGAACGACATTTTATGCAAATTATGCTCATCCATACTTATATTATTTACAGTCACATACTCCTGTATATAATCCCTTAAGAGTCCTTCAAACATTTTTCCCACAACAGAAGTTAAACTTACTGGTCTATAATTACTTGTAGAGGACCTAGGACCCTTTTTGATTATGGTCACCAGTCACTTGGCACTGTACCCCCCCCCCCCCCACTCCCCCCGCTCTTACTATCAGAGAGCTGTCCATAGGACTCCTTACAGTAGAGACCAGATAAGTAACTACTCTTTAGAGCAGAGAAGGATGAACACCGGACTCTGCAGAGCAGGGACTCTACAGCACAGAGCAGAGCAAAGATGGTCAAGGGACACTTTACATCAAAGGAGAGAGCACAGCACAGATGATTATGGTTCTCCTTACAGTGAAGAGCAAGTAACCAAACTGAAATAACTGACATGGACAAGATTAGGTCAGTTAATCATTTTAAATTTAGATTACCGGTAATTACCTAGCCCTAATCGAGAGCAAGTACCTCTTAAGTATCAACCCATTAGTGACTGTCAAAATGCCCCTAACAAGCCGTTTGGGTAGGTCTAAGCACTCCTAGGGTTTAGTATGCATTGAAGAGTGGAGGCTTGGCACTACATAAGATATTAGCTCCTGCTCCAACGGCCCAGACTGGAAGAAACAAATAGTGAACGCGGCATCTAAGTAGTTTAGAGGGAGGGTGCTCCCTCTGTCTCCCATCAGCACCCTGTGAATAAGATTGTGGGATGTCAATGTCTTCGCATAGCAGCCTGGGGCCTAACGAAGGTCCCAGGCCTGCCTACAGTATATCAGGATGCGCCAAAAAGCTGGTCACTGTAGGTATAGTACTAACAGTATAATTATCCGCACTGCATAAACAGGACAGAGTATTAAAGATGCGATCAAAAGAAGGCCTGTTAAAGTCCCATTGTTAGTAAATGGTTAAAAAAAAGTTTTATTAAATAAAGAAAAGTTCCAAGTAAAAAAAAAAAAAAAAAAGAAAACACCTTTATCCACTGAAAAAAAAGTTGTCCCGCAAAGATCATGCCCTCACATAGCTATGTAAAACGAAAAATAAAAATGTTATGAGTTTTGGTAACTGGCGATGCAAAAAACATTGCGGTGTCTGCATTTTTTGAAGCCTATTGAAATGAATGGGTCTGCATCAGATCCGCAGATGCGGACAAAAAAAATACAGTCTTGTAAATGGGGCCTAAGTCAAACACCCACTGATGAGACACTGATGGCGTATCCAAATAGGAAAGACCTGAAAAAACACAATATACTGTATGTCAGGGCTTGACAAATTTCCTTGGAATCTAGGAGCCAGCTAAAAAAGTTAGGAGCCAGGCGGAGCTGCGTCATAAAGCCCGCAATAGATGCCCCCATAGTGCTCCCCCCCCACTTCTCCTTTGAGCCCCCCAATAATGCACGCCAGTACATAGGGCCCACAGTAGATGCCCCCATAATGTGCGAGTATATAGGGCCCCCCATAATGCTTCCCCTCTTCAATAGGTTATATGACACGTCGGACGCTGCCAGCGTCCAAGTGATCGCCCCTTGCGTCCGCCAAGACATGTGGAAACCCTTACAAGGATTACAGGGTCCGGAGGGGAGGGCAGAGGGGTCCGGAGGCGAGGGCAGAGGGGTCTGAAGGGCACAAACACAGCAGGCACCATGACATTTTACTGAGCACTACAAGCCCCAGCTGGCGCTTAGCCTCTGCAGTCCCCACATCACTACAACGCGCAGCTCTCCCCCCCCCCCCCCCCCTTGTAATTTACTTTCCCCCTCTTGTCATTCTCTTAGCCCTCTTGTCATTCTCTCTCCCCCCTTGTCATTCCCCTTCCCTCTCTTGTCATTCCCCTTCCCTCTCTTGTCATTCACTTTCTCCCACCCCCCTTGTCATTCTCTCCCCCCCCCCTTTTCATTCACTTCTCTCCTTCTTGTCATTCACTTCCCTCCTTCTTGTCATTCACTTCCCTCCTTCTTGTCATTATCTTTCCCCCCCTTGTCAGTCTCTGTATGCTCCACGGGTACAGGAGACAGATGCTCCCTGTACCCGCGGACCATACAGGGCTCGGCCACGCTACAATGAGGGAGTGACAGGAGGGAGCGCTGAGCACTTCCCTCCTGTCAGTCTCTCTCTTCATGCTGCGCCCTCATGGATGCTCCAGCCCGGGCAGTGCTGCAGCCGCCTGAGGCTCTCTATAGAGCGCTCGGGCGGCTGCAGCATGACGGGGTCCGGCGCTCCTAGGACGCGCCGACCTTGCACCCGGCCACCTTTGCAAACAGGCTGACAAATACCCAGGCGCCAGGACCTGCCATGGCGACCTGGCGCCTGGGATTTGTCGAACCCTGCTGTATGTTAAGCAGTATTTCACCTAATTCCAAAGGATATATATAATTTGAGGTAAGCTCCAAATGCAAATGAACATTAAAAGGTTTCTCCAGCTTCTAAGTGTGTTTTAAATACCTTTTCCCACCTAGTGGAATCTGTAAACGGAAGCATACTTACCAGCTCCCGGACAATCTGCTCTGACCTGGAAGAGAGTGTTGGGCAGCAGGAAAGTATGCTTTCCCTGACTGGACCCGCTGGGGCAGGGGGTTATTTAAAACACCCTTACAAGTTGAACAACTCCTTATTACTCCCAAACAGAAAGTTCTTGGTTATGCTCTGGCTATATTTATACCCATTAATATCATATATGTCCAAAGATCAAAGCCAAGTTCTTGAAACCACTTTGCCAGTGAATGTAATACAGCAGTAGTAAACAAGGTCAAGTAACTGATATCTTCATAATATGCAATCCCATACGTGGTACTAGTTATCTGATCTGAAAAGTCTTAAAATTGTATTCAATATAACTATACTTACTTTCTCCATAAGATGTATTTGGTACAAATGAAGTGAAAGGGGAAACGCATGTGGGCTGTTTACAGAATCATATTTTTACTGGAATTTGTCAAAAGAAACAGCAAACTTAGAGAGGGTAGAGTTTCTTCAATGGTATGTTTTCAGTTCACAGGTCAAAAACAGTGTTTTCTGGGACTTTATGTACTCAGGCATTTTTTTTCTTAACAAGATAACATAATGTGTTGGGTAATCACATGTTCATGAGAAAGCGTGATATCAGAATCAGCCAGAAAAAAATTCAAATAATCCATTAGATGCAGCATAATGGTATTAGTTACTAGGGATAACTGGAGATCCCAAACCATGTCATCTATTGTTCCTTGGTTCTAAAGAGGATGCTACAATAAAAAGGGAAAACAAATATATATATAAAAAAAAATATATATATATATATATATATAATAGTATTATGACTAATTCCTACTATGGACATTGGTAGCATTTAGCTCGTAGGAAGTCGAATGTCGTGGCTGGCTAGGTGGGTGCATACGGTGTGCAATAGGCTCATCTCGTTGCTGTCATGGGTAAAAGAAGAGATTGATTAGTTACAAAAATGGATGTTTATTGAAAACTGCAGAGCACCAAATGACAATGATGTGAGAGGTGAATGTCAGCTACTATGGTGCATGAGGGTGGACCGACACACTACAGTGGAGGAGCTTACCGCCAAAATGAACCAAGGGGCTACCAGACGTGTGTAAAAGAACAAGTCAGCGAACCCTAATGTGTATGCGAGGCTCCATACACCTTGCAACCATAGCTGGAGGAACACAAGCTGCTGGTGGTAGTGTTAAGGTCTGAGAATGTTTTTGTGGCGTTCTCTGGACCTACTTATCCATGTGGAAGACACTTTCAACTGATTTGGGTATAAATCATGTACACCCATACATGCTAATTGTCTTCCCTGGGGTGCATGGGATCTTCAAGCAAGACAATGTGACATGTCACATGGCTAGAAATGTCCGAGATTGGTTGGTCAAGCACTACCCTGTCCCCCTAATTCTGGGGTGCATGGGATCTTCCAGCAAGACAATGTGACATGTCACATGGCTAGAAATGTCTGAGATTGGTTGGTCAAGCACTACCCTCTCCCCCCTAATTCCTCAGACTTGAACCCAATTAAGCATCTGTGGGACCACTGATCATCGTATTCTCTGTATTGATCCTCCCACAAGCACCCTCCAGCAGCTGTGGGATGCACTGCAGCCAGCATGAGTCCAGATACCTGTGACAACCTCATCCAACAGCAAGGGACACTTGTATTGCAAAACGTATTTTCTTTATCAAATATTTCCATATACAATAGTAAATAAAACAGTATATTCATATCAGTCCATTAGATGTTGCATAAAATCCTTTAGTCCAGGGATGCTCAACCTGCGGCCCTCCAGCTGTTGTAAAACTACAACGCCCACAATGCCCTTCTGTAGGATGATAGCTGTAGGCTGTCAGGGAATGATGGGAGTTGTAGTTCTGCAACAGCTGGAGGGCCGCAGGTTGAGCATGCTTGCTTTAGTCCATTCATATCAGCAGCAAGGCATACATAGCAGCTTGGGTCACCACAGAGGTGGACAAGGCATGGTGCATATCACCTGCAATGTTTCAAGGGCAAGCTCCCTTTTCAAGCATGCATGCAAAGGCAACCCCTATAAAATGGGGCTATACTCATGATGGAATACACAATACACATGATTACATACATGATACAATTAACATATAAAACATATATAGGCAGTATATATCAAACATAATTTTCCACTAAAATCTATTACCATTTTATTCCAAGATTGTAAAATATTCCTCCTGCCTAATCCTATGTAGCTTTGATGCGACCAAAAAAAACAAAAAAAAAACGGATGCCAACAATTATCCTACAAAAACAAGCCAAAACTGCAAACCTCATTAAGACTACCAGGATGTTTGTTATTCAATGTGACAATCCAGAAAGTCTATGTCATGGCCACAAATGTATCTGGTAGCTATCACAGTCATCAAAGTCTTCTAATACACACCATCATATATCAGACACCATGTCCCCTCTCTCTGAAATGCTTTGCCACAGTTATATCTCCTTATTTAGCTTTATTACTTTCCTTCTGTTGGTTAATTCATTTTCTTTCAGTTGCCATTGTCTGTATTGCTGACCTTATTGCAGAACGATGTTCAATAATCCTTATATGCACTCATTGTGAGGTCTGGCCAACATAAACTAGCCCACACTTAATCATATCGATGACATTAGAACTCAAACAAGTAAAATATCCTCTAATTGGTATAACTTTTACTGGGATGGCAGACGTGGTCACCTTTAATAATGCCAATACACAGTACATTTCTGACCATTCAAGCCGGGCCCGCGGTGAACTGTGTGCGCACAGGATCTTGGGAACTGAGATAATTACGGGGCTGGCCAGACGAGGCTGGGGAGGAGTTAGGACCGCAAAACGCTGAGGGGCCTGGGCACTTACAGCGAGAACACCGCCCCTGGGCACTCGCGAGTCCTTATTTGCATACCATTAAAACCTTGTTTTTGCAACTTTAGAAAATCAGACTAAAACTACAAAGGTACTGTTATGGTCGTGTGTGTGTGTGTGCACAAGAAGTCAATATAAGCAGCCTTTTAAAGTCTTCGGGAAATGTGAAATGCATGAAAACATATGCATTATTTAGCTACTGCCATTATTTTCAATTTGTTGACTTTTGTGTTTATGGCTTTGTTTGGGTGCATTTCATCCCCTTCTCTATAGGGAGAAGAAAAAAAAACATAGATGACAGAGGATGCACACAGGGCTGATTTCATCTGTGAGAGTAGTATCTGAGACTACCAAAGCACACTGGGACAAATCCAGGTTCTGTTTGGAATCCCACGATGGTTTTGGAGGCATTATGGTGAGCGCTTTAATCTTGCCTTTGCTTTAAAGCGACACACTACCCCAATTTCTGGTGTGAGGGCCGGGGGAGCCATTGCATTCAACAGTAGTGATAGAAGGGGCACTAACAGCTCAGCGATGTGTGCAGGGCATCCTGCAGCCACATGTGTAACCTCTCATTGGAGGGCTCCCAACTGGCAATATTCAGCAGGTTAATGCTCACCCACACACAGCAAAGGTTTCCCAGGAATGTCTCCACTAGATTGCAACACTTTTTCCCCATTAAACGTATCCGTTTGCGCTAATATTGTAATCACTTACATATATCATCTTTACATTCACACACAAAGTTCCATTCCAAGACCCCCAGAACATACAGACGCCATGTAGTTACTGTTCTTGGTCGGATTCAAATGTAGCATCCCAGTGCTGCAAGGCACTAGTGTTAGCCACTGAGTCAACATGCTGCCCCAGTTTCATGCCAGAAAGTGTATTTTCCAGCATGAAACTATCAGTGCTTCTTGACTTGCATTCAGAAAACGGTCACATTCTTAGATAAAGAAGGAATGTGGTCAGTAATAAATCAGATTCGTCATGAAGACTTTCCTATAACCTTTCATTATGTTCATTCCAGACAGCAAGTAATGTTGCAATATCACTGCACAGTTTCTTCCCTGGATGGTATTTTTTTTTTCAGTTTTCTTGCTAATGGTACTTGGTACGTAGTCTTTTACTGCAGTTAGATCTATAAAGATAAAAATAGTTCCAGAGTACTCTACTTTGTGGAACCAGAAGTAGGGTCCAAATCCATAATGTTAATAAGACAACAGAACTTCTGCACACTGAATTGATTTAATAATGGAGCTTCACCACACATAATCAAAGACTTGCTTTTCAGTCCATTTGGACTTTCCTCAGCCAAAGCCACCAGTATTAAATTATGAAGGTGCAGTAAAACTGAATGGAACCATTGATGGCGCTCTTCCTTGTACAGAACTGATTTGCATTTAATTTGACTGCACATTAATCAGTTAATACATGAATACCGTACTTCTTCTGAGTGAGGTACGAATGGACCAAAAGGTAAAATTTAGATTTTATCTTGTGAAGCTTTATTATTAAGCCAAATCTGTATTGTATGAATACAGTGTGTACAGAAGCTCCATGGAGATGGTCTGGTGTTACGTCCACTTTCACACCTCTGGTGTGAATTCCGGCAGGCTGTTCCAGCAGAGAATTTGCTCGAAATCAGCAGATTTGGCACTGATTGGGATGAAACATCCACCTTACGCATTGCCGCAGACAAGAGAACCGGCCGGACACAAATCGCTGCATGCTGCAGTTTGTTTCCAGCCGATTCCACACTTGTCTGCTGAAACAGTCATGCCGGAATTTCACACTGAAGGTGTGAAACTAGCCTAATATAAACTATTTTACATATAGTTATTTTAGCTCTATGTTTTCAAGACAAAAGTTAGGAACATTAAAAACTTCTAGTAAAGTACAATATACTGTGCATTTATTTCTCTTATTATGTATAGGTCTAGCTGGAAGGGGCTACATTATAATTTGGTCATGTGATTATAGCGTAACCGATGGTACAAAAGTAATCTGTACAGCAAACCGCTCATCCACTGCCAGACTTTGCGTTAGCTACCCAGTTCAACAAGAAGCTGTCAAACTTGCCTTGCAATACACCCATCAATACACAGCCCTGTCTACAGCTGAACAACCACCCTTATAAGGGTTCATTCACACGAACGTATGTGTTCCGTGCAATTTGCGGGCCCCAATGCACGGAGAATGTTTGTGAGGCCTCTGGGACGGATCCAGACCCATTTAACTTGAATGGGTCCGCATCCCTCCGTTCCGCAAAAAGATAGGAAATGTTCAATCTTTTTGCGGAACGGAAGTACGGAACAGAACCCCAAAACACTCCGTAGTGCTTCCATATGACTCAGTTCCGTGCTTCATTTCCGCACTGCTCCGCATCTCCTGATTTGGGGACCCATTGATCATCTGGTCCGCAATACGGAAATGGAACCCATACATTTGTGTGAATGCACCCTAAGAGTGATCCTACTATCAGGAACCTAACTAGATAACCTGGAAAGTCCCTGCATGTGAAATGGAATCATTCTGTATTCACCGAGGGACAGTTAGCTGGTGGAGCAGACAAGTCAAGCAGTAGGACTAGCTAGAATCCGAAACAGAAGGATGCGGAGACAGAAGTAAGAGATAGACAGGTACAGAGAGGAACGTATTTTCCTCCCAGCATGTGCTGCTGGACTAATTGACAGCCAGGTGAGGTCAAGCACCGGACTGGATCTTAGGTGCCATTCCGGTCTTTGCCGACACCTAGCTGTCTTAAAAAGCCACTTGGATGGCAGTAGAGGTCCTGTGCTGGCGTCAGGTGACCTGTTTTTCCCAAACCAAATACCTGGATTTGATCTCTGTATGGGAAAAACTGCAGCATGGTGTGAATGAACACCTGGACTTTGTCAACTAAGGTAAACTTGATTACTGAACTGTTAACCGTTAATACCTGCTTGTGTGAATAAACACTGCAGTTGGATCAAGTTTTGTGTTTGGTGCCTCTGTTCTGCAAACGCTTACCCTGCCTACCAGAGCACATACATACAGAGAATCATGTGCAAGTCTAAATGGGAATAAAAGTAAAATGCAAAAAGTGCAACTTCTATATTCAGTGATGCCATAAGAGGGTTGTCTGGGAAAAAAAAGCTTTTCACGGGTGCCCTCAGCCTGGATCCACTATGAAAAGATTCACATTTACCTGCTATCCGCAGCTCTGATCCTGAGTGCCAGCTCCTGTGTGTCTATCTTTCAGCCGGCAGCTTGCTTACTTCCTCTCCAGCAAGGGTATGATCATAAGCTCTGCTGCAGCCAATGACTGGGCTGGTTTACAAAAGACACATCACCACTGGCTTGTTATTGGCTGCTGAGGAGCAGATGATCATGATCAAGCGATGGACCGGAAGATGGCACGCAGAAACCGACCGGGAGCTGGCATGCAAAGAACAGAGAGGCGGAGAGTAGGCAAGTATGATTCTTTCCATAGCAGAGGCAGACTGCAGGCTCTTGTCAAAAGTTACGCACAGCACCTTTAATGCTGCCTACCTGTTCGGAGATGACTTGAGGCAGGGGTAGGGAACCTCCGGCTCTCCAGTTGTTGTGAAACTACAACCCCCAGCATTCATACTTACTCTGCTCTTCTCTGAACTCCCATAGACATGAATGGAGCATGTTGGGAATTGTAGTTTCACAGCAGCTGGAGAGCCGGAGGTTCCCTATCCCTGACTTAAGGCATGCCCAGTAGTGAACATCCTCCTCTGGTCTTTAGATGTGCACAGGTCTATGCACTGTAACAAAGGGCCTTTCAGCAGCATGAAGATACTTAGTATAAGAGAAGGAGAACTGATTTTCTATCACCACTAGAACACCCTGCTTATCACTGATTTTGATAAATGAGGACCTACGGCACTACGATCCAGCTGTATGATCCAGCAGAAAATGCAAGGAATCAACCAGACACAAACTTCAACATGCAGCGGCTTGTGTTCTCTGCATTTTTGCCAAAATGTGGCTGAATCTCCGCTGGACCCCATCATACTTAATGGGGTTGGCGGGCATTCCAGTTGCATCCGGCAATGGCAAATCTGGAGAATTCCTTCAGGCTGTTCTGTGCTGGAACAGCCTGCCAGAATTCACATGCAGGTGTGAAAGTAGCCTTAGACTGATAGAACATAAAATATATTTATGATTACCATTTCTAATCATTTTCTATGAAAGTTAATAAATTACACAATAACAACAGATAAGTTGAGTCAGAGTTGGTACATTTCTTCTGACTCCACCCAAAACTAGCCTCGGCTCCACAGCCCTGTATCTATGTTCATTTTCTGAAGGTAGACGTATATGCAAATGAGTCACTAGGAGCAACGGGTGTGTTGTTGGTACACCTAGAGGCTCAGCTCTCTCTGCAACTGCTGTGTCCTCTCCACTCTGATTGACAGGAGATGAACTTGGGACCAACACAGATACCTTCAGCTGCCAGCATACATGCAACAGGTCAGCCAGTGTCTCACATACAAATCGGCTGACAGATGCCCTTTAAACACTCGTTCACTTCCAGGTGAAACATTTCCTATAACGTAAATGTACCAATCTATAAGTAGAAAACAAGTGTACAGATTGACAGACAGGATCGGGCTTGGTTCACATCCGCCTCAGGACCTGTGTTCATAATGGAAGCCACGATCCTGTGTCTGACCCACTGTATGTCAATTCTAAACTGTGCAAGGAACTTCTTTATTTTGTTGACAGAAATGTCAATGGATGCCCCAAACTAATGCCTGACCAGCACTGCGAGCATAGCATAATAAAATCTATAATATTAGAAACTATTCTGAAAACATATTTGCCTATGAAATGCATACACAACTGTATACACAATGAAATGCACAGCCAATAAAAACACCTGAAAAAAGTGCACCAAACTTCTGTCTGCTACTTGTTCTTAGATGTACCAGGCTTGCTAATTAGATTTGATACATTGAAGACGATCTGTCAGAAGTAGGATTTGAAAAACACATTTTCCTTTTCACACCTTTGTAGTTGTAGCATAAATTCATAATTAATACATGGAAAGTCTAAGAAGGTTCGGGCGAAAATTAATTCTCTCGATTTAAAGTCAACCATATGAACAATATTACCCGAGACGAGAGCAACAAAACTCCAAGAAAAGGATGGGCTTAAAGGGAACCTGTCATCAACGTTGTGCTGCCCATACTAACGGCAGCATAAAGTAGAGACAGGTGACTTGATTTCAGCGGTCCGTCAATTATAAGTTAAAAGTAAGTGGTTGCTGAGAACCAACATCACAATCATTGCAGACTGGGCCTGGAAAAGAGTCCCGGCCACCTGAGAAGAGTCATGGTAATTCATGAATTCCTGCTCTCCCTGCTGATGACGGACAGTCTTCTACCTAGTTTTCTCCCTTTCTGTCTAGAAGAGATCTGCGATTCATCAGCAGATGGGCGAGGAGTGCAGGAGATTATGAATAACCAGGACTCTTCTCAGGTAGATTTGACTCTTTTCCAGGCCCTGGCTGCAATGATTATGATGCTGGTTCTCGGCAACCAATTACTTTTAGCGGATTAGAAGCCACCTTGTCAATTGGTAGATGGGCCCGACATATTTATGATCAATTATATGTGCCAAGAGCTTCTACCCCATGTTATAGTAAGTATGGTAGTCATGAATTTGACCCTGTTCACCCATTCTTAGTGCATTCAGCAGTGTGCTGCTATTTCTTTGGTTTGCTGTATAGTTGTCCGTGTAGCTTGCACCTGCATTAAAAAATTACCTCTAGGAGGTGCTGTTTAATTTTTTGGGTATGTATATATAGATGAGGAATAGGCATCCTCTACAGAACTTAGCACTTCCGCTTACCCGCCCACCTGCGTGGTGCTTTTAATAAGTACTATCACAACATCATAGTGGAGCTGGACACTCTGTGTTAGCGTAGGTCCCCGTCTGATTAGAAGCCACCTTGCAGTTTGGTAGACGGGCCGGCACACTCCTCATGTCAGGCTTGAAGTCAAAGGGGCAGCGGCCTCCTTGCTTCAAGGTGCGGTAACCCCGCTGTGGAAACACACTGCTGGATACTGTCAGGTGCTGCTAGCGGCTTGGGGTGGTTTCTGGAGGTGACAGGTTCCCTTTACATTTGCTACTCAGTGCAATATTTAGTGTACGGTCCCCTATATTTCATACTATATGAGAGGCATTAGTGTGCATTTTGTTCAAAAGGCATAAGCCCACTCACCGCGTCAAGGTTGCCTCTTAGAGTGGGACTTACTCTAAATTTCGCATGGCGCCGCACTGCCTGGCGACCGCCAGTGCCACAGCCCCGCACCAGCAGGCGCTGGGATCCAGCCGCCAAACAGCACCCTGCTGTCTGGCAATGCCACCCTGGCCGCGGGCCCTACTAACCCACCAGCGCAGCGCCACAGCAACAACAGCTGCCACCCAGCACTGCACCATGTTTAACGCTCACCTTGTTACCGGCTCTCAGAGACTCAGACTGAGAGCTGAGGGCGTTGCCAGACACCGGGGGCGCTGTTTGACTGCTGGGTCACATTGCCTGCTGGTGCGGTGTCGTTGGTCGCCGTGCAGCGCTGCGTCAAATTTAGAATAGAGTCACATAAAAAAAGGCAACCTTGTCACAGTGAGTAGGCCTATGCTTTTTGATCAAGTTGTATACTAATGCCTCATGTACAGCATGCATTATAGGGGTAGGTATACGATAAATTGCACTGAGAAGCGATGTTAAAAAGTCAATATTGCCACATGTTACCACTGGAATTTTTGCCCATTCCTCCTTGGAAAACTGCTCCAGCTCCTTCAAGTCGGATGGTCTGTGCTTGTGAACAGCAATCTTTAAGTCTGACCACAGATTTTCTATTGGATTAAGATCTGGGCTTTGACTAGGCCATTCCAACACATTTACATGTTTCGCCTTAAACCAGGGATGCTCAACCTGCGGCCCTCCAGCTGTTGTAAAACTACAACTCCCATGATGCCCTTCTGTAGAATGAAAGCTGTAGACTGTCAGGGAATGATGGGAGTTGTAGTTTTGCAACAGCTGGAGGGCCGCAGGTTGAGCATGCCTGCCTTAAACCACTCAAGTGTTGCTTTAGCAGTGTGTTTGGGGTCATTGTCCTGCTGGAAGGTGAACCTCCGTACTAGCCTCAAATCACGCACAGAGTGGTACAGGTTTTGCTCAAGAATATCCCTGTATTCCGACAGAGGTTCAAAGGGGGCTATTGTCAATCCGGATAGAACTAAATTAAGATCCCAGGGAGGCACCGTAGGTCTTAAGAAAGGTCTTAACCTCCCCCTTTCAAAAATCGGATGACCCATGGGTGATCCGCAATTTTTTCATCAAAAACCGAACTTAATGCTGATATATGGACTCTTAAAGGTATTTGGACACAACCCTTTCTCAAATCCTGATTGCAAGAACCCCAAAATAGCTTGAATAGAAAACTTCTGGGAGGAATTTCCAGATTGAGGACACCAGCTACAGAACCTTTTCCAGAATAGATCTTGGAAGTAACCTCTTTCCTGCTAGCCGCCATTGTATTAAATGATGGTGTCTGATAAGCCCTTCGACCTCAATGTCACTTTTTTCAGGTTCCAAGCTGCCAGATGTAATTTTTCCATTTTGGGGTGGTAGACTGGACCCTGCGACAACAGATCTTGCCTCCAGGGAAAAATCCATGGACTCTGAACTGAAAGGAGCTTTAGAAGAGGGAACCACGACTTTTTCGGCCACAATGGAGCTATTAAAATCACATGGGCTTTGTCTAGACTGATCTAGACTGGGAACTAGCGGAATGGGAGGAAAGGCATATGCCAACTGAAAGTCCCATTTTTGGGACAGTGCGTCTACCCCTATGTTCCCGTCAAAGGGGTTTAGGGAAAAAAAATTTTTTTCTAGTTTTGTGTTTTTTCGCTGAGGCAAACAGATCCACCTGGGGAGTACCCCATAGGTCTGAAGTCTGGAAGAAAAAAAAAAACCAAAACAGTTATTCTAGTCTCCATTCCACCCACCTCAGCGAAACCCTGCTTAAGAAATCCGCTTTTGTATTTAGGGATCCTTTTAGGTGTACTGCAGACAGAGATCTTAAGTGAGCTTCTACCCAGGAAAATATTTTTTCTGTTAACAGACTTAGACGTACACTTCTTCCCCCTTGATGGTTTAGATAGGCTACCACAGTCGTGTTGTCTGTCCTTACTTAAATGTCCTTCCCCTTTATATTCTGGGATAACGCCTTCAGAGCTTCCCAAACTGCGGAAAATTCCCTCTGATTTCAAGAGAGGATCCCCTGATCCTCAGACTATTGTCCTGGTAAGAAAGATGAGAGCAATACGCTCCCCATCCCCAAAGACTTGAATCTGTCGTGATAACCTGCTGGTGCTCGGGATTCCAGGAAACCCCTCTCTTCAGATCATCTGGATTTTGCCACCACTGCAGGGACTGATTGACCCGTAAAGGAATTTGAATCATTTCATCTAACGAGTCCTGACTTCTGTTCCAACACCCTAGTAACCATTGCTGGAGAATCCGAGTGCAGAACTGTGCACATTTCACCGCCGGGATGCATGATGTTAACGTGCCCAGCAGCTTCATGGCCTCCCTGATTGTACACGCTGAATGCCTTTGGAAGTTTCAAACTTTCTTGATTATCCCTGTCACTTTCTGGGCAGGAAGAAAGGTTTTCTGAAGAGTGAAATCTAGGCGGACCCCAATAGGTTAGACTTTGGGATGGACAGGAGTTTGATTTTTTCCAATTTATTACCCAGCGTGTTTGATAAAGCATCTGACAGGTTAGGAACAGATTGCTTTCTAGACTTTCTTTTGAGCTTCCTACGCTCAGGAGATCGTATAGGTAGGGAATTATTAAGATGTTCCGCCTTCTTAAGTGAGCCACTACTTCTATCATTACTTTTAAAAACGCCCTCAGAGCAGAGGTGATCCCAAAGGGGAGGACTTGAAACTGAAAATGATGTAGATCCTTCCCCAGAAAGACTGCTATGCGAAGGAATTTTTGAGCTTTCTTGCATACTGGAATATGGTAATACACATCTTTCAAATCTATTGAAGCTAAAAAGTCTCCTCCTTTTAACAGGCTTATGGTGGATTTTATGGATTCCATCTTGAAATTCTCAAATTTTATGAATCTGTTCAGGCTCTTTAAGATTATTAAACAAAATTCCAGCTTAAACCAATATACAAGTATAGGGGTATAACTATAATAACAGACTTCCAGCGAAAAAACCTCTTTAAAACATAGCTTTTAATTTAATCCCTATAAAAACAGGGGAAATACCCCATTACCATGTAGTAAAACGCTCTATTGATAATCCTATTAATAATCTGATCCCAATCGATCTAGTGTCTCTCTGCATATACCGCGCTATAGTGGCGACAAATATATTCGATGTGACCTTAATCTCTTTAGGTGGGGCAAGGTTCCTCTAGACCAGGCATGTCCAAACTCCGGCCCTCCAGATGTTGCAAAACTACAACTCCCATCATTCCTGGACAACCTACAGCTATCAACCTACAGAAAAGCATGATAGGAGTTGTAGTTCTGCAACACCTGTGGGGCCAGAGTTTGGACATGCCTGCTCTAGACTGTGTGTGTGATACCCAGGGATAAACAAATACAGAGGAAAAACATTGGTGCTGGGATACTGTCCCTAATATTGCCCTAGACTACACCTTAGCCCAGGGACATCTCCTGATGGTGGGGACTCCCTGCCCTCGAACCTTATCTAATATGCCCTAGTGTTCCCCTCACCTACAGCCAAGCCACCAACCAGTGGTATCAACAGAGACTAAATACCTATCTATACATAATTCACATATCATTAATAAATCTGATATACATGATAGTGCCGATAGTCTTTCAATCCTTTTTAGAAGAGATGCTGTCAGTTCCACCAGTCAATCTCAGAAATGACAGCATCAATTCCAACTATCCTCGACGCGTTTCCCCCTGTAGCATCCAGGGTTCATCAGGTCAATGATATTGCATGTCAACAAAAAGCTGTCCAGTCAGATAGTGACAGCGGCAACCACACAGCATGTAATAATGGTATGTGCTAGGATAACCTAGGCCATGATGATGTCAAATGATGTAATAATGATATGAAATGATGTGGTAATGATATAACACTGATAAACTGATGTATGGTGATTTTTCCAAATAAACTGATACAAAATTGAGGAGGAGACTAATCAGATGTCCAATGGGGGTCTGGTATCAGGCGATGATGTTCAAATAGTACATCCACTGCCAGTTAAGGCCATTAGGTGAAACTATTAGTGGTCCCCTTAGTTAAAGGGATTATCCAAACCAACTGAGACGGTCAGCAGCTACCAGACGTTCCCAGTCTGTCCTACTCCTCCCCCTGACATGCAATAGCATTGACCTCCTGATGAACCCTGAATGCTACAGGGGGAAACACATTGAGAATAGTTGGAATTGACGCTGTCATTTCTGAGATTGACTGGTGGAACGGACAGTATCTCTTCCGAAAAGGATTGAAAGACTATCGGCACTATCATGTATATCAGATTTATTAATGATATGTGGATTATGTATAGATAAGTATTTAGTCTCGGTTGATACCACTGGTTGGTGGCTTGGCTGTAGGTGAGGGGAACACTAGGGCATATTAGATTAGGTTCGAGGGCAGCGAGTCCCCACCATCAGGAGATGTCCCTGGGCTAAGGTGTAGTCTAGGGCAATATTAGGGACAGTATCCCAGCACCAATGTTTTTCCTCTGTACTATTTTATCCCTGGGTATCCACACACAGCCTAGAGGAACCTTGCCCCACCTAAAGAGATTAAGGTCACATCGAATATATTTGTCGCCACTATAGCGCGGTATATGCAGAGAGACACTAGATCAGGGCTGGCCAACCTGAGGCTCTCCAGCTGTTGCAAAACTACAACTCCCAGCATGCCCAGACTGCCTACAGCTATCAGCCTACAGCAGAGCATGGTAGGAGTTGTAGTTTTACAACAGCTGGAGAGCTGCAGGTTGGCCATGCCTGCACTAGATCTTTAAGATTATTATAAGATGGAGTCCCCCATCTGTTTTTTTACCAAAAAAAAAGTTAAATAATAACCCGATTTTTGCTGTAGGGGAGGAAATGGGATAATAGCCTTTTGAGCCAACAGATTCAAGATACTTTCATCTAGTTTTTCTTGTACAAGAGACGATTTTTGAACTGGGGTTACTTTGAAAACGTTTATGGGTGGAGGAAGACTAAAGAAATATTGTAACCTTTTGATATAATATTTAAAACCCAAGGGTTTATGGTAATTTTTTTCCCATTCTTTTATAAAGAATTTTAGTCTTCCTCCCACCTGAACCCTTGGGTCATTGTTTGGAAGCATTTTTTGGGATTAAACAGGAACCACATTCTTCTGACTGTTCCCTCTGGACCACTGTCCTTCTCTAGCAGATCTTTTGGATTGAAATGAACTTCCTTTTTTAAAACTTTCCTGTAAGGGAAATTTTATTTTATTTGTTTCCCGGGAAAAAGATTTTTTAGAACCCGACGCCTTCTCTAAAATACATTTTAGAACTGATGTCACCTGTCCAAGACTTTAACCAAAACGCCCTTCTGGCGACAACTGCTAATTAGAGATGAGCGAACTTTAAAAAAAAAGTCCGGTGTTCGGGTTGTGATCAGTGCAGGGGGCGTGGCTCAGCACTGGATTTGATCCTTTGCTGAGCCACGCCCCCTGCACTGATCAAATGACAGTGACGTCACCCCAGGTCCTTCGGCTGTTTAACAGTTCGGGTTGGTGGCAGCCACCCCTTATGGATTCCATATGCCGCTATAGTGGAATCCATAACGGGATGCGCGACTTACCGCAACCCGAATACAGGACTTTTTTTTAAAGTTCGCTCATCTCTACTGCTAATCCCATAGTTCTTGCCTCCATCCTGACAGATTCCGCAGTGGAATCTGGCAAGAAATCCATTGCTTTTAATAAAAGAGGGAAAAAGTCTTTTAAAGAATGATAATGGGAACCTTCTTTCAAAAGGGATTCCAACTGCAGTAACTATCTTTTAAGGGATCTGACGACTGATGTGGCGGCTAGATTTGGTCTGAACAGGGAGGCGGCAGCAGACTACCAGGTTTTCTTCAGACCTGAATCTCCTTTTTTATCCATGGGGTCTTTTAGGGACCCCATGTCCGCAAAGGGAAGGGCAATAGCCCCTTTAACCAGCTTTGAAAGGGACACATCTACTTTTGGGCAGGTAGTTAATAAGGCCTCATCCTCTTCAATAAATGTGATGTCTAGTAGTTTTTGGAATAAATAACTTACATCTGGAGTCTTCCATTCCCTTTTTATCAATTCATGCATGTTTTTGTGGATGGGGAAGACTCTCCTATTTCTTTGTTCCAGTAAACTAAACATCTCATCTTGAACGGACCAATGGACTTTCTCATCCGATAGGTCCATGGTCGCCCTGATCAATTCTTTTGTTAACACTCTCCAAATCTGAGTCCTGCTCTGAATCTGAAGACGAGGAATTAGAGCAAACCATTTTAGGTTCACTATGCTTTGAGGTAGTTGGACCAGGGATAGCAATAGGATTTTCAGATAGGGCAGAACGCATCTCCTCTCTGATTACATCCCTTAACTCTTTTCTGATAGAAGGAACCAAGTCTTTAGCCATATCGGCAGTACATTTTTTGCAGAGCTTCTTATTACATGTATCTGGTAATTTTACCGAACATATCACACACTTCCTAATTTAAGGACTAGATTTAGCTCTCTGAGCCCCATCCTTATCACTCTGCATGCATACAGGGAGAGAGGGTGACAGAGGTATAAGGGGGTTTGCATAAGTAAATATATACAGCATCCCCCTTAAGTGGAAGTGACTTACAATAGTAGGCCCCTGAGAGGTCTCCATCTGGATTGTTCCCAGTTCAGACATACTGTCCGTCCTCTGAACCTCTGACCTCTTTAAATATCTTTCACCTGCAGACCTCAGATCAGAGGGTGACATCCGCCTTGATCCACACGACAAATTAAGCTCCGCATCAACTTCCTGTGATGTCTTCACAATCGCCGAAAGTATCGGGTTGCGATGAGGAGCGCTCACAAGACCGGAGGAACTCCCCGAGTGTCCGGTCCGCACATGGACCTCCACGCTCGGCGCACAGAGTGGAAGGTAAGGAGCAGGGTCCCACAGACTTCCCAGCACCTCAACACCCAACTAGGGGACAGGTGCTGCCTGCTTTACTCATGTAGATAGGCATATTAAAATAAAAAGAATAAATCCAGCCGCCTCTGCCTGCCTTCACAGAAACTGACTCATAGCAAATGTCATGAGGATAATCTGCCTCCCACCTGGAGGGACTGGAAGACAATGAGGAGGAGCTGGAGGAGGGTCAAATGTATTCTTCCTGTCCCTACCTGGATGGAGGCGGGTCATCTCTCATGGTATGCCATCATGGAGGATGAAAGGGAAAAAACAACATACAAATACATGGAAAATGTGCGCTTTTTCACCCTGAAAAAAAATATGCGTATTCCATGCAGATTTGTTATGTGTGTTTTTAAAATCAGTCATGTGAACTGGTCCTTAAAAGAGTATTTGCAAATGTTTCTGGCCCAGTTGGATGCTATGGACCTGCTCCAATGAATGAACCTAAACTGCGTATGGGCACTTGCTTGTCCGCACACCACAACTAAAGGGACATATCCCTTCTTGAAGCGATAGTGGCTTTAAACCGCTGGCCAGGCGAACTGAACAATGCCCCTCATTGAAAACCATGGGTGGCAGAGACTACACAGTGGCCGCTGGAATTTTGGCACAGAGTTCATGACAAAATTTGGGTGGCATACACTGCTGTGCGAACGTTCTGCCAGCTGAGCCATAAAATTTATGACAACATATACATCACCATACCATCATGCTCCTTACAAGTCATTAATGTCTTCACTTCACCGTGTATGGCCTTTGACTCTTAATAGGAATGTATAATCAGAAAACAATCTATTGTACAAGTTTTTATATGTTATGAAATATTTTTCTTTTGTTTGTTTTTTAGGTCACTTTCTGAACCACAATATCCACACCCCAGAATGATCCACCCTGTGCGGTTAGCTATATTTACTAAAAAAAAAAAAAAATGAAAACAGGAACTGATTTCACTGACGTGTAGGAAATGCAGAGACAACAGGCCCTGATTACAGCAGAACTGTATTTTAGGATCAAATTGTTGTGTTTGACCATTGCCTTCCTCTCAATGGTGAATCAGCATACTTGGACAGTATCATTTAGAATAAACTAGACTGTTTTATATCATTTGTCAAACAGGCAAGTTCAAGGGGCTTGAAACTATGCTAATGTGCAAGACCAGATGTTCTGCCACATGTTACATCATATTTTTGTAGTACTATTCATGAAGGCTGCACGTGAAACATGTGTGAACATTTCTTCAAAAATAGGCATATAGTGAATGTGTTAACAGGGAGGTACGCTAATTGAGGAGAAAAATCTCTGACATACATTTTTACCAATTTTCAAGATACTAGCTTGCTGTGAATGAATACAGACTGTGCTCCAGAGGGTCCATATACTTCACATTGGTGCTATGAAATAGATAAATACATGCCATACTGACAGCAATATGCCATCATGGCTGAGGTACATGACAGAACGGAGAGCAGGAATGTGATTCTGCATCCTATTCTTGTCAGGCTGCTCAGCCATGAAAACATATCATAGAAAGGACCGCATCATTACACTCTATTGTAGAGCACAGCTCCTGTGCAATAACAGATAGTAATGGAGTTATCTTGTGTTCAGTATGCAGTCAGGCTGAGTAGCCTGACAGGAAAACTCAGCAATGTGATGTAAATGCAGGCGACAGTGTGTAATGAGGTCTTGTTCCCTCACCCCCATGGGCAGCTCTGAAAATGGAGGCAACCCATACTAATCTCATTCTAGGATGGGTTGCCTGTAGCAAATTTAAATCATTCATGGAGAACACCTTTAAGAAAGAGCATTTGTTAGGTCGGGTTTACACTGCTTTTAGCACTCAACTGGGCATTCTGTCAGAGTTATAAATTTGAATAACAGAAAATGATATTATCACATACCAGACAGATCCATTTACTTTAACTCTTAGAGGACCCCTGTGATTTTCTGTTTTTTGCGTTTTCGTTTTTCACTCCCCTTCTTCCCAGAGCCATAACGTTTCTATTTTTCACATAGGCCTGTTTTTTTGAGTGACAAGATGTACTTTCTAATGGCTCTATTTAATATTGCATATGATGTAATGGTAAAAAAAAAATTGCAAATGTGTTGGAATTGGAAATAAATGCAATTTCACCAGTTTTATGGGTTCTGTTCTTATGGTGTTCACTATGTGGCAAAACTGACTTGTGATCTTAATTTTCTTGGTCAGTACCATTACTGTGATACATATTTGTAAAGTTTTTCTTGCATTTTACAGCCTCACACACAGCCATTGTTGGCTGTAGGGTTGGGCGATATCAAAAATATTGCCACGATAACGATATTAAGAAATTTATTGCGATAACGATCTATATCCCGATAAATGCCCATTTAGAAGAAAAAAACACTTGGAGACATTATACTGTATGGGGGCAACAAGGAGACGTTATACTGTATGGGGGCACAAGGAGACGTTATACTGTATGGGGCAGCCACAGGGAGACGTTATACTGTATGGGGGCCACAAGGAGAAGTTATACTGTATAGGGGCAGCCAAGAGGCTTTAACGGAGAATATGACTGCCCCAGTCCTCAGCAGTCCATTCACCATACTTTCTGCAGAAGATCAATCTGTCCCTGATGGGTTTTTTTTTTTTTTTTTTTTTTTTTTTTTTTAGAGAGAAGTGGCTTCTTTGCTGCCCTTCTTGACACCAGGCCATTTTCCAAAAGTCGTCGCCTCACTATGTGCAGATGCGCTCACACATGCCTGCTGCCATTCCTGAGCAAGCTCTGCACTGGTGGCACTCTGATCCCGCAGCTGAATCCTCTTTAGGAGACGATCCTGGCACTAGCTGGACTTTGTTGGACGCCCTGAAGCCTTCTTAACAAGAATTGTATCTCTTTCCTTGAAGTTCTTGATGATCCTATAAATTGTTGATTGAGGTGCAATCTTAGTAGCCACAATATCCTTGCCTGTGAAGCCATTTTTATGCAACGCAATGATGGCTGCACGCGTTTCTTTGCAGGTCACCATGGTTAACAATGGAAGAACAATGATTTCAAGCATCACCCTCCTTTTAACATGTCAAGTCTGCCATTTTAACCCAATCAGCCTGACATAATGATCTCCAGCCTTGTGCTTGTCAACATTCTCACCTGAGGTAACAAGACGATTACTGAAATGATCTCAGCAGGTCCTTTAATTGTTAGGAGTGCTAGCTCACCTGCTTTAGAGGGCACGGGGCAGTGTAGCGGGTGGAGTCCAGTAGCGGGAGACCGCAAGGAGAAGAGGCGGGGTGGAGGCGTCCGGGTCAGCAACAGAGAGGTAGACGGTAGTAGAGGATCAAGCAGAAGAGTAGTCGTGGACAATTCCGAGGTTGGCAGCAGTCGAGTTGGTAAGTAGTAGCAACAGAGGAACCGCGGAAGATGCAGCAGGATCAAGTTCAAAAGAACAATAACCAGCGGGGGTCAGGTGCAAGAGGCTGGGCTTATAAAGAGGAAGTAGCAGGTGCAAGGAATCACAGAGATTAACAAGGCAAGGCTGGAAAAAGGTAGATCAAAGAGTTCAGCAGAAGGAAAAGTCCAGAAGGGCTGGTAGTCTAGTGGCTAGAGCTACCGCCTGGGACATGGCCGGTCACGGGTTCGAATCCCGACGTTAATAACAGCAATGAAATGCAGTGGAAAGTTTTTTTTTTTTTTTTTTAGAATAGGTTAATTTTCATGGCAAAGAAGGACTATACAATTCATCTGCTCACTCTTCATAACATTCTGGAGAATATGCAAATTGCTATTATAAAAACTTAAGCAGCAACTTTTCCAAATTCCAATATTTATGTAATTCTCAAAACTTTTGGCCACAACTGTAGTTGGTACAAAATAGCTAAAACACCTACATCCTAATAAAGGTACAACATTGACAACTGGCCCCCAGTACAATAATACCTGATATAGCTGTTAACGCCACACCTCCCGTGTCCCGACGCGCGTTTTGCCCGCACTGGCTTCCTCTAGAGATCATTTAAAGCTCTGTTAAATGTATCTATCCTTTATGCCTTCTAGTGACCCCTCCTATAAAAGGTCTCCAGTGTGCAGTACAGCTCTCCTGGGCTACACAGAACAATTGGGTCCTGTAGCTGCCTACCTCACTACATTAAAATGTAATTTAACTATATACACAAGTAATAATTAAAGGGAAAAACACTAAGGCTCCTTTCACACGGGCGTTGAGGAATGGGGCTGGATAGGATGAAAATCGCACCGCATCCGCACTTGCTTGCGGATGCTTGTGATTTTCACGCAGCCCCATTAATTTCTATGGGTCCTGCGTTGTGTAAAAAACGCATAATTTAGAGCAAGTGATGCGTAATTATCACCGGTCATCTGCACAGCCCCACTGAAATGAATGGGTCTGGATTTAGTGTGGGTGCAATGCGTCAACATCACAAATTGTACATGTACATGTTAAACAGATGGCAAAACATGATCATGAACCACCCCTAAAGCACCCACACATGGCTCATGACCTGCTGCTGCTTTATGAACCCTGGTTTAAAGTCACAGGATTTTCTTCACATAAGGCTACTTTCACACTTGCAGCCTGTCGGATCCGTTCTGCCGCAAGTATGAAAATACCCTAATTTTTTCACAAAGTATTCAGTCAGCTAAATAAATGTAACAAAAAAAAAGGAACACATGTGAAACTGCAGGGCAAAAAATGTTTTGCTAATAAATTTTTTAGTTTCATACCAACTGCTGTCTAAAAAGAATGTTTAAGGGTACTTTCATACTTGCGGCACGACGGATCCGGCAGGCTGCCGTGCTGCCGATCCATCCCCATTGACTATAATGGGGCGGGGGGAGCTATGGTGTTGCACGGCAGTGCACGGCAAAGATCGCCAGACTGAAAAGTCGGACATGCAGGACTTTTAGTCCGGCGATCTCCGGCTGTGCACTGTCGTGTTGCGCCGTAGCCCCGCCCCCTGCCCCATTATAGTCAATGGGGACGGAGCAGCAGCACGGCAGTGCATGGGCACTTGCGGCAGGACGGATCTGGCAGGCTGAATAGCCTGCCGGATCCGTCCTGCCGCAAGTGTGAATGTACCCTAAGGCTTCATTATTATGGCCCTGTGCAACCTTACAAGTTATGCATTAACATGTATCAATCTATCAATGTATCAAAATATTGTTGGATATTAGGTACACGTCTTCATGGCAACTCTCAGGCGCATAGTGTGTCCTGTTACTCAGCCCTCCAAAGTCCCCAGATCTCAAGCCATTGGAGCTAATCTGTGGGACGTGCCTGACAAACGAGTTCAGACCCTGGAGGTCCAACCTTGCAATTTACTTAAAAATTCTGCTACTAACTTGCTGAACACCTTCAAAGGTCCTGTAGAATCCATGCTTTGATGGTGGCACGCAATATAGGTGGTTTAAAATGTATGGCTGGTTAATGTATATAACATACTGACTAAACCATCCATCATACGAGTCTTCAAGCAGTCAGACTGAAAGAATGGCGATATTTTTAAATCTAAAGTACACTGACATCAGATCAAAGCTCTTGGAGTTTCTACAGTATTACAAGTGCCTGTTTAATGTGTCTCATGCACAAGTTTGGCAAGTGACAAGTTCATTTTCCGTAAGTAACTTCCAAATAAGTCATTGTTAGGTCATTCCGGGATATGGTAATGTAGTTGCTCAAGAGATTATTTTTTTCTTATATTTAACTGTATTCTTGTGTTTTTATTTAGTTTATTGCATTCTGTGCTATTTTTACATAATTATGTGGTAAGCCAGCAGCAAAAAAAAAAAAAAATATTTAATTTTCCTTTACAGCATGCATTTTAAGGTAACACACTAAACATTGAATTTTATAGGACAGTGTTGTGGGCATGCTCTGTGACATGTGCACAGGACAGAGTACAAAGAGGGGGACCCCCGAGGGGTCTTCATTTTATAATGTAGGCTACATAAATCAGACTTATCTGTCTTCAGCTATATAGAGGTGTTACCTTGCATTGCAATCCTGCCTTCTAAAGATGAGGTGATAGCTGCGCTACATGGTGAAAAGTGACAAGCAGTGTCAACCTATTTTTAAAATACATTTAACATAAAAACTTGTTCAAAGTGCAAGTAACTTTTACAAAACTTTTTTGGTCTTAAAGGGATTAGCAAAAGTGTAAAACATGCCCGGGCCCCTCATATACATTATACCTACCCGCTTCTTGTGTCGTTTCTGAACCCCGTTTTGGGGTGCGTTGGCAGCCAATAGCAGACCGCAACGGGGATGAACCTGCCTAGCGTCACCCGTGATGCTTGTGAGGCTCTTCCCTGTTCACGGCTCCATTGAAATATAAAACATACATATGGTAAGTAAAGATGCAGAATGTTTGTACACTGGACAATTACTAAGAAAATATATCTCAGCTCTGAATATGGGATGGCTATTATATCTGTACCTAACGATCCATAGATAACAAATCCTGTAAAATCTCTAATAGTCTACAGCAAGGGGATCCAATTTACTGCAGATCTTAGAGGCAATAGGAACCATTTTACATTTTTGTGGTCATACGATAAGAACATTCATAAGCATACATAGAAAACCTTACCATTTAGACACCAAGAACAAATATTTAGGGACTCATGCCACTGCCCCTTTGCTGTTAATGACAGCGCTTATGCCAGACAGCCGGCTGTCAGTCACAGCAAAGGGGCAGGGAAGGGGGCAGGGTTACCACGGATTGAAGCAAGGAGGTTGCTGCCCCCTTGACTTCAAGCCTGACACGAGGAGCGCGGCGGCTGGGGATATGAGATCATTTTCTGAGCTTTTACTGCATCTGACTTTTGAAACACAGGGATCATCAGAAACACGCTGGATACTGTCAGGTGCTGCCGGTGGCTTGTGGTGGTTTCTGGAGGTGACAGGTTCCCTTTAAGTTTTACTACTTTTGCACAATAAAAAAAAAAATGTCCAAATGAGACGACGCTTAAACCCATGGATGCTGAATTACCAGTGTTTTATTTGTGCAAAAATTAAGCAATGGATGTTCTACAATTTACTGTCTACATATGTAGCAAATACAGAATGTGCACTTGCAAAATAATGCCAATTTCTTCATGTGCTTTAAACAACAGTGTGTGGGCTTTTCTCAATATAAACATCAGGAGAAACCTCAAGCCGGCATGAGCATCCGCACAATTCAACCCTTGGGACTTTACCCAGAAGGCACGGTCCAGACAGATTGCAAACAAACATGTTGACCACAGTTGTAATTAGAAAGGTGAAAATGTTTTTTTTTGAGAATAAGCAGTGGTTAAAGACAATACACATTGAAGGGAGTGCATTACCCGGGGTAAATGCACTAACACCACTACAGGCTGCCAGAAATGTAGTTGCATTGCTCATTTTATTTCCCATATGATTACTATAGATGGTTGTAATAGCAAGTAATTCATATCAATGCTGAAAAACTTCTTTGTTCCGTTCTTTTCACTTTATATGTACTGACATCTCAACTATAGTGTCTAGCCTTTGGCTCCTGAGTGAATAGCTGCCTTAGTGCCTTTCACATGACCTGTAGCTCCCTGTTATAACATACACAGATTGATGGGTCCATTTTGCTCAAGGGGACCCATTAGGGCCTACAAAGAGGGATCATAAACGTATATATTTGCCCATTAAATTGTTTGGTAACATTACTAAGAACGTGTGCTCAGCTAAACGTGGTAATCCACAGAACAGAATTTGCTTCTCTTTTACAGAGGCATTTTCTGGATGTGCCGTCTCATGGTGGCACATAGTCCATGAAATATCCAGCAACTAATCTGAGAGCGCTTTCTCTAGTGGTCCAATGCCACGTACCAGTTATATAAAATATGCCCATAGTAACAGAAACGCCCACTGGCTTGTGTTCCTCAAATGATCGATTCTCACCTCGCTATTAAGCAGGCACTGCTACCAGGCTTATAACAAAGAGCAATCAACCCTTTATATCAATTTTTGCTCTTCATTTGCCAACCTTGCTTCTATACTTCCTACGTGACCTTCGCTGTAGACATCTGAACTAAAATTGCTTTGCATTTTCGTTTTTTTTCCCCACATACCAATAGCTAGGACTTTAGTTTTCTGTTCACACAGCCATATGACGGCTTATTTTTTGCGGGACAAGTTGTATTTTTTAATGGCACCATTTAATTTACCATGGCTTGTATCAGGAAAACAAAATCGGAAGAAACCAATGTTTTGAGGTTTTGACATTACGATGTACACTGTGCTCGAAAAATGACATGGCGTCCTTATTCAGCGGGTCAATACGATTACAGCTATACAAGATTGGTATAGTTTTTATTTTGTTTTCATACTTTAAAATAAAATAAAAACCTTTGAAAAAACAATACAAATTTTCTTTGCATCGCCATTCTGACAGCCATAACGTTTTAAGATTTCCATCCACAGAGCAGTATGAGGGCTTGTTTTTTCTGCGGAAAAATCTGTAGTTCTGTAAACTACAGTAGTAAGTACGACTTTTTAATCACCGTTATTCAATTGGGGGGGGGGGGCAAGGTTACAAAAAAATGGTGAACTGTGTGTTTTTAATTTTTTCCATTAGTCTTCACCACACAGGAAAAAATGAAATGGTAAAATTTTTAATAGCTCAAACCTTTTTAGATATGATACTGTTTATATTTTTATGTAAAATTGGGAAAAGGGGAGATTAGAATTTTTTTATATTTTTATGTTTAGTTTTTTTTTTTTTTTAACTTTTACTTTTCTATAATAATGTTTAGCCCCTTTAGGCCCCTTTCACACGAGCGAGTTTTCCGCGCGGGTGCAATGCGTGACATGAACGCATAGCATCCGCACTGAATCCTGACCCATTCATTTCAATGGGTCTGTGTACATGAGCGTTTTTTCACGCATCACTTGTGCGTTGGCGTGAAAATCACAGCATGTTCTATATTCTGCGCTTTTCACGCATCCCTAGCCCTATAGAAGTGAATGGGGCTGCGTGAAAAACGCATTGCATCCGCAAGCAAGTGCGGGTGCGTTGCGTTTTTCACTGATGGTTGCTAGGAGATGTTGTTTGTAAACCTTCATTTTTTTATTACGCGCGTGAAAAACGCGTCAAAACGCATTGCACCCGCGCGGAAAAAACTGAACAACTGAACGCAATCGCAGGCAAAACTGAATGGCTTTGCCTGTGAAATCGCACAGTTTTCACTGAACGCATCCGCAACGCATCCGGACCTAATCCGGACACGCTCATGTGAAAGGGGCCTTAGGGGCTAGAACCTAGAATCTTCTGATTTCGTCTCCCGTACACCATAACAGAGAACTATCAGAGAACTATCATCGTGACTGGGATGCTGCTACTCCGCCTGCTGATATATGCCATTTAACATGACAGGCTTTGGAACCTTCAGCAGGCCCCAAGCCATCATGGTAACAGATTGTAGTCCCGCAATTTCACTGCGGGGTTCTGATCAGAAGGCAAAGGGAGTCCCCCTCCCTCTGCCTAACTTCACAGATGTCACAATCGCTATTGAACGTGGCTTCTGAGGGGTTAAATGACCAGGTTCAGCATCCTCGCCATTACCAATCATTGCAGCAGACAAACCATTCTAATCCTACCTCCTTTCATGTCCATGCAGCAAACCCAAGAGAGGAAGATACAATCAACACCTTTGGGGAGATTTATCAAACTGGTGTAAAGTAGAAATGGCTTAGTTGCCCATAGCAACCAGGATTCCTCCTTTCATTTTCCAAAGGAGTTGTCAAAAACGAAAGGTGGAATCTGATTGGTTGCTATGAGCAGCTAAGCCAATTCTACTTTCAGAGTACCTGTTGTGTTAATTTTTTTTCCATAAATGAATAGTATATGTGAAGATAAGATGCTGTGTATTGTATCTTAGGGTACTTTCACACTAGCGTTTTTGGATCCCATTTGTGAGATCCGTTTCAGGGCTCTCACAAACGGTCCAAAACGGATCAGTTCAGCTCCAATGCATTCTGAATGGATAAGGATCCGTTCAGAATGCATCAGTTCAGCTCCGTTCCGCCTCTATTCCTTTCTGGAGGCGGACACCAAAACGCAGCATGCAGCATTTTAGTGTCCGTCTGAAGAGGCGGAGCCTAACGGATCAGTTTTTAATTACAATGTAAGTCAATATGGTGCATTTGAAAACAGATCTGTTCCCCATTGACTGAATGTAATTCAAAACGGATCCGTTTTGGACTTTGTCATTTTTCTTTTAACTAATGCAAACGGATCCGTTCTGAACGGATACAAACGTTTGCATTATAGGTGCGGATCCGTCTGTGCAAATAAACAGACGGATCCGCACCAACGTAAGTGTGAAATCGAAGATTACAATTACCTGGTAATCGATTTTTCCAGACACCACGACAGCACCACAGAGAGAGGATCCGCCTCCAGGGACAGGAAACCTACAGAATAAAAAGGTGGAGCCTCTCTGACCCCTTCAGTGGTTTGCAGAGCCAGAGAGGGACTCCCCTATAGTTAGATCACACATAATACACTACTCTTATAAAATATATATATATAAACAATTTATTTTTTTTTTGCAACACCCGGTGCCTAAAAAGAACCAGAAAGGAATTGCCAGGGAGGGAATAAGGAATGGTGCTGTCGTGGTGTCTGGAAAAAATCGATTACCAGGTAATTGTAATCTTCGATTTTCCCTTCCCCCACGACAGCACCACAGAGAGATTTACAGAGAAAATCCCTTAGGGAGGGACCACTGCCTGTAAGACCCTTCTACCAAAGGACAGGTCAGAGGTTGCAGAAAGATCCAAACGATAGTGCTTAAAGAAGGTACACGGTGAAGACCAAGTAGCAGCCTTACAAATCATATCAATAGAAGACCCCGCCCTCTCAGCCCAGGAGGTGGAGATAGAGCGAGTGGAATGAGCCCGAAGACCAACTGGGGAAGAAGCCCCGACTCCACATAGGCCACAGAGATTGCTGATCTGATCCATCTGGCCACAGTGCTTTTGGAAGCCTTGTTGCCTTTGTTAGCCCCCGAGAAGAGGACAAACAAAGCCGAGGATTTCCTCCAGCTTTCCGTCTGGTCGAGATATGCCAGGAGACACCTTCTTACATCTAGTGAATGAAAAACCTTTTCCTTGCTGTTCTTATGATCAGCACAAAAAGAGGGCAGAATAATCTCCTGTGACCTATGAAAGGTGGAACAAACCTTGGGTAGGAAGGCTGGGTCTGGACGAATAACCACCCTATCCTCCAGAATGGTAGTGTAAGGAGGATTTTTAGAAATAGCGTGCAACTCACTAACTCTTCTGGCTGTAGTAAGGGCAATAAGTAATGTGAGTTTTAACGTGACCATCTTAATGCTTGCGGTGTCTATGGGCTCAAAGGGAGCTTTCGTAAGAGCATTTAAGACTAAATTTAGGTCCCAAGGTGGAACGGAAGGGACAAAAACTGGGGTAATTCTATCTACTCCTCTAAAAAACCTCATGACCCAAGGCTCTAAGGACCAATTCTTTTCGAAAAGGGCAGAAAGGGCTGATACCTGGACCTTAAGAGTACTCTTGGATAGACCCAGGGATAGACCATTTTGTAAGAATTCCAAAATTTGTATAGTAGGGACCGATTCTGGGGGATTCAGGGCATCCAACTTGCAAAAATAAAGAAATTTTTTCCAAATTCTTACGTAGATGGATACTGTAACTGGCTTTTTACTCTTTATAAGGGTATCTACTAGACCTGGCGAGAACCCCTTCCTCTCTAGCAATCGCCTTTCAAGTTCCAAGCTGTTAAGTGTAGACCTTTCACTGCGGGATGGCAGACTGGACCCTGGGTCAGAAGATCCGGGACTTCCGGCAGGATCCAGGGATCTGTGACGGACATCAACCTGAGAGGGGTGAACCATGACTGTTTTGGCCAAAAGGGCGCGATTAAAATAATCCTTGCCCTGTCCTCCCTGATCTTTTTATGACTAATGGTAGTAGCTTGAATGAGGGAAAGGCGTAGGCTAGATTGAAGTTCCATTTCGTGAGGAACGCGTCCACCCCAAACGGGGATTCTCTTGGATTTAAAGAGCAGAATATGTTTACTTTCTTGTTTGAACTCGAGGCAAAAAGGTCTATCTCTGGTTGACCCCATGCAACTGTTATCTCCTTGAAAATGCTGTCGCTCAGAGTCCATTCTCCCTGCCTTAAACTGCTTCGGCTCAGGAAGTCGGCAATTGTATTGTCTGTCCCTCTTATGTGAAGGGCGGACAGATGACAGACCTTCCTCTCGAGTAGTTTCAATAATAGAGATGCCTCCCTTCTTAGGGTTATTGATTTTGTTCCCCTTGATGGTTCAGATAGGCTACAGTCGTCTGATTGTCCGAGAACACTCTGAGATGGCCTGACCCAACCCAGGGGAGACTTGCTTTTACTGCCATCCTCACTGATAGTAGTTCTTTCCGGTTTGAGGAAAAGGTTTTCTGTATCTCTGACCATTGACCCTGAAAAATTTGACCCCTGATATGGGCTCCCACCCCCAAGGGCTTGCGTCTGTTGTAAGGACTACTGGCTCTTGGTAAGTCCAGGGAATACCTTGTGAAAGATTGTGGGAGTTCAACCACCAACTCAGGTCTTTCAGGGTAGCTTTTGAAATTTTTATCTTTGTATTTAAATTTCCCTTGCTCCGCTTGAAGGCCAAAAGGATTTCCGACTGAAGAGCCCGAGAGTGAAATTGGGCCCATTCCACTGCCGGGATACAGGAGGTTAGCGAGCCCAACACCGACATCCCTTTTCTCAGAGTTAATGTAGGACTTGAGAGAGATTTTATCTGATCTGCTACCTTTATAATTTTTTCTTCTGGTAGGAACACCTTCCGTGACACTGAATCTAAATTTAGCCCCAAGAACCTCTGACTCTGCTCCGGAACTAGTCGTGACTTCTCGAAGTTTACAATCCAACCTAAGCTTTGACAGACTCCTAAAACTGTCTGAACTGCCTTTACTCCCTCCTGCCTGGATTTTGAGATTATTAAAAAGTCGTCCAGGTAAGGGACTATTATGATGTTCTTCAATCTCAAGTAGGAGATCATCTCGGCAACAATTTTGGTAAAAACCCTTGGAGCCATGGAAAGGCCAAAGGGAAGGGCCTGGAACTGAAATTGCCTTAGATGACCCTCTATTTGAATCGCAATTCTCAAATATTTTTGGAAGTCCTGATGCATAGGGATATGAAAATATGCGTCCTTGAGGTCTATCACTGACAGGTAACAGTCGGGATACAGAAGGAGAATCGCGGACTTTATTGTTTCCATTTTGAATTTTCTGTAAATTAAAAATTTGTTTAGATCCTTCAGGTTTATTATCGTTCTGAAGGTGCCGTCTGGCTTGGGTACCAGAAACAGAGGAGAAAAATAACCTTGTGACAGCTGTCCCCGTGGAACCGGAATGAGAGCCTTCTTTTCCAGCAGCTTCAGAACCTCCTGTTTTATTGAGGCTGACCCTTTTGAGCAAAATTCCTTTGTAATCACGAACCTTTCTGGGGAAAGGTGCGAAATTCTGGTTTTAAGCCATGTTTTAAAACCTCCAAAACCCAGGAACCTGCGAAATTTTCCCAGGCTGGGAGAAAAGTTTTAATCTTCCTCCCACACTTAACCTGGCGTCACTGTTGTGGGCGTTTTTGTCTGTTCCAGAGGAATTGCCAAACAAAAATCCTTTCCCTCCTGAGGACTTAGATTTAAACCTCTGTTCTCCGCTTCTAGGCTGTCTTCTTCCTGGGTTCTCTCTATTAGAACGAAAGGAACGTTTCTGTCTGGAAAAGGGAAAACTACCAGAGTTAAAGGAAGGAAAGCGTTTGTTTTTATCTGCTGCCTTCTTCAGTAGGTCATCTAATTGTGACCCAAATAAAAACTCTCCCTGACAAGGAAGGCTGCACAGCCTCTGTTTAGATGTTACATCTCCCCGCTCCAGGTTTTCAGCCATAGAGCTCTTTCTGGCCGAGTTCGCCAGCGATGCCGATTGAGCACCCAGTTTTACCATGTCTACCGCAGCTTCAGATAAGAAATCTGCTGCCTTCTGCACTGTAGGGAGTGAGGAGAGAATTTGATCCCTTGGGCATTTATCCTTCAACTGAATTTCCAGTTGCTGAAGCCAAAAGGAAAGGGTTCTAGCCGTAACTGAAGCCGCAATACTTGGCTTAAAGGCTGCTGTAGAAGATTCCCATGTACCCTTCAATAAAGCGTCTGCCCTTTTATCTAATGGTTCTTTTAGGACACCCGCATCATCAAAGGGAAGAGAGGATCTACGGGAAACTTTGGAGATGGCAACGTCCAACTTGGGGCTTTACCCCAGGAGGAAGAGGCAGCGTCATCAAAGGGGTATTTACGTTTGAAACTCTTAGGAAAGTAGACTCTTTTACCGGGTTTCCTCCATTCTCTTTGAATTAAGGCATTTAAACTGTCCGGACATGGAAAGACACGGCCTTTCCTGTCCTCTAATTTCTCAAATAAGGCATCAGTAGCCGATCTATCCTCTTTCACGTCCTCTATATTTAAGGTGGAATATATAGCTTTAAGCAACTTGTCCGTATCTCCTGGGGAAAAGAAACTAACATCTTCTATATCATCAGCAGAGGACGTGGAAGCGGACGACTGACATCCAGAAGAATCCGAATCTTCAGAAGCAGTATCATGACCTTTGCCCCCTTTCTCTCCTTTTCGGCTTCTTTTGCTACCCTTTAGAGTATTTTTAACTTCAGAACGAATCAATGACTGGATATTTTTTAACAGGGAAGGTGACTCTTCAGAAATAGTTTTCTCTATACAGGAATGACATAATTTCTTTCCATATGATGATGAAAGAGCACATTTGCAAATAGCACATTCCTTATTCTTCTTCTTGCATAAAACTTTCTTAGGTTTCTGCTACATGACATATGATAGGGGAGAGAGGGAGAGAGAGAGAGAGAGAGATCTGAGTAAAACATTTCACATATCTACTCACCAACCCCCCATAGCACACAGGTACCGAGACTGGAGCAGCCTGCTCACTCTCCACCGTCTCCTGCCTTTCCTCCTCCATGCTTGCAGGCCAGACCGGATAGGAAAGGCAAAATGCACTTGTGCAATGCCCGCTTCAGACAACCTCCTGGTCCGTACAGCAGAACCTCTCTTCCTCCACCTCCGCACATGCAGGACGCTGAATCCAAAATCGCGCGATATTTGCGCGTCCCCCCCGGAACTGACGTCACCGCGCCCGGAAGTACGCCGAACGCTCTAACCAGGATCTGCGTCGCAGCCTAGCCCAGCTGCTGCCGACGCAGTGCCCTCTTCTCTTCAGCGTGGCAATACTTCCTCGAAGCTGCCCACGCCTGTCTGCCGCAAGAGTCGGGGAAGCTTCCCCGGCGCTCCCCCGAGTCCTAGGGTCCTGCCAGCCTGCCCTGCAGCGCGTTGGACCCCGGCAGAAAAACCAGCCACAGGCCCTCCAGGAACCTCCTGGGAACGACAAGACCTGCGGTTAGTACTAAGGGAAAAAACTGTAGGTCTCCTTCCAGGGACAGGAAACCACTGAAGGGGTCAGAGAGGCTCCACCTTTTTATTCTGTAGGTTTCCTGTCCCTGGAGGCGGATCCTCTCTCTGTGGTGCTGTCGTGGGGGAAGGGAAAAGTACCCTTATGTGAGAAAAGTGCATTTTCTTTTCTACTTCTCAAGTTCTATTCTTCCAACCCCCTACCCACTCCTGCACTGAACATTCACTCTCAGTTCGCTACTAAAATCTGTCAATCTAAGACAGGTTGGCAGCTCATTAAGTGGCTGAGATACAGGTGCAATCCATATGAAATGGGCTGTCTCACTTCAGCAAATAGCATTTATTATGTAGAGGAAGTTAATGCAAAGCACTTACTAATGTATTATTATCCATATTTGTTCCTTTCCTGGCTTCATTCATTTTTTCATCACATTATACACTGCTCGTTTCCATGGTTTCGACCACCTTACAATCCAGCAGTGGTGGTCATGCTTGCACACTATAGGAAAAAGCACTAGCCTATTTTCGCTCCCACAGTTCCGTCCGCCAAATAGGCCAGCGGTTTTTCCTATAGTGTGTGAGCACAACCACTACTGACGGATTGCAAGGTGGTCGTAACCATGGAAATGAGTGGTGTATGTGATGGAAAAAGGAATCCAGCCAGCAAAGGAGGCAATATGGATAATAACAATACATTAGTAAGTGCCTTGTATTAACTTTCTCTACATGATGAATGCTATTTACTGAAGTGAGACAGCCCCTTTAGAGACAACCCCCTGAAAAGTGATCCGAAATGAGATACGCTTTAAGGCCTCATGCACGAGACCGCTTTTTTATGCTGTCCGCAAAAAGTGGTTCTGTTGTTCAGTGATCTGTGTCCGTTTTTGCCTTCCGTTGGGTTTCCATGTGTCTTCCGTTTTTTTTAGCGGACATGACTCAAAAGATTTTACCAAAAGACAAGTGACTGCCAACAGATCCGCAAAAAAAACGGACGCGGATGACACACGGATGGCAATCCGCATTTTTTGCATGGTCCCATTGACTTGAATGGGTCCGTGAACAGTTTTTCACGGACAAGAACAGGACAGGTTATATTTTTTTGACGGACTGGAATCACAGACCACGGACGCGGAGGACAAACGGTGCATTTGCCGGTTCAATGGGTCCGCAGAAAATCACGAAAAACGGAGCAACGGACACGGAATCAAACAACGGTCGTGTGCATGAGGCCTAAAAGAAATATATGGAAAGAATGTTTTTACCTTTCAATTACAATTTATGGGAAAAAGTGAAAGGAAGACATCTTGGTGGGTGTTTTATTTTTTCTTTGTTTTCTAATAAACTAGTCCGCTGGGGACAATTTCATATTTTGCACATTTGGGTTACGGGGGATTAACAACAGATTTAATGTTTCTATTTCTTTGTATCTACAAAGGAAAAAAAGTTTGTTTTCATTCAGAAAGCAGCAAATTAAAATCAGATGACTGCTTAGTTGAATTCCAGTCTGATGATGTCACGTTCTTGTTTAAAACTGACTGCCAATAAGCAGTGACAACAGAACAGGCACAGTAGGGGGTTCATAAAAAGCCATATTGCTTACAGGCCTGATCTAAAAACAGTGACTCATGAGTACATGGTAAGTCCTCTGATTATATTAAATCACTCCACAGAAATTCCTTCACATACATATAAGGCAGCAAGATCTGCCTTACAACAAGAAAACTGCAATCTCCTTGCTCACAACTATGATAGAATAAATAAGGCACATAACACTGAACATTTTCTTCCTGTATCAAGGAGTTGGTGGCTTCAAAGACAACAGATCATAGTCAACGGATCGTGAGGGAATGTAAGATAATAAAATGCTTTATGTGTTTCCTACCACCCCAAAATAACAAAGTTCTGCCAAAGTTCAAGTCCAATTTTTTTTCCCATTCTTTGGACAATAATACCCTAGATAGCAATGGATAACAACAGGCTCGGGCTGGCCCAACGGGGAGGCGGGGGATTTCTTGGTGGGCCCCCAGTCTCCTGCGCCCGGAGATAAGACGGAGGAGTAATTATTTCTCTGGTTTCTCAGAGAGATAATTATTGTAGCCACTAGGTGGCAGTATCTCACAGAGATGCAGCTTTCTACTGGTGTAAATTGTACTGGAGGTCCCGCAGTATCTTCTAAACATCCCGGCTGCTGGCAGTGAAGGAGGAGAGAACATGTCTGGCCATCCTCCCGCCCTCCCCGCTGTCAGAAAACTGTGGCTGCTGGATAGAAGGACACCTCTGCGGTGCTGGGCTGATTTCTCAGGTGTGTGACAGTAGTGAGCTGTAGGAGACTGTAAGGGGGAAATAGGGGATTTGTTTATAGCAGACACAGATCTATGAATGTGTGCTGCTCTCTGAAGAGTTCAGAGTGGCATTTGGGGGGGGGGGGGGGGGCTCTGCCCTAGGTCCCCCAATGTCTCTGCTTTAGGTGCACCCTCATAAGTGTCCCAGCTAAAGATGCCCCCACTCTAAATGCACCCCTAATATTGCATCTTTTCCAGTTGCCCCCCCAATATCTCTGCTCCAGGATACCCACTATTACCCTGCCTCAGGTGACCCTAATGCCTGTTTAAGTTATGACCCTCCGTTTGTTCCCTTTGCTCACATTATTCTTCTAGCACCTTTGCTTGGGCTTTGTTAAAGGTTATGACCTGCAAAGGGGGTTGGACTTATGACTGAAAAATTCTGCACAGTGCGTCACATTCTCCAGTATTGACACGTATGGTTTACATGGCGGTAGTGATGATATTCCGTATTTACAGGCATCACTGCTGCCATGTAAAGAGATACTGGTGGTGGAGGATTTAAAGGGGTTGTCCGGGTTTTCAAGTTATCCTCTCCACACCATAGGGCATAACTATATGATTAGTGGGGTCCGATTCGGCGACCCCCACTGATCCCAGGAACGGGTCCTGTTCCCCCCTTTTTGATGGTGTGGCAGGCCACACATATGCCCTTCTGCTCCATTTATTCTCTTTGGGACCACTGGAAATAGCCAGCGCTGTTCTCTGGCATCTCCAGTGACCCCCATAGAGAATGGATGGAGAGACAGGGCATATGCTCGACCTGCCACTCAATAAAGAAGGGGGATCAGTGGGGGCTCCAGCATTCAGACCCCCACAGACCACTTAGTTATCCCTGATCCTGTGGATAGAGGATAACTAGAAAAGTGGGCACATGCCCTTTAACAGGCGAGCATTTCTATTTTAGTTTGAGACAGATTTAAAACTTTTATTTTATTTTTCTTTACACCCAAAGAAAACCTTAACCCTAAGTTCACACCTGAGCGTTTTACAGCGCATTCAAACACGCTGTAAAACGCTCAACACATGAAAACCAATGCTTTCCTATGGCACTGGTTCTCACTTGAGCGTTTTACAGCGCGTTTGAACGCGCTGTAAAACGCCCGACGCATAAACAAGTACTTGAGCTTTTTTGGGGGCGTTTGTCGTGCATTTTGTGATTGACACAACAGTAGTCAATCACAAGAACGCGCCTTTCCTATTTTCAAAAACGCGCTGAAATACGCGCGACTAAAACGTGCGTTTTTAGACTGCTCAGGTCTGAACCCCAGGTTAAGGATAGGGAATGTGAAAAAGTCCAACAGCTATGACATGACAGGTGATAAGTGTCTGATTAATGGGAGTCTGACTACTGGGACCCCCATGATCAAGGGAACGTGGTCTTAAGACCCTTGTGTACATAGATTGGTGGTAATGTAATTGAATGTCTCAGGACCCCTTTTTTTCATGATCAGTGGGTGTTCCCAGCAGTCAGACCCCAGCAATCTGATATTTATCACCTATCCTGTAGATATTCAATAGGTCATTATGGTAGGACAACCCTTTTAAATATGCTGTAGATTTTATGCAATCTGAGGAGGTTATGATTTGTTAAATTTCATGCCAGACATTTATGCTTAAAAGGCCCCTTTCACACAAGCGAGTTTTCCGCACGGGTGCAATGCGTGACGTGAATGCATCGCACCCACACTGAATCCTGACCCATTCATTTCAATGGGTCTGTGTCGATGAGCATTTTTTTCAGGCATTAGTTCTGCGTTGCGTGAAAAACGCAGCATGTTCTACATTTTGCGTTTTTCACGCAGCCCTGGCTCCATAGAAGTGAATGGAGCTGCGTGAAAAACGCATTGCATCTTCAAGCAAGTGCGGATGCAATGCGTTTTTCACTGATGGTTACTAGGAGATTTTGTTTGTAAACCTTCAGTTTTTAATCACGTGTGTGAAAAACGCATCAAAACATATTGCACCCGCACGGAAAAAACTGAACAACTGACTGCAATCTTACTGAACTTGCTTGCAAAATGGTGCGAGTTTCACTGAACGCACCCTGAACGCATCTGAAGCCAATCCGTCACGCTCGTGTGAAAGGGGCCAAAGGGTCTGTTTCATTTCAGTAAATGGCATTTATCATGCAGTTAATACAAGGCACTTACTAATGCGTTCTGATTGTCCATATTGCCTCCTTTCCATTACATTATACACAGCATGTATCCGTGGTTATTACCACAATGTAATCCAGCAGTGGTGGCCGTGCTTACACACTATAGTGAAAGGCTGGAAATGCACATACATAGGCCAACACCTTTACCTATAGAGTGCAAGCACGACCACCGCTGCTGGATTACACGGTGGTAATAACCATTGATACGTGCTGTGTATAATGTGATGGAAAGTAGGCAATATGGACAATCACAATACATTGTAGTAAGGGCCTTGTATTAATTTTCTCTACATGATAAATGTCGATTGCTGAAGTGAGACAACCCCTTTAACCGTGCTACACCTAATAGGGTTAGGCCTAGATGTCTTGGTGTGTGCATTGCTTCCTATGAGTGATTGGTGTGTGCTATATATGTTCTATGTATCAGTGGTGTATGTGCAGTATGTGACATATACATCAGTGACATGTGACCCATGTATAAGTGTCTTGTGTCCTATATCTGTCCAATGAGTGATTGGTGTGTGCTATATATGTTCTATGTATCAGTGGTGTATGTGACATATACATCAGTGACATGTGACCCATGTATAATTGTCTTGTGTCTCACATCTGTCCAATGAGTGATTGGTGTGTGCTATATATGTTCTATGTATCAGTGGTGTATGTGCAGTATGTGACATATCCATCAGTGACATGTGACCCATGTATAAGTGCTTTGTGTCTCACATCTGTCCAATGAGTGATTGGTGTGTGCTACATATGTTCTATGTATCAGTGGTGTATGTGCAGTATGTGACATATACATCAGTGACATGTGACCCATGTGTAAGTGTCTTGTGTCCCATATCTGTCCAATGAGTGATTGGTGTGTGCTATATATGATCTATGTATCAGTGGTGTATGTGCAGTATGTGACATATCCATCAGTGACATGTGACCCATGTGTAAGTGTCTTGTGTCTCACATCTGTCCAATGAGTGATTGGTGTGTGCTATATATGTTCTATGTATCAGTGGTGTATGTGCAGTATGTGACATATCCATCAGTGACATGTGACCCATGTATAAGTGTCTTGTGTCTCACATCTGTCCAATGAGTGATTGGTGTGTGCTATATATGTTCTATGTATCAGTGGTGTATGTGCAGTATGTGACATATCCATCAGTGACATGTGACCCATGTGTAAGTGTCTTGTGTGCCACATGTGTCCAATGAGTGATTGGTGTGTGCTATATATGTTCTATGTATCAGTGGTGTATGTGCAGTATGTGACATATACATCAGTGACATGTGACCCATGTGTAAGTGTCTTGTGTCTCACATCTGTCCAATGAGTGATTGGTGTGTGCTATATATGTTCTATGTATCAGTGGTGTATGTGCAGAATGTGACATATCCATCAGTGACATGTGACCCATGTGTAAGTGTCTTGTGTCTCACATCTGTCCAATGAGTGATTGGTGTGTGCTATATATGTTCTATGTATCAGTGGTGTATGTGACATATACATCAGTGACATGTGACCCATGTATAATTGTCTTGTGCCCCACATCTGTCCAATGAGTGATTGGTGTGTGCTATATATGTTCTATGTATCAGTGGTGTATGTGCAGTATGTGACATATCCATCAGTGACATGTGACCCATGTAGTTTCCCATATCTGTCCAATGAGTGATTGGTGTGAGTTGCACGTGTCTGGTTTCTGACTGACTTAAGTGCAGGATATCCATGTGTGTGTAAATTCTGCCACATGTATGTTTGCGCATTTTGCTCTGAGTGTCCACCATCATACTTCATATTTAATATTTCTGTTATCACTGTAAGGGCTCATGAACACGACCGTTGGATGTTTTGCAGTCTGCAAATTTTTTTTTGCGGCCCCATTAAAGTGAAGGGAACGGTACGGACATGGAAAAAAATAAGTTTGTGAGCAGGAGCCCTAAGGTGGGCCCCCAGAATCAGTTACACTGGGGTGCCCCCAAGTACCCAAGTCCGCCACTGGATACAAAGATACACAAACCTTGTTCAAACCTAGGCATGCCAAATTGAGACACTTTTTGGAACAATTTATGCCAAGATCTAGGTGCACTTACATATGTTTAGAACAATGGGTCTTCGCAAACGTCTTAGAGATAAATATTATTTTAAGTAACAGAAAGCATCTGTACTACAGTAACAAAATGGAAATGAAATTAGCCACGCAGAGGAAAGTCATGTAATTATGAAACAGAACATAGTCCCAATAATATCTGTAAGCAAGTCATACCTAGTAATTGTGCCGTCTCTGCTCCAGTGGTTTGAATTGCTTTGTAATAAAAATGTACGCTACATTGTTCTGACAGCCAGAAAAAATGGTATTGTCTGCAATCTTCTACTAAGGTAGATAAGACATTAATTAATGCAGAAAAAATAACATGCCTTTTTAATTTCTCACGGTCCTTGGCTGCAGTGTAATTCAGTGAACTTTAAGGAGATAACCCCGGCAAACAAGCCAAGTTCAGTGACCATGCGAAGCTTACTCTTCCTGCTCATTCATCAATGTGCTCCCCGAGGCTTTATATACAGTAGGAAAAAATAATAATCTTCTGTCGCTGAGTGACCATGTCAACACAGGCCTGATAAGGATCCAGAAAATATAAACAGCCGTTAATAAAGAGAAACCTGGTTACAAACTAGTTTCTCCATCATTTCTGCACATGTTGTGTTTGCTAGGCTTTGGATGGCTTTTGAATGGCTGCAAGATTAGGGAGGCATTCAGTCTTCTTTTGGATAGGATTTCATTCCTCTAGGCAAAAAATAAGGACTGGAACATGGTACATAAATATGGCCCGCGTGAATTAACTCTACAATAGGGTTTATACGTTAATTTGGTGACTTTTCCCATCCAAAACATGATGTGACTTTTTCCATCATATCATACATGGCCGCAGAGCTGTGATGTAACAGATCCACTTGTAGAGCACTCCTATAGCTGAAGTCACTCAAGTCTAGTTCACTAGGTTCCTTCTGCAGGTTGAGGGCGGATGTGGAGAAGTACTAACTATACTGACCAAGGGGTTGTCCCAAGTTGAGAAGTTATCCTCCATAGGATGGGGGTTAACTAACTGATTGTTCGGGGTCCAACTGCTGAGATGCCCACTGGTCCTGAGAACAGGAGTCCCATTCCTCCGATCTGACAGAGCAGCATGTTGTGCATGTGCCACGCACTCCATTGATTCTAGGGTTCTCTGTGGTACAAATCCAGTCTCCTGCTGCACTGGTGGCATGCCGGTGCATGGCACATGATAGCAGCAACCAATCCCTGTCTACGGTGGTCTATTGCTTAGGACAGTGACTGGCCACAGTAGTCAGGCGCCTTACACCTGCACATCATTGACATGTACTGCACATGACCACTGCAGTGCATCACTGTCATCAGTGTTAAAGGGGTTGTCCTACGAAAAATATTCTTCAGTTTTCAAATCAGCACCTGGATCTGCTGTTTACTTTACTTTATTCTTATTTCGTTGTCCAGCTCACAGAGAAGGCTGCACATGCTCATTTTCATCCTCCAGCTGCCTCCTGAGCTGTGATAGGAAGAGCTGAGACACGCCCCCTTAGCTGCAGCAGAAAAGACACTTCCCTTGAGCTGCCAGCTTGATATAAATCTAGCAGAGCAATGAATGGGGAGATCTCTGGATCCATGTGAGGTACAGGGCTGGTTCTAGCTTTGTTGTAAAAAAGGAAGTCATACAGTACATGACACAACCTCTTTCCATTAGTCATGGGGTAACCCTTTAAACAGCAGAGGTCACATGCACTGGCATACATAGACAAGTAAGGGCCCCATAGCAAGGATCAAACCAGGCCCCCCACATAGGACTGAAGGGTTTCTGCCTAAAACCCTTTTCAATGACCCACTGCTTCATTTGCTAAAAGTTGTTCCTTTAGGGTAGAGTCCTGACAAAGTGTTCACCTCCAATAGAAGAGGAGAGGATCCCAACTAAGACTGTGCCCCCTCTTGCCCTGTTGCATGGTCTGCCGCTATGGTAGCATGTCATATGCCAGCAAGTCCCCACTGCACTTTGTAAACAAGCAGTGGCAAAAGACTAGACCAGTGCAGCAAAGTCAGCAATGGAGAAAGGGTTGAGTATGACTTTTTAGTTCAAGCTATTGGAGCATTTGTCCAAGATTTCCAATTATCTCGGACAACGCCTGTAGGGCAAATAGGAATAGTGAGTCCAGTCCAGCTACTACCACAGTCACTTCTTAAAGGGGTTGTCCGGGATCAGAGCTGAATCCGGACATACCCATAATTTCACCCAGGCAGACCCCTGATGTTAGAAATGCTCCGATGCTCTCCCTTGCCCTGTGCCAGATCGTGCAGGGCAAGGGCTCTTTTATTTACAATAACACACTGCCAGGCGGAGGCTTCCACCCAGGAGTGTGTTTGGTGACGTCACCGGCTCAGATGGGCGGGCTTCAGAGCTGCCCTAGCTGTTTTACAGGTTAGGGCAGCGCTAAAGCCCACCCATCAGTGTCAGTGACGTCACCAGGCTTTGTGGCGGCCCCATGGAGATCCCAGTTTATCACCGGAACTCCAGAAAATGCCTTTGCCCTGTGCAATTCAGCGCAGGGCAAGGAGAGCACCGGAGCATGAACTGCTCCGATGGTCAAGTCAGGGGGGCTGCCTGGGTGAAAATGGAGGTATGTCCGGGTTCAGACCCCTTTAAAAGCTTCTCAGTTCTGAGTAATATGAGCCGGGATAAAACACGAGTTGAGGAGTACTTTATAGTAACTCTGGTAGCCATACAAATCAACATTAGTCTTAGCATTTATTGTACTTATGACTTCTTCTTTGACCTTTAGAGGATGTTTGAAAATACAATATCCACATAGAGGAACAGACGTTAAAATGGCAAACAATCTTATATATACAAAAGTATACACAGTACGAATGCCGTGTCACACACAGGAGCAAAATGGCTTTACCAACCTAAAACTTACTCCATTACAAGCCTAAATGAGCTAAATAAATAAGGAACTGAGGACATTACATATTATTTGAAAAGTTAAACAACCCCCATCTATTTCATAATGAGATACCCTTCTGATACACTGTACTCCAGCATAAAAACAACTAGACAGCCATGGCATCAATGCGAGTCCACAAAAAAGGGCAGCGCTTACTTACAAGGTAACAAATGTTGTTTCATGCTTGAGAAAGGCTCTAGTAAGAGATGGACATTTGAGTGGAAAAATAATTCTAGGGCATTTACACAACAGTGAAAACATGATAAACGTCTAATCACTGAAAAATGGACACTACAAATGGTCGTGTAAACAGAACCATAGTCTGTAATGGTTCTGAAAATAGCCGCCTGACATCCATCGCACTGTGGATTTAACCCCTTCCTGATGCAACGATTTTCTGTTTTTGTTTTTCACTCCTTGACTTTCCAGAGCCATAACGTTTTTATTTCTCCATTCAGATAGCAGCATGTGGGCTTGTTTTTCGCGGGACATATTGAACTTTTTAATGCCACCATTTAATATAGCATGGTATCATATTCGGAATAACAAGGGTTACAGCGCCTACACCCTCCTTTCGGCCATTTACAAGAGGTGCACACCTCCAATGGCCCACTTATCAGAATTGAATACACATAAAGTTGGGAAGTATATAAGGATTGAATAATGTATCCATGATTTGGAGTATATTTAGTTCTCTCCATTGATTTAATCCTAATTCACCATCTTCTAATATATAATTTTAATTATAACTATGTATGGATGTTATATGTTTTAATTGGCCCACTATATAAATAGGGAATCCAGATCTGCTTAAGGACAATATTTTAAATCAAGTTCAGGTTTTTGGACTAAAATCACTGCAAAGCATTATGGACTTGTGTGACCCTATAAAGAACAAAAAAAACGCTCATTATTGCCAACCACTGAAGAAGGGGTGTGATCCCCGAAACGCGTCTGGCATTTCCAACAGTGAGCGTACCAACATAATATATATATGGCATGAGGAGAGAGATGGAGCACAACGAACAACCACTTCCCTGAGTCCAGAGCATCTTCCGGGTCACGTAGGACGTCACGTAGATGCCCGGAACACCATGTGGGATGCCGCGTGAGTGGCAAGATGGACATCAGTTGCGGCTGCTCCAAACACGGAGGCAGAAAACTGGTAAGAGAGCATGCCCTGTTTAGGAATGAACTTTGAGTGACTTGTTTGCCAGTGTGGTATAATCGGGCTGGTAATATTGGACTTAAATTAATTATGCACTTAAACTCTGCATAATTGGGTATATACATATGGAGGAAACAACCGGTGTGGCGGTTATGTTAGATTAAGAGGACCGCGCAAGATTTTATAAAGACTCTTTATGATACTGTATATCAAGACTCTTTTTAGATGATATACATATATATTGTTTTATATGAGTATTAATAAATGGTGTCATATTTCTCCACTCGCATTGACCTATTAAACAAAACCAGGGCACTGTTCAAAAGTTAAAAATTAACTATTTGAAAATTTTGGTATTATTTGGCAAAGGTGTTTTATGGTAAATTTAACTATAGACAATCCAACCACTTAACCAAAATCATATTAAATTCTGAATATATCAACATACAACAATTATGATTGTCTAATTAGCACTTAGTCTGCTCGACTATTACCCCATACAAACACCATGACATTTTAAATATATTGGGGGGGGGGGGGGAGATATTCTTCGTTGAGCCTTTCGTGAATGCGCAGCAAGTAAAGTTTCCTTCCTTTTACAGGTCTCCCGTGCCGGCCGTTAATACAGTGTATCCAGTCAAAATCCTTCAATGGATTTTGAGGACTTCAACTCATCATCATCATCCAACAGGTAAGATGATTAAGCCTTTACCAACTTACATACACTTATCATTGCACATGCAAACAGGGGCAGGGTGTTCAGGAGGGTGTTAAAAAAAACTCAATTCTGTCAGTTTTATGGATTTTGTTCTTACGGCATTCACTATGCGGTAAAACTGATTTGTGCTCTCCATTCTCCGGGTCAGTACAATTACAGAGATACCACACGTATAGTTTCTTTTGCAGCTCTGTCACCAGGACCAACCCTATTAAACCAGACATACTGCCTGGTAGGGCTCAACATTCTGATTAAAACAATACCTTTCTTTTGTCTGTATGCTAAAAGGCTGCAGAGAAACCAGTGTTGTTTATTCATATGCAAATGAGCAAGTTCGAGCACCAGGAGGTGGGCTGAATCCTTGGAACACTGCTTTGTAACACCCCCTGTGCTCTGCAGTCCCCCTACCCTTCATTGACAGGACTAGACATGCCGAGGGGAGAGCTGTGTCCTAGCATGTACATATCATATATTCCATACAGTATAACGTCACCACAGCGATCGCAATCTTTTATAACGTCACCACAGCGATCGCAATCATTTACCCCGTAAATCTGTGCACGCTATAATCGAAAGTAAAACTTTCGGAGTGCTCTGGCTCCCCCTAGCGGTAATCGGGGGAAATCGCAGCACTGGATGTAATAGCCTCGAACTCAATGAATGATTCGAGGTTACTACTTACTATTTCCTATGCAGCCCTTGTTAGCAATAGGGCTTCATAGGAAAGTAGTAAAATCCTCATAACCTCCAATACAAGTGTATTGGAGTTTATGATAGAAGCAATCAGATCACTGATTTATTTCGGTCCCTATGAGACCTATATAAAAGTGCAAAAGAAAAAAAAATAAAAAAAAAAAATTCAAATCACCCCCCTTCCCCCAAAAAATAAAACATATCATGGGTGTCGCAATGTGCGAAAATGCCTGTAATATAAAAATATAAAAATATATTCCCCATACGGTAAACAGAAAAACGGAAAAAAGCGCCCAAATGGCCGATTCGCCGTTTTTGGACGCTTCATTTCCATAAAAAAAAAAATTAAATAAAAAGAGATCAAAAAGTCCTACACACCCCATAATGGTATCAACTAAAAGTTCAGATCGCCACGCAAAAAATAAGCCCCCATACAATGCCATATACTTAATTACAAAAAAGTTATAGGGGTCAAAATATGGCGACAAAATAAAAAAAAATCCAAATTTTTAAATTTTTTTTACTATCAAAACGCAAGAAAAACTATACATATTGGGTAATGCCAGATTCGTACTGACCTGTAGAATAAAATTAAATGGTCAGTTTTATCTCACATCAAACGCCGTAATTTATAAACCCGTAAAACTGTGGTGGAATTGCTTTTTTTTGCAATTTCACCCCATTTGGAATTTTTTTCCCCGATTCCCACTACATCGTAAGCAATATTAAATGGTGGCGTTAGAAAGTACAACTTGTCTCGCAAAAAAAAAAAAAAAGCCCTCATATGGCCATGTGAACGGAAAAATAAAAAAAAGTCATGGCTATCAGATGACAGGGAGCGCAAAACGAAAATGCAAAAATGAAAAATCCTTAAGGGGTTAATCTACTTTTTTAAAATTCTATTTTGTCTCTTATTGCAATTAAACCTAGGAACAATAGCCGAACAGATCAACGGGAATTAACATGTGTTCTCTGCAAAAATTCTAATAAAATTCTGCGTGTTCCTGAAAAAAAAAAAAACAAGAGTGATACAAAGTTGATACAAGTGTGGGTAAGTTTTTCCCCATGCTTTCTTCAGTATTTAAAAGTGTTCCTTCACACTACCAATCTTGGCAAGCAATACAATTAAAGTACCTCAATGGGAGCAGAGATGCGGTAACCATGCAGTAAAACTACATTTTAAGTTGAGCCATTCTTCTGCTTCAGTTCTAAGTGCTAATACTAGCGCCGGAGGCTACAAGGCTACAACAGCTTATTGGTGGGAGCCTGACACACAGCAATCCGACCAATGTGATATTGATGACCTAGCCTGAGGATAGGTCATCTATATCAGGAGTCTGGAAAACTGCTTCAAATGGTTAAGCTGTATCACATACATTTCATCAGAAGCCTAGGGAAGTCCAGCTACAAGATACTGAATACCTTGGATATGCAAATATAACTGTACAAGTAATGTTCATATAATATTTATGCATACATACAGTGGGGAAATAAGTATTTGATACACTGGCAATTTTGCAAGTTTTCCCACCTACAAAGAATGGAGAGGTCTGTAATTTTTAGCGTAGGTACACTTCAACTGTGAGAGACAGAATCTAAAAATAAAAATAAAAATCCAGAAAATCACATTGTAGGATTTTTAAATAATTTGCATTTTATTGCATCTTTCAGGTTTTGGGCTGTCGCTGGGCTACATTGAGTTTAAGCTCCCTTCGAAGTTTTTCGATTGGGTTCAGGTCTGGAGACTGGCTAGGCCACTCCAGGACCTTGAAATGCTTGTTACGGAGCCACTTCTTAGTTGCCCTGGCTGTGTGTTTCAGGTCATTGTCATGCTGGAAGACCCAGCCACGACCCATCTTCAATGCTTTAAATGAGGGAGGGAGGTTGTTGGCTAAAATCTCCCGATACATGGCCCCATCCAACCTCCCTTCAATACGTTGCAGTCGTCCTGTCCAGTTTGCAAAAAAGCACCCCCAAAGTATGATGTTTCCACCCTCGTGCATCACGGTTGGGACGGTGTTCTTGCGGTTGTACTCATCCTTCTTCCTCCAAACACGGCGAGCAGAGTGGATACCAAAAAGTTTTATTTTGGTCTCATCTGACCACATAACCTTCTCCCATGTCTCCTCTGGATCATCCAGAGGCCTGGACATGTGCTGGTGTGAGCAGGGGGACCTTGCATGCCCTGCAGGATTTTAATCCATGATGGCATAGTGTGTTACTAACGGTAATCTTTGAGACTGTGGTTCTGGGTCTCTTCAGGTCCGGTCCTCTCGTGTAGTTCTGGGCTGATTCCTGACCACTCAGAATCATCCTTGCCCCAAGAGGAGAGATCTTGCATGGAGCCCCAGACCGAGGAAGACTTATTAAAAAAAACTAACAGGTCTGTGAGAGCCAGAATTCTTTCTGGTCGGTAGGTGATCAAATACTTATTTCATGCAATAAGATGCTAATTAAATTATTTAAAAATCATATAATGTGATTTTCAATCTTTTTTTTTTTTTTTTTATTCCTCCTTTCACATTTGAAGTGTACCTATGATAAAAATGACAGACCTCTTTATTCTTTGTAGGTGGGAAAACTTGGAAAATTGCTAGTGTATCAAATACTTATTTCCCCACTGTATCTGGAGACCATGGATGGGATATTTGGAAAGAAATAAAACAATATAAGTATCTCACCTTGTGATGTAAGTTATTGATATCTTGGCAGCAGAATCATGGTATGCACCCCACCCCAAACCAGAACTTAATGAAAAATTCTGAAAAGGTTGCATTTATCCCAAAATGGCATCAATAAAAACTACAGATGCCCCACAAAAAAATGCCCTCATACAACTATGCTGGTAGAAAAAAAATAAAAAAAATTCTAAATTAAAAAATAAAAAAGGTTTTAGTTTTAACAGTAGGAAAACATTAAACATAAGAAAAAAAAAAATCTATACATTTTGTATCTTCATAATCGTACTGACTTGGAGAATAAAATTAAAATTCACCGTGCAGTGGACATCATAAAAACAAAGCGAGAATGGAGTTGTTTTTTCCCCTGACAAAACGTTTTAAAAAGTTACAAAATACGGTAGAAATACATTTCTTTCCCCATAAAACGAGCCCTCATAGGGTTATGTTGACAAAAAAAAAAAAAAAAGTTATGACATTTGAAGAGAAGAGAAAAACAAAACGTAGATTCCTGCACAGTCATCTCGCCTTGCCCTGCCAATCAAGGAGTGCAATTCAAAAAATAATAAAGCTTTAAAATGATGTTTCAGAAATTCTGAATTTGCTGACCGAAGGGAAATAAATTGGGAATATGATCATGCATTAAGGGATAGTATGCCTCATATGGTAAACATAATAAAATGCCGCAATAAAAAAAAAAACACATTGCAAACACTGACTTTCTATGCTACATAGTACATTCTGCTGACTCATGCAAGTATATAACACATGAGCATGATTAAGGGGGGGAGGGGGGTCAGGAAAAGTTTATGCTAAAAATGCATAGTACATTTCTTTGGCATACAAGTACTAGTCTTTACCACAATAGTGAGCCACAAACTGCTGCCAGATTCACAACAGGAGCATTAAGCCACAATCACACAAAGCATATTTAGTGTTGGTTGTGCACGGAGCCAAAACAGAAGTACATTTCTCGACATTGAAATTACAACCAAGAAGGATAAGCCATAAGGTTATGCAAATAAAGTAGCAAGTGTCACTAACATCTGCAGATGATCAAATTTTCAAGCACCTAGCTCCAATGTGTGGCATGTGGGAGGGGCATAAAAGCTAGATTGAAAGCATTGCTTTTTAGCCACATAAAACCTCAAAAATTGGATTAGGTCCTGGGGGATGATTATGCAATGCCTTCTGTTCATCGCCATACCAGTTATCGCCACTTGTCAGACAGAGGAACAGAATGCTAGAACTGAGAGATCTTAGTTTATCACTCTGGCAGATCGTTACACGCCTAGGCTAAGATGTCAGCATTGTTTAAAGGGTAACTAATTTTTTTATCAAAATATCAATTTTAGCGTATGTTACTGCTGCAGCAGCATTATGCATAATGCAATATTTAGTTTCTTCACATACCACTGTTTTCCTTGAGTTTTTCCCTTAGTTACGGCTGTTTAAACATTTACAATATGAGGACCTTTTCAAGATGGCTCCTCTGCCAGTTCTCTGAGGCCAAAACTGCTTTCCCTCACTTCACATACACACTTGCTGTACCCAGCAGCTCCCTGCCAGCCAATCAGATTTGATTACTGCGAGACACGCCTCCTCACTCTGAAGCCTAAAGCAGCCATGCAGTGTGAAGGACCACCCCTCTGTCTTCTGTTTATACTAAAAGGAAGGCAGACAAGCCATAGCAATGGTCTTTTAAAGGAGCAGTGGAAAGGGACTGAGGACATTAATGAAAGCCGTTATAAGAAGGTAATTACGACTCTTTTGACAATCATTGACACACTAACTCAGGTATACATGCCTAGCTCTAATTAACTAGCAAATAAATAATAAAAAAAATATATATATATATATGGTTGTAGAACCATTGGTACAGACATTTCTCAAGTGTACCAGGAGACGTTTTTCAACAGGACAACATTAGGCCGTGTGTTAGGTTACTTTCACACTTGAGGCAGGACGGATCCGACAGGGTGAACAGCCTGTCGGATCCGTCCTGCCGCTATTTCACCATGCCACCGGACTGACGCTCCATCCCCATTGACTATAATGCATGTCTAACTTTTTAGTCCGGCGGCAATGGGGACAGAGTGGCAGTCCGGCAGGACGGATCCGACAGGGTGGAGAGCCTGTCGGATCCGGCCTGCCGCAAGTGTGAAAGTACCCTTACTCATGCTACTGTGGTCAGTTTACGTGGTCTAAATGTGCTGCAAATGTCCTGTAGCATCTCCAGACTTGTCTTCCATCCAGCACATTTGGAACATCATTGGTTAGCAAACGCAAAAGGAGCTGCCAGCAGTGGATGTGCTCCAGCGCATTCAGCATGGCAGGACATTGCACAAACAACCATTAATAACCTTATTGACATCATGCCAAGGCGTGTAAGTGCATGTATTTCTGCACACGGTGCTCATACTTGACATCACATAAATTGATATGTTTGAATATTTTGTTTCCATTTTATCATTTGCATATCATTGGCACATCTATTGACCCTGTGATTTCCAGCATTCCACGACTTTTCCTACTCGGTGTTGCATGTTAAGGAGTGTTTAAATCCATTATGTCTTGTCTTTTTGGATTAAAATACTATTTGTAGCTGAAAGAAGCGCATAAATAAAATGCACCATCAGAAATATTTTGGCCACATATGGCTAAATGGCAACCTCCTTACACTCTATTGCTTACATCTGCCGACTATCTGTTAAAGGCTGTGTCTTCTTTTTATGCACACTGGTCACCGATTTTAAAATGAAGAATATCTTTATGTAGCCTCTCAATCCACTATTATATACTTGCCGTTAGGGGTCGACCGATTATCGGTATGGCCGATATTATCGGCCGATATTGAGCATTTTGCAAAGTATCGGTATTGGCATGTAAACTGCCGATACCGCCGATATTGCGTCCACTACACTGGCGCACCTGTTAGAGATGATTTGCCTGTCTTTGCTCTGCCAGAAGTAAGGAGGATCGCGATTCGCGGGAGTACAGCAGAATGGGGGTGTGGGCCTGCCTGGCCGGAACGCCCCCGACGGGACTACATACTTAGGCTACGCTGTGGCGTACGCACGTTAACTCTGCAGGGCTCAGTGCTCCGGCTGGTGGCAGGAACGTGTGCATGCACTGCACTGCAGTAAGAGTGCCTTGCTGTCCTCCTGCTGCAGGAATTTGAATGAGCCAGCCCATACCACTACCCACCATTCACTCAGGCTGTGCAGTCACTATACTGCGATATGGTAATTACTCCTAAAGTCATATTCTTCAAGTGTGCACACCCGACCTTATTGTATCACATACATATACATTAAAGGGATTGTGAAGTTTAAAAAAAAAAAACACATATAACAAAATATTAAGTCTAAATAGAAAAGATTTACAAAAAAAGCTAAACATTAACCATAAACATGTTCCTTTTCAGCAGATTTGTGTAGAATTTTTTTTTTTCCTCAAAAATGAAAATGCTCAGAATATCGGCAGAAAATATCGGCTATCGGCCTGAAAGTTCACATAATATCGGTATCGGCACTAAAAAATCAATATCGGTCGATCTCTACTTGCCGTAGTTGGCTATGAAATATGAAGTCAAAATAACGTCTCTACTTGTTAGGACCTGTCCCCAGTGTCTTTTTGCTCTATTTAAAAATCATTCTATATGGGAGATAGGTGCCTCAAAGATTCCCACTGCTTATTATCACAGAGAGGCACACTCTGGTTGTCACTGTTCGGGGACAGTCACATGTAGCAATCCAGGAGTGGATCAAAAAGAAGAAATGACTAAGGCCTCTTTCATATCTGCAATAAGAGCTCTCCAGCAGGCAGTTCCGCCACAAAGCTCTATGAATCCGGAATAGCTAGATGTCACCAAAATGCCGGCCAGCCTCATTGACTATGATGGGAGCAGGCGGGTACCTGGCAAATATTCCAGGATTCAGACGACAACTGTTGTGTGCAGAATTTTTTGTCGGGCCAAATCACGGCATAACATCCAGATGCTCCAGAGAGCTCCAGCAGGCTGTACTCTGCTGGAACAGTGTGCTGGAACAGCCTGCCGGACCTAATAATACTATTGTGAAGCTAGCCTAATGCTTCCATTTCACACCTGGGTTTGCATCAAAACCTGCACCACAAACCGCATGTGTGAATATAGCTTAAAGTCAGTTTCACAGTAGCAGAATACTGATGCTTTTCTGTGTTGCGATTATGTGGCTAGTTAAAAAGGGATATCCTGCACTATAATTGTGTTTCTAGATAACGGAATGTACCCTAACAATATTAGAGGTAACCTTGGAGTTCCAATCATGCATTCATTATGTTATCCTTGTGAAGCAAGTGTTCTGAATTTAGGTTGGGTAGATTATTAGTCAGCACATCAGTACAAACAACTGTAAAGAATATGACGTTTCCCATGCGAACATGAAAATACCCTGTTTTTGTGATGGACACACAAGTTCTTGGTGTGTTATAATACACAGTTATGATTACAGTACCATAACCAACATGCCAGAAGGTATCCATCCCAGCAGTATACAATGAAGGTGTCCACTGAATCACTACATCACTTACTGATTGATGAAAGGGTGGGGTGTTCAAGCACTGGGCCCACACCGATCCCTGGAATATTGGGCTGTCATCGCTTTGCTTTTTTCCTGTATGGTGTCACTCTGGACCAGATGCTGTGCAGAAAACTGAAACACAGTTCAAGTGTATGAGGCATTGAGGCAGTGCCTGGTTGTTCCATGTGCAGCTGTGGCACCTTTGTTCTTGGGATAGTGGGAGGCCTATTGGTTCACCCCCCCCCCCCGACTGTACCCCATCAATATGTCATCACTTATTCCTATCCTTCAAGTATACTGATTATAATGGTCTAGTTCCAAAGTTTGTAAGTGTAGACTGGCATAAAGGACACTGCATTACCACTTTCACCAAGGCAGGGAAGCAGACGCATGAATGGAACAGAGGCCATGTCAGTTACCATGGCGGAGGACAGAGACACCAACCACTCACAAATTAAAGAGGACCTTTCATCAGTTTTGACATAAGCTAACTATGTCAAAACCTTGTAGTGCAGCCCCCACTGATGCGTGTGAGTTTTTTTTTTTTCAGTACGTAAATCAGCAAAATACGGATGCAGTCTGTATACATCCTGCACAGTTAGTGTACCCCATAGAAAAAAATACCTATTCTTGTCTGCACAACAGACAAGAATAGGACATGTTCTACCATTTGTGGCTCACCAAAAAGATGTGGACAGCACACGAATGACATCTGTGGTGGCCCCATAGAAATGAATGGGCCTCTGTGCGATCAGCAGAAAATGCAGACCGGACGCGGACCCAAAATACAGTCATGTGAATACGCCCTTATATATTCCGTAAATTCTGCTAATCTGTTCTTGTCTATATTCCCAGTTAAAGAAGTAAAGAGAAATAAATCACTTATAACCTATGTAATTCATTTTGGTTTCCACTTGTCCATAAGAAACGCTAGCTTCTACGATTTTTGGGGAAAAATTTACCAAATTTTACAAAATAACAAAGTCATCTAAAAATAATTTAAGTACATGTGTTATTGTATTTTTAAAAAGGCTGGAAAAAGTGTGTGCGCGCCAAAGAGCACAGCTGTGATCAGTGACTGCAGTCCAAAACACACCACCTTTGTCATCGGTAGCTCAGTCTGTTCCGCTCTTCCTCCTTCATTAAAGAGGACCTTTCATCAGGGTAAAAAATGTGTACTAAGTATGCTGACATGTAGAGCGGCGCCCAGGGATCTCCCTGCACTTACTATTATCCCTGGGCGCCGCTCCGTTCACCCGGTATAGGCTCCGGTATCTTCTGGGACTTGGTTATACTAGGAGGAGCCTAGTATCACTCGATTATAGTAGGCGTATCCCAACTCACAGCCTGGGAGAAAAAAAACCTCCCAGAATATGAGCTGTGCACTGCGATTGGCCAGCGCTACAGCCTGGGATACGCCTACTATAACCAAGTGATACTAGGCTCCTCCTAGTATAACCAAGTCCCAGAAGATACCGGAGCCTATACCGGGCGAACGGAGCGGTGCCCAGGGATAATAGTAAGTGCAGGGAGATCCCTGAGCGCCGCTCTACATGTCAGCATATTTAGTACACATTTTTTACCCTGATGAAAGGTCCTCTTTAAAGCTCTGTGTGCACAGGCTACTACACAAATGCAGTTCTTTGCTCCCAGACATGAACAATGTCCCATATTAAAGTATGTGTTGAGTTTGGACCAGCACAGCACAGGTCCCAGATTACAGGGCCTGGAGAATCTAGATGACTGGCTTGGTTAATTAACTAAGGGAAGGAGAGGCTGCACCCGCCCGATCAGCGGCAGGGGTCAGGCACTCACAGATAGCCAGACCCCTGCTGTATGCGCCAGCATACAGACACTGATGCCGGCGCATTAACCCTCACACTGCAGCGGTCAGCTCTGACCGCGGCGTGTGTGGGATTGTGCGGGGTGGCCATGGGTCCCCGTGCTGCTGTGACAGGGACTGCCTTCCGTGAAAGACTGAGATTCAGCCCCCTGTATCCCACAGGCAAGCAGGCTGTAAGTGTATTACAGTGTGAATTACACTTACAGCCAATGCATTACAATACAGAAGTATTGTGACTAGAGTTGTTTCGATACCAAAATTTTGATTCAGTATCGATACCATAAAAAAGTATTGCGATACTCGATAAGACACGAAAAAAATAAAAACACCACTAAAAAGTCACGTGCATTGCACATTTTATGGAACGGCCGGGCCATAATACAAACAGTCCTATCCTATTTTTGGGAGGGGACAAGGTGACTAAAAGAAAATGGCGAATAGTGTAGTTTTTATTTAAATTATTATTTTTTCTTTAACGGTGCAGGCGTTCACCACATAAAAAGATTTTTTTGATGGTTTGGACTTTTCGGACACGGCGATATGTAATATTTTATTTATTTATTGTTTATATATTTTATATGTAAAATTGGGAATGGGGGTGATTTATACTTAGTATTTTGGTGTACTTTATATTAAAAACTATATATTTTTTTTTTTACAGTTTATTTATTAAACTATTTACCCCTTAGGGGCTAGAACCTGGGATCATTTTCATCCTATTCACGCTAATAGAGCTATTAGAGTGAATAGGGCTTCACACTCTCCCTGCTGCCCTGTGCACACAGCAGCAGGGAGCTGACCATGGCAGCCAGGACTTCAGTAGCGTCCTGGTTGCCATGGTAACCGATCAGAGCCCCGGCATTACACTGCTGGAGCTCTGATCGCTGCCACCAACGAGGAGGCGGTGAGGGGACCATGTGGCCACTGCCACCAATGACTTCAATACTGAGGACAGGGGGGCCACCAATGTTTTAATACTGGGGGGGGGGGCTGGGCGTCGCACTGGCCACCAATGACAAGTATAGCCATTCATATACAAACGCAGGCAGCAGAAATACACTGCCGGCACCTGCCTGTGACCGAGGGCTGCGATCCGCGGCAGTTAACCCCTCAGGTGAGGGGTTAACTGCCGCTGATCGCATCGCTCAGTGACAGGCAGGTGCCGGCAATGTATTCCTGCTGCCTGCGTTTGTATATGAATGGTTATACTTGTCATTAGGGGCAAGTGTGCCCACCTCTCCTCGGCCCCTCCTCCTCCCCTCTCCCTCTACTGCTGGCAGCGGCAGCAGCAGCACATGGGGAGGGAGATACTGCCTCCTTCTCTCCTGTGCTGCCGAGGAGAACATGGCCGCGCTGAGAGTGGCGCAGCCACGCTCTCCGATACTGGGCTGTGCGGCAGCACAGCCTAGTATCGATAAAACCCCAATCCTGGTATCGAACTCAATACCAGAGAAAAGTATCGATTGGGTATCAAAAGTTCGATACATGCAAGAACTCGAATTGTGATGCATTGTAGAGGATCAGACCCCCAAAAGTTGAAAAAAATTGTAAAAAATAGGGACCAACTCTATAAAAAATATCACATGTCCTAACCCCACACCTTCAAAAAAATAAAAAATAAACTGTGCAAAAAAAAAATTTTTGTCACCTTACATCACTAAAAGTGCAACACCAAGCGATCAAAAAGGCGTATGCCCCCCAAAGTAGTACCAATCTAATCATCACCCCATCCCACAAAAGATTAACCCCTACCCAAGACAATCACACGAAAAAAATAAAAAAATAAACTATGGCTCTCAGACTATGGAGACACTAAAACATGAACTTTTTTTTTGTTTTAAAAATGCTTTTATTGTGTTAAATGTAAAAAATAAAATAAAAAAGAAGACATTAGGTATCACCGCTTCGTAACAACCTGCTCTAAAAAAAATAGCTCATGACCTAACCCCTCAGGTGAACACCCAAAAAAAAAAAAAAAAAGAAAAAGAAAAAAAAAAGTGTCAAAAAAGCCATTTTTTGTCACCTTACATCACAGAAAGTGTAAAAGTAAGCGACCAAAAAGTAATATGCATCCTAAAATAGTGCCAGTCATCTCATTCCGCAAAAATGATACCGTACTTAAGACAATCGCCAAAAAAAAACAAAAACAAGAGGACATAGTTTTAAATTAGAGGGGCAAAGGTTTAAAAGCAACATCAGGAAGTATTACTTTACTGAGAGAGTAGTGGATGCATGGAATAGCCTTCCTGCAGAAGTGGTAGCTGCAAATACAGTGAAGGAGTTTAAGCATGCATGGGATAGGCATAAGGCCATCCTTCATATAAGATAGGGCCAGGGGCTATTCATAGTATTCAGTATATCGGGCAGACTAGATGGGCCAAATGGTTCTTATCTGCCGACACATTCTAGGTTTCTATGGCTTTCAGACTATGGAGAACCCTAAAACATGATTTTTTTGTTTCAAAAATTTTATTGTGTAAGAGCTTAAATAAAAAAAAGTATACATATTAAGTATCGCCACGTCCGTAAGAACCTGCGCTATAGAAATATCACATGACCGAACTCCTCAGGTGAACACTGTAAAAATAATTAAAGTAAAATGTGAGTAAAAAGACCTTTTTTGTTACCTTATATTCACAAAAACTGCAATACCAAGCAATCAAAACGTTATATGCACCCTAAAATATTACCAATCAAACCAACATCTTATACCAAAGAAAAATGAGCCCAACATAAGACAGTCCCCTAACAAATAAAAAAAAACTATGGCTTTTAGAATATGCAGACACTAAAAAAAAATCTTTTTTTCAAAAATTATGTAAAACTGAAACTCCAAAACAGACCCCATTTTGGGTACTACGGGATAAGGTGGCAGTTTTGTTGGTACTATTTTAGGTTACATATGATTTTTGGTTGCTCTATATTACACTTTTTGTGAGGCAAGGTAACAAAAAATAAAAACTGTGTCAAAACAGCTATTTTTTGTTATTTATCTGACAGGTTAGATTATGTGGTATTCTACAGCAGGTTGTTACGGATGCGACAATACCAAATATGGTTGTTTTTGGCTGCTTGCTCCTAGAGCCTCTGTTCTCCCACCTTGGTCTCCTCCCTCCAAGTTCTGATTGACAGGGCCAGGCAGCGCTTGCATCGGTCTGCCAGCCCTGTGCTCTGGTGAAGTCTCGCTCCGTTCAGTATTCGGCGCAGGCATTATAGCTGGCAGCCAGCAAGCGTCCCTTCCTTTACTGCGCCGAATACTGAACGGTGCGAGACTTCACCAGAGCACAGGGCTGGCAGACGGACGCAAGCGCTGCCTGGCCCTGTCAATCAGAACTTGGAGGGAGGAGACCAAGGTGGGAGAACGGAGGCTGTAGGAGCAGGAGCAACACCCCCTGCTCCTAGAGCCTTATTAGCATATTATAAAAGTTAGAGAGTTAGATTTTTGGCGTAACAGGGGCACTGATAAAAGTAGGAATAGGCTACTTAGGTTTAGCTGACATTAGCACATCGCTAATGTCAGCTAGCTTAATAGGGTTAAATCTGGTGACAGAAACCCTTTAAGGTGAAAAATGGCAGGTGCCCATTTTGGTCATGAGGCCTCTTTATTTAGCATTGGACAGTATACAATGTGTTCACCTACTGCAATCTAAATCTGTGAAGACTGTTATACAAAGCCACAAATAATGTACTACCAGCATATTACAGGCACCTCCCAATGACCCCAGCTACTACCTCCATTTATAGAATACCAGCACGGAAAGATATATGAAGATGAAATAAATTTATTATTGCGTTAACTGCTGGATAGCTGTTGTCAGCTGGCAGGAATTCAAGAATCCCCATTTTTGATGAACTCTATTATTAAGTCCCTAAAATATACTTAAAGTGAAACAATATCCTGACTATACATTTTAAGGATCCTTTATTTCCAGCTGTCACTAAGAAATTCTAAGCCACAATGTTGGAAAATATTTGCATGGTTTTCTGTGGTTTTGGCATTTGAGAAGAAAAAGAACCCTCTAAGGCCTCTTTCACACAAGCGAGTTTTCCGTGTGGTTGCGATGCGTGACGCGAACACATAGCACCTGCACTGAATTCTAAAAATAATTCATTTCAATGGGTCTGTGTACATGAGCAGTTTCTTTCACGCATCAGTTCTGCGTTGCGTGAGAATTGCAGAATGTTCTATATTCTGTGTTTGTCACTCAGCCCTAGCCCCATAGAAGTGAATGGGGCTTCAGTGAAAAACTGATGGTTGCAAGGAGATGTTGTCTGTAAAGCTTAATTTTTTTTTCACGCAATGCATCAAAACTGATTGTACCCACGTGGGAAAAACTAAAACACTGAACGAAAATGCAGACAAAACTTAGGCCTCTTTCACACTGGCGTTTTATCTTGCCGTCCTAGAGTTCCATCCTCGGGGCTCTAGGACGGAAAGATACTGATCAGGATTATCCCAATGCATTCTGAATGGAGAGAAATCCGTTCAGGATGCATCAGGATGTCTTCAGTTCAGTACAGACATGTTTTTGGCCGTAGCAAAATCCGCAGCATGCTGCGTATTTTGCTCCGGCCAAAAATCCTGAAGGCATGCCGGAAGGACGGATCCGGAATTAATGCCCATTGAAAAGCAATTAATCTTTAAGCTAAACGTCGTTTTGGCGCATCGCTGGATCCAGCGTTTAGCTTTTCTGAATGGTTACCATGGCAGCCAGGACGCTAAAGTCCCGGCTGCCATGGTAAAGTGTAGGGGGGAGGCAGGGGAGAAGTCTACTTACCGTCTGTGCGGCTCCCGAGCGGCGCTCTACAATGACTTCAGAGCGCCCCATGAGCATGGTTCACATGATCGCATAAATCACGTGATCCATGCGCGTGGGGCGCTCCGACGTCATTGTGGAGAGCCCCGGGAGCCGCACGGACTGTAAGTATCTGCTCCCCTGGCTCCCCACTACTTACTATGACTGATCAGTCTTCAAATGCTTTTAGTTGTCTTGCGTTGTAATGGTTTCGGCGGGCATTTCCAGCGACGGAAGTGCATGCCGGATCCTCACAAAGCAAGTGTGAAAGAGGCCTTACTGAACTTGCTTGCGAAAAGGTGTGAGTTTCACTGAATGCACCCTGACACAATTTGCATATTAAGAAAAAGTATTAACTCAGGAACGGGCCTCAGATCAACAAAAGAAAAACAGCATTTTAAAATCAGGTGAACCAAAGCTATGTGTCTATATAAACAGTGTGATAGGGACGTCACTGGTGGCAGATTCTCTTAAAAAAAAAAAAAAAAAGGAACTTTTAGCTGTCTAGAAAACCCCTTTATTAGTTCAGATGAAATATATATATACGTATATATATATATATATATTTTCATAGATACACAACCGCAGCCTAACAGACCATAGATGTGTTCATATAACAATAAACTGCGCACTTACCAAATAGGCAAACATTTAACACCCATACACCCTGTTATTGCATTTCCAGGGCTCATATTTTTGTTTACACGAGAAGGGGAAAATTTGGAAACCATTAAAGCAATTCATGAGAATTCTCCTCCACAATTACAGCATGGACATAATAAAATAATTGCTGTCAATCAATACTCCGAAGTTCTAAATGAGATAATTGTTTTGTATGCATCCAGCACTTCCTTCTGCATACATTACAGGTCACTCCTGCTCACACACCCTACCTCCAGATGGTGCCCATACGTCTGGGCATTAAACAACTTGTTCATTCAGAGGCTCTCAGGTTTTCTTAGAACATATAAGATCTGATGCCAGTTCCTGCACAAATACATGACGTAACCAAGTGTTTCCTATTTTGCGACACATTTTCTTTCGACATGCTCTGTAGCATAGCTGTCTCCAGTAGAGCGTTCTTGATCACCACCTCTAGATTAGTAGGTTAGGCCAAGTTCATCAGTATTGTGTTTTATGTGTTTCTGTTCCATTTAAAGAGGTCCTCCGGGTTTCCAAAAATCCCTGTGTCTTAGTAAAATAGTCCATAAGACCGAAAAAAGACCATCCAGTTTGGCCTGTTTCCTACAAGTTGATCCAGAGGAAGGCCAAAAACCCCTGTGAGGCAGAAGCCAATTTTTCCCACTTAATGGGAATATAAAATTCCTTCCCGACTCCAATCAGGCAGTCAGAATAACTCCCTGGATCAACGACCCCTCTCTAGTAGCTGTAGCCTGTAATATTATTACACTCCAGAAATAAATCCAGTCCCCTCTTGAATTCTTGAATTCCTTCATTGTACTCACCATCACCCCCTCCTCAGGCAGAGAGTTCCATAGTCTCACTGCTCTTACCGTCAGTACTTACCCTTACTCTATATGCAGCTGGGCAGGAAGACTTGGGAACACATCTGGTCAGGACCTCAGCTGAAGAGCTCGCAGTCGGTCTCAGCGAAGACAGCGGCATTGGGACGGTAAGTACTGGCTAAACTATCTGTCCTCCACAGGGTTAGAACACTTAAGGTTTTTCTGCAAAGCCCAGAGGACCCCTTTAATCCCCAATTGTTTGAATCAGTCGTCATCAGTTTGCATCAGTCTGTGTCAGTTCTGTTAGGTTTTAGTTATTTTTGACGGGAGAAAAAGTCCTGTCTGTTGTACCTTTTCTCCACTAAAAAGTAACTGAAATCTGACAGATCTGATACAGACTGATGTAAACGGAGTATAATTTTCTTTTTCCATGCAACAAAGGAATTTGGCAGGGAATCTGAGCGGAAGAGGCAGAGTTATTTCTCTGCTCACATGCCCCTCCAACATCGGACATTTTACGGACTGGGCCTGTGGAGGAGAGCACAAAAGGCTTGGCCAACATGAGGACATACCTAATGAAAATGAAGCATTGAAAATGGCACTGAATATCACCACAGGCTATATTAGTAAGTGCCACATAGTCTTCTTACAGACACTGATCAACAGGAACCAGAAAGTGGCCGACCCGTTTAATTATGCCAAAGGGTAAAGCCATGCAAAGTGCACTAAACTGGCAATCAAGGGGTTTAATGTAAAATACAATCATATTTTTTAATTTCAAAAACACTTTTTGCCATGCATGAGCTTTCTGTTAATTATACTCCAAGTGAGAACTGCTAATAAAATAATGAGATGTTTTATAGTTCATGCGACACGTGAGATTATTAAAGTTTCTAGTACTACTACCACCAATACGTTATATCCTCATTAGAATATGCACAGCTTTTCCATCCTTGAAAAAAATGGAGCAATTACTGCTCCTCTAGGTCTAATTTACCGCTATGCAGGTAGTTTCCACACGGCAAACTTTAAATAATCCGTCAGATGAAATAAGATTAAGAAAAATTACAACATGGAAAAAGTGTTTCACAAACAACTGTAAACTACATAAACTGTCAGACATAAAATGTTCCACTGTAAACTTTAAGAAGCACTCCAGCTATTTTTTTTGGGAGACCCCCAGAAGTATCTATCCTAGCAGTGTAACTTGTTTCAACCCAGCTCAACCGCACTGATACATTTTAAAGAAAATGCATATATACATCGTATGACACGATTGACAGAACCATGCAGATTTCTAGGACACATACAATTTGTACAAATGTATGAAGAATAGTTCGTGTCACTTGTATATCACATAGCATTATGGAAAATCCGGCTAACTGTGTCATTAAAGTAGCATTGCTTTTTTAAAGAAAAGCTTCCCAATAGGAGATTCACAAGGGTACGTCCTCAAAAAGCGGAATTTACAGCAGTTAATGTGCCCCACATCCGTGGCAAAATCTGCATAAGTTACAGGTAGATGCAACAGATTTCATTCTATACACCGCAAAGTGTAAAATCCACACCACAGAGTTTCTCCATTACATTTTCAATAAGCACACCTTGTATCTGGCCTTTCTGCCCGTATTCAGGAGCCTTTGGGTGAGTCGTATTGTCTGAAACGCGTAAACGAGCACTGCATATGAAGTGACTATCTTCTGTTGAATATAATGAATTAAAGGAGAAGTTTTAAGAGGACGAAAATTGCTTTCTGGAGCCGTTTTTCTACTATTTTCTACTTTCTCTATTACACTTAGAGTAAATCCGCAGCATATCCACCACATAGATAAGACAACTACATAAAAGAACAAAAAGGTAAAAGGGGAGAAGTACAATGCGACCGATCGATAGGACTAACAACAACCCAGATAGTAAGGGATAGCAATTCCAAGATCAGTGGTCCCCGATGCCACAGAAGGGCTATCTAACCATCAGTGCCAGATCGAACATTATTCATTTTCCTAATCCATGTCCTCTTGGAAAGGTTTTGTAGGAGGTTTTCAATTATTAAAGGGGTCTTGTAAAGGTCATCAGTATCTGATCGGTGGGGGTGTGAAAAAAGTTTAGTGTAAAAAACAAACAAAAAATAAAATGATGAAATGCTGCTGCAGGTAGTAATACTGTAAATGGTGTATATGTTCGGCTCCCTAATACACCACTATTCACCTGTTAGATACTTGGGCAGTTACAGGGGTTGTGCAGTGATTTATATTTATGACCTATCCCCAGGATCAGCACCCTGGACCCCCTTCGATCAGCTGTCTAAAAAGAAGGCGGTGCTCTTCAAACGGCTGATCAGTGGCGGTGCCGGGTGTCGGACCCACGCTGATCAGATATTGATGACCTATCCCGAGGATAGATCATCACTGTAAATCATTGCACAACCCCTTTAACTGACAGCCGGGTCACTTGACTGACACCATGGTTAGTCCTATCCAGCTCTTCTATGGATGCATTTTACAGGATTAGAACTGGCTGTATCATTTTTTTCTTTAGGGAGAGGCTACTGTATGATATAATAAAGGTCTGCAAGCAAAATATCAAATAGATGTATATTAGAAAATTCTTCAACATCCTATTCTCTAAATGTAATCTAGGGCTGCAGTAAACGGTTATTTTACAAATCGAGTACTCTAACGATTTTTTACGATTAATCGAGTAATCTAATAAGAATGTTAGCATGGTAACCAGGGCTTCAGTAGCGTCCTGGCTGCCATGGTAACAGATCGGAGCCCAGTTATATAAAGCCACGTCGGACGGCCGTGCAACGTTCGTGGTAATGCGGCCTGGATTTCTCCTTTCAGCAGAAGCACACGGCGTCGGTGGTTGCTATGACGCCGTGTGCTCCCTGCCGCCGCTGCACTACAGTAATACACTGGTATGATCTATACCAGTGTATTACTGTCTTGCAGCGGTGGCAGGGAGTGCACGGCGTCATAGCAACCACCGACGCCACGCACTCCTGCAGTAAGCAGAAATCCAGGCCGCATTACCATGGACGCACTGTTATGGGGTGGCACTGTGCCTGACGCACTGTTATGGGGGGGCACTGTGGCCGACACTGTTATAGGGGGATCTGTGGCTGACACTGTTATAGGGGGATCTGTGGCCGACACTGTTATAGGGGGGATCTGTGGTCGACACTGTTATAGGGGGGATCTGTGGCCGACACTGTTATAGGGGGAATCTGTGGCCGACACTGTTATAGGGGGGAATCTGTGGCCGACACTGTTATAGGGGGGAATCTGTGGCCGACACTGTTATAGGGGGAATCTGTGGCCGACACTGTTATAGGGGGATCTGTGGCCGACACTGTTATAGGGGGATCTGTGGCCGACACTGTTATAGGGGGATCTGTAGCGACACTGTTATAGGGGGATCTGTGGCCGACACTGTTATAGGGGGATCTGTGGCCGACACTGTTATAGGGGGATCTGTGGCCGACACTGTTATAGGGGGATCTGTGGCCGACACTGTTATAGGGGGATCTGTGGCCGACACTGTTATAGGGGGATCTGTGGCCGACACTGTTATAGGGGGATCTGTGGCCGACACTGTTATAGGGGGATCTGTGGCCGACACTGTTATAGGGGATCTGTGGCGACACTGTTATAGAGGGGATCTGTGGCCGACACTGTTATAGGGGGGGGATCGGTGGCCGACACTGTTATAGGGGCGGGGATCGGTGGCCGACACTGTTATAGGGGGGGGGGGGGAAATCGGTGGCCGACACTGTTATAGGGGCGGAGATCTGTGGTCGACACTGTTATAGGGGGAATCTGTGGCTGACACTGTTATGGGAGGGATCTGTGGCTGACACATATATAGCATCTTGTGTACCCCATAACAGTGCCATCTACAGACCCCCAACACTGCAGGGGGGACGGGACGCTAGCCGCGGCCGGTGCAGTAATACACCGGCCCCGCAGCTCCTATCCAGTATTTATGTAGTTAATGTCTTTAGAAGTAGCCGGACCTTAATAACTATTGTTACGCAGGCTCCCCGGGCAGCTTGAGTTTAACATCTCTGTTCCTCCATGCGCTGTCTGCCCCTTCATTCATAAAGTGGGCGGAGCAGACAGGCGGAGCATGGAGGAACTCAAGCTGCCCGGGGAGCCTGCGCAACAATAGTTAATAAGGTCGGGCTACTTCTAAAGACATTAACTACATAAATACTGGATAGGAGCTACGGGGCCGGTGCTAAATTCCAGTATCCCGGCAGGGCCCACTACTTGCCCGCAGCAGGGGATGACCACGGAGCGGTGAGTAAATGCTCCTGCTCCGTGCTCACGTGACACAAACGAATCCTCGATGCAAAAAAATTGCATCGAGGATTTTTTTGTGTCGAATTACTCGATTTAATAGAGTATTCGTTTCAGCCCTAATGTAATCATTTAAACCATAATACATATTTAATCCTTATTTATACCCCAAGGATTACTAGAACCTATGCTCAGTAGTGCTTGGTATAGTATTCATGCATATCCAATATAACACTGATATTACTGTCTAATTCATAAGTATAGCACACAAGATCTGTGACAAATTTGTATTTAAATGAGCAGTTAAGTGCAACGAGGGCGGGCCCAAACCACTCTATGCATTCTCGCTCCTCCTCCCCCTTCTTAGCCAGCAGCCCAGAAGAGTGCTGCAGATACTGCCAGGCCCAGCTGCAGTGCTTCATCACTGGTGCCTTGCAGCGCTGGGGTCCTAGGTTCAAATCTGACCAAAGACATCTCCATGGAGTTTGTATGTTCTCCCTGTGTTTGTGTGGGTTTCCTCTCACACTCCAAACACTTACTGATAGGGAACTTATATTGTGAGCCCCATTGGGGACAGCGTGTAATGCTAATGTCTCTAAAAGGGCTGTGGAATATGTCAGCGCTATATAAGTAAATAAATCTGTGGAATTATTTTTTTTTAAATGCAGTACTCTTTGAATAGGACAGTATGTATGCAGTTGATTTAGTGCTCTGTATCAGAAAATAAAGGTTCAACAGATATAACAATTAAGAAATTAATCAGCAAAAAATTTTGGACCAGAAAAGTACAAAACTAGAAAAAGGTGGATACTCACCTTAAATGTGTTGTCCCAGAAAGACAACCTATTGACTATACGCGCATAGAAAGTGGTGCATTTAACTAGTAGATTAACTCCAAATGCAAGTATTAGTGCATGCTAGAGATAGGCAAATCAATTCTAATGAATCGATTTGTCTCATGACCAACTGCAGACCCAGTTCCAAAGCAGAGCCTCTGCCCTTGCTCTGCTAATCAGAGCAAAGACGAGGGCAGCAAACGTCAGGGCGAGGCCAAGTGTCCGGCCCTGTCAATTGCTCCTGCTTCTAGAGGCTCCGTTCTCCCACTTCATATCCCGCCCTGCCATCCTTGATTGACAGGGCCAGGTAGCGTTCACCTCCTCATGCGAGCCCTGTACGCTGGGGAATTCTCGCGCCTGCGCTGCGCCACGCTGTCCCATTCAGTATTCGGTGCAGGCGCGGTGATTAAAGAACGCTCGCCGGTTTCCAGCTTCCTCACTGCGCTTTTATATTTAACTCACCCTTTATATGGGCTGCCGACAGGGAGCGTAGATGACATTCTGCCCAACGAAAAATTTTGAATGCCAACTGCTGCATGGAATGACTTTTCGTCCCCCCTTAATGATTTATATAACAGACCACTGTTACATTGTCGGACCTTATCTGAACATTGGAATCCAGTATCTGACTGGACAGTGCTGACAGGGCCATCCAGACTGCCAGAAACTCTCGGAAGTTGGAGGATCTCTTCGACTGTTCCCGAGACCATTTCCCCTGAAGAGATGTCTGGTCAAATTGGGCCCCACAGCCCCACTGACTCGTTTCTGTTATTATATTCAACTTTTCGTAATTCCAAGGGACCCCATTTTGTAGACTCTTTCTATCCTCCCAAGTCAAGGACAGACTGACCTCCTGAGAGATCACACAGTGATCCTCCAGAGACTCCTGAGTTTTGTTCCAAGAGTCTAGGATTGCACTCTGAATTAATCTGGTGTGAGACTGGGCCCAACGAACTGCTGGGATACAGGCTGTTAAGGATGCCAGAAGGGCCATTGCCTGACGAATGGAGCAAAAGGACCGATTTCTGAAATTCTTTACCAAGGCAAGGATTTTTTCCTGTTTCTTTACCAGGATAAAAAAACTCATCTGCCTGACCGAGTCTAACATGACTCCCAAAAAAACAACCTCTGGGATGGAGACGGACTGGACTTCTTCCAATTTATACTCCACCCCAGACAATTAAGGAGTTGACCCGTTTGGAGGATGAAGTTCTCCAAAGAGATAGCGGAGTTGCTTATCACCAACAGATCATCCAAATATGGAACAATCAAAACATTCCTCCTCCTTCTAGGTGTGCTACTACTTCTAACATTATCTTTGTGAATACCTGGGGGCTGTTAACCCAAAAGGAAGAGCCTGGAACTGTAAGTTTTTTTTTAACTCCCCTTTTATGTATACCGCTTGTCTCAGGAATTTTTGATCTTTCAAGCAAATAGGAACATGGTAACATGCATCCCGAAGATTTAGGGAAGCCATGAAGTCCCCCTCCTGAAGTAGATTTATCATAGATTTTACAGTTTCCATGCTGAATTTCTTGTATTCTATAAATTTGTTCAGTTTTTTTTAGATTTCTTACCAATCTGAACTTCCTGCTGGGTTTTTTCATTAGAAAAACCGTCGAATAGTATCCTCGACCATATTTGGCTGGAGGGACTGCCAACAATACCTTTTCCAACAGCAAGTCCTCAGTGCCATCCCCTAATGCTTTTTGAAGATAAAGGGATTTCTGAACCGGAGTCATTTTGAAATAGAGGTGAGAGGGAGACACAAAAGGAATGGAATATCTGTTTATTTAGCTTAGAATGCACCGATTTGTGGATACTTTTCCCCATTCCTCGTGAAAAATGTTTAACCTTCCCCCTACCTTTTCCACACCATCATTGCTTACCGGAATCAGTTGTTTTGTGATTAAAGAGGAAACCGCTAGATCTGCCACCTCTATTAGATTTCCACTTTTCCCCTTTTTTTTGTTGAAACCCCCCCTTTTTTAAACCTACGAAAGGGATATTTACGTTTTCTACTCTCAAGGGGAAACAATTTCTTATTGTCAGAAGCTTTTTCCAATATCTTTGCCAGATCCTGACCAAACAACATGGTACCGTGAAAAGGGGGAAACTGCAGAGTTTCAACTTAGAGGCTGTGTCCCCTGTCCAGGATTTTAACCACAGCGAGCTTCTGGCCATAATTGTTAATCCTGTAGTCCTAGCTGTTATCCTGACTGACTCCGCTGTAGCATCAGACAGAAAATCTACCGCCTTTAACAGCAGAGGCAAAGAGTCAAAGTCTGTTGTACTGAGTATTATCTTTTAGATGAGACTCCAGCTGTAGTACCAACCATTTTTTTAGGGACCTAACCACAGAAGTAGACGCTAGTATAGCTACTGCGGAATCCCCAGTTGTTTTAAGACAGGCATCAATTTTTTTGACTATTGAGTCTTTTAATGATCCAGTATCCTCAAATGGAAGCGCATTAGCCCCTTTTGATAACTTGGCTAATGAGACCTCCACCTTAGGACAAGTTTCAAGGATTTCCTCGTCCTCCTCCTCAAACGGTAATCTACGCCTAATAGTCCTTGGTAAAAAGAGTTTCCCATCTGGTGTTTTCCACTCTCTCTTAACACCTTAGTGACCAGCCTGTTTTGGGCCTTACTGACCAAGCGTTTTTCTTCCGTTTTTCATAGTCAAGTTCCAAGAGCTATAACTTTTTTATTTTTCCGTCTATATAGCTTTATGAGGGCTTGTTTTCTGCGGGACAAGTTGTAGTTTTTAATAGCGCCATTTTGGGGTACACATAACTTTCTGATTAACTTTTAACTCTTTCTGGGAGGGAGATGGGAAAAACAGCAATACTGGCACTGCATTTTTATGTTATAAATTTTACAACGTTTATTTTTCGGTATAAATAACATAATATCTTTATTTTCTGGGTCAGTACGATTACAGTGATACCAAATACATATAGTTTTTTTAGGTTTTACTACTTTTTTGCAATAAAACCCTTTTTTTTTTTAAAAGAAAAATTTGTTTACATTGCAGTTTACCAAGACCCATAACTTTTTTTATTTTTCTTTCTATGGAGTTGTGTGAGGGCTTGATTTTTGCGGGAAGACTTGTATTTTTCATTGGTATCATTTTGGAGTAAATGGCACTTTTTGATCACTTGTTATTACGTTTTCGGTGGCAACTAAGAATAAATTAGCAATTCTGTCTTTATTTTGTATTATTTTATTTTTTTTACAGTGTTTACCGTAGGGGATAATTTATGTGATATTTATGTAGTCCGAGTCATTACAGATGCGGCAATACCAAATATACAGGGGAGATTTTATTTTTTTGCTATTTTTTTCATTGAAAAGCGTATTTTCAATGGAAAAAAAAGTGCAAATTGTTTTGTTTTTTTAAGTGTTTTTTTTCTTTTTTTTACCACTTAATAGTCCCACAAGGGGACTAGAACAGACGGTATTTTGATTGCTTTTAAAATGCAATGCATTATCCCTATTATGCATTTCATTTTAAAAAGCAATGCTATTTTAACAATGACCTGCAGGCTGCGGCCAGAGAGGCGCAGCCTGCTGGAAATCACTTCAGCAAACACACAACACAGACACCTCGCAATCACATTTGCAAAGTGCCGATGGGAGACAGGGTTAAACAGCCCGGATCGGCACTCCTGCTGGTCCGGGCTGTGAGAGCCAGGTCCCCGCTCCCCGGGGGTCTGGGCGACCCAGCCTAAGTTTTTACGGCGGCTCAGCCTAAGGCCCCTTAGTCATCGCCGTGAAAATACATATGGGTGGTCACTAAGGGGTTAATCAGGAGTGTATGTTTTTATGGACTGGAAACACACACTTATTCTTTTGTTCCAGTCCACTAAACATCTCATCCTGTACGGATCTTTAAACTTTAGAGTCTGGCAAATTCATAGTGGATCTAACTGCCTTTAAGTTCTTTAGTCATTGGATATAGAGTCCAATAGATCAGAGTGACTCAGAGCCAGAATATAAGGAGCATTCTAACTTTCTTTCCTTATATCTGGGAGTTGGGTTAGTTATCGAGGGCCCGGCAGATATTTCAGACATGGCCGACATCTCCTGTCTAATAACCTCCATGAATTCTACTTTAATAGACGGAACAATATCCTTAGCAATATTGGCCGCGCATTTAGAACATATCTTTTTGGAGGAAGATTCTGGCAGTTTAGCAGCACACATCACACATTTACGGAGCTTAGGTGCAGTTTTTGCTTTCAAAGTACTCTCTCCGTCACTCTAAGATAGTCAAACACACCAGAAGGAAAACAGAGGAACAACATAAACGCTGATAAATAGCAGATACTTCAAACAGCTAGTTTCCGACATGTTAACAGGACAACACTCATTGCCTAAATAATCAGCCCTCAGATCAGAGGGCGAAATCCGCTTTGAATCTTGGCGCCTAGGACATCACTTCCGACTGCATCCTAGAGGCGGATCTCCACGCACTACGTCAGACACGGGCTTGCATCCCGCTCACGTGGGATGCCGCGACATGGCCACGCTCCATTAGAGCCGGATCCGGAGACCACAGTGCACCAGGCAGCCAGCAAGACTACCACTGGGTAAGTCACAAGATAGCCTTGAGCAAGCCACGATGTCTTCTCTCCCCCTTTGCTGGAGCTTAACATATCAGAGCAGCGGGAGTATTCTAAGGACCAGAAGGACTCCCTGAGTGTCCGGTCCATGCCTCCGTTCCTACCAAGCAAGAACGGGTATTTGGATAGTAGCTCGGCAAATGCCGGCACCCGTCCAACATGGTGGTCAAACTTTCCTTCTAGACCCGTAGTGCCCCATACAGATCTAGGGGCCATAAGCATTTGCCGAGGTGCTGCTGCCTACTCCCTCCCCACCTGGAAGGGACAGGAAGACACTGAGGTGGAGCTGAAGGAGGATCTGATGTATTACTTTCTGTCTCTACCTAGTGGGAGAAGGGTCATCTCATTGTATGTGCCATCGTGGCAGATGAAAGGGAAAAATCCACAGCATTTATACTACCTGTAGCCTTAGATATTTATGTCCGTCACACTGGTCTTGCGTATTCACAAGAGATATATTTAGGCCACTTTCGCATGGTCAGTACCGTATATACTCGAGTATAAGCTGAGTTTTTCGGCATAAAATTTGTGCCGAAAAAACCGAACTCGGCTTATACTCGAGTCATAAATTAAAAATCTGAAGAGCGGAGTGGGGAGGAGCGGGGGGAGGAGCTGGGGGCGGGCATTTGCGGCAGGGCCGATGCGCTCACTGCGCTCCGGCCCCACCGCTCATGTATAGTTTTTAAATTCGATTATACTATACAGTTATTTTTACTATAATTCTTGCCCCCTCTGTACTTCATCACATGCGGCAGTCGGGCAGTGAATACTTCAGGCCGGGCGGACGAGAGCAGCGTGACTTGCTGATGTCACGTGCCTGCCCGGCCTGCTTTATGAATGAAGCAGGCGGCGCAGGCACGTGACGTCAGTCACACTGCGCTCGCTCTCCCGCCCGGCCTGAAGTATTCACTGCCCGACTGCCGCATGTGATGAAGTACAGAGGGGGCAAGAATTATAGTTAGAATAACTGTATAGAATAATCGAATTTAAAAACTATACATGAGCGGTAATGAGGGATGGGGGGATGTGGATGGCAGTGTTATGGGATGAGGGGGATGTGGATGGCACTGTTATGGGATGGGGGATGTGGATGGCACTGTTATGGGATGGGGGATCTGTGGATGCCATCCACAGCCCCCATCCTATAAGTGCCATCCACAGCCCCCATCCCATAACAGTGTCATCCACATCCCCTCATCCCATAAGTGCCATCAACATCCCCCCATCCCATAACAGTGTCATCCACATCCCCCTCATCCCATAAGTGCCATCCACATCCCCCTTCCCATAACAGTGTCATCCACATCCCCTCATCCCATAAGTGCCATCCACATCCCCCATCCCATAACAGTGTCATCCACATCCCCCTCATCCCATAAGTGCCATCCACATCCCCCATCCCATAACAGTGTCATCCACATCCCCCTCATCCCATAAGTGCCATCCACAGCCCCCCCCATCCCATAACAGTGTCATCCACAGATCCCCCATAACAGTGACATCCATTTCCACCTCGGCTTATACTCGAGTCACTACTTTTCCCAGTTTTTTTGGGGTAAAATTAGGGGGGTCGGCTTATACTCGAGTATATACGGTATTTAGTCTGTATTTTACAAATACTGATGCAAAATACTGACCAAATACTGATCGTGTGAAAATGGCCTGTTACTACAGCCATAAAAAAATCTGTCAACACCACAGACAGCAATGTTTTTTTGTCTAACTGCACAAAGTAAAAATAAGCGACAATGAAACCAAAAAAGCAAACATGGCATGTTACAATGATGGCAGATTTTACACGGGATAATTGCATTGCTTAGTTGGGGTGTGCTGGGGAGGTAATGTTCCCCTTTATCACTACAGAGAGGTCATCACAAAACGCTGTTTTTATTTCCAGACATTACAAAGCTACAAAAGATGAATTCATGTAAGCAACCAGCTTGATTATTACAGTGCAATAGCAGAACTGAACATGGCTTAGCAGTTGAGCACATCCGTGCCCAGTGTTCTTTTCCCGTATTTTCCATGTTTATAGAGTAATAAAACATTTTTTGGGACAATGTTCTGGCAGAAACTTTCATACAAACTCGCCCCCCCTTTTGGATGCCTGCTCTAGAAAACATTTCCACATGCAAAGAATGCTGTACTGAAATTATGTCAAGTCTCTTCATGAAAGTCCTCACTAAACTTTGACATTGGCATTTCACATTACACTTGGATCACTGCCGCTTTTGGGAACAAGCCTGTAAACCCTACCACCGAGGTTTAAAAACAAAGTTAAACATATACTTTGTAGCAAATGTTGAATAAATTCTGGGTACACGATCTGGAATGTCAAGACAAAGGAACTTAGGCTACTTTCACACTAACGTTTTTTGCGCAGCAGTCATGGATCTGCTGGATTCCGTCACAATAATACAACTGCATGCATCTGTCATGAGCGGATCCGTTTGTATTATCTGTAACATAGCCAAGACGGATCTGTCATGAACTCCATTGTAAGTCAATGGGAGACGGATCCGTTTTCTATTGTGCCAGATTACGTCAGTGAAAACTGATCCGTCCCCATTGACTTACATTGTGTGCCAGGACGGATCCGTTTGGCTCAGTTTCGTCAAGCGGACAGCAAAACGCTACAGGCAGCGTTTTGGCGTCCGCCTCCAGAGTGGAATGGTGACTGAACGGAGGCAAACTGATGCGACCTGAGCAGATCCTCTTCCATTCAGAATGCATTAGGGCAAAACTGATCAATTTTGGACTGCTTGTGAGAGCCCATGACGGACCTCAGAAATGGAAAGCAGCCTTGAAGGGAATGTGTCACCTCTATTTTTTTACCTGTGATGATAAAAGATAACAGCTAAAAAGTAATCTGTACAGAACAGGAAGTCTCAACATATTATAAGGCTTAGTGACCGGAGTGAAAACTGTATGATTTGAGTAGTTTTTTTATATAGTGACATGGAAAATTTTAATAAAAAATTGTGTTTTTTAAAATATGCTTAAAGAGGTTTTCAGAGACCCCCAAAAATCAGCAGTAGCACCGTGGCCTTCTCTCAACTCACCAAGCACAATGCCAATGGGGATCAGCTGCGCCTATGCCATGTGTTCAATGAACGTGACGTCACATGGCCTAGACTAAGCTGTTAGACAGCCAAGGTGCCTTCTCAAAACAGCTAATCATCAGGGGTCCCGGATGTCAGTCCCCCATAATCAGATACTGACGACCAATAGGTCTTCAGTATAAAAGTCTCGGAATACTCCTATAACACAAAACTTGATTTAAACAATGTCATTTTCTGATGACACATTTCCTTTAAGCTCAACATACAATGCATTCAAAAACTCCTCAAACTGTTCATATTTTATGTCGCAGCTTTGTGCTAAAATAAAATAATTCTTCCCCCATCAATCAGCACACAGTATGCCATAATGAGAACATGAAAACAGAACTTGAGAAACACTTTCAAGTTTATTAAAAGGGAAAACTAAAATGTTGCATGGGCATAAGTATTCAGACCCTTTACTTTGACACTTGAAATTTATCTCTGGGGGCTCTCATTTCTCTTGATCATCTTTGAGATGTCTCTACACCTTGATTGGAGATTACCTCTGCTAAATTCAGTTGACTGAACATGATATGTGTTAGGGTCCTTTCACACTTGCGTTCTGAGGATCCGGCAGGCACTTCTGTCCCGCCGGATCCGTCAGAACGCAAGTCGCCTGAAGCATTAGAAGACTGATCAGGATCCTGATCAGTCTTCGAAATGCTTTCAGGTTACTATGGCAGCCAGGACGCTATTAAAGTCCTGGTTGCCATAGTAGGAGCGAGGAGCGGGGGAGCGATATACTTACAGTCCGTGCGGCTCCCGGGGCGCTCCTGAATGACGTCAGAGCGATCCATGCGATCACGTGATCCATGTGTGTAGGGCGCCCTGACGTCACTCTGGAGCGCCACGGGAGCCGCACGGATGGTAAGTATACTGCTCCCCGCTCCCACTACATTTACCATGGCAACCAGGACTTTAGCGTCCTGGCTGCCATGGTAACCATTGAGAAAAGCTAAATGTCAGATCCGGCGATGCGCCGAAACGACGTTAGCTTAAGGCGGATCCGGATTAATGCCTTTCAATGGGCATTAATTCCGGATCCGACCTATGGCTAAGTGTTCGGATTTGTGGACGGAACAAAAAGCGCAGCATGCTGCGGTATTTGCTGCGTCCAAAAAACGTTCCGGTCCTGAACTGAAGACATCCTGATGCATCCTGAACGGATTTCTCTCCATTCAGAATGCATGGGGATGATCCTGATCAGGATTTTTCCGGCATAGAGACCCGACGACGGATCTCTATGCCGGAAAACAAAAACGCCAGTGTGAAAGGGCCCTTACATGAAAATATGGTTCTAAGCCAGAGCCTTAGTCCACGACCACACAAATATGATATAGCATATACTGATATTATTCAGTAAGATTCACCCATTGAGCGATATCAGTATGGCCAGAAGCCATTTGGTCATTGTTAGCATATCAAAGGCAGGAAGGCCGTGATAGAGATGTGGACTTTATTCTTTAAATCAGCTAAGAAAGCTCCCATATACTCCAGCTCTCAGACAACACCTTATCTTCTCCAGAGCACAAAGGTTTCATCCTACCGAAGAGAACACGCCTCCTTGCCACGTCATATATGCTTTTCTGCTGTTAGTGAAGACTTCATTACAATATGGCGCTTACAGCTAGATATTTACATAATTCACATACCAGAGTAGAGTTGTTTCGGTACCAAAATTTTGATTCGGTATCGATACCATAAAAAAGTATGGCGATACTCGATACCATTCGATACCACGCAAAAAGAAAAAAAAATGCCAAAAAAGGTGCGTGCATTCCTCATTTTATGGAAGGCCGGCCAATATTACAACAGTCCGATCCTATTTTTTGGGAGGACAAGGCGACTAAAATAAAATGGCGAATTGTGCAGTTTTTCTTTTCTTTTTTTTTCTTTTATGGGCGTTCACCGTTAGAGGATTTTTTTAATAGTTTGGACGTAGTGATATGTAATATTTTATTTATTGTTTATATATTTTATATGTAAAATTGGGAAAGGGGGTGATTTATACTTAATATTTTGGTGTACTTTTTTAACTTTTTTTTTTTTTTACAGTTTATTTATTAACTATTTCCCCCTTAGGGGCTAGAACCTGGGATCTTCTCATCCTATTCACCCTGATAGAGCTCTATTAGGGTAAATAGGACTTAACCCTCTCCCTGCTGCCCTGTGCTCTGTGCACACAGCAGCAGGGAGCTGACTATGGCAGCCAGGACTTCAGTAGCGTCCTGGTTGCCATGGTAACCAATCGGAGCCCCAGCATTACACTGCCACCAATGAGGAGGAGGTGAGGGGACCCTGTGGCCACTGCCACCAATGCTTTTATTACTGGGGGGAGGGAGGAATGGGGGGGAGCACTGGCCACCAATGTATTTAATAATGGGGAAAGGGGAGGGACATTGGCCAATGTCTAATTCTGGGGAGGGGGGGACGTGCACTGGCCACCAATGAGGAGTGTCTTTTACTATACAGAGGCAGGCAGAAGAAGCTCATTGCCAGCACGTGCCTGTGACCGGGCCCTGCGATCCGCGGCAATTAACCCCTCCGCCCCTCGTGCTCTATTGGTGGAAGCAGCACAGGGGGCGGGAGAGACTGCCTCCTTCTCCCTGTACTGCCGAGGAGAACATGGCCGCGCTGAGAGCGGCGCAGCCGCGTTCTCTGATACTGGGCTGTGCAGTAGCGCAGCCCAGTATGGATAAAATACTAATCCTGGTATCGAGCTCGATACCAGAGAAAAGTATCGATTGGGTATCGAAAGTTCGATACCCGAAACAACCCTATACCAGAGTTAGTAAAACAATGCACAATGCGCAGATGCCAAGTGCCATCTCTTCCATATTTTCATATTTCACCCAATGTAACAATGCCACATGCCACAGGGGGAATGCCCCTCTGGTGTCTTTATAAACTGCTGACTCCATTGTGTGTCACTTATTTTTTCCAGGCACGCAAAACCCTTAGGTTACTATTAATTTGGAGCAGTAGAACAAACATAATAAGCCCTTAATGAGGGCATCTTCCACAGGCGCATTGTAAAAGCAGTTGGACAACATTCTCTTGGTCAACAGATTGGGAAGATATTTGGGTGGTCATAGGGTGGAGTCGATGGTGGGGCTGGGACACAGGAACATATAGGTGATATGAAACTTGGAAATGCTCCGTTTCTTTTTGCCACCCACTGGACCTATAGCACTTCAGGAGCAAGCCAAGTTATATGTGTGCTTATGTGGGTATGCATCCAAGTATAATATCCCAGTAGACTTTATATGTGTACATACAGATATTTGTAGTCTGCGATTGTATTCCATTATACACGTTTACAGATGTGTAGAATATATATATATATATATATATATATATATATATATATATATATATATATATATATATATCCGGCCTATAAGACGCACCTGGGTTTTTGAGGAGAAAAATAAGAAAAAAAATGTTTTTAACCAAAAGGTGTGCTTTTGAAGTAATGGTGGTCTGTGCATGACAGTATTATGGGGGGGGATCTGTGGATGGCACTGTTATGTGGGGGAGATGTGGATGGCACTGTTATGGGGGGATCTGTGGATGACACTGTGATGGGGGATCTGTGGATAGCACTGTGATGGGGGATCTGTGGATAGCACTGTGATGGGGGATCTGTGGATAGCACTGTGATGGGGGCATTTATGAATGACACTGTAATGGATTGGATCTGTGGATGACACATATATAGCATCTTATGCTATATGTGTCATCCACAGATCACCCCAATTACAGTGTCATCCAAAGATGCCCCCTTTTCTAAAACATCTGGCCCATAGTGACTGCATAGGGGGCGGAGCCTGGCAACACGTGGCGGGCGACCCGCCGCTAACAGCGTGACTGCTTTCATAACATTTATAATCTTTAATCATGTCCCCTTAATCCCTATAAGCCCAGTACAGTAGCGCTCTGCTAACCTGCTATACCGATCATCTAGCAGGCAGAGCGGTGCGGCGGCAGGCTGCTGTGTAACGTCCTCACTGACGTCATCTGCCTGCTCCTCCTGCTTCATTCATAAAGTGAAAGGAGCAGGCAGATGACGTCAGTGAGGACGTTACACAGCACCGCTCTGCCTGCTAGAGGATCGGTATAGCAGGTTAGCAGAGCGCTACTGTACTGGGCTTATAGGGAATAAGGGGACATGATTAAAGATTATAAATGTTATGAAAGCAGTCACGCTGTGAGCGGCGGGCCGCCCGCCGCATGTTGCCAGGCTCCGCCCCCTCCTTCTTCCATGCTGATACATTGCAGGCTGTGCGATGTATCAGCTTTAACTATAGGAAAATGGTAGCATTCGCCATATAAGACGCACTGCCATTTCCCCCACTTTTGGGGAAAAAGTGCGTCTTATATGGCGAAAAATACGGTGTATATATATATATATATATATATATATATATATATATATATATATATATATATATACACACATACACACACACACGAGTCTTTATATGTACATGAACTAATGGTCAGATACTGGATGTAAGTTGGGTAGAAGTGTAGATCCAGTAGACATTATAGTGGTGGACTCTGGATATACTTTATATACATACACATTATAAGCCACATTTGCTTAGCATCCAGGGAGGGCAGGAACGGAGGCAGCTGTGTGTGGTGGTGTCCTCTATGTACCGTGTTTTTTGTAGTGTCTGTATCTTTGTATAATGTCCATTGCTTGTCGTCTCTATGTTACCAGTAAAATATTTTTATATATAAGTATCTGCGAGGGTTGCATGTTACTCCTGGGGTGTATGAAGGACTGGAAGGGGTGTATAAATTACACAGATATAATACAAATAAGAGAGTTATAAAAAGGGAAAAAAGCCAACAGCTTAGGAACAGAACAAAAAGGAAGGAATATGGAGATAGACACAAATCTCCAATTTAGAAAAAGTTCAGATCAAGACCGCGCGTGGTGGTAGAGAATCGCAAAGCAGTTTCTCCTTATTATCCTTTTCCTAAAGAGTTCGAGGTCTGCAGATATCCGCTACTCAAAAGGTATCCTGCAACTAATCGGGGAAAACAAAAATAGTGAAGATCCGTATATCAATTGGCCCCTTTTCTTACCATTCTACTCACAGGGACTCAAATCCCTTGCCTATTTCAGAGCAAAAACCAAGCCAGGAGGAGGAAAGAACTGCCCGTAGAGCTCAGAGACTGGAATGTGTGAAGGAACACATCTGAAGAATGGCAAAAAAAAATTCTGCTCCACTGAAAGTTCCCAAGCGCACGGTGGCTTCTAAAATTCTTAAATAGAAGACGTTTGGGAAAACCAGGACACTTCCTAGAGCTGGCTGTCCCACCAAACTGAGTAATAGAAGAAGAAGGGCCTTGGTAAGAGTGGTGATCAAGAACCCAATGGTCACTCTGGAAGAGTTCCAAAAACCCTGTGTGCAGATGGAAGAAACTTCCAGAAGGTCAACTATCAATGCCCCACTCCACCAACATGGGCTTTATGCAAGGGGTTTAGGTGAGGGAAAGCTGAAGGGAGCAGAAATACAGTGTTTGGACCTCGGATTAGTCTGAAAGTTTCTTTCCAAAAAGAAAATAACCCTAAAACACATAGCCAAGAAAACTTGAACCCATTTAAACATCTCTGTAGAGATCTAAAAATTGCTGTTCACCAACAGTCCCCCAAAACCCTGACAATGATTGAGAGGATCTGCAGAGAAGACAGAAAATGCACAAATCCAGGTGTGCAAACCTTGCGGCATCACACCCAAGACGACTGGAGACTATAATCACTGCCAAAGGTGTTTCAACTGAGTAAACAGTCTGAATACTTATCTCAATGCAAGATTTTAGTTTTTCCTTTTCACAAAATAAGCAAAGGTTTCTAAAATTCTGGTTTTCCTATGTCATTATTGAGTATTGAGTGCAGAGAATGGGGAAAAGTTGACCTTTTTTTATTTTAGCAAAAGGCCGTAACTAGGGATGAGCAAACTTCTGTTTTCATGTTCGGCATACAAGATTCAGGTTATCTAAGATTCTGTTATGGATTCCGAAACCACGGTCCATAAGTTATGGTTCGTGGCAGCGGAATCCATAATGAAATTCCTAGATGACTCGAACCTTGAACGCCGAACTTGAGTTCGCTCAAGATTAGCTGTAACATAATAAAATGTGAAAAAAGTGAAACGGTCTGAAGACATTCCAAATGCACTGTGCACTTACAACATCTGTCAGGTAAACAGTGGTTCGCCCCACTTCTATTCTACAATTGGCTTGGGTGGGAGGAGTGCATTTGTCATCAATGAAAAGGGGGGGAGGGGGGATAAGCAGCTGTCAGAAAATGCTGACAGCATCCCATCGCCCATGGTAATAAAGGATCGGGTATGTTGAAATCGAGACACCCACACACTAGACAGCGAAATTAGGTGGCTTGGGCCAACATTTAATGTGTATAGGAACCTTTAGTGTTTCCATGGTGGCACATTGCACATAACATGTAGCAGTATAAATGAAATATCATTGAACCAAGTTCTTGTTACTAGTGTAATCTAGGTGTTGCCTTATAAAACAGTGACGTACTGGAACCAGTGGTATTTATATTAACTATATATTAGTGGTTGATTACAGAAATCTCACAAGTATGAAATGACTTTCATATTTCAATCTAGCCACTAATTGCACTGTTTAAAAACATTTTCACAGCAGCTTGCCACACTCGGTCATATCCCACGTGTTGCTTCTGATCTGAATCTTCAGAAGATGCTCTGGTCTATAAGCCATATTTAATTGAAAACAGAAAATCGCTCAAGCTGTAACCATGGCTAAAGGAGGTTTGCCAAGTTTTAAAAGGAAAGCCCTTGTACTGTTGATGCCTGATTTTCCTATTACACTGTTTACACTAGCTAAGGGATAGATTTTGGCTTTGAAGAATAGTTTGTTATTTTTTTATAAAGGAATGGCTTTAAAACGCTCTGAAATCTGATTGGCCAATAAACATTCCGAACCTGAGCAAATACTGCATGGAGGAATGCATGCCTCAAAGCTTTCATGGCCGTAATAAGTGTGAAAATTCGACAACATATTCTAAGGTATGTAAAAACCACACTTATTGGGTGGTGCATGTATGTGGTTCTTCTGCAAGTCGACCCACATAAATTAATCTAGATCATTTCATGCTGATGTATTTAGGTACAAGGAAACACATTGAGCTTAACCTGCACATAATGCCTATGTTAATTCCTTGCTAAATATTTTATGTCCAGAAATTGGAGATGCTACTTGGAGGGCTTGCAATCACATACTGGGAGTTGAAGTAGTAATGACTTATGGTATAGTAGCACAAAGATCATATTTACCTAACCCATCTGCACAATCTCTTCTTTAGCCCACTTTAGTTTATCTCCCCACTTTCCAATAACCATAACTTTTTTAATTTTCTGCTAGTATAGCCATAGGACGGCTTATTTTTTGAGGGACAAGATGTATTTTTTAATGACACCATTTAATTTACCATGGCTTGAACCAGAAAAAAAAAATAGTTTGTAAAATTGAAAAAAACAAAACAATACAACAAGGTTTTTTGGCTTTTGATATTACGGCAATGTAAGGCATTCTTATTCTGCTGCTCAGTATGATTACAGCAAAAAAAAAAAAAAATAAATAAACTATACAAGTTTGTTAAAGTATTTAAAAAAAAAAAAAAAAAAAAACCTTTGAAAGAATTAAAATCTTCTTTGCATCGCCATTTTCTGACAGCCATAACTTTTTTAGCTTTCCATACGTAGATCTGTGTGAGGGCTTGTTTCTCGCGGCACTAACTAAATTTTATTTGAACCATTTTTGGGATGCATACAACTTTTCAGTTACTGTTATTCAATTTTTTGGAGGGATAAGGTGACTAAATAAAAATGGTGAATCGCATTTAATTTTTTTTTTCCATTACGGCTACACTGCACAGGAAAAATATTTTAACATTTTCATAGTGGAGATATTTTCAGGCATGGTGATACCTGTTATATGTACCATATATTTGTATTGTTTACATATTTTAAAATGTCAAATTGGGAAGGGGTGATTTCAACTTTTAATATTTTTATGTTTTGTTTTGTTTGTTTTTTTAACTTTAAGAAAAAATTTAGCCCCTTTAGGGGACTAGAATCTGGAATGTTTTGATCCCTTGTCCCATTCACCATAATAGAGATATATTAGGGTGAATAGCATTCTGATGTGTTCCCTGCTGAGCTGTGCCTCATGCAGAGCTTAGCAGGAAGTTTACCATGACAGGCATGGAACCTTCAGCTGCTCCTAGGGTGTCAGGCACTGACCGATTGGAAAGCAGAGGGAGTTGCATCTCTCTGCCTTACCTCACAGATGCCGCGTTCGTGAGGAGTTACATGACTGGCTTCAGCGTGATCACCTTTCCCAGTAATTGCGGCCAGGTGCCTGCTGTATCATACCAAAGGCATCAGAAAACTATGGAGCGGGCACACCACAGCAGCCTGCTCACATAATTGGCTTGTGGTGCTCCACAGCTTCTACGTCGTTTATTTGCAATGGTGCCATTTATCTACTAAGGATACACTTTCACCACAGCAGCACGGTACCAGTTCACACTGCGCAGAAATACTGCCACCTTTGGCCTGAAAGACAATAGTTATGCCTTTTTCAAAGTTTAATAAATCACGCCTTTTACCCATGACAGCAATAAGGGATATGTGTGCAGACAGCCTAATACACCTTATTTACCCACCAAGCCAGCTCACAACATGGGACTTCCTTCATGAGTGTTGCGCTGCCAACGTCCAAAGTAGGAAGTGGTCATAATAATGTGACTCAACTGTGTAAATCAGCATTAGTATTTAGGTTTTACTCTGTAACTAGAGAATGTTAATTCAGCAACTTCATGGAGCGAAGATCTATGACTCAGATTCTTTATAATGAAGAAATTCAACCGAATAAGCATCACACATCAACATTATGCCCAGTCAGAGTGTATCCTGTAAAGTGTAAACTATATAAAAGGAACATCCTTCAGAATTTCTGTGAATCAATGTTACACAATTCAACAGAAACAAAGCAAACTGGCCGTCAGCAGCAATTTCCAGACCATTACTGGGAAAACAACGCGAGGTAAAGATGTATTCCACAGAAGTAACATTTTAAACAGGTTGTACCTAGAGATGAGCGAATTTCATATTTTGAAATTCGTTCACGCTTCGTTTGGTAAAAAAAAGCAGAATTGTGTTATGGATTTCGTTACCACGGACCAGGACTCAATTCTATGACGGAATGACTTTAGAGGCATTCCGTTAGACTTCTATTATAACAGAATGAATATGGGCTGCAAAATGGAGTCCTCTCCTGCATAACGGAAACTGGATGGATTAGAGTTGTTTCGGTACCAAAATTTTGATTCGGTATCGATACCATAAAAAAGTATTGCGATACTCGATACCATTCGATACCACGCGAAAAAAAAAAACGCCAAAGAAATCCGCGTGCATTCCACATTTTATGAAACCGCCGGCTCATAATACAACAGTCCTATCCTACTTTTTTGTGGGGACAAGGCGACTAAAAGAAAATGGCGAATCGTGCATTTTTTCTTTTTCTTTTTTTTATCTTTTACGGCGTTCACCGCATAAAAGTGGATTTTTTAATAGTTTGGACTTTTGAGACGTGGCGATATGTAATATTTTATTTATTGTTTATATATTTTATATGTAAAATTGGGAAAGGGGGTGATTTATAATTAATATTTTGGTGTACTTTAACTTTTTTTTTTTTACAGTTTATTTATTAACTATTTTCCCCTTAGGGGCTAGAACCTGGGATATTCTCATCCTATTCACCCTAATAGAGCTCTATCAGGGTGAATAGGATCTCACCCTCTCCCTGCTGCCCTGTGCACAGTACACACAGCAGCAGGGAGCAGACCAAGGCAGCCAGGACTTCAGAAGCGTCCTGGTTACCATGGTAATCGATCGGAGCCCCAGCATTACAGTGCTGGGGCTCCGATCACTGCCACTGCCACCAATGAGGAGGAGGTGAGGGGACCCTGTGGCCACTGCCACCAATGATTTTATTACTGGGGAAGGGGGCACACTGCCCACTGCCCACCAATGTTTTAATACATATAAATGCAGGCAGAAGGCACAGGCTGCCGGCACCTGCCTGTGACCGAGCGCTGCGATCAGAGGCTATTAACCCCTCAGGTGCCGCACCTGAGGGGTTAATTGCCTCTGATCGCAGTGCTGGGTCACAGGCAGGTGCTGGCAGGCTGTGTCTTCTGCCTGCATTTATATAAGAAACTACTCGGCATTGCTGGCCAGTGCTCCCGTCCCCCAGCTCCGCCCCTCCTCCTGCCCCCTCTCCCTCTATTGGTTGAAGCGGCAGCACAGGGGGAGGGAGACACTTGCCTCCTTCTCCCTGTGCTGCCGAGGAGAACATGGCCGCGCTGAGAGCAGCGCAGCCACGCTCTCCTATACTGGGCTGTGCAGTAGTGCAGCCCAGTATCGATAAAATACTTTTCCTGGTATCGAGTGCGATACCAGAGAAAAGTATCGATTGGGTATCGAAAGTTCGATACCCGAAACAACCCTAGGATGGATAGGGCATGTGGACACCATAAAAGAGGTCCCCTCTGTAAAAACACACATTAAGGCCTCATGCACACGAACGTTTGCCGGCCGGACCTATGCTGCAGACCGCAATGCAGAAGCACCGACCATAGGGCCACCGCATGCGGACCCATTCACTTGACTGGGGTCCGTGATCCACATCTGATTGTCCGCACTGCATGCACTACTTTTAGCGGTGCGGAGGCACGGATGGAAACCCCACGAAAGCACTCTGTGGTGCTTCTGTGCATCCGTTCTACACCAACCTTCTCCATTCACTTGAATGGATCCGCATCCGTGATGCGGGGTGCACACAGCCAGTTCCCGTGTATTGTTTCCGTGTCCTTTCCGATTTTTTGTGGATTGGATGAGAACCCATTCATTTCAATGGGTACGCAAAAAATGCAGACAGCACACCATGTGTTGGCCGCATCCACATGCCCGTTCCGTAGCCCCCGTCCGTTTTGCAGACAGGGATAGGCATTGTTACAATGAATCCTCAAAAAAACGTATGCAATACGGATGCCAAAAGGACATCATCCGTATTTTTTGTGGATCAGTGTTTTGCTGACCACAAAACACACAAGTGACCATGGTATCGCCATACATCACATGGTGACTTATGTTCTACTATCACTATAGCCAATTGCACTTTTCTGTCTAGTCAAAGTAGAATAATTAAACAATGAAAATACCCAGAAAATTACTGCAGTTTTGTTTTTAGAGTATAAGGTAAGGTACCTGCACGGGTGCGGGTAAACATACAGAGTATCTGCACAAATTTCCGTGCACATTGCACCAAAATCCACATTTGTTACATGTGGATTTTGTTGCATATTTGATGTCATTTTGCTTCAGATCTCATCCCATCATTCAAAAGGGTGGAATCTGCACCAAACATAATTGACATGCTGCGAATTTCCAAATTCAGACAGCAGCTCAAAACAAAGCAAAATATCTAATCTCATATATAGGGTTGTTTCGGGTATCGAACTTTCGATACCCAATCGATACTTTTCTCTGGTATCGCACTCGATACCAGGAAAAGTATTTTATCGATACTGGGCTGCACTACTGCACAGCCCAGTATAGGAGAGCATGGCTGCGTTGCTCTCAGCGCGGCCATGTTCTCCTCGGCAGCACAGGGAGAAGGAGGCAAGTGTCTCCCTCCCCCTGTGCTGCCGCTTCAACCAATAGAGGGAGAGGGGGCGGAGCGGGGGCGGAGCTGGGGGACGGGAGCACTGGCCAGCAATGCCGAGTAGTTTCTTATATAAATGCAGGCAGAAGACACAGCCTGCCAGCACCTGCCTGTGACCCAGCACTGCAATCAGAGGCAATTAACCCCTCAGGTGCGGCACCTTCTGCCTGCATTTATATGTATTAAAACATTGGTGGGCAGTGGGCAGTGTGCCCCCCCCCTTCCCCCCAGTAATAAAATCATTGGTGGCAGCCTGCCAGCACCTGCCTGTGACCCAGCACTGCAATCAGAGGCAATTAACCCCTCAGGTGCGGCGCCTTCTGCCTGCATTTATATGTATTAAAACATTGGTGGGCAGTGGGCAGTGTGCCCCCCCTTCCCCCCAGTAATAAAATCATTGGTGGCAGTGGCCACAGGGTCCCCTCACCTCCTCCTCATTGGTGGCAGTGGCAGTGATCGGAGCCCCAGCAGTGTAATGCTGGGGCTCCGATCGGTTACCATGGTAACCAGGACGCTCCTGAAGTCCTGGCTGCCATAGTCTGCTCCCTGCTGCTGTGTGCACTGTGCACAGGGCAGCAGGGAGAGGGTGAGATCCTATTCACCCTGATAGAGCTCTATTAGGGTGAATAGGATGAAAAGATCCCAGGTTCTAGCCCCTAAGGGGGAAAATAGTTAATAAATAAACTGTAAAAAAAAAAAAAAAAGTTAAAGTACACCAAAATATTAATTATAAATCACCCCCTTTCCCAATTTTACATATAAAATATATAAACAATAAATAAAATATTACATATCGCCTCGGCTCAAAAATCCAAACTATTAAAAAAATCCACTTTTATGCGGTGAACGCCGTAAAAGAAAAAAAAAGAAAAAATGCACGATTCGCCATTTTCTTTTAGTCGCCTTGTCCCCACAAAAAAGTAGGATAGGACTGTTGTATTATGAGCCGGCGGTTTCATAAAATGTGGAATGCACGCGGATTTCTTTGGCGTTTTTATTTTTTTCGCGTGGTATCGAATGGTATCGAGTATCGCAATACTTTTTTATGGTATCGATACCGAATCAAAATTTTGGTACCGAAACAACTCTACTCATATAGTACTAAGGCTGCGTTTTTTCTGCACAAGAATCTGTGTAGAAAACCTTCACACAGCAGATTTTGTTGCAGAAAATATCTGGAACTGAGAAAAAAAACGGTTCCACTATTACATGCAAAAAAGCAGTACTTGGCCTTCATTGTACTAGGAAACTAACAGTTAGCATCAAAGTTAACAAAATAGCACATTTCTTCACTGATGCGACATCCAGACTGAAGAGAAAAGGAATGTTATGTGCATCTCTAACATGCTCCGCCATTACTTTACATGGCATACAAGCTGCTAAACAGCACTTAGAAAATACAAAGAATGCTTGTAGAAGTGTAGCCATGTCATATAGCCATAAGGTAACACACTAATATAGTTCATAAGGATAAAATAAGTCCATCCAGTTCAGCCTGTTTTCCTGCAAGTTGATCCAGAGGAAGGAAAAAAAAAAAAAAAACACATGAGGTAAAGGGAATTCCTCATTTTAGGTCAAAAAAGTTCCTTCACAACTGCAATCAGAAGAACTCCCTGGATCAACAACCCATCCCTAGTAGCTATTGCCTGTAATATTATTACACTCCGGGGGGTTATTTTGAAAAAAAAAAATATATGTTACCTGGTCGTCAGCGGGGGCCGCCCAGGAAGGTAGCGTAAGTATTTCACTACCTAAATCTTAGTGAAAAGTCCTCTTTAAAAAGTACAATCCATGATTGACAAAGCAAGTAATAATACCCACAATTAGGGTGTAAGTGATAAGGAGGGTAGGGGTAACGGTCCCTATAATAACCCTAACTACCCTTAACAGCAAGGTTAAACCTGAGGATGCAAGTGTACTACTCTGGATCCTACTCCTCATCGCCCTAGTTACCCCAATGCATTTTTACCAATATGCTTTCATCAGGGGACAAGATGAGGAAGCAATATAAAATATATGAATCAGAATTCAAATAGAATTCAGTTGTCACTATTACACATAATGACAAATGCAGCAAAAGGGTTGTAATAATAAGGGGGTCATTAACTAAGACCGATGTTTTAGACACTGGTCCTAATATCTCCTACAGCTGGTGGTGGATCCGCCGGAATTATGTAGAGGCGCAAGCCTCTTCAAAACTTCAACAGATCCACCCCCGCTTCTAAATCCAAGTCAGCTTCTGCCTGAAACAGGCGTAGGAAATTGTAAATGAGACAGACCTACCAGCTCATCCCCACCACACCCACTTTTGTAGACCTGGCATGAGTGGGGAAAAGTCGCCGTTTGCGGCGTAACTAACCAATGTGCCACAATCTGCGCCTCAAATACACATAATATTGGCGGATTTCAGCTTCATAAATTCCCCTAAGTATCCACGACAGTACAAAAATGCAGCGATGAGCCACTGATCCAGACACACAGTAATCAGATGAAGAAAACAAGCTCTATTTTACCAGGGCTGCCAGATTCATGAGAGGATAGTGAATACGTACTCAAGACATATGCTGCTTGTACCAACAGGTTGGCTCACAGCGGACTCTGCAGGACTCTGCAGGAACAACCCCACTCACGCTTGTGAATAATCCTCCTTTTTCATGTAATGTATTACTTTTTACTTTAACTTGGCATGTGGGGCCACAAATACAAATAGCTGCTCTAAATCATCATAGTGTTTCCAGCACAACCTGACTCATCACACTTAAGAACCTTATCATTTCCAAATGTCTTCTACAGTCACTTATCCGCAACTCTTCCAATTACTTTCGCTGAGGAGTTTCTCTCGGTGTCCTTCACAGGCCATTTCTTACCAATGATGGCAGCCAGCACGACAGCTTCGATATAAAAGAAAATACGAAGGGGAAAGAGAAGATGTATTTATGATTGGTGGTTTCTAAGGTGCCGACAATTTCCACAGCACTCCCATTATTCCCACCCTAGTCGTGCTTACAGCCCACTTATTGCTATTCTGACATATGTATTTCAAGCCAATTGACATCACTGTTAGTTCTGTAGTTTAGACTCCCATTACTATTTCGAGTCTTCGGCTACTTTTACATCAGCATTTTTATACAGGTTTTGACATATGGCACAGGATTTCAAAACCCGAATAAAACGCTTGACATTAGTTGTCTCATATTTCAGGCAGAGCGGAGGGAGAGTTGTCTTGCTGCAGTCTGTTGTCTTTGAGCCAGATAAAGGACAGTAAAGAAAGGAGGGTTCGATCTGAGGCTGATGGAGCTTGGGGGTCTGATGAGGGTCTGGTGAAAAACATATATTTTTCTTATTTTCTAAATCTTAGGTGTGTCTTCTAGTCTGGCACGTCTCCTAGTCTGAAAAATATGGCAAGTATAATGCAATAATAAAGTATCCATAGCCTTTAGGTGGGTGACTTCTAAATGTTACCTAAATGCTCAATGCATTTGAAGTCTTCATTTTCAGTAATACCGTATTAACAGTTTACACGTTTGACAAAATAATGCATAGATCCGTAAGGCTAGTGTGTGAGAGTTATTTCCTGGCCTGTATGCTGCTCCTGTGACAGTGGTTTTTGGCCGCCCTCCACTGTAATGAACTGTACTTACATAAAGCCGTCAGTACAGTTCATTACAGCAGAGGACCACAAGGAGCAGCGTTCAGGCCAGGAAAGGACAATCGCACATGGCGCATGCTTCCCGGACTAAACAGGTTCATCTGAAACTAGCCCAAGAGTACATGAACTGACACATTAAGCCCATGTTCACATTCCGGATTAAAATCCAAAGGGTATTTAAGTGACACAATCTGAGGCCGTATCCCTGGATTTCTGCCAAGAATTTGCTACAGGTGTGCAAAAGATGTGGATTCGCCCCAATTTAATTAAAAGGAATCTGTCACCAGTGTCGTCCCCATCACAGTGTTTGCGTAGACACATAGCTGTAGTTCACCTGATTAAAATTATGTTTTTCTGTTGTTGACCCAAGGCTCCCTTCCCAAATTATGAAATGCTTACCCAACATGCAAATTAGGCCTTTGGTGCAATTAGGGTGTCTCCTTTGCTCTTGTGGTCAGCCCCTTGCTGCTGTGTCACTGGCTGGCCCGGTTGATCAAAGCAGCCAGGGAGGGGCTGGCCACAGAAAGGACTGGAGCTTGGGTGCCAATAGAGCAATGGAGACACCCTAATTGCACCAAAGGCTTAATTTGCATATTAACAAGAAATATGATAACTCGATATGGGCCCTCAAAAGAAAAACAGCATTGCGTCAAAAACATTCCTGGTTGAGACTGCCAAAGTGGTGAGAGCACCTTGGAGATGGGGGAGATGCTCTGCATTGCGGCATAGTAGATTGAGGGAGCGAGGCAATAGCTTCCTCTCCCATGCTGCAAGAGTGAGGGAGAAGAGCCCGTCCTGCTGCCGCTGCTCTGCATCGGAGCACAAATACATTATCTATTGGTTCCTGAATATGGTAGCTGGGGTGGATAGTTTAGATAGGGTCATATCAGATCATGCTCCTCCCATATGCTTAATGTTGGAAGGTTTAATTTAAAAAAAAAAAAAAAAAAAAAAAAAAAGGAAAGGAAAGGTGAGATGAACTGGAGATTCCCAGTTCAGCTAAGTAGTAATCCTGAAAAAAAATATAATAAACCAACATTATTGAAAGGCGAGTCATGAATACAGACAGGCTTACAATAAATACAAAATGGATCCCTCAAATAAACAGGAGCTGTGAAAAAAACAATGCCCGCTATCAGAAATTAAAAAGTGATTACGGCCACCAAGAAGACAGATTTTTTAAATATGGCAATAAAATCAGGGAAAATGCTTTCAAACCTGTGAAAACGTTTCTCTAAGGAAATGCCCCTTGAGCATATAAAAGCAATATGGGATTCAAGAAGCTAAAATCAAAACCAACACTAAGGCCCCTTGCAGACAAGCGTGAGCGGATAGGTCTGGATGCGTTCAGTGAAAAATGCGCTATTTGGCCATTCAGTTTTCCCTCAGATTGCGTTCAGTTTTTATCGCGTGGGCGTAATGTGATGTAATGCGTTTTGCACACGCGTGATAAAAAACTGAATGTTTACAAAACATCTCTTAGCAACCATCAGTGAAAAACGAATCGCATCCGCACTTGCTTGCGGATGCGATTTTCACGCAACACCATTCACTTCTATGGGGCCAGCGTTGCGTGAAAAACGCAGAATATTGAACATGCTGCAATTTTCAAGCAACGCACAAGTGATGCGTGAAAATCACCGCTCATGTACACAGACCCATTGAAATAAACGGGTCCGGATTCAGTGCTCGCATCACGCACTGCAACCACGTGGAATACTCGCCCGTGTGAAAGCATACTGGATGATTTTCAGACTTATTATTCAGAACTTTATAAAAAAAAAAAAAAAAAAAAAAAAAAAAGAAAACGATGACAAGGTTGGGGGTATGTCATTACTGAGAAAGTCTCGGATGAACAACTATTGACTGTAAATGCCCCTATAACAGAGATAGGGCCCTTTCACACTAGCGTTTTTGCTTTCCGTCATAGAGTTCCGTCGTCGGGTCTCTATGCCGGAAAAATCCTGATCAGGATCATCCCAATGCATTCTGAAAAGAGAGAAATCCGTTCAGGATGCATCAGGATGTCTTCAGTTCAGGACCGGAACGTTGTTTGGCCGGAGAAAATACCGCAGCATGCTGCGCTTTTTGCTCCGGCCAAAAATCCTGAACACTTGCCACAAGGCCGGACCCATTGAAAAGGCATTAATCCGGATCCGGCCTTAAGCTAAACGTCGTTTCGGCGCATCGCCGACATTTTTCTTTTTCTGAATGGTTACCATGGCAGCCAGGACGCTAAAGTCCTGGTTGCCATGGTAAAGTGTAGTGGGGAGCAGTATACTTACCGCCCGTGCGGCTCCCAGGGCGCTCCAGAGTGACATCAGTGCGCCCTACACGCATGGATCACGTGATCTATGGGCATGGGGCGCTCTGACGTCATTCTGGAGTGCCCCGGGAGCCGCACGGACTGTAAGTATACCGCTCCCCCGCTCCCCACTACTACTATGGCAACCAGGACTTTAATAGCGCCCTGGCTGCCATGGTAACCTCAAAGCATTTCGAAGACTGATCAGGATCCTGATCAGTCTTGAAATGCTTTCAGGCGACTTGTGTTCTGACGGATCCGGCGGGACGGAAGTGCCTGCCGGATCCTCAGAACGCAAGTGTGAAAGAGGCCATAGAAGTGGAGGGAGTGATCGAGTTGTCAGCAAATAATAAAGCATCAGATTCGGATAGATATGTGAACAAGTTTTTTAAAGATTCTATGACAGGAGATTAGTAAGGAATTAGTGGACATTTAGAGACAGATGATGGAGGGGCAGATGAAACAAAGTCCAGCATAATTGCATATATTAAAGTGTTTCTGATCCGTTTCTGCTGGGGTCCTATACCTCTGATAAACCAAGATTTAAAATATATAAGTAAGTTCTTAGCTGCCAGGCTAGCAAAATACATGCCAGAATAAATATCTCCAAACCAGAAAGGATTGTCAAAGGAAGGACTTTTGTTAAAGAGAACCTGTCATCAACTTTATGCCCATACTAACGGCAGCATAAAGTAGAGACAGGTGAATTGATTTTAGCGGTCTGTCATTGATAAGTGGTTGCCAAGAACCAACATCACAATCATTGCAGACTGGGCCTGGAAAAGAGTCACGGCCACCTGAGAAGAGTCCTGGTTATTCATGAATTCCTGCTCTCCCTGCCCACCTGCTGATGACTGACAGTCTTCTACCTAGTTTTCTCCCTTTCTCTCTAGGAGAGAACTGCCAATCATCAGCAGATGGGTGGGAGAGCAGGAGATTATGAATAACCATCACTCTTCTCAGGTAGATCTGACTCTTTTCCAGGCCCGGGCTGCAATGATTATGATGCTGGTTCTCAGCAACCACTTACTTTTAGCTCATGAGTGACACACCGCTGAAATCAGCATTTCTGTCACTATTTTATGCTGCCCTCAGTGAGGTCAACATAAAGTTGATGAAAGGTTCCCTTTAAGAGCATCAGAAAAGTGTTGGATAGAATAGATTGGGTAAAAATGAAGAGAAAAAGAAGAGTTGGGGATCAGGGGACCCTGGCAATATTAATGGCATTTTACACTGTGAAGTGGTTACTTGAAGCCCTCTTGTCTATAGGGTTGGGGGGGGGGCTGATGTTAAATGTAATAAGATCAATATATAGCAACCCCAAAGCACAGGTGATGATGGGTGGGGAAGCCACCCAAGTTATTGAAATGGGTAGAGGCACGTGGCAGGGCTACCCCCTGTTCCCTCTGTTCTTTGACAGAAGACAGAGGAGCGTTGCTAAGGCTCAAAATGGGCCACTTTAGAGCTATGTTTCTAATAGAAATGTATGATTTCAGTAATTAAAGTATCTTACAAAAATGGTCAGTATCACTGCCCCTAGACATTACACAAATAAAAAAAAGAAAGACAGTTACACTAAGGGTACTTTCACACTTGCGTTGGTGCGGATCCGTCTGTTTATTTGCACAGACGGATCCGCACCTCTAATGCAAACGTTTGTATCCGTTCAGAACAGATCAGTTTGCATTAGTTAAAAGAAAAATGACAAAATCCAAAACGGATCAGTTTTGAATTACATTGAAAGTCAATGGGGAACGGATCCGTTTTCAAATGCACCATATTGACTTACATTGTAATTAAAAACTGATCCGTTAGGCTCCGCCTCTTCAGACGGACACCAAAATGCTGCATGCTGCGTTTTGGTGTCCGCCTCCAGAACGGAATAGAGGCGGAACGGAGCCGAACTGATGCATTCTGAACAGGTCCTTATCCGTGAAGAATGCATTGGAGCTGAACTGATCCGTTTTGGACCGTTTGTGAGAGCCCTGAAACGGATCTCACAAACGGAATCCAAAACACTAGTGTGAAAGTACCCCAAGTGTGGAAGCTGTGCCAAAATCTGTGTGAAATTTGCTTTTGAAGTTAAATTCAGCATTTTTCTTGTTAAATTTTCTTTCAAATTGATTAACCTCCATCCAGCAATATCCCTCATTTTATACATAAGGCGAGTAGTCAAAAGAAAGGCCTTACAAATGAAGCCGAGAATTCTGAACATCAATATAAAGACTAGCATGTTTTTAATACTCTCAACGTCGCTTTTCAGTGGGAGCACAGAGCCAAACGCACATTACTTCTTAATATTTCAAATACAAAATAGAAGATAACTAGCTTCAATACCAGGAAATATTTTTTTTCTTGTTCAAGCCTCCTTGGAAGCTCTTGACTGCTGCGTATATATAAGAACTTGACGACAAATATGTCAAGAACCTAGGGGCTTGGAGGACAGCTTCATCCTGGTAATAACAAGTAGGGATTTCACGTTTAAAGCCTTAGGGAAGAAAAGACTTAGAAAGCCAACTACATTCTTTTTCATTTCATACAGCGTCACTTTGTTATAGAAAAGTTTAATGTTTTGACTGACTTCTGTGCTGGAAAAAAGAAAATGGTTTTATGAAGTTTCCGAATCATAATTTATCATGACAAGGTGTGTAAATCATAAGAGACGACTATGACCATTATCAGCATTGTTACCAAACACGTGCTGGAGATGAAAAGGAAGGCAGTTTCTTTCTAGTGTCTTCTAAGGTTGTTCACCTAATGCTATATGAAGTAGCCATACAGGCAGATGATAATACATCCCTACGCATGTTGAGTCATGCATGCTATAAAGTCTTTCAGCATTCTGTAATAATTGACGATTCCCATTCTTAAGCCTCAAGGGAAACAAATTTTGTTTCATACTTCGACATGATTAAGTAAATTTTCCAGCTTCATAATTACATGCTGAAAGATTAGAATAACAAAAGCATTTTAAGTTCTAAAAGCTTCATTCTATGTTTAAATAAAACTAAATACCAAAAGCCAAACGGTTTCATTTTTACTGCACTACTATGAAGTAAAAATGTGTCTAATTACTATTGGGCTGCATCCTGCACAATATGGAATGGGCTTTCAGGGAGTGCTATGGGGATAGATGCATACTAAAACCTAGTCAGTCAGACAGAAGGGTAACGTGGTGAGGGCTTAAAGCGCATCAGTCAGCAGATTTGTTCCTATGACACTGACTGACCTGTTACATGTGCACTTGGCAGCTGAAGGCATCTGTCTTGGTCCCGTGTTCATATGTGCCCGCATTGCGGAGAAAAATAAAGTTTTAATATATGCAAACTAGCCTCTGGGAGCAATGGGGGCGTTGCAATTTCACCTAGAGTCTCTGCTCTCTCTGCAACTGCCCCTCTGCACTTTGATTGACATTAGGAGAAGTTAGGGCCAGGTATGATCACGCTTACACTGGTCCTGTCAAAGTGGAGAGGGTTCAGCAGTTTTAGAGAGAGCAGAGCCTGTAGGTGTAAAGACAACTACCCCGTTGGTCTTAGAGTCTCATTTGCACATATTAAAAAAAAAAAAAAATCTTAGCTATGCGGACTCATGAACATGGGAACAACACAGATGCCTTCAGCTACCAAGTGCACATGTAACAGGTCAGTTTCACAGGGCTAATCTGCTGATAGATGCAGGTTAAGACCCTATTGCAGGGATGGGCAAACTCGGCTCTCCAGCTGTTGTAAAACTACAATTCCCACCATGCCCTGCTGTAAGCTGATAAGCTGTAAGCAGTTTTTGCATAATGGGAGTTGTAGTTTTGCAACAGCTAGAGGGACGAGTTTGCCCATCCCTGCCCTATTGGCTACTACTGCACCACCAAGTCACCACGATGAAACTTTAATGAATTCAAGAAGTTTTCCAGGCTCCAGATATCGGTGACCTATCCTTAAAATCCCTACTCAAGTGAATGCGATAAGCTGCGGTAACCTGGCATGGCCACTATACTTTAAACCAGGGATGCTCAACCTGCAGCCCTCCAGCTGTTGCAAAACTACAACTCCCAGCATGCCCTAATAGCTGTAGTTGTGCTTCCCGTCTGTTCAAAGTGATAGTTCCGACACTGGTGGCTACAGGGAACAGCTATTCAGTGGAGGTCCCTCCACCATCTGATACTGTTCAGGCTACTTTCACATCTGCACTTTGTATTCTGGTTTTGAGATCCGGCAGAGGATTTGGAGGAAAAAAAAAAAAAAGATTTTCTATCAGATCTCAGAGCAGATGTCCAAATAAAATACCCATTCTTCGTCAGACGCCCCATTCTTTATCACACCTCAGATCAGACCCCCCCAAACTTCCATCAGCCTCCCATCAGACCCCCCAGCGTACATGGGCCTTAGATCAGAACCCCTATTAAACCCCCAATCAGCATCAGATAAGCTAACCATCAGACATTTAAAAATAAAAATAAACATATGTGTGAGAGATATATATATATATATATATATATATATATATATATATATATATATATATATATATACACAGATATAATAATAATAATAATAATAATAAATAATTTTGCCTCACTTGATTGCTCCGGAAGACCCTGAAGATACAGGACTCCCCACATCTATTCTTCCAGGTCCGGCTGCATACTGTGACCTGACGGCATACAGCGTGGACGGTCAGGACACGGTGCACAGTGGGATTCAGAAGAAGACCAGGGAGGGCGAGTACAACCAGTGCAGCACTGCCCTAACCGCCCCGTGCCTCCCGCATGCTGATGACCACTTCCATAATGGTCAGACTGTAATACACAATGCCACTTTTCCCTCACCTTTGGGCAGAAAAAAGTATGTGTACAATTTTAGCATTTTATTGTGATTTATGTTCACCTGCTGGTATTGTGACTGAAGCACTCGGAGACTTTTGGCCCAGGACTTCAGCATGGCATTAATTACCATAATGAGATCATAGAATAGCCCTTTACAATCACAGTCCAGACCACCTATACTGAATGATTCATTAGGAGACTATGTGTAACACTGGCAATTACCACATGGCTTAAGTTCAACAACATTTGACAGGTTCAAAATGCTTTCCTTTTCATGATGTTAAAGTTATCCTGCAGCAGGCTAGACATTGTTTCACATCATTCAACAGTATAATACGTGCAGATTTACCCAGATGAAGAACCAGGTAAAAAACCCTTTGCTCCCTGGAAAACACCACAGCCATGTGACAGGAGTATCGTGCGCAATAAAATTCATGATCACCTCTTATCAAATTCATCAGACAAACTATTAGTAGTCGCAGGAAATCTGAATCCTTCTTATTTTGTTAGACAAATAAGATCTGAAGCAGACTGGATTATTCGGCTCCCTGACAAAAGGTTTTCTGTTCCTTACATGTCATAAAAAGGAGATTAAGTAGAATAAAAAATAAATGTTGGTATGTTTCACCAGACTGTATAAACAGAAATATTCTCCCAGGCCATGTGGCTCCATAGCATGAGAACATACAGTAGGGATGCTGGACAAATCCCTGGGGCCAGGAAGCCAATGCACAACTGGCTACTACATTTCAGACTATTTTTTTTATTCTCTCTGACCACTGGAAAAAAAAAAACTGCATTTTACTAACTTTTGTACCTTGGGGCAGATTATGCTGCTCGAGGACAAATTACTCCTGAGGCCAGTGAATGGCTACAGCATTCATGTGACAAAAGGACAGGATGCCATTACTTGCGGTCCATCGGGGACAAGAACCTCAATTTTGAAAATGTGAGTGGCTTTCTTTCCCAGTTTCCCAGCATAATTTTATTTCACACAGTCAGACAACCTCAGTCAGCGCTGCTTGTATCTGCTGCTGTGACTTTCCCTACCACAAATTTCAAGTATAGGCTGCTGGTGGCACGGTCTACATTATTACAGTACTAGATGGGATGGTAAACCAGGTCTAATAACTCTAGGTGGGGGAGGTCCTAATGTTGGTAGGGTAGAGAGTGAGACTGAGGAACACTCTCTGCATTTACTCCGGAGGGCGATGTGATCGGAATATGTTATTGCTAGTGCGGGAGGTAGGAAAAATGAGGAATAAGTTCCGTAATTACACAGGGTGGGGTGTTGAGGTCTTTATCTGAATACAATATGGGGTGATCAAGATTGAGCTAGTGGAGGGGTTTATGCATTTAAATTTGCATACCAAAAATTTGATTTGCCTCCTAGTTTGCAGTTTAGGAACAAATGGATCCTATGTATTTTAACACACCATGTGACACAGGCTACCAGGTGCAACAGAATGTTACCAGCAAAACGCAATGGCCCATTGAATACATATATAGTCAAAAATCACTGAAATAAAGTGGCCTTCTGTTGCACCTGGTAGCCTGTGTCACGTGGTCTGTTATAGGTGAGGCTTGCAGCCTTATTCTATCTCACATTGCATTAGTGATCCTACTAGAAGGTATATGGAAGCCTGGCTGTGAGTTGGGTCTGAGCACCTATCGGACCTTGTTCACACACCATAAGTAGTCTAGTAGTAGGACCCATTGCCACACTGAGACACCTTGGCGGTGGTGCAAAAGGGCTCCGATATGTTCTAGACTGGAATATGTTGACGAAAGTCTCAGCTTTTAACATCAGCTTGAGGGATTAGCCAGCATTGTTAGTTGCTTATCATTGTGGTGCACCTTTTTCAGTGATTTATGTAAACTGCTGTTATGAAGCCTGAGAGAAATGAATATGCCGTCTGTGATCTCAGCCAGCCTGGTGTAAGAGAGGGAGCCAAAGGGGAATGTGATAACAGGCTGCAGGGAGAGAAAGAGATCCTCCTCTCCCTGTGTAACTGTACATAACCCCATGGGGAGGGATAACATGGACTTCTATGCATGTCATCAATCTCCTTTCCCATCAGTCAGAGAATACTTGCTGAGGCTGGGCACTTGGTAATCTAATACAGCCAGATGTCCCTAATTAGGCCGTTTACTGATGCCACAAAACAGATGTGTACCAGCAACTGCCAGCATCTGTCGAATAGAGACGTAGCCACCATTATTTTGACTGGCTTAACATACAAAAAAAAAAAAAAAACACACACACACACACACAACAGCAATACTACAAATTGCATTAAAGTGACCATCCCGGCACACCTGGTGTCAAAATAAAGCTAGATACATACATAAGTTGCACCAAACTCATGCACCACACACAAACATCAATAACGTTTACATTTTACGTTGTCCCTATCCTGTCCACAATAAATTATCTGCATTGCATCCATCTGAACGCAAATTTAGTTAATGCTTTATATTAGGTTAAGGGATTTATACTTTTAAATTTATATTACAGTTTGCATAATAATATTAACTATATAGCGCCACCATATTCCACAGCGCTTTACAAATTCATAGGGTTCATGTACAAAACAAAAGTAACTGGCTAATATACAACTGAAACAATAGGAGTCAGGGCCCTGCTCACAAGAGATTACAATATATGAGGAATAAGGAGGGGGGTGATACATAAGGTAGTTGATTGTGATATTAGGATTCCAGCCATTATTGAACTGACATTAGTGGGGCCGACCGATCTGCTTCGGGTTTGGGACTACTAGAGGATCGTGTTTAGGTCAGAGGAGTTGATAGGGGAGAGGTTTAGTCCTGGAAGTGTCATTTTAGGAGGCTTGATAAGCCTGCCTCAAAAGATGTGTTTTTGAGGCACGTTTGAAGGTGGAGAAGTTGTGAATTGACCTAATATTCCGGGACAGAGTATTCCAGAGAGTAGGTGAAGCTTGAGAAAAGTCTTGAAGACGGGAGTGAGAGGTCCGAATTATGGAGGTTATTAATGTCACTAACAGAACAGAGAGCACAAGTAGGATGGTAGATGGAGATGAGGGAGGAGATATTTGGAGGTGCAGCAATGTGGAGAGCTTTGTTGGTAAGAAGTTTGAACTGTATTCTGTGGTGGATGAGCAATCAGTGAAGTAACTAGCACAAACTAGTAGCATCAGTGTAGCGGTTGAATGGATAGATAAGCCTGGCTGCAGCATTTAGAACAGACTGAAGGGGGGACAGTTTAGTGAGAGGAAGACCGATTAGTAATGCGTTGCAGTAGTCAAGGCGAGAATGAATCAGGGCAACAAGATTTTTTGCCGTTTCCACCGTAAGAAAGGGGCTCTTGAGGTTCAGACGACAAGAGCGTGTAAGTGATTGAATATGGGGAACAAAAGAAAGATCAGAGTCAAATGTGACCCCAAGACAGCGGGCATGTTGCACAGGAGTTATGATAGTGCTGCAGACCGAAATTGAACTATCAAGTTTAGGTGGGTTAGTAGATGGGGGAAAGACAAGTAGTTCAGTTTTTGAGAGGTTCAATTTTAGATACAGAGAGGACATGATGTTAGAGACAGCTGATCTAATGTAGGAAAACCTCCCTAACAACATATATAAGAGGAAGGGTAGTAATGGGCGGCTACAGTGGGACTGCTGACTATGGGTAGTGAAGAGATCTTTCCCTATCACTCACCCTATCTTGTCTCAGCCCAAGGGCAACCCCTAGTGGTGGGGACCCCCGTCCTCGTACCTAGCCTCCTTGCCCTGTAATACACCCTTATTCCTCTGGTTGTACTATTAACCTATTCACAATCCCAACAATACCCTAAACCCCGACGCGTTTCCCCAACTCGGGTTCATCAGGGGGTACCACAATTCATATTTGTTGGAAATAATGTACATCCCAATCCTGTTCCAGAGATGCGGAACCCTGGAGCCGACGGTGGTGGTCAGATAATGGACACCTGTGTAAGACATATATACGGAACAACCGTTAGCCATACCTTAGTCTGCCAGAGTGGGTGATGAGATGTTAAGATCCTTCCATCACTTACCCACACCGAAGTCCCTCTGTGTTTGGATAGCCAGGATGGAGTGTGTTTTTGTGTGTAAACCTCTGCTTATATATAAATGTATTTATCCCCTGTGGTAAACACTGTAACGGAAATAAAATCAAAATGGACAATTTGCCTTTTTTTGTTGCTTCACCTCCCAAAAAACAGAATGAAAGTGGTATCATTTTAAAGGGGTTGTCTCACTTCAGCAAGTGGCATTTATCACGTAGAGAAAGTAAATACAAGGCACTTGTATGTATTGAGATTGTCCATATTGCTTGCTTTGCTGGCTGGATCACATTATACACTGCTCATTTCCATGGTTATGACCACCTTGCAATCCATCAGTGGTGGTCGTGCTTGCACGCTGTAGAATAATGTGCTGGCCTCTGGTGGCTGGGACCATAGGAGCACACGTAGGCGGGTGCTTTTTCCTATAGTGTGCAAGCACAGCCACTGATGGTTCTTTTACTCTGTAACTTACATTTTATTTATACATGTTAAAAGTGCAAAAATCTTCCCAGCTGCCAGGGGTGCAAAATGTTGAAATACCACTGCCAGCAAAAAGCATTATGAGCCTTTTTGTTTTTAACAGAAATGTACCAGCAGGACAGCCTCTTAAGCTGGGCATACACATGATATAAATGGTGGCAAAACCCTTTTTATATGACCAGATTAAATGCCAGTTGACTACAGTGAAATTCCATCACAAGAGTTGTGTCCTGCACTTATCATAACAACTGCCGTTTTCTGCAACTTACGTGATTTAACATCACGGCTGCACAGCAAAGAGCTTATTTAGCTGACAGATGCAAATCAATGCACTGATCACGAACTGCAAAAGATGCCATGCAGCAATAGCCAGACCTTAGATGATCTGCTGTAAAATGCTAGGACAGTGGATACAACTGCATCCTTAAATACCCTGCCTGAAGCCATTAATAAAAATAATCATTTTCTATTCTTCTAAGGCTACTTTCACACTCGCGTTTTGGCTTTCCGTTTGTGAGATGAAGCAGAGCCAAACGGATCCGTCCTGGCACACAATGTAAGTCAATGGGGACGAATCCGTTTTCTCGGACACAATCTTGTACAATAGAAAACGGATCCGCCCCCCATTGACATTCAATGGTGTTCAAGACGGATCAGTCATGGCTATATAAGACATAATACAACCGGATCTGTTCATGACGGATGCATGCGGTTGTGTTATTGTAACGGAAGCGTTTTTTGAAGATCCATGACGCTAGTGTGAAAGTAGCCTGAAGTCAGTAGCTGGTTAACAATATTTGCACTGGAACTTTAAACCCTAAATGCAGTGGTGAATCTGCTCATACTGTTTTGGATAACATGGATCATGAATCCAACATCTATGGCTGGATTCAAACAGGCAGCTTTTTTTTAGTGAAGTTTCAGGGCTGTTTCGGTGCAGTTTCTATATCCAGTATAGTCAATGGACGTTAACATGCTAGTATTTATTTCAGATTTTGGCTATTATACATGACATCAAATTGCAGATCCGCAAAACATGGATGCCAGCCGTGTGCATTACGCATTTTGCAGAACAGTCCTATACTTGTCAGTAATGTGGACAAGAATAGTACATGTTCTATATTTTTGCAGATTCTACAAAACGGATATACAAATGCAGAATGGGTCCGCATCCAACCCACAAAAAATGCGGATCAGACAAAAAAAAAACAAGTTCGTATGCATGAGGCACATGGAGGTACTGAAGTAAGACCATGTGCGTCACCTTAATACAGGCATACAGCATGAAGGACATACCTGTAAATACAACAGGAAACTTCTCCTGCAGCAAGATCCTTCTGGATGTTGAAGGATAAAGATCCTGTAAGGTTATAGCCATGTGACCAGTAACAAGTGGATGTTATTGGTCACATGGTGATGACATCAATTGACCTTTAACCTGTGAGCACAAAGCACCGCAGTGACCATCTCCCCCTCCCTGGCACTCCACTACCAGGCCACTCAGTTATTTTATTGGTAGAAGAAGTAGGGCGGGATGCTCTCCCTCCTTCCCCACTAGGCAGCCGCTTACGAGAACATGGCGTGCACTGCGCTTTGCACGTGCCATGTTTTCTGATAGGGACCGATACTAAGCATCTAAGGGAACATTAAGAAAAAGACTCAGCATATCATTGTATACAATTGGATGCCTTCAGAGCTACCTGCATCTCTATAGCAGTCTTATTATTGCCCAGTACAAAATGGAGCTGCAATTCAGTCATGTGATGAACCCTTAGGCCCCTTTCACACGGGCGAGTTTTCCGCGCGGGTGCAATGCGTGAGGACGCATTGCACCCGCACTGAATCCGGACCCATTCATTTCTATGGGGCTGTGCACATGAGCGGTGATTTTCACGCATCACTTCTGCGTTGCGTGAAAATCGCAGCATGCTCCAGTTTCTGCGTTTTTAACGGAACGCAGGCCCCATAGAAGTGAATGGGGATGCGGGAAAATCGCAATCATCCGCAATCATGTGTAACCGGTTCAGTATTATTTCACATTATAACATAGTTATAATGTAAAATAATACCCTTGGCCATCTTCCTAATGTTGAACCCGGTGCAGAATGGGTTAAAAATAATAAACTAATCATAACTTACCTGGTCCATTTGATCGCGAAGCCCGGCATTTTCTCCGTTAGCTTGCTACTAGGTAAAGGACCTGTGATGATGTCACATGGTTACATGGCCCAATCACATGCTCCATCACTATTAAACAAATGGACAGTCACTAAATTTTGCACAGTAGTATGCAGCGGCATACTCACCTAGGGGTCAAGCCACACAACTGTTATGGGGGCTGGCACTAAACTCCTCCTTCAGATCCAAATACAGATCAACAGCAATAACGCTGATATCATCCTAGTGTGTGACTGCTGCAAAGAATTTTAGTTTTACACCTTCCATTAATTTCAATGGTAAATGTATAATTTCATATGCACTGAGCTTCCCCTGGTGGTGGTTGCAGGCAGTTTTATTATGTAGTATATAATGGGAACCCAGAGACAAACTGGTATGGGGGAGATTTATCAATGTTGTCTGGTGTAAATGCATTAAGAAATATGGTGTTCAGAGTGCCATAGAACTGTACCACCTTTTCCCATATAGAAGTTGGGTGAGGAAGAGTGCAACTTTATTTTCTCTTCACTTAATAGTAAATTTGTTTAAAAATCTCACTATAGCGGACCATACTAATATTTCCTATGGGGCCTCATGAAATCTGTACATGTCCCTAGTAGAATGTAAGCTACAAACAGGGCCGTATCCGTCTCACCTCAGGCGGCAGCAGACCTCCCCATGGTTCCCATCTCATCTGTTCACTCCTATAGCAGGGCTCCAGATGGCGACTAAAACGGTCGCCAATGCGCCTTAAAATTTGCAGATGGCGACAAGACTTTTTAGTCTTGTCGCCATTTGCGCCTGGACCGCTGCGCTGCCCAGTATTGGTAAAAAACATGGAACAGGCTGCTCTCAGTGCTCCTGTTCTCTTCTAGCACAGTGGAGAAGGAGGGAGTCCCTCCCTCCCCACTGTGACGCTGCAGCCGCTGCCACCAATGATAGCAGGGAGGAGGAGGAGGAGCTGTGGCCGCTGCGCCACCAATGGATGAAAAACATAATAATGCAAGTGTCGGCAGCGATATATCACTGACCCGGCCTCACTAGTAACAGGTCATGCGATCCGCGGCAATTAACCCCTCAGATGTGGCACATCTGAGGGGTTAATTGCCGCGGATCGCATGACCTGTTATTGAGGCCGGGTCCGTGATACCGCTGCCGACATTTGTATTAACGCGTTAAAGAACCTAAGTATCGGGCTACATAGAGCGGCGCCCAGGGATCCAAGTGCACTTACTAATCTTCCTGGGCGCCGCTCTGCTCGCCCGCTGTGGCCCCCGGTATATTCAACATTGAGAGCAAGGAGGAGGAGACGCCAGTGTCTCTCCTTCTCCCTGACAGCAGCGCTGTCCAATCAGAGCTCAGAGCCAGGGAGGTGTTTTTTTCTCCCTGGCTCTGATTGGACAGCGCTGCTGTCAGGGAGAAGGAGAGACACTGGCGTCTCCTCCTCCTTGCTCTCAATGTTGAATATACCGGGGGCCACAGCGGGCGAGCGGAGCGGCGCCCAGGAAGATTAGTAAGTGCACTTGGATCCCTGGGCGCCGCTCTATGTAGCCCGATACTAAGTTTATTTTCTTTTGACCCATGAAAGGTCTTTAATTAGAATTCATTGGTGGTGCAGTGCAGTGCAGTGCAGTGCGCCCCCGTATTAGTACAATGGAGGGTCCCCTCCATTGGTGGCAGTGGCAGATTACACTGCTGGGGCTCTGATCAGTTACCATGGCAGCCAGGACGCCTGAAGCCCTGGCTGCCATGGTCAGCTCCCTGCTCCCTTTTTTTTAATTATATGTTATATGTACATTTTAAATTGGCGACTAAAAAATTTGATTTGGCTCCTAAATTTTTTAGGTTAGGAGCCAATGGCTCCTGGTTATTTTTTTTAGTCTGGAGCCCTGTATAGGCCACTAGGGAGGTGGTTAAAAATACTGAGGGCACTACAAGGGGGCATTATTATTGCATTACTAATGGGGGTACAGCGGGGACATTATTATTGGACAAAATACGGAAGGCAATACTACTAATGGGGCACCCTTGAGGAGCGTTATCACTATTGGGGGCACTATTGGAGAAAATTCTTATCATTGGTGGGACTTTGGCGAGCAGTATTACTATGGGGGACTATCTGTATAGCACTATTATTTCTGCAGTATAGTATTTGGGGGCATTGGGGAGCACAGTGAGAACAGTATTGGGGGTGATAACAGGGTAACACAGTTGGGGCACTAGGAGGGTGAGGATGATGGAAAAATAAGTACCCTTATTGTCTATGTGGCTGACTTAATTTGTCAAGGTGGTCTGCTTCAAATGGAGAAGATGAGGGGAGAGAACATCTACATCATAGACATAACCGGATGTAACAGGTATGTGGTGATATATTCTCCTGTATGTTTGGAAGTGCTGTATATAATGTTTATACAAATAAGTAGAGCTGGAGGGATGGGTTGGAATGATAATCTGAAGGGGGGAGGTGGGCTTTTTTAATTTGTGCCTCAGGCAGCAGAAAATTAAAAATTGGATGTTCTTGCTAGTGAAGTTTGTACTTCTGCTTCTGATTCCTATTACGTCCAGATTTATTGTAGTTATTATCTATAAAATAATGTGATGCAACATACATCATTATGTCAACTAAAATAATGGTCTCTGAACTTCTAAATTACAAGACTTTTAGGAAGTTTATTAACTAATTCATTCTTCATTAGTAAAAAGCGTCACAGGCAAATTTTACTTTATAAAAGCTTATAAAATAATTATACGTTACCCAGCACAGAATTTTCAGTGAAAACTTAAACTGTGAAACCCTAGGGCAGTCTAGATCTTCATTTATCAGAACGGTCTAACAGAAAACCGACCACAGCAACAAAAAACAGAGGAGTGCGTTGTTCCAGAGCAGTTTTAGAAATAAATGCCAAGTTCCTTTTGGTTGATATGGGCAACAGGAATAGCTTTTCCATTAACTATTTTGAGACATTAATGAAATTTGTGTGGATTTTGGTACATTACTAGACAATATTAAACATAAAGCAAACTGTATATGCATATTGGTATATTACAGTGGTCCCCAACCTTTCTTACCTCGAGACAACATTCAGCACTGAGAGATTGTGACAAACCACACTTGACAAGCAGCGATTGTGGAATGCATATAACAAATAGGAACAGCCATATGAATGCAGTCACCCAGGTGGGCATCTGTTCAAGCTTTAGACTTCAATATTTTCATGGCTGCAAATCCAGATTCCCCCTGTAGTGCCTCCAGTAGTTATAATGCCCCCTACAGTGCCACTAGCAATTATAATGCCCAGTCTAGTACCACCAGTAGATCTAATGCTCCCTGTAGTGCTACTAGTATTTATAATTCCCTCAGTAGTACCACCAGTAGGTATATTTCTCCCTAGAGATCCCAGTAGTTAGAATTCCCCCTAGACTGCCCCCAGTCGGTACGTTGACTATGTAGTGCCCCAGTATTTATATTGCCCCTAGTAGGTTTAATTCCCCTATAGTGCTCCCAGTGGGTATGATGCCCCTCAGATGTTCCCTCAGTAGATTTATGGCCTCTGGGCCATATGGTACAAAACCCCAGAGTGGTTACATAAAGTGCGGCACCTGAGGGGTTAATTGCCGTGGATCGCAGCGCCCGGGCACAGGCAGTTGCCGGCAATGAGCTGCTTCTGCCTGCATCTGTATAGTAAAAGACACTCCTCATTGGTGGCCAGTGACCCGGCCCCCCCCCCTCGCTCTATTGGTGGAAGCAGCACAGGGGGAGGGAGAGACTGCCTCCTTCTCCCTGTGCTGCCGAGGAGAACATGGCCGCGCTGAGGGCGGCGCAGCCACGTTCTCTGATAGTGGGCTGTGCAGTAGCGCAGCCCAGTATCGATAAAATACTAATCCTGGTATCGAGCTCGATACCAGAGAAAAGTATCGATTGGGTATCGAAACTTCGATACCCGAAACAACCCTACACCAGTGAGGGATAAAATTGGCTGCAGCAGTAGAAGTAATGTCACTGGGCGCAGCTTGGGAAGATGACAGAGTGGGGGAACTGTATTGGAGCAGTCGTAGAAAAGGAAGGTACTTTTCTTTTATTAATTTACCAGGCCCCTAATCTGGTAAAAAAAAAAAACAAAAAAAACAAAAAAAAAAAAAAACTTGACAGCCCCTTTAAAATGCTCTACCCTGTTACTTGTATTTTTTTATTATATTTCATATGTAAAGTACCTTGGCAATCCCTTCATGAAAGGTTGGCAGCCTCTAGATTAGGGGTGCAACACATGCCCTAGTCGCAGCTCAGCCTTATTGAAGAGAACAGGGGTGAGCTGCAATACCAAGCACAGCCGCTATACAATGTATGGCACTGTGTTTGGTACGCTGGGGGTGCTGTGTGTCAGGCCCCTCTCACATTGATGACTTAGCCCGAGAATACTGTAGGTCAATGTGTAAATCCCAGAGAACACTAAATATAACACCCACTGATAAAACATCTGGGTCCAAAATGCCTAGGATTGTGCATGTGTAAATGTGACTTACTAAATGCTAATTAGCTAAGCTTCTAACTAGGCTTTTGTATTCTTAATTCATCACGTACAGTACTTCTGAGGTTTACATATAAAGTATCAGCACAGCAGTGTCCAAGTTTGCCATCGTCTTCTTAATTGCTTTTGCATATGATGCAGCCTGTTTACAAGCATGTACACATATGCCTGGTAAAGTAAATCTCCTCCACACTTGCGAAGCAATTTACTAATTATTTTTACAAAACAACTGAAAGGTGGCATGAAGCAGGAGGTGCTCAACCCAAAAATGCAGTTGTGTATATTATATACATACATATACACACACACACACACATACATACATACATGGAGCAGATCCTGCACTTGTGGCCCGTTCCTAATGGCGATCCCCAGCAAAAATGCATACGGTGGAGGATGCCCGCAGCGGACCACAAGTACCACAATAGACATCCTACACAAGATGGCAATTGTGTGGATGTGATAAATCATATAACAATATAGCAATAACAAATGACAAGACAGGTGCACACTGCGGTCTTACTAAGCCCTCAAACTGACACAGCCCTCTCCCTCCTCCCATTGCAGGCATGCTTTCATGCTGGAGGTAACTGAGGAGTTTGCTGCGAGTCGGCCTTATACATTCCTGTAATTTCGCCCACTGGCCCCTGGTATTGCCCATATGGCACAGGTAGGTGAGTGTTAGGTCCCGAGCTACTTGAGAAACCTTGGCGTGGTGCTCAGGCTTAGACAGGTTCTCCACTGCAGGATATATTGACTAATCTCTCAATTATAACATCAGTTTGAGGGCTTAGTAAGACCACAGAGTGCATCTGTCTTCTCAACTTACAAATTATTTTCTCTCGAAGGGTACACTAAGAAAATATTTAAAAAAAAACATTTAGCTATTGGTTAAAAATAAAAACGACATAATACAAATTGAATACAAATCTCCAGAATGTATCTGTACTAATTTACCATGAAATCGACACTCTTAAGGAAATACAGATGTAGTCCTCTTCCTAACTGTTGCCAAGAAAAACTAGCCACAAGTGAGTCTTTCCAGGATCAACTGCTCCTGTTCACAAGCGCGTTTGCCTTGCTTTTGTTTTTTACAATTTGCCATTGTGTCGACAAGTCACTTTCATGCATGTAGAATACACAGTAGAAGACAGTATGCATTTTGCAAGACTGAAAACATTTTGAAATGCTGATAAAAAGATTTCATAGTTTGTTACTTTCTGGAATTTTGGTATTACAGAGAGCAAAGGGGATTTTAGTTAATTATAGGGAACAAAGCAAAAACATCAATAGCTTGAGAAGTAAAACATTTTCAGCAAAAATGATCAAAGGCGCATGTACCATTAGCATACTTCAGCAAACATACAGGACAAAATATCAGAATTACTTAAAGAGGACCTTTCACTGGTCCTCAGTTTATCAGTTAATGGTATGTACATGCAGAGCGGCACCCAGGGATGTCCCTGCACTTACTTGTATCCCTGGGTGCCGCTCCGTTCGTCCTCTGAAGCCCCCGGTACCGGCGCTCCTGCTGCTGTAATTTTGCCTGGGGCGGAGACTTCTTCTTCTGCCCTGGGCGTCTTCTTCTCCCAGGGCTGGAGCGCTGGCAAATCGCAGCGCTCAGCTCATATTCAGGATATGAGCTGAGCGCTGCGATTGGCCAGCGCTCCAGCCCTGGGAGAAGGAGACGCCAAGGCAGAAGAAGTCTCCGCCCCAGGCAAAATTACAGCAGCAGGAGCGCCGGTACCGGGGGCTACAGAGGACGAACGGAGCGGCACCCAGGGATACAAGTAAGTGCAGGGACATCCCTGGGTGCCGCTCTGCATGTACATACCATTAACTGATAAACTGAGGACCAGTGAAAGGTCCTCTTTAAACTAATTTTAGGAAAATTACTACAGAAACCAATGTGGCCAATGGGGGGGTCATCGGTGTTGGCATATGCCTTTATTCGTTGTTTTTTGTTTCTCTGCTCCTACATGGGAAAAGAAAAGCAGAAAACGTACCCAAGGTGTGAAAGTAACTTCACATATTACTGCACTGATCACAAAAAGCACAGTTCTAGTAATACAGCAGGAAAGCAATGGCGGTTTCAAATACTCTGCCACTGCCCTGCGGGTCCACCAGCGGTTCTCAGCGCAGATATATAGCAGGTATTCAGGTAATGGGGTGCATGGTGGCTCAGTGGTTAGGACTGAGCCATCGTGTACAAACCAAGGACAAAGTCTGCATAGAGCATGTATGTTCTCCCTGTTTTTGTGTGGGTTTCCTCCGGGTACTCCGTTTCCCCCCCACACTCCAAAGACATACTGATAGGGAACTTAGATTGTGAGCCCCACTGGGGACAGCTTGATGCAAAGTCTGTAAAGCGCTGCAGAATATAGTAGCGCTGTATACACAAGTAAAATAATACAGGTCATATAGTCAGTACATGCTGATCCAAGGAGAACATTTCGGGAAATCTCTTCTGAGGCCAGTAAAGTGCTGAGATAAGCAAGTTACACTGAGCAGATTTCTGCGAGAGTGCAAGTAAAAATAAGATAGTTTGCAATATGTCTTACTCCACTTATTAGACTTTTCTCCTTCTCTCCTCTCCCTGCATTCACCATTCACTCTCAAATCACTGCAAAAATCTGTCTTCAGTGATGGCAGGTTACCAGTTCTTTGACAAATCCGGTTATAGATGAGGCCCATGTAAGCTATGGAGAGGGGAGGATGAGAAGACTTCAAAGATAACACAGTGTAATCTTGAAGAGGAAGTAGCACTCGTACAAGCCCCACCTTCTCTTCTACAAGATGATGATTGGGGGGGGGGGGGTGATGCCAGTCATTGATCATCAGGCATTGATGACCTAATAGGTCATTAATATGTACTAGCTGCACAACCCTATGCATTCCTCGAAAGACTTAAGTAAAAATGTGAAGTAGTGTTACTCTTGCGATATTACACTAAAGATCCCATTCAGGGCTTATGGCAAGTACACTATGCCAAAAAAAGCTTGTCAGATCGACCACAGTCTATGACATCAATGGGAAAACGAAATGTAAACAGTAATCTTGGGTTTGAACATATGCACTAAAAATGAATGTATTTATGTGCACACCAACAATACCACTATATGTTAACCAAGCCTAGACATGCTAAAAAGGCAAAAGTGCTAATTTATCACAAGAGTAATATTTGAAGTCACTTTTGCTTAATGCTGTGTTGATATATTTTGGACAAATGTATCAAATGTCACACACTGTTTGTTAAATTTGGCAGATCTGGGATATTTTTAAAAGCATCCTAAAATCTAATTGTGGGAGGGACATACCTTATGGGAATAAAAGGTTAAGGAACAAGAAAAAAAACAATGTGGATAAATAGAACTGTAAAGAAAGAAATACATGACAAAAGGAAAGCATTTAAATCACTAAAACAGGAGGGTAGCGAGGAAGCACTGCAAAACTATAAGCAAAAAAAATAGAATATGTAAAAAACAAACAAAAGTGGCCAAACTAGAGATAGAGATTAATTGCCAAAGAGAGCAAAATGAACCCTAAAATGTTCTTCAATTATATAAATGGTAAAAAGTATAAATCTGAAGGTGTTGGCCCTCTACAGCCAGCGTAATGAGGGGGAGAACTGCTATTTAAAATTTTTTGCTGCAGAATGTAAAAGTAAATTACTCATTAAAAGTGCCCCGTCTGACCCAGGAAGAAGTACAACAGCGACTTAAAAAGATTAAAATAGACAAATCACCAGGACCAGATGGCATATACCCCTGTATCCTAAGAGAATTAAGTAATGTCATAGCCAGACCCTTATTTCTGATATTTAAGGACTCTATACTGACAGGGAGTGTTCCACAGGATTGGCGCATAGCAAATGTGGTGCCAATATTCAAAAAGGTTCCAAAAACAGAGCCTGGAAATGATAGGCCGGTAAGTTTAACATCCGTCATGGGGAAACTGTTTGAAGGTTTTCTAAGAGATGCTATATTGGAGTACCTCAATGAAAATAAGCAAATAACGCCATATCAGCATGGCTTCATTTTTACACCAGAGTTATGGTGCAAGTTGGAGCTAACAGTTGCATCTTAGGCCATTACCCTTTGAAGCCACGTCCCTTTTCTATTAAGTCACACACCCTTTCTGGACTAGGCACAGATTAGCTCTCCAAACCTAGATGTGCCAAATCGTGTGACATTTTGGTGTCATTTACTCCGTCTACATGCACTTACATTAGTAAATGTGGGCCATTATATGCAAAGTTAAATCAACATTTTGAGAACAGAAAAAAAGGAGGACGTCTGAATAAATGTCTATACACTATGTAATATTGGACAATATATTTTTTTCCTGGCTAAATTACAATGATATGTTGACGTCCAACTGCTTTTTCTTTTACCTTACATGAGGTATGGATGAGGACTGATGTAGCCGGGACAGACTGTTACATTGGATAAACTGCTTCCAACACTTATTATTTTGCCATGTGCAATATCCGATACGGCAGTTTGACATTTACGGTAAGTTTTTGCTCTGCTCTCCAGCTGATAAATCAGTACGCCATGACATTAATATCTAATCACAAACTACACAAACTAAAAGAAGGGGAAAAAATTGTGAACAGCATGTCACGATCAAGATAAAAAAATCCAGTTTTTTCACAGGTGCTCAGAGCCGACGCAGCGAGCTTCCGTTTTGCACAAATGCAAGCAATTACCAACGTAATCCTAGAAAAGAATTCAAAACTAGCAAGAGATTGCAGCTGAGTAATGGCAATTACTACTTTCATTTCCTATACCAAGGAATTCACTGCTCAAGTGAAAGGGAAGATTTAACGTGTAACTATCTAGTCTGCCTTTTCTAATGCTCATTGTAAAATCTACATCTCCCACATTCAGCAAGTTGTCAATGGTACATGTAGCAGACATCTAATCTGCGGACGGGATTCCGGGATTCTTTTCTGGCAAAGGAGCAGAATACCGGACACTTCCAGGGCCCGTCGCATACACCATAATGGGATTTATTAGGCTTCCAGCATTTTTCTGCATTCTGCTACACAACACACCTAATTAATTAATAAAAAGATGGCCTACTGAAAGCAGTAAGACAGTAAGCAACAGCAATATTACGAAAGCAGTCATTAATTATAAAGATGGGTAAAACCACCCAAAATACATAACAAAAAGTTACATGTAAATTATATGGCCACTTGAACATCAAAATACATCTGTGCTTGTGAGCACCGCCTAACACATTGGAAATATCAAATAAAACTTAATAGTATATTTAATTTAGAAAATTATACAGAGGGCCCAATTTCGTGGGCTCAGAAGCGGACCCTCTGCCATGTTAGTGATAATGTCCTGGCACAGGCAGAGAGCTTTTGCTCCGGTCTTGATGACATGTATGAATGAGGCTGGCAGCGTAGCTCACAGCCTTCTTTTCCATCATGGCTGATGCAGAGACAGAAACTGTGGTTGGCCTACCTGATGAACTAAACCAAACGGCTAGCCCCGTCATGATTTCACCAACACGTAGGGAGGAAGCTTGCTGCCTCTGTCCGAACGTCATCGCTAACACAACAGAAGTTATGAAATTGGGCCATCTGTACAGTTTTCTGACGTTCTATTACTTTTGTAAACGACTCAAGGGATTTTTAGGTCACTGGACATCCCTCCTCCGGGAAGAATACCTGCCTTGTACTGGAACATAGCTAGAAGGGTTCCCCAGCCACAAGAGCATCGATTCGTTTGGGCCATGTGATTAACACCAAGACTGTGCAGACCAAGTATTTCCACAACAATGGTGATAAACAAGGTCTTTCTCCAAACGGTTTCCATAAAATTGAAACCACAGAACTATAAAAATGTGAATAACACTTCCCGTCACTACATCCAAGCCATAACGTGGGCCGGCAGCATTACTTTTCTTCCACACAACTTTACAGGGATTATTCTCTAGATACCTGTATGATGAAGAATTATTGGTCAGATGTGCGGGTCTTCATCAACCATTTGACGTATCCATGAAACTGACTCCACAAAGTAGTTGTGTGTGTTCAACTGATCAGGTTTTTCCTTTATAACAGAAAATGTACCTGTATATTTTTTGTGGTGCGTTTCAGTTTTTTTGTTTTTTAACTTTGAAATCTGCATATTCATCATAATTCACAGTCCATAGTAATAAAACGTGCCCCATAGCATGGACGCTTCTTCTGCTCATAGCTTCAACCCCATGCTTTGGGACACGTGTTATTACTATGGACTTATTCGTGCACAATATTCAGATTTCATTCACTTTATGCTGTTTGTAAAAGCAGTGCTTTTTTCAATTCTACATAAGAAGCATACACGATTGGCTGGGGTGCTTTTGGGTGCAATTGACTGATGAAGGGAAGGCTGTGAGACGTTCAGCTACACATGGCATACACAATATGTTCAACCTGAACTTTCTATGTACAATAAAGATGGCAATGCAAGTCTTAGGGTCCATTCACACGTCCGCAAGTGTTTTGCGGACCGCACATGGCCGGCACTTTAATAGAAATGCCTTTTCTTGTCTGTGTCTGCAGACAAGAACAGGACATGTTTTATTTTTTTGCGGAACGGAAGTGCAGATGCGGAAAGCAAACTGCGTGTTGTCCGCATATTTTGCAGCCACATTGAAAATGACCGGGTCCACACCTTTTGCGGAACTGATCCGGACCCATTTTGCGGACGTGTGAATAGACCCTTATACAGTAAACGTCTGCATACGCCTCAGCACGCAGAAGAAGTGTGCTAGTGCAGGTTAGGCTTGCTTACTCTTCCATTACTAATATATGTCTGAGAAAACTAAGACTGAGTGGCCTTTCCTGGCACAACCATGCAACGGTTTACCGCAAACTGGATCTGCGACAAGTATAGGTGAAGCACCAAAAGTATACTCTCCCCAGACAAAAAGAAATACAGTTTAAATGATTGAGTTGTCTAGGGCTGCACGATATGGCAATTTTGTGCGATTGCGATTAGGGCCCTAAAAATTGCGATAACGATATGCGATGCGATATTTTTAAGGGAATTGTGCTAGAGGTCTATCTGCTTGGATTTTCAAGGTAAAAGCGCACACAGATGACTGATAATGTGAAATGTAGTTATGCTGAACTCAAGAACTGAAATGCGCAGTGTTTTTCAAAATAAAATACATATTTGCATTACTGCAAAAGTACAAAATACAGAACTTGCCATTTTCTTAATAGCGCTGCACAGAACAGATAAATAAAATAGATATAAGAACGTGTTCATTAAAATAATGACTTTCCACCAGCCCCTCCTCCGTCCCGCACTGTTACTGATGTATCGCTGGCCGCGCTGTGCAGCATAGCGGCCGGAGATACAGTGTCAGTGTCACGAAGAAAGTCAACCATCGCTTTATAAGACACACTGCCATTGTGTCTTATAAAGCGAAAAATACAGTAATATAATTGCAGCATTTTTGGGTCAGCAAATTGCGATTGCGATATGGCGATTAATTGCGATAACGATTGCTTTCGCGATATATTGTGCAGGCCTGGAGTTGTCCTTTATTATCACATTGTTTAAATATCCCATTGAACCATACCGTGCTCCATTAGGGTGCAGCTTCTCGTTCAGGATTTTCAACCCCTTAACAACCAGGCCTGAAAAGGCCTTAAAGGGATTGTGTAAGCAGTATATACTGATGACCCATCCTCAGTATAGGTCATGAATAACTGATCGGCAGCTGTCGGACCCCCACCGATCAGATATCAATGACCTATCCTGAGGACAGGTCATCAATATATGTATTGCCTGCTCATGCCTAGTCTAGTACTGAAGAGAAGAAAGCTATGCTCCCTTTAATGACCAGCATTTTTTTTTCCTTTTTTCTTTTCTGCATTTCAGCAGCCAGAACCTGGTGTGGGCAATTTCGAACGCTAGTTTGCGCTACTTTTTCAAATGAATCTGCCATTCCAGCAGACTTTATTTTTTATGTGTATGGCGACCTTTATGCTTCCTGTACACGGTCAGGTTTTATCACGTCTTACATGCAGTTTTGAAGCTAAAACCATGTGTGGATGGTAAAGGAAGAGATGGTATAAAGGGAAGACGACTTATCCTTCTACTTCTCTTCTTTATAGCCACACTGGGTATTAGCTGCAAAACTGCATCTGAAAACCTAATCAGAAGCTGATGTACGAGCAGCCTCACATATGATAATTTCATTATAATTACCGGACAAATAAACCCAGCGGCAGGCATTTGAGCGTTCACAGAAGCCTTATTACTGCTCCTTTTGCCTTGTCTGTACACGAGGAAGATGAAACAGAGTACATGAACTTCCAGTACTGAAGAAAGCTATGCTCCCAGTCAATAACGCCTATCAAACACAATGCGCTACCTAAGAATTATACATTTTATAGGAATCCGTCTCCAGTGGCCACCATAGACACATACAATTCTGTTCCTGAGTTAAGACCCCCTTTCTAATATACAAATGAGGGCTTCACCTAGTTGCATCCGAGCTCGACTCATTTCTGTGGCAACAGAAAGAAGTGGATTATGGCTGCAACAACAGCAATGGTGACACCCTCATTGGGCCAAAGGTCTAATTCCCATCAGCACTCAGGAATAGACCATGAGATCAACAAGAAAACTGCATTTTAATCAGGTAATGTGTGTATGAAGAGAGTCTGCTAGGGAGGTCGCAGGTGACCGATTCCCTATAAGCTCTGCGCGTTCAACCACTGCAAGGAGAGCGCACACTTTACAAATCTGATTGTAGTTGCTCTGTAAAAGGAAGAGTGTCAAGAAAATGACAGCACAGGGAAAGAGATGAAACGCTGCCAAGTATACAGACATACACATAATACAGCTCTGAGCCTGTCATATTACTGTACATGAATTATGATAAGATTATTTGCATTCTGCACGGAAGATATTCAGCCTGTACATTATGAAAAGATCAGTGATGATATCTACGAGACGTCACAGCTGAGTATCAGCCATATAAAATGATACTTGTAATAATAAATCTCAGTATAAGGCCTCATGCACATGACTGTATGTTCGGTGCGGGTCGGGCGCAGACCCATTCACTTCAATGGGGACGCAAAAGATGCGGACAGAACTCCGTGTGCTGTCTGCATCTGTTGCTCCGTTCCGTGGCCCCGCAAAAAAAATAGAGCATGTCCTATTCTTGTCCATTTTGCAGACAAGAATAGGCATCTCTATAATGGGCCGCCCGTTTCGCAAATTGCGGAAGGCACACAGAGCGGCTTCCGTGTTCTGTGGATCCACAAAACACACACGGTCGTGTGCATGAGGCCTAATGCTGCAATAAATTTTCATCACATTCCCCATGTAGTTAGCTATATCCCCTTAAGGGGTAACCGCAGATCTTTACGCCATTGCTCAACTTAGTTCCTTACACATCATTCGGTTAGGTCCCATTGTTGGTCAGCATTTACTTCATTTCAATGAGGCCACAAAAAATGAGGACAGCACACATGTCCACGCCCGCAGTCCAAAAAAAAGATATAGAACATGTCCTATTCTTGTTCATTTTGCAGACAAGAATGAACTGTTCCGCACAAGCACAGAAGACTATCCGTCTAGTGGCAGTGGTCACCACCACATTGTGTCCTATGGGCACAGCGGGGATGAGTGATGTTTGCAGACCTGGTTGGCATACAGATATGTCTATGTGCAATGCTTTTTACAAACTGGCCATGAACAGATACGTGAAGCTACTTTTTCAGAATATGTTTGGGTCTACATGGTCATATAGTGAGCCATCATCTGTGTACTAGCAGCTTATGTCTGGTAACATCATTACAGCAATAGGGATGGTGGCACATTGAGTCTTTGATCAAATGTGCAATGGAGGCTGATTTTGCAAGTTCTGTCAGATGTAAAGGAAAGAATTGCGCTGCATGCAAAACGACAGAACCCATTATGGAAACTGTCGGGCGACGGATTAAGCACAGCAGCATGGTTTCTGATATAAACCTAAAACGCAGAAGTGAATGAAGCCTCAGACAGCTGCTCTCCTGCATGGTAACAGCACCCACAGTTCTGACACGTCTTCAGATGCAAGCACAGTCTCGTGGATGGTGGAGGCAGAGGAACAGGATGTCTGCCGGCTCCGGTCTACAGCACCAGGTCAGGGAGAATACAATATATTTTTATGGGGCTTTGTTCTGCAATTAGTAAGTCTCTTGCACACAGCCATATCCGATCTTCAATCCGTAAAAAACAGATAGCTTCCATGTGCATCAATAGAAAGAACAGAGAAGAATTGGACCTAAGGTGAGATCAGAAGGGGCATGCAGAGGAAGCAGGAGATGCAAGGGTGCACAGAGTGGCTTGGGCCTACCCTCAGTGCACTTAACTGCTCATTTGCATATGGATTAACAGTACTTTTTCTCGAGAACGAAGCAATGGATTGCAAAGTGAAAGCTCCCATTACATTCAGCCATATGAGCCAATGTGCCAGGTTAACTGACCGCCAGCGAACAAACCCAACTTCCCCTGTGTGATCAGTCTTTCAGTAAATCACAAAGTATAATAAAGTGTGATTTCAAAGCAGCAAATGCAGCACAGGGTGGACCACGGAAAACAGAATCTTGTTCTTGTACAACTGACACTTGGTTTGTTTTCAGGTCTTCAAGTCCGCTGATGTGCACCTCCTGGAATGGTTTTTTCACATTACTTTCCTTGGGCTTCTCATGGTCCTCTCCAATGACTGGTGTCTATTTTTTTTGGCGCTGACCACTTATCTTATGGCTAAAATATGCTGCAGATTTTCAGCGGTATAATTCATAATTAAGGCCACTTTCACATTAGCGGCATCCTTCTCCAGCGGGTAAACAGCCTGCCGGATCAGTGCTGCCGCTAGTGCACGCGTGCCACCGGCAGTCCGCTCCGACCCTATTCACCATAATGGGGGCTGGCCAGAGGTCTGGCCACAACATGGCAAACATGCCGAGAGGCGGCTGGAATAAAACTACAACATAATAAAACTACCTGCCGGAACAGCCTGCCGCTAATGTGAAAGTACACTACATGATGGCGTTTTTTCTGCCACCAATTTCCAATCCATTTCAGAAGTGGCATGTTACTTCTTGGAAGCAAATTACAGATGCGTTTCCCATTTAAGTCAATGGGAAGGGCCATAATGGCTAGCGTTTTTTGTGCACCTACTGATCTGCCAATGTTTTTTACGTGGTGGATTTTAGTCAGGCCATTTCCACTGCTTTTTTGCCGAAACTAGAAGATGCAGAAATAGACCAGCAAAACAGTCCTGAGTTTCTCTTCCTGAACATACGTAGACTTCCACTATCTGAGTTTTTACTGGTTCAAATATGGCATGTAGGAAACACGTACCACTACTGCCCTCCACCAAGAGTACCTACAGGCAGGGAAGGATACGATGGGCCTCATTTATTTCTTACACCGCTCTAGTGAAAGGAAATCCAAGCTCTGATTAGTTGCTATGGACGAGATAGACGGTTTTAGTTATATCTCTCTAGACAGTGGAGAAGGAAAATGAGGGGCATTACATACCAGAAGTATCTCTGGGGCCACAACTATTTTCTATGCAGTGAAGGAAGTTGCAGTGCATCCTGGGAGATGCACGTGCTTGATGATTTGTTACCCTTCCTCCAGACATGCGAGTACAAAAACTTTTACTTTTGTGGGATGTCATAAGGGTGCTGTTAAAGCCACACTACAAAAACCACATACATTTTTGCCATGGTGTTCGTGGCTGCAGCTTTTGCAGGTGAAACCGATATATTTAACATGCCTCACCTGTAGAAATAAGTGCACCAAGAAACATGGAAACATCACATGTGCTTTCTTGGATTTGGTTTAGATGCAATTTTAAAGGGGTAGTCTGGTCTCAGTGGTATCCTTCTGCAAGGAAGAACTGAGCATTACTTACTTGACAGATCCCGCACCGCCACTTCGGTTCACCCAGCCTGGCTCTGTTTACACTGGTGCAGCATCAATGTCATGTCGACAACATGTGACCACTACAGCCAATCACTTCTCGGCAGAATGCTGGGACCAGGGATTGGCTGAAGTGGTCACTTGTAGTAGACGAGGCCGCGCCGCTGCAGCCGGGTAAACAGCCAGGCCGGGAGAATTGGAGTGGCAGCGTGGGATCACGTAATTAACACTGAGTCCTTTAATGCAGAAGGATGCCATGTGTTTTCCAGTTTCTTCCTGAAACCAGACAACCCCTTTAAAGGGAATTTGTCACCTCCAGAGAGTCCTTATAAGTACAATACGTCTACAGAACACCTGCCGCTGACCCTGGATCAGTCATTTGTATGTCTATACACATCCCAATCCCCCAAACTACACATGGAAAGCATTAAGAGTAGGGATGAGCGAACCTGTGTTTTCAAGTCTGGCGTACAAGGTTCAGGTTATCTAAGAATTTCGTTATGGATTCCGCAACCATAAATGATGGTCCGTGGTAGTGGAATCTATAAAGGAATTCTTAGATAACCTGAACCTTCTACACTGAACTTGAAAAACAAGTTCACTCAACACTAATTAAGAAGACTCCTGTGCATCCACAATAAAGTCCCAGAAGAAGTCCTCTCTATGTATTCTGTAAATAAAAGAAATAGTACCAGACACGCTCAGGGCAGTCCTCTTCCTTGCTGCTGCAGGTTCCTGTATGTGTTGTGGGAAGCAATTAACACTTTTACAGTTTAAGTCAAAAAAGTTTGGAACCGCGCGGCTTTCAATGGGGGAGTTCCAAGGATTCACAAGGCCACAGCTTCCGGAATGAAGGGAAAAGACAGCACCCACACCGAACGGATCAAATCCACAGTGTTGAAGTAGCTGCAATAATTAAACACACATAGTGCAATACGATTTTAAAAGAAGCTAATCGCTATTTATTGCACTTACAAGATGGATGGTCGAAACACATTCATAGCAAATCCTTGTGCAGTGATCACATCAACACCCGACCCGGGTTTCGCTCCTTCCAAGCTTCGTCAGGGGCCAAAGTGTATCCCATCTGGGGATACCCCTCTCATTATATAGTGTGGGTCTCAGCTGGTGACTAATTGCCATTAGCTGCCTGGTTAATACCAAAGGTCGATGCGATTGAACCATCGATTAAAAACAAAGTATTGCACATACAAGTCTAATAAAAACATAAACAAACTCATCATTATAACATTCTTATTTTAAAATAAGTATCGGGAAAAGAAAGTATATTTTCCCGTATAAGCACAAGTTTTTCTCTTTTCAAAATTCACTGGCTGTACAGCCAGATCGGCCTGACAACTTAGTACAATCAATCATCGCTTTCTTTTACAGTTCATCCCGTTATTCACAGTGTATCATACTCATTTTGAGGACCTTCTATTCAAAAAGTTCGCTCACATCGGGCTGAAAAAGAGTGGAACTATTTTTCAAGGACCTTTCATTCATGAAAAAGGTTCCACCAATCAGCGTCTACGCACCTTAGAAACCCCGCCCTCACTCCGATCCACCCCATTCCTTTTCATTGGTTGGAACCGATGTGGGCGGGGGACCAGACTAGGTCACGTGTTAGTGTTCACCAATAGAGGCATCATTGTTTGAAGAACAGAACTAGAGGGAAGGTCAGTCTTACCATTGTAACATTCTACTGATAGATGTACCTGGATACAATTAGGGAAGTAAAAGGATTGTGTGAGGTGTATGTAAGAGAGGTAGTAGTAGAGGTGGAACCTTTTTCATGAATGAAAGGTCCTTGAAAAATAGTTCCACTCTTTTTCAGCCCGATGTGAGCGAACTTTTTGAATAGAAGGTCCTCAAAATGAGTATGATACACTGTGAATAACGGGATGAACTGTAAAAGAAAGCGATGATTGATTGTACTAAGTTGTCAGGCCGATCTGGCTGTACAGCCAGTGAATTTTGAAAAGAGAAAAACTTGTGCTTATACGGGAAAATATACTTTCTTTTCCCGATACTTATTTTAAAATAAGAATGTTATAATGATGAGTTTGTTTATGTTTTTATTAGACTTGTATGTGCAATACTTTGTTTTTAATCGATGGTTCAATCGCATCGACCTTTGGTATTAACCAGGCAGCTAATGGCAATTAGTCACCAGCTGAGAACCACATGAGAGGGGTATCCCCAGATGGGATACACCTTGGCCCCTGACGAAGCTTGGAAGGAGCGAAACTCGGGTCGGGCGTTGATGTGATCACTGCACAAGGATTTGCTATGAATGTGTTTCGACCATCCATCTTGTAAGTGCAATAAATAGCGATTAGCTATGTATTCTGTAGCTGGTTTGTGAGCGCATAGCGGGCTAATGGGGGTATCAACATACAACCATATATTGCGTACCCACTGTTTGCAATCCGCAATATGGGCTCGGACGGCAAGCGTTCCTGTGCATGAGCCCTTATAATGATTTAGAATGCTGCGTGTTCCTGTCCGACCTGAGCTTTAGTGAAATGTACCGCGAGTACAAGTCGGTACAGCCGGGGTCTGGCAGGAACACACAGCATTGTAAGTCATTATAGTGCTGTGAGTTTGTGTCACAGGAGCAGTCTCAGGCCAGAAAACACTGCTGTTCCAGGTTTTGTCTGAAATTGCCCTTAGTGCCTGCTACATTCTATGTTACATCAGAACTGTTAGGTCACATTCATCCATAGATTTTTCTTCCACATTCATTCATTTTAGATGTCACAAACTGAGAGTCTAAGTTAACATGGAATAAACAGCAGCAGAAAAAACTGTGGCAGATAAGTAGCTGAGAACAGGTCATTTTAGGTTGTGGTTTTGTAATTTGGTCACTTTTTAGAAATGTTTTTAAGGGTCTTAGAAGAGTTTTTGAGTGAAGATGTTCTACTTCCTCATTGATTTCTATGGAAAACCAGGGTCAAATCTTCAGGAAATTCTGCATGAAACAAATTTCAGGTTGTTTCCATAAAGGATTTCTCTGCTGTGTGTGAACATGGTTGTAGAAACCCATAAAAGATAGAACGTCCAAAACGTGCAGGTTACTTGTCTGAACTGTGAGGTGCATTTTACATTCCACACCATGCAAACATAATATATCTGCAAGCTTCTAAATAATGTCCCGTATTGGCACAAAAAAAAAATAGAAAATAAATTTTGAACTTAATCCTGAATTTCCCTTCAGGCTTTGGATCAAAGTGATTTACTCAACTTGATCCCCATGACAAGCAGCGAGCCAAGCCCTGCTCGTTCTCAATCTATGCCTACAAACATAACTGTTCAGGACAAGGCGGCCACATGAGAAAGCACACTATGCTGCTCACATGCCCTGTTCTTGCCAACAGCTTTGTGCCATACTAATGTGGGCACCTAGGATGGCTGTTATGTAGGAGGATACAATGTGGCGGATGTGCCGTCTGATACAAGCACACACAACGAGCTGTGTGTACGGGGACATTACAACCGGTTGAGGTCTTTGGTAGATGAAGGGATTCTCCAGGATTTAATAACTGATGACCTATCCTTAGGAAAGGTTATTAATATCATCTCAGCGGGGACCCACACCACCGCACCCACATATCCAATGTTCACTGGAAACAGTGCCGCAACTACACAGCCCTGTCCGCTGTCCAGTGGATGGAGCCAGTTACTACAGTGCTGCCTTTATCCACTAATATACGCGTGCTGAAACATCCCAAGCATGCAAACTATGGCTGAATCTATTATACTGCTTCAGTGCCAGTCACTACTCCATATCTGGGCTTTGTGGTGAACTTTTGCATGCCTTTTGTCCCACAATTCCCTAGTGCATTTCAATGTCATGGGTAGAGATGAGCAAATCGATTCGTACAAATCAAATTCCTTCAAAGATCAGCCTCCTTGAATAGCGAGGGGCTGGCTCCGCAGCTCAATAGACTCCTCCTTGATTGACAGGGCCAGAAATCTAACCTGGTCCTATCAATCTCATGCCTGTGCCATTGCCCTGAACGGCGTAATGATTACACCTAGACGTGACCAGCGCATGCACAGTCAGCATCTTAGCTGCTCAGGTAACAGCAGCCTCTGTGCGTGCGTCAATGGAGGGCAACAGTGTGGTCCTGTCAATCAAGGGGGAAAGTCTCATGAGTAGCGTTGAGGAAACTTGTTTTTTTTAAGTTCAGTGTCTAAGGTTCGGGTTTATCGAAGAATCCCATCATGGATTCCAAATTCCGTTATGGTCCGTGGTAGCGGAATCCATAACAGGATTCTTCGATAACCCGAAACCGAACTTTGGACGCAGAACTTAAAACACAAGTTCGCTCAACCCCTACTCATGAGCAGCGAGTCCAGCCCCTCACTGCTCAAGGAGGCCGAATTTTCTACGAATTTGATTTGTACAAACCGATTTGCTCATCACTGGTGCTCAGGTACCCCCGACTGGGCAGTCATGCCAGAGAAGGGCAAGTGCTCTACTTGTACATGAATGACCACTACTCTGTTCAAACAGGAAAACATTGGATCCGTTCTTGTGTCTGGAGGGGTCCGCAGTGGTAGGACCCACAACAATCAAATGCTCATCTCCCATCGTGTGAAATGGGGATAAGCGTCATGTGACAACCCCTTTAACTGTTTCTTAACCTTCACATTAGCTCAGTACAAAACACCCCTTTAACCACAAACTTTGACACAGTATAGACAATAGACAATATAGACAATATCAAGCAGATGGAGATAGGGCCTAAAAGTGCTGGGACAACAGTGATGTTACTAAGGACTGGAAAATACAGCTGAAAGAAAGATTGGTTTTTAACCTGTGGTTAACAAACTTCATGGCCACAAAAGTTCTCATCAAGACCAGGAGACATATCTGGGCATTAAATGGGCTTTGTGAGACTTCTGATAACCTATCCTCAGGATAGATCATCAGTATCTGATCGGTGAGGTCAACACCCGGGACCCCTGCTGATCAGCTGTTTGAGAAGGCATCGGCGCTCACAGTAGCGTTGTGGCCTTCCCTCAGCTTTCGGTAGACCAATTGACGACACATTCATCGGTCACATGGCCTAGGAGCAGCTAAGCCCCACTGAAGTAAATGTGGCTGAGCACAACACCAAGCACAGCCATTTTACTATGTACGGTGCTGTGCTTGGTCAGCGGAGAGACGGTGCGGTACTACTGCAGGCACTGGGGACGTCACAAACAGCTGATCGGCAGAGGTGTCAGACCCCCATCCATCAGATACCGATGACCTTTTAAGGGATATCAATGTATTATTCAAGATATATTGGGACTCCAGTGACTAACAATATATAAAAGTAAGATCAAATACATGGTTACATATATTTGGTTAGGTTTCATGCACACGACCATGCCCATATTTCGGTCCACAAACAGAGGATCCGAAAAACATTCTGCTTTTTTTTTTATCACTCCCATCAATAGAAAGAACCATTCTTGTTCACAATACGGACCAGAATAGGACATGTTCATGTCCCTGTAGAAATGAATGGGTCAGTGTGCTATCTGTAAAAATGCCCCGACGATGGAACTCTAAGCCGGAAAAGAATAACGCTAGTGTGAAAGTAGCCCTAGGTGCATTTTGTAACGAGCCAGTAAATGAATAAAGCGCACTAATGAGCAATGTCAGAGCGGCATCTTCAGACTGCTGACGGACCTGGTACTAAAACAAGAACGCAGCTGGTAATGAATCTCAGCTGCCGAGCAGAGGTCAAATGTGGAACCGAGAGAAGATTTCAGCTTCTTACAGCCGTGGCTTCTATGCCTGGTTGCTAAACACGCAGTTTAATTACAGAGTTAAGAATATGGAGCGGCACTTCCAGATTTCTACATTTTATTTACCACTCCGTTAGGACATTCCAGAGAAGAATTATCAGCTCACTTCAAAGGCACTTCTGAGAATCTGAGCGGTCTGGACTAAACCTTGAAATATTCACCAATTCAATGGATATGGTCACAAGCCGAGTACGAATTCTTGTGGCAATGGGTATGTAACACCGTCTGTGAGACTGCAGACCCAAAATGTAAGCTCAGCAATACATTTTTGTCAGCCAGTAGCTCAGGCTGCAGTCTACCCTGCACGGAGAAGGACTTAAAGGGAACCTGCACTAGGCTGACCTCACAGAGGGCAGCATCATGTGGTGACCAACCCGCTGGTTTCAGCAGTACTTGTAGAGTAGGAACAAAGAGGGTGGAGCGGCACTCCAAGGAAATCACCCGGACTGGAACCAAGCCCATCAGGTAGCGCTACCAGTCCCCTGTAGTCGTCACTACACTTTCAGCGGTGCACAGCCCCAAGAGACGCGTGGATACAATAATCTTGAATAATGAAGAAAAGAACGGGGCGGCACTCACCAGTGAAGTTTATAGGATCGTTTTATTTAATATACCAGCGTGCAGGCAGTGTCGGGGAGAACGCCAAGGATTTCATGCAGTGAGTTGAGCGACGGCCGTTTCGCGCTGAAAGCGCTTCGTCGGGCTGCTACGTCAGAAGCGCGCATACGCTTGCCTTCTTGAGCCGTGCGCTCCCTCATCAGCTGAAAAATCAGTGACGATGCCACGGCGCTGCTAGAAGGTTTAAAAACATAACAAGGTAACATTTGTATTTGAAACATTGCCTTCTAAGATTTTTAGATGTCACATTGCAATGAATTGTCTCCTGACATCAAGGAAGACTGACTGTTTATTTTTATTTGTATCCTTTTTGTACCTTGTTATGTTTTTAAACCTTCTAGCAGCGCCGTGGCATCGTCACTGATTTTTCAGCTGATGAGGGAGCGCACGGCTTAAGGCAAGCGTATGCACGCTTCTGACGTAGCAGCCCGACGAAGCGCTTTCAGAGCGAAACGGCCGTCGCTCAACTCACTGCATGAAATCCTTGGCGTCCTGCCCGACACTGCCTGCACGCTGGTGTATTAAATTAAGCGATCCCATAAACTTCACTGGTGAGTGCCGCCCCGTTCTTTTCTTCATTATTCAGTACTTGTAGAGTACCGAGATGCTGAACAGCGCAGGGTGCGCCAGCACTGCGAGGGAGACCAGTCCAATGAGGCTCACTTTCCCCACCTCCAGACAATGAGGGAGATTTATCAAACTGGTGCAAAGGGAAACTGGCTCAGGTGCCCCTAGCAACCAATCACATTCCTCCTTTCATTTTCCAAAGGATCTCTGGAAAATGAAAGGTGGAATCTGATTGGTTGCTATGGGCACCTGAGCCAGTTTCCCTTTACACCAGTTTGATAAATCTACCCCTATGACGGATAGGTTTCTTTCCTGTGGTACATAGGACTCATTTTTTCTGTGTAAAGAGAGAAATAATAAGTACACTGAACGGGCAAGGCCTACCAGCTATTTACAAATTAAATACCATGTTGGATCCCGGAGATTTAGGAAGGATACTCATGGTATATGGGCAGTTATGGAGGGAAATCTCTTTGCTGCTGGGTAACTAGGCAGATTTGCCATCTGCTTAGTCATGGACCTGACTGCTCAATATAATGTCCCTGGGATTGAGGGTAGATTCCTCCTGGCATGGTAATAAAGGAGATAGGTGGTTGAAGAGGAAATGTGAAAGGGGTGATGGGGCTATACTAGAGCTGTGTGCCATCTCCTCAATGACCTGTGGGAGTGAAGCCCGGTTCACATCACCATTTAGTTTTCTGCTCTTCTGTTCCATCAGAGATCCATGCAGATCTCTGACGGGTCTAACAAAAACACATACACAACACAATTAATCCTCAAAATTAAGAATCCATTTGGGCCTTTTCTAAACATCCGTGCGACTAAACTTACGCGTACACAGCATTTTTACGCCATCCCCTCGCCACTGGAGAGTGGCAGGGCATGGCGGTGGCTGGACCAGCAAATTCACCGACATTTACTCCATAAAAGACGATTGTAATCTACTCCGGTACAGACTGCAGGAGGATGTGCCCAATTTATGAGGAGGCGTGCAGGGGATATTAAAGACAAGCGTCAAACGCCGGACTTTGATAAATAACCCCCACTGGGTCACTTCCTTTATTCTTTTCAGTAGTTTTAACAAAATTAACTATTTGTTATCTGTAGCAGAACCCAATCGCCGAGTTCTCGTCTTCATGAGTGGTGGGCTAACTCCATCCGCCTGTCAATGATTGACAATTTTCCTATCGCGTGCACAGGGAGGATGCTGTCAACCAGCTGCAGATGGCAGGGGAGCCGGCAGTGCATGACTATGAGGACTCACCTGCACACACACAGCATCGGACAGGCTTGGCTAGGCTTTCACCCAAAGTTAGTACGAGGGTTTACGTCATACAGAAGTATAAACTAAACGTATACCAAAAAGGTGTCTTGCGGTGTTTCACCCATGCAACCGGGATAACGCAGCCCTAAGGCTGGGGCTACACGACAATCTTCACCGTGATACACATCGTGTGACCAGAGATCGTCGTGTATCAGTGCAGCCGTAGAAATTAATTGGGTCGCAGACTCGCAGTGCCACTCACAAGCTGTCCTGACCCCATTCATTTACGTGGACAGCGAACCTTGGCCATGCAACGGAGTTCACTGCCATGCTCGCCTTGTAATGCCAGCCTAATGGGACTGACAGGTGGCATAAAGGCGCAGAGTTATGGGCATATGGGGGGCAGACATTCTTTCCAGACCTGAACAATCTGTACGCTTCTTTCCTCATAGTCATCCATTTTCATGACGGAAAGAGGAATTTGGATGGCGAGGACGTAAAGCCTCTTAATTCACTGCACGTGAGGTTTTTTAGTTTCACGAGCCAAAGCTAAAATACTGTACACAGGACGACTATCTAATATCCAATAAGCAATCTGTAAGAGGCAGCACTACTACCCTCCTCATCCATCATGACCACACATGAAGGAGCAGTGTCACCAGCATTCAGATGACAGGTGAGGAGGAGCAGCAGAAGTTTCTGTGCCGCAGGTGGAGGCTGGCAGAGGCTTACCCAGGTAGAGGCGCAGGTCCAGCAGAATCTGGGGGGGTCCTCCGTTCAGCTGGTAGAGCAGGGAGCCCAGGCAGAAGAGCAGCAGGCTGGCCATGCAGAAGCCGTAGTCTCGCAGCGTGCAGCGCGGAGACAGCACGGGCAGCCAGCTCCTGGTACCCGGGGCACCGTGCACGCCGGGCTTGCGGACATGGTGGTCGTGGTGGTGGTTGCAGTTAGTGGTCTTCTTCATCATATCTCCTCCTTACATAGCCCGGCAGGAAGAGCTCACCCATCCGCCTGAAGAAGACAGGAGCAGGAGCTGCCGCTGCCTTCTGGCTCATTGGAGAAGTTATAGGCAGAGTTTGGGAGAAGCCTCTTAAGTTCGGAGATGTGGTCTTTCCATTGGCCGGACGCTGGTGAAGCTGGCTGACTTGTGGTGTAGCTTCTCCTCGGGCTGTGCTGACCTCTGGTGATGTCTACTGCCGCACTGGAGACCCTCCTCCGCCTAGCGCCGCTCTCTGCGCCTCCTCGCCCCTCCCCCCGCCCTGACTCCCCTCAGTCACCGTCTCCCGCGCTCTCCTGCTATCACGTTACCGTCTCCGCTTTCCACAACACGACACTTGGCTTCTTTTCTGTAACGTGCGAATAGGAAGAAAGTAGTTTTCGTTTCTCGCTTTTGCAGCCTTGCCCATCCCCCGCCTTCTCTCATGAGTTTTCTTTATTTCCTCACCAGCGACCTCTGGGGGCTTCCATTGGATTTCTCCGTGATGGAGGAGACTGTGAGGAGGGGACGTAAGATCGGAAGTTATTGTAGAAAGTGTGCACGTTGTCAGGGGGGCAGTAATGATGGTGAGGGAGCTAGCTGCAGGAGTCTCCATTCCTAAGGCACACAGCAGAACAGCCGTGTTTGGTGCCGGATTTACAAGCTGCTTTTTTTTGAGGATTTGAAATAGTTTTCAGAACGGGTTTTGGATACGTTTTCGGCAGTTTTTCTTATCCACATATTGGGCGGGATAACTCAGAAGCTTTTTTGGTGACAGAAACATCTCTAAGGCCACCTGTGGAGTAAATAAATGTTTTCGCCGTGGATTCCCATGAGGAAAAATCGCAGGGTATTAGAGTACCAGAAAAGTGTATGAGGTTATACAAATCTCATGCACACTTTGTAGATTTTTCAGTGCAGAAATTGACCTGCCGTGATGATTTCCAAATCCGCAGCGTGTCAATTATGTTTGCAGTTTTAGCTGCAGATTTAGGCCCCTTTCACAGGAGCGAGTTTCCGCGAGGGTGCAATGCGTGACATGAACGCATAGCACCCGCACTAAATCCTGACCCATTCTATTCATTTGAATGGGGTCTGCACACGTGCATTTTTTTTACGCATCAGTTCTGCGTTGCGTGAAGAACGCAGCCTGTTCTATATTCTGCGTTTTTCACGCAACCCTGGACCCATAGAAGTTAATGGGGCTTCAGTGAAAAATGCATTGCATCCGCAAGCAAAAAACAACAACTGAACGCAATCGCAGACAAAACTGACTGAACTTGCTTGCAAAATGGTGCGAGTTTCCCTGAACGCATCCGGACCTAATCCGTCACGCTCGTGTAAAAAAGAGACCTTAGCGTTTTCAATGGAAGGGTGAGATGTGAGGAAAAACCACATCAAATCTACACCAAACAGACATTGCAGATTTTGGTGCGGATATGCAGCAAAAAAAACATAAATCCGGATGGAAATTTGTGCGGAGCTTACGTGTGTTCACCCGCACCCATGTGCAGGTGGCCTAAAATGGCCAGTTAATACAAAATCCACTGCCGGGTAGTTTATGTCTCCGTTTCATTTTCCGTTCTGCCTGAGCAGCTGCAGTTTCCTCAGATGTAGCCAGGTTGGGTATGTCGTACCTTCGAGGCAGTATCCACACTTCCATTACACATGCTGGACACTATACCGCAATATGTGTAGTGTGCTGTTTTGTCCAGGAAGATGATGAAACCAGAGGGACCACATTATAGACAACAGGGTCCTTCAGGTGCCAACACTGTCATATGATGGATCCAGCAATTTCATTATTTTTTATATCCTGCTCCTATGTCAAAGCAGAAAAATGAAAATAACGCATAAATGTAAGAAACCTTGAAAATTAGGTTAGGGTTAGGTTTTGTGATGCAGTTTTTGAAGCCAAAATCAGGAGTGGATAATAAAAGGAGAGAAAGCATTATTATTTTTAATCCACTCCTGGTTTTGGCATCAGAAAACATGAACGTGAGGACAATTTCAAAGAAGAGTATTCAGTGTGGGAAATGAGCTCCATGTGATAGCAGTATTTCCTGCATTGAACGTTACGCCTGCTCCATAGGGGCTCATGCACACTACTGTATGTATTTTGCAATCCGGAAGATATAGATAACGTCTGTGTTGCATCCATTTTTTTGTGGATCTGTTGACTTCAGTGGGTTCGTGGTCTGTATTTTGCAGACATAGTATATATTCTTGTGAAATGGACATACAGATGCAGAATGTACATGGATGATCCAAAAGCTATAACTTTTTTATTTTTCCGTCTAACTTTATGAGGGCTTGTTTTTTGTGGAAAAAGTTGTAGTTTTTAATGGCGCCATTTTGGGGTACACATAACTTTCTGATTAACTCTTTCTGGGAGGGAGATGGGGAAAAACAGCAATACTGCCACTGCGTTTTTACTTTATAAATTTAAAAATATAAAATTAAGTTCATTTTTCGGTATCAATAACATAATATCTTTATTCTCTGGGTCAGTACAATTACTGTGATACCAAATACATATAGTTTTTTTTTTCGGTTTCACAACTTTTTTGAATCACTGAAATAAAGTGGCCTAAATGGGAGGAACTTCTCAAAAACACCAAACACTGTAGCGTTTTTCTAACTGGGGGAGCAGCTCCTCCGCATGTGGTCCGCTGCTAATGGCAATCCCCAGCAAAAATACATACAATGGAGGATGTTGGCGAGAACCACAAGCACCACAAAAACATCCTACACAAGATGGAATAATGTGTGGATGGAAATGCATAAATCACTGAAAAAGGTGCACCACAATGATAAGCATCAGGAACATATCGGAGCCCTTTTGCACCACCGTCAAGGTATCTCAGCGTGGCCATGGGTCTTACCACTAGACTACTTATGGTGTGGGAACAAGTTCCGATAGGTGCTCAGATCCAACTCACAGTCAGGCTCCCACATACCTTCATAGTAGGTTCACTAATGCAATGTGAGATAGAATAAGGCTGCAAGCCCCACCTATAACAGACCACGTGACACAGGCTACTAGGTGCAACAGAATGTTACCAGCAAAATGCAATGGCACATTTAATACAGTGGATATAAAAAGATAAATCATTTCAGAACTTTTTCCACCTTTAATGTGACCTATAAACTGTACCACTTAATTAAAAAACAAACTGAAATCTTTTAGGTAGAGGAAAGAAAACAAAAACAATGTAGTTGCATAAGTGTGCACACCCTCTTATAACTGGGGATGTAGCAGTGTTCAGAATTAAGCAATCACATTCAAAATCATGTTAAATAGGAGTCAGCATACATGTGCCATCATTTACAGTGCCTCTGAATAACCCCAAATAAAGTTCAGCTGCTCTAGTTGGTCTTTTCAGAAATTTTCTTAGTCGCATCCCACAGCAAAAGCCATGGTCCACAGAGAGCTTCCAAAGCATCAGATGGATCTAATTGTTAAAAGGTATCAGTCAGGAGAAGGGTACAAAAGATTTTCCAAAGCATTAGATATACCATGGAACACAGTGAAGAGTCATCATCAAGTGGAAAGAATATGGCACAACAGTGACATTACCAAGTACTGGACGTCCCTCCAAAATTGATGAAAAGATGAGAAGAAAACTGGTCTGGGAGGCTACCAAGAGGCCTACAGCAACATTAAAGGAGCTGCAGGAATATCTGGCACTGTCTGTGTGGTACATGTGACAACAATCTCCCGTATTCTTCATATGTCTGGGCTATGGGGTAGAGTGGCAAGACGAAAGCCTTTTCTTACCAAGAAAAACATCCAAGCCAGGCTACATTTTGCAAAAACACATCTGAGTCTCCCAAAGCAAGTGGGAAAAGGTGTTATGGTCTGAAACCAACGTTGAACTTTTTGGCCATAATTCCAAAAGATATGTTTGGCACAAAAATCACACTGCACATCACCAGAAGAACACCATACCCACAGTGAAGCATGGTGGTGGCAGCATCATGCTTTGGGGCTGTTTTTCTTCAGCTGGGACTAGGGCCTTAGTTAAGATAGAGGGAATTATGAACAGTTCCAAATACTAGTCAATATTGGCACAAAACCTTCAGGCTTCTGCTAGAAAGCTGAACATGAAGGGGAAATTCATCTTTCATCATGACAATGACCCAAAGTATACACCCAAATAAACAAAGAAATGGCTTTACCAGAAGAAGATTAAAGTTTTGGAATGGCCCAGCCAGAGCCCAGACCTGAATCCGATTGAAAATCTGTGGGGTGATCTGAAGAGGGCTGTGCACAGGAGATGCCATCGCAATCTGACAGATTTGGAGTGTTTTTGCAAAGAAGACTGGGAAAATCTTGCCAAGTCATGTGCCATGCTGATAGACTCATACCCAAAAATACTGAGTGCTGTAATAAAATCAAAAGGTGCTTAAAAAAAGTATTAGTTTAAGGGTGTGCACACTTATCAAACCATATTATTTTATTTTTATATTTTTTTCTTCCCTCTACCTAAAAGATTTCAGTTTGTTTTTCTATTAAGTTGTACAGTTTATAGGTCACATTAAAGATGGAAAAGTTCTGAAACAATTTATCGTTGTCTCATTTTTTTTTACAGCACAGAAATCTGACATTTTAACAGGGGTGTGTAGAATTTTTATATCCACTGTACATATATAGAAAAAAATCACTGAACTAAAGTGGCATAAATGGGAGGAACTGCTCAAAAACCCCAAACACTGTAGCGTGTTTCTAACCGGGGGAGCAGTTCCTCCGCATGTGGTCTGCTGCTAATGACGATCCCCAGCAAAAATGCACACAATGGAGGATGTCGGCGTGGACCACATGCACTACAAAAGCATCCTACACAAGATAGAATAATGTGTAGATGGAAATATAAAAATATATAACATAAAATAAAAATATAATATAAAAAATGCATCCAATGGAGGATGTCGGCGCGGATCCTACTATGAAGGTATGTGGGAGCCTGGCTGTGAGTTGGATCTGAGCACCTATCGGACCTTGTTCACACACCATAGGTAGTCTAGTGGTAGGACCCATGGCCACGCTGAGATACCTTGACGGTGGTGCAAAAGGGCTCCGATATGTTCCTGACTGGAATAAGTTGGGCGAAAGTATCAGCTTTTAACATCAGCATGAGGGATTAGCCAACATTGTTAGTTGCTTATGATTGTGGTGCACCTTTTTCAGTGATTTATGTACTACTTTTTTGCAATAAAACCCCTTTTTTTAAAAAGAAAATAATGTTTTTACATTACCGCTTCCCAAGACCCATAACTTTTTTATTTTTCTTTCTATGGAGTAGTGTGAGGGATTGATTTTTGCAGGACGACTTATATTTTTCATTGGTATCATTTTGGAGCAAATGGCGCTTTTTGATCGATTGTTATTACTTTTTTTCGGTGTTAACTAAGAATAAATGAGCAATTCTGTCTTTTTTTTTATTTTTTTCACGGTGTTCACCTTAGGGGATAATTTATATGATATTTATGTAGTCTGGGTCGTTACAGATGCGGCAATACCAAATATACAGGGGAGATTTTTTCATGGAAAAAAAAGGAATTTTTTTATTTAATAAATGTGGTTTTATTCTACCACTTAATAGTCCCACAAGGGGACTATAACAGACAGTATTTTGATTGCTTTTAAAATGCAATGCATTATCCCTATAATGCATTGCATTTTAATAGCAATGCTATTTTAACATTGACCAGCAGGCTGTCCCAGAGAGGCGCAACCTGCTGGAAATTACTGAAGGCTGGTCTGGGGCCTTCATAGACCCCAGCCAGCCATCACACACATCGGCACCCTGCGATGGGAGTCCGCTCTCTCTGTCACCGCTTTATATGCGGCGGGCGCCATTGCCTGCGGCATGTAAAGTGTTAAACAGCCCGGATAGTCACTCCTGCCAGTCTGGGCTGTTAAAGCAGGGCTGCGGCTCTCATGTGGGGACCCGTGAAGCGCTTAGACTGGGCTGCTGTAAAAAAGCGGCCGCACAGCCTAAGGCCCCTTAGTGCCGCCGTAAATACACGTATCGGTGGTCACTAAGGGGGTATTTTGCGGACTATAAAATACGGTTGTATGCCTAAGCCCTTATGATGATTTATAATGCGGTGTGTTCCTGCTCAACCTTGGCTGTACTGAATTGTACTCACATAATGCCGTCAGTGCAATTCATTGCAGCCATGGTCAGACAGGAACACACAGCATGCTGTTGCTGTGAGTCTGTGTCACAGGAGCAGTGTTCAGTCAGGGAAATACTGCTGTCACATGTATTTGCTGTGTAAAATTGCACTAAGGTGTTGAAACACTGCATGAAAACGTCTACAAAATGCAATATTTGAACCAGGGGCGTTGCTAGGTTAAAACATTTGGGGCCTGGACCCCTGATGTTTTGTCCCAGGCCCCGAATGTCCAGCCTGCCAGCTAGATACAACTGTATTGCTGTCCTTAGCATGGCAATACAATTGAATCTAATGTACTGGAAGAGCTGATGACATCAAAGGTCATGTGACCAGTAAAACAGGCAGTGGTTGAGAAGGACCTGCCATGATGTCATCATCATGTATTGTAACCAATGCAGCAGAGGACAGCTGTGAAGAGGAGAAGTCCTGAGGGAAGAAGCTGTGGTGATGTCTGCTACATGAGTAGAGGTAGAGTAAGGCCTAATTCACACGTCCGCAAAATGGATCCGCATCCCATCCGCAATTTTGCGGAAGGGTTGCAGACCCATTCATTTCAAAGGGGCAGGAATGGATGTGGACAGCACACTATGTGATTTCCGCATCCGCAAAAAAATAGAACATGTCCTATTCTTGTCCGCAATTGCGGACAAGAAAAGGCATTCTCTATATAGTGCCAGCAATGTGCGCTCCGCAAAATGCGGAATGCACATTGCAGCCGTCCGTGTTTTGCGGATCCGTGTTTCCGTAAAACACACTACGGACGTGTGAATTAGGCCTAAGGCCTCATGCACACGACAGTATTTTGCGGACCGTATACTGGCAGTTTTTTCAGTTCAGTATACTGAACCATTCACTTCAATGAGACCACAAAAAATACTGAAGTGTCTCCGTATGTCTTCCGTTTCCGTTTTTCTGTTCCGTTTAAATATAGAACATGTCCTATTCTTGTCTGCAAATCACGTTTAGTCGCTTTATTCAAGTCAATGGGTCCGCAAAAAAAACGGAAAGCATACGGAAAGGCATCCGTATATCTTCCGCATCCGTTCCGTTTTTGCTGAACAATCTATTGAAAATTTTAAGACCAGCCCAATTTTTATTATGGAATTACTGTATACTGTATATGCCATATGGAACAACGGAAACTAAAAACGGAACCACGTATCCGTTATAAACGGACCGCAAAACACTGAAAAAGCCATACGGTCGTGTGCAAGAGGCCTAAGGAAGAGTCAGAGCAATGCTGAAAATTATTTAACTGGGACTGTATGTTAGGGCTGAAGGGAGGGATGTTATTTACATGGAACTGTGTGTTGGAGGGGGCTGGGGCAAGGTGATGTTATTTGCATGGGACTGTATGTTGGAGGCGGCTGGGGGAGGCAGTGATGTTATTTACATGAGACTGTATGTTGATAGCAGCTGTGGGAGGGAGTGATGTTATTTACATGGGACTAAATGTTACAGGGGTCTGAGGAAGTGATGTTATTTACATGGGATTGAATGTTGAGAGGGCGATGTTATTTACATTGGACTGAAAGTTGAGGGGGTGATTTTACATGGGATTGCATGTTTAAAGCCGCTGGGGAGGGGATGAAATTATTTACATAGGACTGTATTTTAAGGCAGCTGGGGAGGAGGGGATGTTATTTACATGGGACTGTTTGGAGGGTTCTGTAGATAGGGAGGGATGTTATTTACATGAGACTATGTATTGGAGGGCGCTGGAGAGATGGTGTAACGTTGTTTATATGGGACTGTATGGTGGAGGGAGGATATGCCCCATACTAGGATATGACCCCATTATCTGATAGGTGCGGGTCCCAGAGGTTCTACAACGAGAACGGAGCGTATGCGTAGCCGCCCTCCCTTCATTTCAATGGGGCCACCAAAAATAGCCGATCGCTAGCTCTGCTATTTCCATCTGCCCCATAGAAATGAATGGGAGTAAGGCCTCTTTCACACGGGCGTCATGTTTGACGCCCGGATAAGAGGCGGGTGCGTTGCGGGAATATGCGCGTTTTTCCCACGCGGGTGCAAACGTTTGTAACGCGTTTTGCACGCGCGTGAGAAAAAACGCCATGTTTGGTACCCAACCCGAAGCCGGACTTCATCACTGAAGTCCGGTTTCGGGTCTTCTGGAGAATTGATTATTTTCCCTTATAACATGGTTATAAGGGAAAAATAATAGCATTCTTAATAAAGAATGCATTGTTAAATGAAGTGGAAGGGGTTAAAAATAATAAAAGTTAACTTACCTTAGCCACTTGATCGCGTAGTTGCGATCTCTCCTCTCTTTCCCTGCAGCGTCTAAGATCTAAAGGACCTGTGATGACGTCACATCACATGGTCCAATCACATGGTCCATCTTACCATGGTGATATGACGTCATCACAGGTCCTTTAGTTCTTAGATGCTGCAGGGAAAGAGAGGAGAGATCGCAACTACGCGATCAAGCTAGGCTAAGTTAACTTTATATTTTACCTTCCACTTCATTTAACAATGCATTCTTTATTAACCACTTGCCGCCACGCTAACGCCGATGGGCGTCAGCGCGGCGGCTCTCTCAGGTCTCACTGCCGCCTATCGGCGTCATCTCGTGAGACCCGAGATTTCACATGAACGCGCGCGCGTCGTGCGTGCGCGTTCATGTGATCGGAGCCGGGACAACTGAAACTACAGCCTGCCAGCGCTGATCATGCGCTGGCAGGCTGTAGATCTTGAAAAAACGCATTTAAATCGCATATCAGGCGCTGTTTTTTAAACAGCGTCTGATATGCCTGCTATCTGCTCGTCTGGTGGTCCCTTTGTTTGGGACCACCAGAGAAAGCTATAGGAAAAGTGCACCAATCACTACACACACCCCCCACCCCCATCACTGATTAACCCCTGATCACCCATGTCACCCCCTGATCACCCCCTGTCACCCCCTGTCACTAATCACCCCCTACAGGCTCATTCAGGCGTCCGTATGTGTTTTGCGGATCCATGGATCTGCGGATCCATGGATCTGCGGATCCGCAAAATACGGACACCGGCAATGCGCTTTCCGCATTTTGCAGATCCGCACAGAACTATATAGAAAATGCTTTTTCTTGTCCGCAGTTGCGGACAAGAATAGAGACATGTTCTATATTTTTGCGGAACGGAAGTGCAGACCCGGAGCGCGGATCCGTAATTCCGGATCCGAGCGGGACAAAGTCTGTCCCCATAGAAATGAATGGGTCCGCAATTCCGTTCCGCAAACAGAATTTCGGACGTGTGAATGGGGCATAAGGGTCCCGTTATCACCGCCAGTTAGTTAGCTACTTGTTAGTTAGCTAGCGCCCACCGCACCGCAATCACTGATTTTGGCAGAGATTTTTCATCCACATTGACCGATGCGAATGAAAAAATCTGTGCCGTTCATTTTTTTTTTTTTCAGCGCAGCGGCTGAACGGAAAAAAAATCTCATTACCCGTATGCTCAATATAAGGAGAATCGCAGAAACTCCTAATGCTGGCCATACGTGTAATGATTGCGGAGACCCCTAAAATGCCAGGACAGTATAAATACCCCACATGTGACCCCATTTTAGAAAGAAGACACCCCAAGGTATTCCGTGAGGGGTATGGTGAGTTCATGTAAAATTTTATTTTTGTCACAAGTTAGTGGAATATGAGACTTTGTAAAAAAAAAAATATATATATATATATATATATATCAATTTCCGCTAACTTGTGTCAAAAATTTTTTTCTGTGAACTCGCCATACCCCTCACAGAATACCTTGAGGTGTCTTCTTTCCACAATGGGGTCACATGTGAGGTATTTATACTCACCTGGCATTTTAGGAGTGCTAAAGTGTGAGAATCCAAATGCGTAAAAATGCCCTGTGAAATCCTAAAGGTACTCATTGGTTTAGGGCCCTTTGCGCATCTTGGCTGCAAAAAGTGGCACACATGTGGTATCGCCGTACTCAGGAGAAGTAGGGCAATGTGTTTTGGGGTGTATTTTTACATATACCCATACTGGGTGTGAGAAACATCTCTGTAAATGACAACTTTTTAAAAAATTTTATTCAAAGTTGGCAATTTACAGAGATATTTCTCTCACCCAGCATGGGTATATGTAAAATACACCCCAAAACACATTGCCCTACTTCTCCTGAGTACGGCGATACCCATGAGTGACACTTTTGCAGCCAAGATGCGCAAAGGCCCAAATCCAATGAGTACCTTTAGGAGGGCATTTTACGCATTTTTCTTCTCACGCTTTAGGGCCCCTAAAATGCCAGGGCAGTATAAATACCCCACATGTGACCCCATTTTGGAAAGAAGACACCCCAAGGTATTCGCTGAGGGGCATAGTGAGTCCATGAAAAATTAAACTTTTTGTCAAAAGTTAGCGGAAAGGGAGACTTTGTGAGAAAAAACAATAAAAAATCAATTTCCACTAACTTGTGCCAAAAATTTTTTTTTCTATGAACTCGCCATGCCCCTCATGGAATATCTTGGGGTGTCTTCTTTCAAAATGGGGTCACATGTGGGTATTTATACTGCCCTGGCATTTAGAGGCCCTAAAGCATGAGAAGAAAAATGCGTAAAAATGCCCTCCTAAAAGGTACTCATGGGAATTTGGGCCCCTTTGCGCATCTTGGCTGCAAAAAGTGTCACTCATGTGGTATCGCCGTACTCAGGAGAAGTAGGGCAATGTGTTTTGGGGTGTATTTTTACATATACCCATGCTGGGTGAGAGAAATATCTCTGTAAACTGACAACTTTGTATAAAAAATTTAAAAAGTTGTCGTTTACAGCGATATTTCTCACACCCAGCATGGGTATATGTAAAATACACCCCAAAACACATTGCCCTACTTCTCCTGAGTACGGCGATACCACATGAGTGACACTTTTGCAGCCAAGATGCAAAGGGCCCTAAAACCAATGAGTACCTTTAGGATTTCACAGAGCATTTTACGCATTTAGATTCTCACGCTTAGGTTCCCTAAAATGCCAGGTGAGTATAAATACCCCACATGTGACCCCATTTTGGAAAGAAGACACCCCAAGGTATTCCGTGAGGGGCATGGCGAGTTCACAGAATTTTTTTTTTGGCACAAGTTAGCGGAAATTGATATATTTTTATTTTTTTATTTTGTTTTTTACAAAGTCTCATATTCCACTAACTTGTGACAAAAATAAAATTTTACATGAACTCACCATACCCTCACGGAATACCTGGGGTGTCTTCGTTCTAAAATGGGGTCACATGTGAGGTATTTATACTGCCCTGGCATTTTAGGGGCCCCTAAAGCGTGAGAAGAAGTCTGGAATCCAAATGCGTAAAAATGCCCTGTGAAATCCTAAAGGTACTCATTGGAATTAGGGCCCCTTTGCACCAGGCTGCAAAAAGTGTCACACATGTGGTATCGCCGTACTCAGGAGAAGTAGGGCAATGAGTTTTGGGGTGTATTTTTATATATACCCCTGCTGGGTGTGAGAAATATCTCTGTAAATGACAATTTTTAAATTTTTTATACAAAGTTGTCAGTTTACAGAGATATTTCTCTCACCCAACATAGGTATATGTAAAAATACACCCCAAAACACATTGCCCCACTTCTCCTGAGTACGGCGATACCACATGAGTGACACTTTTTGCAGCCTGGGTGCTAAGGGCCCTAAAACCAATGAGTACCTTTAGCTTTACATGGCGGCTCACAATTTAGCCCCGCCCAAAATGCCAGAACAGTACAAACACCCCACAAATGACCCCATTTCGGAAAGTAGACACCCCAAGGTATTCACTGAGGGGCATAATGAGCCCGTATGAGATTTTTTTTTTGCCAGAAGTTAGCAGAAATGGAAACTTTATTATTATTTTTTTCCTCAGAAAGTGTCATTTTCCGCTAACTTGTGAAAAAAATGAAATGATACATGAACTCACCAAGCCCCTCCGCGAATACTTTGGGGTGTCTTCTTTCTAAAATGGTGTGATTTGGGGGGTATTTATACTTTCCTGGCATTCTAGCACCTCAAGAAACATGACAGGCGCTCAGAAAGTCAGAGCTGCTTCAAAATGCCGAAATTCACTTTTTTGCACCATAGTTTGTAAACGCTATAACTTTTACCCAAACCAATAAATATACACTTATTGGACTTTTTTTATCAAAGACATGTAGAACAATACATTTAGAGAAAATTTATATAGAAATGTAGTTTTTTTAAAAATTTTACAACAGAAAGTGAAAAATGTCATTTTTTTGCAAAAATGTCGTTAAATTTTTATTAATAGCAAAAAAAGTAAAAATGTCAGCAACAATGAAATACCACCAAATGAAAGCTCTATTAGTGAGAAGAAAAGGAGGTAAAATTCATTTGGGTGGTAAGTTGCATGACGGAGCAATAAACGGTGAAAGTAGTGTAGTGCGGATTTGTAAAAAAGGGCCTGGTCACTAGGGGGGTATAAACCTGTGGTCTTCAAGTGGTTAAGAATGCTATTATTTCCCCTTATAACCATGTTATAAGGAAAAATAATAGAGATTGGGTCCCGTTGCTAAGCAACAATGCGGGAAAATCGCACCGCATCCGCACTTGCTTGCGGATGCTTGCGATTTTCCCCCAGCCCCATTCACTTCTATGGGGCCTCCGTTGCGTGAAAAACGCAGAATATAGAACATGCTGCGATTTTCACGCAACGCAGAAGTGATGCGTGAAAATCACCGCTCATGTGCATAGCCCCATAGAAATGAATAGGTCCGGATTCAGTGCGGGTGCAATGCGTCCTCCTCACGCATTGCACCCGCGCGGAAAACTCGCCCGTGTGAAAGGGGCCTAAGGGCTGCACGTGCCGAGCAGCGGCCTGCTGCACTTGGTGGTGGACGGACCCCGGTAACAGCTCTCCCCGCTCCATTCTCCTTGTAGGTGCGGGACCTGCACCTATCAGACAATGGGGGCATATCCAATGTGAGGGGAATACCTTTTTAAGTAAAACGATGCTAACTAATAGGTAGTGTAAACTTAGTTTAGATGGTCTATAGTCGTGCCAAATTTCTTATCCAGCATCAGCCATTGTGATAAATCTGAAGCAATTTAACTCCTTTCTGACACATTTTTCACCTTCTTAGAAGCCTATATTTGCAAATCTGATATGTGTTACTTGGGTAATATGGGGTAATATCTTTAAAATGCTTTTACTTATCCAGGTTTTTCAGAGGCTGTTTATACATGACACATCGTACTTCATGGTAGTGGTAAATTTGGGTCAATACGTTTTACCTTTATAAAAAACAAAAAAGCAATCCAATCCAATTTACAGGAAATTTGGAAGAAGTCACTATTTTCTAAATTTGAATTTCTTGGCTTTTAACCCCTTAGTGACCAGCTTGCTTTGGGCCTTACTGACCAAGCGTTTTTTCTTCCTTTTTTCATTGTCGCCTTCTGAGAGTTATAACTTTTTTACTTTTCCATCTATGTAGCTGTATGATGGCTTGTTTTTTGTTGGATGAGTTGTACTTTTTAATCATGCCATTTTGGGGTACACATAACTTTTATTAAAGGGGTTGTCTGGGTTCAGAGCCAGTAAAACAGCTAGGGCAGTGCTAAAGCACGGTCATGACAGCCGGTGACGTCACCGAACACACTGCCGGGTGGAAGCTTCCGACCAGCAGTGTGTTATTATAAACAAAAGTACCCTTGCCCTGCGAGATTTACCGCAGGTCAAAGGAGAGCATCGGAGCATGAACTGCTCTGATGCTCGTCAGGGGGGCTGCCCAGGTGAAAATGAAGGTATGTACGAGTTCAGCTCTGAACCCCGACAACCCCTTTAACGCTTTCTAGGAGGGAAATGCCACTTTTCATTTTTCGGTATAAATAACACAATATCTTTAGTCTCTGGGTCAGTACAGTTGCAGCAATACCTAATACATATATATATTTTTTTTCAGTTTTACTACTTTTGTGCAACAAAACACCTTTTTTTAAAAAAAAGAAAAAAAATCTTTTTGCATCGTCGCATCCCAAGACCCATAACTTTTTTATTTTTCTAGCTGGGCAAAAGCGCAGGCGCATTATTTCACAGGGAGAGGAGGATGACGTAAGGGAAGAGGGGGGGTATTAACAAAAGAGGATGAGCAGCCTGGGCTCCAAAGAAGTTAACACCGCCCCTGGGCTCTTGTGAGCTCTCATTTACATATCAATAAAAGTACAGAAGAACGCAACAAAGGTACCATTTGATTCTTCTAAAGTTATGCCAGAACGCTATTTAACCACCTCAGCCCCCCTAGCTTAAAAACTCTTAATGACCAGGCCACTTTTTACAATTCTGCACTACACTACTTTCACCGTTTATTGCTCCGTCATGCAACTTTCCACCCAAATGAATTTTACCTCCTTTTCTTCTCACTAATAGAGCTTTCATTTGGTGGTATTTCATTGCTGCTGACATTTTAACTTTTTTTGCTATTAATCAAAAATGACCGAAATGTTTTCAAAATAATGACATTTTTCACTTTCTGTTGTAATTTTTTTTTAAAAACACTACATTTCTATATAAGTTTTTCTATAAATTTATTGTTCTACATGTCTTTGATAAAAAAAAATCCAATAAGTGTATATTTATTGGTTTGGGTAAAAGTTATAGCATTTACAATCTATGGTGCAAAAAAGTGAATTTCGGCATTTTGAAGCAGCTCTGACTTTCTGAGCACCTGTCATGTTTCTTCAGGTGCTAGAATGCCAGGAAAGTATAAATACCCCCCAAATAACACCATTTTAGAAAGAAGATACCCCAAAGTATTCGCGGAGGGGCATGGTGAGTTCATGTATCATTTCATTTTTTTTCACAAGTTAGCGGAAAATGACACTTTCTGAGGGAAAAAAAAGTTTCCATTTCTGCTAACTTCTGGCAAAAAAAAAAAAAATCTCCCACGGACTCACTATGCCCCTCAGTGAATACCTTGGGGTGTCTACTTTCCGAAATGGGGTCATTTGTGGGGTGTGTTTACTGTTCTGGCATTTTGGGCGGGGCTAAATTGTGAGCATCCCTGTAAAACCTAAAGGTACTCGTTGGAATTTGGGCCCCTTTGCGCACCCTGGCTGCAAAAAAGTATCATACATGTGGTACATATTTTTACATATACCCATGTTGGGTGAGAGAAATATCTTTGTAAACTGACAACTTTGTATAAAATTTTTAAAAAGTTGTCATTTACAGAGATATTTCTCACACCCAGCATGGGGGGCCCAAAGGGGCCCAAATTCCAATGAGTACCTTTAGGATTTCACAGGGCATTTTTACGCATTTAGATTCCAGACTTCTTCTCACGCTTTGAGACCCCTAAACTGCCAGGGCAGTATAAATACCCCACAAGTGACCCCATTTTAGAAAGAAGACACCCCAAGGTATTCATGTAAAATTTTATTTTTTGTCACAAGTTAGTGGAATATGAGACTTTGTAAAAAAAAAATATCTATTTCCGCTAACTTGTGCCAAAATTATTTTTTTTCTGTTAACTCGACATGCCCCTCATGGAATACCTTGGGGTGTCTTCTTTCCAAAATGGGGTCACATGTGGGGTATTTATACTGCCCTGGCATTTTAGGGGCCTTCCAGCAAATAGGACCACCAGAGGACCAGATAGCAGGTATATCAGACGCTGTTAACAAAACAGCGTCTGATATACCTGTTTGATGCGATTTATTTTACTTCTACGGCCTGCCAGCGATTAATCATCACTGGCAAGCTGCAGTATAACTGCCAAGGCGCGTGCCACTGTGAACGTGTGCGCGCGCGTTCACAGCAAATCTCGCGTCTCGCGAGATGACGCATGGATGCGTCCAGCCAGAGCAACAGGACCGCCGGCCGGACGCATCCGTGCGTTAGGCGGTCCTGAGGAGGTTAAGCGGTCTATAATGTCCAAATGTGGTGACAGACTTAATGCCAGTGCTATACTGACACTGACCAGCAGGCTGTCCCAGAGAAGCGAAACCTGCCAGGAAGCAATCAAGGCAGTCTTGGGGCTACACCAGGTCTCAGCCAGACTTTACACACATTGGCACCCTGCGATCGCATTTGCAGGGTGCGGATGGGAGTCATCACTTACATGCAGCGAGCGCCATTTCTCATGGCATGTAAGGGATTAAAGAGGCTCTGTCACCAGGATCAACCCTATTAAACCAGACATATTGGCTGGTAGGGCTCATCATGCTGAATAAAACATTAAGAAAAAAATACATTGCAACAGCACTCTGCAAACCAAATAAAGTACATTAATGCCATAGTAATAGAAAATATTCTGGTGGCACATAACAGGTAGCATTTAGTGTTAGGTTCCCGTCTTACAGAGATCGCCTTGACGTGTGGCAGACGGGGCCCAAGTAATTTTGTACAAAATGTATTTGCCTAGAATCTCAAATTTACAAAATAAGCATAGCACCAGAAAATATTTTCTATTACTATAGCATTATTGTACTTTATTTGGTTTGCAGAGTGCTGTTGCAATGTATTTTTTCTTTGTGTTTCCAGCCTGGCAGCGCGCACCTGCGCATTGGGATGTGCTGACTGACCCCCTTTTTCTTTGCAGTTTGCACAGGAGGTGTAGCTGACTCCATTTAGTCTTGCACCCCTGACTAGCCCGCCTGCCCCATAGGCTGATTTTAATTAGTGTAAGTATAAAGCTGTAGCCTGCTCTCCCTGCACTCACTGGAAATCTTTTGGCAACAGGAGAGGTATTGAGTGGACTCTCATTGCATTTATTGGAAGCCGTCTGACACCAGGACAGGTATAGAGTGGGCTCAACATGCATGTTGGTACCTGCATTCCCTGAACTTAATGGAGGCCATTTTGGCACCAAAAATGATAAAAAAGCAGAGTGGACCCAGCATGCATGTGGAGCTTGCACTCACTGAATATTATGGTGTCCGTTATTAGGTGTTAGGTTCCGTCTTACAGAGATCGCCTTGACGTTTGGCAGATGGGCCCAAATAATTTTGTACAAGATGTATTTGCCAAGAATCTCACATTTACAAAATAAGTGTAGCATTAGCACCAGAATATTTTCTATTACTATGGCATTATTGTACTTTATTTGGTTTGCAGAGTACTGTTGCAATGTATTTTTTTCTTTGTGTTTCCAGCCATGGCAGCGTGCACCTGCGCATTGGGATGTGCTGACTGACCTCCTTTGCTGAATAAAACATTACCTTTCTTTTGTCTGTATTATAAACAGCTGCAGAAAATGTTTAGTTTTTATTCATATGCAAATAAGCAATTGGAGCACCAGGACACGGGGCTGAATCGTTTGAGCACTGCTCTGCATACACACCCTCCTGTTGATTGACATGGCTAGACATGCTGAGGGCAGAGCTGTGTCCAAGAGCTGTGTACTAGCTAGTAAATATCATATATTCTAATACTGTAGCTTCACCACACTGAGATCTGCTCAGAAAGTTAATCTACATATGTATGATCATATAACACCAGTGATATGTGGTATAATAGCATGGGAAAAACAGGTTTATCTGTATGGTAATGTTATAGCTTGGTGATTAAGTGATTGGTTTTGCATGTAGAAATCCCAGGTTTGAATGTTGGGAAAGACAAAAAAAATATTTTTTTAGATATTTTTTTTCTTCCTCTCAGAAGGCTTGCTCTCTGGCCAAAAGGCTGGTGGCTCAGAGTCTGTGGTACAGTTGTCCTGCTGGGTCACAGGTCTGGCGACTCAGGATTTATGGCAGAGTATCTCCATCTCAGAATCTTCTTCTGGTCACTTATGCAGTCTGGCAGCATCTTTTCTACTAAGCATTGGTCGCTTTCTGCAGACTGACAGAGTCTCTCCTGCTAAGCACTGGTTCCTGTCTGCAGACAATAAGGGCTCTAACTGCTCTCCTTATATACAGTTTCTTGCTGAACTAGAACCTTCTATTGGGAGCATTGGAGTGGAGAATCACAGCCTAAACAGACAAATTGTTACAATTTCTGTCTATCAGACTTGGATAGAGCATTCATGCTCTAGTCTATGGGAATGAATAAGCAGTATTTCCAGACATAAACAAGTCTCCAGACATGAACAGCAGAGCTAAGCCAGACAGTAAGAAGGTCAGTGTGGCTGTTTTTTCCCCTCCAAAACTTTGCATAGGTAGAAAGTCATGTCTCTCTCATCAGTATTTGCCTACTGTTAATTAACTCTTTCCACAACGCAGTGTAGCAATTGTGTAATAACCATGCAAATTACAAAAAACCAACACAGGCCTCAACAGCAATCCACATAGGCATGTACCTACAATATATCACGTACCTACAATGTTACCCCAAACTGGAGAACAAACACATGCCCAATACAGTATAAAATATAACCAAACTTTATTGCATCATATACAATGCACAATACATATACATAGTATATAAAAAAGGCATCAGACGTAAAGAAGTGCCAGAATCCTAACACCCGTCACTGATACACCCTCAAAAAGAGATGTTACACATGTCACACGTAGTCAAATCAGATGCACTCCACACTCATAAAGTGCATAGTCACATAGTTATAGGGGCATAAAATCAAGCCCCACTACATTCAATAACAAAGTGGAATAACGTTGTCTATCTAGTACATACCACAGGACATGATTAGGGGTGTAACAACTGGCATGCGTCACCGAGAAACCCTCGACGCGCGTTTCGCTGCTGCTTCATCAGGAGGTTGTTAGAAGTGACCAGAAAACCCTACCTTATAAGTGTTAGAAGTGTCGGCCAGATAAATTAGGTAAATAACTAAAAATGTATCTTCCAGCTGTTGTATATTACATAGCACATCTCAATCTGGTGATGCGCGCTGCGGACAACCAATGAGAGCGGCGACTTGTCAGGAGGAGGAGTGGAACCCACATCATGCGTTCCAGCCCGTCGCCCAAGGAGACAGTTCCGGTACTCCCACGTGACCCTGCTCACAGCGCACCACGGTGATGCGCTACAACAACCAGCAGGGTAACCAAGCAACCCCATAACCACAGGACAGACGCACCTATATCGTAGCAATTTAATGCATATAAGAGACCTGATGGGAACCAATAAACAATGAAAGAAAACAAAAAGACAGTAACCCCACAATTATGTTACCAATAATATATCAGTGAGCATAATATTCACCATGATCAATACAAAGAAGCACAGATATATATATATATATATTACAGTACACAAGAAGTGCACACAGTGCAATAATAAGTACAAAACATGTGCTATGCTCCAAAATACATATTAGGTGACAGCAGTGATAACAATCAAAAACAACCAAATAAACATGTGTAATTGATCAATAAAATATCAACATAAATAATTAAAAAATACACCACATAACGTGAATAAAGTGCTTAGTGCAGTGCAAAATATAGATAAGGTACAAATGAATGTACAGATAATAAGTCATGTACATATATAAATATACAAATTCATCTGTTTAAATTATAAAAAATAATAAAGAAAAAAATATAAAAGAAAAGGTTACATCCAAATATAAAAGAAAAAGAGATTTTTTTTTACATGCAAATATTATAAATCACACCAGCACTAATCGCTCGCTCAAACACTTAATCCAAATAAAGACATCCGGCTAGGTCCAGTCCCCAATCTGCAAGATACACTCAGCACTCCAATATATGGTAGGAAACAACTGGCTACAAAAACACAAATAAAACTTGTTAGAAATAGGATAAAATAAAATACGTAAAAACATTATAGAAAGGATTTGAAACTAAGAGCCTCATTCAAACCGTACAGGATAACCGTATTAAGCAGGACCATCCATCTCGCCTCTTTTTGGAGGAGACAACGTTTTATGTCGCCCAATGGCGGATCCAGGGGGGGGGCAATGGGGCAATTGCCCCCCCCCCCCGAGAATTTCCATCCATCAATGTGCCACACTGCCACATGCCGCTGTGGCAGTGGCACCATGATACATCCCCCGGCTGCAGTGCACGCCTGCACAGACGGTGCACACTGCATACATTGCAGTCAGGGGCCGGGCCCCTGTGACTGTCGGCCGGCGGCACGCACGCGCACCCCACTGAGGCTGAGCTCCTGTGCTCAGCGCTTAGTGGTGCATCAATTCGCCGGCCAGGTTACTTGCTAGGGGGGCGGAGCCTGATGACACTCGGGAGCAGCAGAGCAGAGTCACGGCCGGTGTAGCGTGAGATGATCCTACTTAGTGAGTTTTCCCTACCGCCGAACTGAGCATGCTCAGTACAAGTGAAGTCCCCGCCCACAGCCTATTCTCCCTTTCTTTACTATCCAGTTCATTCTTTACCATCAATGGCAGCATAGAGTTAGTTTTTATAAGAGCCGAGCGCAGCGAGCCCGCGAGGGTACAACTTAATGTATATTATGGGTTTTTACTAAAGGGAGAATAGGCTGTGGGCGGGGACTTTACTTGTACTGAGCATGCTCAGTTCGTGCGATAGGGAAAACTCACTAAGTAGGATCATCTCATGCTACACCGACAGGAAGTATGTCATGTCTTCACTTCGCGCCAGGAAGTGTGGGAGTGGTCTGGATTGGCGCCAGCAGCCAGAGGCGTTCTGTGGAGAGCACTGCTGAGTCGCCTGCCACCTTCAGCCAGCTTGCCAGCCTGTTTTAAATTTACTTTAGTTAAGTGAAGAGGACTGAGGTGAGGACGAGATCTGTGATGATGATGATGATGATGATGATCCATCATCTGTCAAGTGAAATATATAATTATAACTTTAAAAAGATAATGAATTTAAAGCTATCCCCATTTCTTTCAGAAATGGTAGTTATGGTATAAAAGTCTAGATTCTGCATAGTGCCTGCCTGTATTTCCAGAGCAACTTTTATAACATATTTTGCTTAATTTACCTATATAAGATGAGCTAGAGTCCTCCTGGACTGTGTACATTTTACACAGTCCAGGACTTCATTTCATGTGGGTATAATCAAACGTTATTATAAAAGTTTCTCCTAATGCAAGCACAGGCACTGCAGAATCTAGAATTGTATACCATATATCCAAGTTCCAACATTTGTAGAAATGGGAGTAGCTTAAAATTCAATATCTTTGAAAAACACAATATAAGGGCACTTTCACACTTGCGGCAGGCTATCCGGCGAGTGAACAGCCCACCGGATCTGCCACTCCGTCCCCACTGGCTATAATGGGGCGGGGGGCAGAGCTACGGCGCAGCACATTTTTTTTTCTGTCCACCGCCACAAAACAATCTGGAAGTGCCCCTCCCGAGACCAGGCTCTGGATCCGCCAATGATGTCGCCTCCCCTAATCCCCAGCCTTTCCCGGTCTATTCCTCTTAACAGGATCCCTTTTGGATCACTGTTGTGGGTATTACGAAAATATTTCGCAATGAGTTTTAATTCCTTAAGTTTATCTTGGTCGGTCACTTCACCTGCCGCTCTGATGTCATGAATGTGCTTAAGCACACGAAGTGCTGAGGAGAGCACTCTTGCTGGGGGCGCCAGCGCCATTCCTCCTCGCCCAGTGCCACCTCCTTCGCTAATTTATTCACTGCACTTGCCTCAGTAATTGAAGAGAAGCGCCGTAATCTCACACAGGCGGACTGGCAGAGGCATCGAAGTGCGCATGCGCCGTCTTCCTGGCCTCTGCCAGTGCGCCTGTGTGATCTGTGGATGACACTAAGGGGGGGATCTGTGGATGCCAATTGAGAGGGGATCTGTGGGTGACATTTAAGGGGGGATCTGTGGATGACACATAAGGGGGGATCTGTGGATGGCACTTAAGAGGGGATCTGTCTTTGGATGACACTTAAGGGGGGGGATCTGTGGATGGCACTTAAGGGTGGATCTGTCTGTGGATGACACTTAAGAGAGGGATCTGTGGATGACACTTAAAGGGGATCTGTGGATGACACTTAAGGGGGATCTGTAGATGACACTGAGGGGGATCTGTGGATGACACTTAAGGGGGAATCTGTGGATGACACTGAGGTGGGATCTGTGGATGACACTGAGGGGGGATCTGTGGATGACACTTAAGAGGGATCTGTGGATGACACTTAAGAGGGGATGTGGATGACACTGAGGGGGGGGGATCTGTGGATGACATTTAAGGGGGGATCTGTGGATGGCACTTAACGGTGGATCTGTCTGTGGATGACACTTAAGAGAGGGATCTGTGGATGACACTTAAAGGGGGATCTGTGGATGACACTTAAAGGGGGATCTGTAGATGACACTGAGGGGAGATCTGTGGATGACACTTAAGGGGGAATCTGTGGATGACACTGAGGTGGGATCTGTGGATGACACTGAGGGGGGGATCTGTGGATGACACTTAAGGGGGATCTGTGGATGACACTTAAGGGGGATCTGTGGATGACACTGAGGGGGATCTGTGGATGACATTTAAGGGGGATCTGTGGATGGCACTTAAGGAGGATCTGTGGATGACAATTAAGGGGGGGATCTATCTGTGTATGACACTTAAGGGGGGTCTGTGGATGGCACTTTAAGGGAGATCTGTCTGTGGATGACACAGGGGATCTGTGGATTACACTTAAAGGGGATCTGTGGATGACACTTAAGGGGGATCTGTGGATGACACTGAGGGGGGATCTGTGGATGACACTTAAGGAGGGGTCAGTGGATGACACTGAGGGGGAGATCTGTGGATGACACTTAAGGGGGAACTGTGGATGACACTTAAGGGGGATCTGTGGATGACACTTAGGGGGGGGACTGTGGATGACAATGGGGGATCTGTGGATGACACTTAGGGGGGATCTGTGGATGACACTTAGAGGGGGATCTGTGGATGACATTTCAGAGGGGATCTGTGGATGGCACTTAAGGGGGGATCTGTGGATGACACTTAAGGCGGGATCTGTCTGTGGATGACACGGGGGGATCTGTGGATTGCACTTAAAGGGGGGATCTGTCTGTGGATGACACTTAAGAGAGGGATCTGTGGATGACACTTAAAGGGGGATCTGTGGATGACACTTAAAGGGGGATCTGTAGATGACACTGAGGGGGATCTGTGGATGACACTTAAGGGGAATCTGTGGATGACACTGAGGTGGGATCTGTGGATGACACTGAGGGGGATCTGTGGATGACACTTAAGGGGGATCTGTGGATGACACTTAAGAGGGGATGTGGATGACACTGAGGGGGATCTGTGGATGACATTTAAGGGGATCTGTGGATGGCACTTAAGGGTGGATCTGTCTGTGGATGACACTTAAGAGAGGGATCTGTGGATGACACTTAAAGGGGGATCTGTGGATGACACTTAAAGGGGGATCTGTAGATGACACTGAGGGGAGATCTGTGGATGACACTTAAGGGGGAATCTGTGGATGACACTGAGGTGGGATCTGTGGATGACACTGAGGGGGGGATCTGTGGATGACACTTAAGGGGGATCTGTGGATGACACTTAAGAGGGGGATGTGGATGACACTGAGGGGGGGGGGATCTGTGGATGACATTTAAGGGGGGATCTGTGGATGGCACTTAAGGGAGGATCTGTGGATGACAATTAAGGGGGATCTATCTGTGTATGACACTTAAGGGGGGGGGGGTCTGTGGATGGCACTTTAAGGGGAGATCTGTCTGTGGATGACACGGGGGATCTGTGGATTACACTTAAAGGGGGATCTGTGGATGACACTTAAGGGGAGATCTGTGGATGACACTGAGGGGGGATCTGTGGATGACACTTAAGGAGGGGTCAGTGGATGACACTGAGGGGGAGATCTGTGGATGACACTTAAGGGGGAACTGTGGATGACACTTAAGGGGGATCTGTGGATGACACTTAAGGGGGGACTGTGGATGACAATGGGGGATCTGTGGATGACACTTAGGACTTAGGGGGATCTGTGGATGACACTTAGGGGGGGATCTGTGGATGACATTTCAGAGGGGATCTGTAGATGGCACTTAAGGGCGGATCTGTGGATGACACTTAAGGCGGGATCTGTCTGTAGATGACACGGGGGGATCTGTGGATTGCACTTAAAGGGGGGATCTGTCTGGGGATGACACTTAAGGGGGATCTGTGGATGACACTGAGGGGGATCTGTGGATGACACTTAAGGAGGGATCTGTGGATGACACTGAGGGGGGGGATCTGTGGATGACAATTAACCTCTTAAGGACGAAGGGCGTACATGTACGCCCTTCGTCCGCACTTTAAAGATGGCGCCCGCTCCCGCACGGAGCGGGCGCCCGAGCTGCGGGTAAAAGCTTGATTCATCAAGCTGACACCCGCAGCTCATGTCCGCGACCGGCAGCGATGCCGATCGCGGACATTTAACCCCTCAGATGCCGTGGTCAATCCTGACCACGGCATCTGATCAGCGCAAAACCGAAAGTTTCACTTTCGGTTTTGCTCCAGCTCCCTGATGGCCACAAGGGGAGCCGGGCATGCATGTAGTACCCTAGGTTTCTGTGAATGAAACCTAGGGTACTACACAGTATTCCTATGGAGCCTATGACTGTAATAGGCTCCATAGGAAATATGCGATTTTCTCATATATTCCAATGCTATTGCATTGGAATATATGAAATAACAATCTGATGATTGCATCTTATAGTTCCCTATGGGAACTATAAGAAAGTGGTAAAAAAAAAAAAAAAGTTTAAAAAATAAAAATTAAATAAAAAAATATAAAAATTCAAATCACCCCCTTTCCCCAAAATGAAAATAAAATAAATAAAAAAATAAAAAATTACACATAATGGGTGTCGCAATGTGCGAAAACGCCCATACTATAATAATATTAAAAAATATTCACCATACGGTAAACATAAAAACGGAAAGAAAGCGTCCAAATGGCTAATTCGCCATTTTTGGGCGCTTCATTTCTAAAAAAATGAATAAAAAGTGATCAAAACATCATACGCACCCCATAATGGTATCAATTAAAAGTTCAGATTGCCCCGCAAAAAATGAGCCCCTACACTGCTCCATACGCATAATTACAAAAAAGTTATAGGGGTCAAAACATGGCGACAAAAAAATAAAATAAAAAAATTCCCACTTTTAATTTTTTTTTTCACTATCAAAACGCAAGAAAAACTATACATATTAGGTATTGCCGGATTCGTACTGACCTGAAGAATAAAATTAACCAGTCAGTTTTATCGCAAATCGAACGTTGTAATTTAAAAACCCGTAAAACTGTGGTGAAATTGCTTTTTTTTTGCAATTTCACCCCATTTGGAATTGTTTTCCCGTTTCCCACTACATCACATGCAAAAATAAATGGTAGCGTTAAAAAGTACAACTTGTCCCGCAAAAAATAAGCCGTCATATGGCTATGTGAGCGGAAATATAAAAATGTTATGGCTTTTGGAAGGCAGGGAGCGCAAAACAAAAACGCAAAAATCCCAAAACCCCCGGTCCTTAAGGGGGATCTGTGGATGACACTTAAGGGGGGGACTGTGGATGACACTTAAAGGGGGATCTGTGGATGACAATTAGGGGGGGATCTGTGGATGACATTTAAGGGGGGATCTGTGGATGGCACTTAAGGGGGGATCTGTGGATGACATTTAAGGGGGGATCTGTCTGTGGATGACACTTAAGGGGGGTTTGTGGATTGCACTTAAAGGGGGATCTGTGGATGACACTTAAGGGGGATCTGTGGATGACACTTAAGGGGGGATCTGTCTGTGGATGACACTTAACCCCATCAGCCCCCCTAGCTTAAACACCCTTAATGACCAGGCCACTTTTTACAATTCTTCACTACACTACTTTCACCGTTTATTGCTCCGTCATACAACTTACCACCCAAATGAATTTTGCCTCCTTTTCTTCTCACTAATAGAGCTTTCATTTGGTGGTATTTCATTGCTGCTGACATTTTTACTTTTTTTGCTATTAATCAAAAATGACCGAAATTTTTGCAAAAAAATGGCATTTTTCACTTTCTGTTGTAATTTTTATTTTTTTTAAAACTACATTTCTATATAAATTTTTCTCTAAATTTATTGTTCTACATGTCTTTGATAAAAAAAAAATCCAATAAGTGTATATTTATTGGTTTGGGTAAAAGTTATAGCGTTTACAAACTATGGTGCAAAAAGGTGAATTTCCGCATTTTTTAAAGGGTTTCTGTCACCAGTTTTAACCCTATGAAGTTAGCTGACATTAGCGATGTGCTAATGTCAGCTAAACCTAACTAGCCTATTCCTACTTTTCTCAGTGCCCGCATAAACCTAAAAATCGAACTTTTATAATATGCTAATGAGGCTCTAGGAGCAGGGGGCGTTGTTCCTGCTCCTAGAGCCTCCATTCTCCCACCTTGGTCTCCTCCCTCCAGGTCTTGATTGACAGGGCCAGGCAGCGCTTGCATCTGTCTGCCAGCCCTGTGCTCGGATGAAATCTCGCGCCGTTCTGAACTCAGCGCAGGCGCGGTGAGGGAAAGACGCTCGTCGGCTGCCAGGTTCCTCACCGCGCCTGCGCTGAGTTCGTAACGGCGCGAGACTACATCCGAGCACAGGGCTGGCAGACAGACGCAAGCGCTGCCTGGCCCTGTCAATCAAGACCTGGAGGGAGGAGACCAGGTGAGAATGGAGGCTCTAGGAGCAGGAACAACGCCCCTGCTCTAGAGCCTCATTAGCATATTATAAAAGTTCGATTTTAGGTTTATGCGGGCACTGAGAAAAGTAGGAATAGGCTAGTTAGGTTTAGCTGACATTAGCACATCGCTAATGTCAGCTAACTTCATAGGGTTAAAACTGGTGACAGAAACCCTTTAAGCAGCTCTGACTTTCTGAGCACCTGTCATGTTTCTTGAGGTGCTAGAATGCCAGGATAGTATAAATACCCCCCAAATTACACCATTTTAGAAAGAAGACACTCCAAAGTATTCGTGGAGGGGCAAGGTGAGTTCATGTATCATTTCATTTTTTTTCACAAGTTAGCGGAAAATGACACTTTCTGAGGAAAAAAAATAAATAATAAAGTTTCCATTTCTGCTAAATTCTGACAAAAAAAATAAAAAATCTCCCACGGACTCACTATGCCCCTCAGTGAATACCTTGGGGTGTCTACTTTCCGAAATGGAGTCATTTGTGGGGTGTGTTTACTGTTCTGGCATTTTGTGAGGAGCCCTGTAAAACCTAAAGGTACTCGTTGGAATTTGGGCCCCTTTGCGCACCCAGGCTGCAAAAAAGTGTCACTCTTGGTATCGCCGTACTCAGGAGAAGTAGGGCAATGTGTTTTGGGGTGTATGTTTACATATACCCATGCTGGGTGAGAGAAATATCTCTGTAAATTGACAACTTTGTATACATTTTTTTAAAAAGTTGTCATTTACAGAGATATTTCTCTCACCCAGCATGGGAATATGTAAAAATACACCCCAATACACATTGCCCTACTTCTCCTGAGTACGGCGATACCACATGTGTGACACTTTTTTGCAGCCAAGATGCGCAAAGGGGCCCTAATTCCAATGAGTACCTTTTAGGAGTTCATTTTTACGCATTTGGATTCCAGACTTCTTCTCACGCTTTGGGACCCCTAAAATGCCAGGGCAGTATAAATACCCCACATGTGACCCCATTTTGGAAAGAAGATACCCAAGGTATTCCGTGAGGGGCATGGCGAGTTCATAGAAGATTTTTTTTTTGGCACAAGTTAGCGGAAATTGATTTTTTATTGTTTTTTCTCACAAAGTCTCCCTTTCCGCTAATTTGTGACAAAAAGTTCAATTTTTCATGGACTGAATATGCCCCTCAGCGAATACCTTGGGGTGTCTTCTTTCCAAAATGGGGTCATTTGTGGGGCTTTTGTACTGTTCTGGCATTTTGGGCGGGGCTAAATTGTGAGCAGCCCTGTAAAGCCTAAAGGTACTTGTTGGACTTTACGCCCCTTTACGGACCTAGGCTGCAAAAAAGTGTCACACATGTGGTATCGCCGTACTCAGGAGAAGTAGGGCAATGTGTTTTGGGGTGTATTTTTACATATACCCATATTGTGTGAGAGAAATAGCTCTGTAAATTGACAACTTTGTATCAAAAAAATTAAAAAGTTGTCGTTTACAGAGATATTTCTCACACAAAGTATATGCGATACCACATGTGTGCCACTTTTTTGCAGCCAAGATGCGCAAAGGGGCCCTAATTCCAATGAGTACCTTTAGGATTTCACAGGGCATTTTTACGCTTTTGGATTCTCACGCTTTGGGGCCCCTAAAATGCCAGGGCAGTATAAATACCCCACATGTGACCCCAATTTTGGAAAGAATACACCCCAAGGTATTCCGTGAGGGGCATAGCGAGTTCACAGAAATTTTAAATTTTTTTTGGCACAAGTTAGCGGAAATTTATATATATATATATATATATATATATATATATATATATTTTTTTTTTACAAAGTCTCATGTTCCACTAACTTGTGACAAAAAATAAAATTTTACATGAACTCACTATACCCCTCACGGAATACCTTGGGGTGTCTTCTTTCTAAAATGGGGTCACATGTGAGGTTTTTGTACTGCTCTGGCATTTGAGGGTGTCCGCAATCATTACATGTATGGCCAGCATTAGGAGTTTCTGCTATTCTCCTTATATTGAGCATCAATCAATGTGGATGAAAAAATCTCTGCCAAAATCAGTGACTGCGGTGCGGTGAGCTGGGCGCTAACTACCTAACAAGTAGCTAACTAACTGGCGGTGATAAGGGACCCTTATGCCCCATTCACACGTACGCAATTCTGAACGGAATTGCGGACCCATTCATTTCTATGGGGACAGACTTTGTCCCACTCGGATCCGGAATTGCGGATCCGCACTTCCGGGTCTGCACTTCAGTTCTGCAAAAATATAGAACATGTCCTATTCTTGTCCGCAATTGCGGACAAGAAAAGGCATTTTCTATATAGTTCTGGCAATGTGCGGATCTGCAAAATGCGGAAAGCACATTGCCGGTGTCCGTGTTTTGCGGATCCGCAAAACACATATGGACGTCTGAATGGAGCCATACAGGGGGGTGATCAATGACAGGGGGGTGATCAGGGAGTCTATATGGGGTGATCAGGGGTTAATAAGGGGTTAATAATTGACAAGGGGGGGTGTAGTGTGGTGCTTGGTGCTACTTTACATAGCTATCTGGTCCTCTGGTGGTCGATCCCAGCAAATGGGACCACCAGAGGACCAGGTAGCAGGTATATCAGACGCTGTTAACAAAACAGCGTCTGATGTACATCTTTGATGCGATTTATTTAACATCTACAGCCTGCCAGCGATTGATCATCGCTGGCAGGCTGCAGTATAACTGCCGACCTGCGAGCTGCTGTGAACGTGCGCGCGTGCACAGCAAATCTCGCCTCTCGCGAGATGACGCGCTGACGCATCAAGGAGGAACATCCCGGCCGCCCGCAGGACGCAGCCCTCCATTCGGCGGTCGGGATGAGGTTAAGGGGGGCTCTGTCTGTGGATGACACTTAAGGGGGGGATCTGTGGATGACACTGAGGGGGGGATCTGTGGATGGCACTTAAGGGGGATCTCTGAATGACACTTAAGGGGGGATCTGTGAATGACACTGAGGGGGGATCTGTGGATAACACTTAAGGGGGATCTGTGGATGGTACTTAAGGGGGGATCTGTGGATAACACTTTAGGGAGGATCTGTGGATGGTACTTAAGGGGGGATCTGTGGATGACACTTAGGGGGGATCTGTGGATGACACTTAAGGGGGGATCTGTGGATGGCACTTAAGGGGGATCTGTTGGTGGCACTTAAGGGGGGATCTGTGGATGACAATTAAGGGGGAATATGTGGATGGCACTTAAGGGGGGATCTGTGGATGACATTTAAGGGGGATCTGTGGATGACACTTAATGGGGGAATCTGTGAATGGCACTTAGGAGAGGATCTGTGGATGGCACTTAAGAGGGGATCTGTGGATGGCACTCAAGAGGGGATCTGTGGATGTCACCTAAGGGGGGATCCGTGGATGGCACTTAAGGGGGGATCCGGGGATGACACTGAGGGGGATCTGTGGATAACACTTAAGGGGGGGATCTGTGGATGACACTTAAGGGGGATCTGTGGATGACACTTAGGGGGATCTGTGGATGACACTTAAGGGGGATCTGTGGATGACACTTAAGGGGATCTGTGGATGACACTTAAGGGGGTACCTGTGGTTGACACTTAGCAGGGAATCTGTGGATGACACTTAGGGGGATCTGTGGATGATACTTAGGGGGGGGGGGGTGAATCTTTTTTTTTTTTTTTTTGCTATGGGTCCCAATCATTTCTAGCTACGGCCCTGTTCACAACAGATAGTACATCTGTGGAAAAATTCCAGTTTTCACTTTGTACCATTTCAGTGCCCTATATGTTGTGCCCAATATTGTATATTGTACCGGGACATATAACAGCTCTGGAGTTAAAGAGCACCATGTGCCTTTAAGGCCCAATGTGGTGATTTACATATCTTGTGCTAACAATTGTAGAGGCTCTTGGATTCTGGGAGGCTCAGCGTTGACTGTAGAATCTAAGTCCCCTTTCACACGGGTGAGTTTTCCGCGCGGGTGCAATGCGTAAAGTGAACGCATTGCACCCGCACTGAATCCTGACCCATTCACTTCTATGGTGCTGTGCACATGAGCGGTGATTTTCACGCATCACTTTTGCGTTGAATGAAAATCGCAGCATGTTCTATATTCTGCGATTTTCACGCAACGCAGGCCCCATAGAAGTGAATGGGGATGCGGGAAAATTTATAACATAGTTATAAGGGAAAATAATCGCATTCTAATTACAGAATGCAATGTTCCCCGGGCTATAGAGGGTTAAAAATAATAAAGAGTTAACTTACCTTCTCCCATTGTACGCGCAGAGCCCCAGAACGTCTTCTCTCTTGATGATTGGTTGCTTCAGGACCTGTGGTGACGTCACAGGGTCACATGGTCCAATCATAGAAGCATTTGAGTGGACCATGTGACCCATGTGATCCTGTGACATCACGGCAGGTCCTTCATCCAACATCTGTGACGTCACCACAGGTCCTGAAGCAACCAATCATCAAGAGAGAAGACGTTCTGGGGCTCTGCGTGTACAATGGGAGAAGGTAAGTTAACTCTTTATTATTTTTAACCCTCTATAGCCCGGGGAACATTGCATTCTGTAATTAGAATGTGATTATTTTCCCTTATAACTATGTTATAAAGGAAAATAATTACATATACAGAATACTCATCCTGAAACCGGACTTCAGTGATGAAGTCTGACTTCGGGTCTGGGTACCAAGCATGCGGATTTTTTCACGCGCGTGCTAAACGCACTACAAACGTTTGTAGCGATTCCCGCAACGCACCCGCCTCTTATCCGGGCGTCAAACATGACGCCCGTGTGCAAGAGGCCTAAGAGGTTAATCCACTGGCACCAGCATTTGATGCCGGAGGATACAGCCTGTTTTCATCAAGAGAGCACATGTATGGCAGATTGTAAGAAGTCACTTTCTGCTGCTCTGTATATGTACAGCAGGTCAGGAAGAGGTTAAAGGAGTTGTGCACCGGAATAATTTTGCTAACCTATCCCCAGATACTTGATGAGAAATGAGAAGTTGTAATTACACTGCACTTCCGCTACAATAAGACAGCATTCAAGTAGATGTTAAACAGGACGCAGCGCTTACAGGAAATTGGCCTGCCTGTGACAGGGCTCCATTAGCAATGTATTGAATCTCCTATAGACTGCAATAGTAAATCATTGCAGTCTAAGGGAGAAGCGATCTGATGACCGCATGTCATGTCCCCTAGGGGGACTTTTAAAAAGTATAAATATAAGTAGTTTTTTAAAATACTTGTTTCAACTTCCCCAAAAAGTTGAATAAACAGATAGATCAAAAAGACATACACACTCCAAAATGGTATTAATAAAAGTTACAGATCGCCCAGCCACAAATAAGCCCTCACACAACTCCATAGATTAAATATAAAAAAAGTTATCAAGGTCAGAATATGGCGATGTAAAGAAAAATAAAAAAAAGTATTAATGCACAAGAAAAACTATGGACATATGGTATAACTGTAATCGCACTGACCCAGAGAATGATGGGAACAGGCCATTTTTACCACATTTTCCCCCAATTCCATATCTTTTAGAATTTTTGTCAGGTCTTTAAAGATGGCGCCTGCTTTGGAGCGGAGGTAGAGCCATAGCCGCAGGGCTATTCAAATGTGACCACGGCGCCTGAGAGTGCTAAAACCCGGAAACACTCGCTTCCAGAGCAGGAGGGTTTTCCCCTAGCGGAGATCGGGGAAAGCTATGGATGTAATGAGTCTGAGCCTGTACTATGCTTCCAGGCTCAGTACTTGTATATTACAGTTCAGGCCAGCAGGTGGCAGCACTGAACCGTAAAATACCTCTTTCTGTATAGAATAATTGAGAAAATTCCATTATTCTTTATAATTTGCAATCCTATGATTGCAAGTTGGATTCCACTTGGGGAAGTAAAAAAGTATTGAAAAATATAAAAAAATATAAAAATTCAAATCACCTCCCTTTCACCAAAATAAAAATAAACAATAAAAAAAAATAACATCATGGGCATTGCTGCTTCTGTAAATGCCGGTACTATTAAAATATAAAAAAAAGTATCCCATAAGGTGAATGGTGTAACGGAAAAAATTGAAAATGACTTGAAAGTGATCAAAAAGTCATATACACCTCAAAAGGGTATTAGCAAAACCTAAAGATCATCCCGCAAAAATGAGCACTCACACATCTCCGTAGACATAACCAGTGGCGTAGCGTGGGGAGGGGCGATGCCCCAAGCGCGAATCTGCAGGGGGCGCCAGCAGGGCCGCACCACCATTTAGGTGAGGTGAGGCTGGGCACAGGGAGATGAGCGCTTCCATTGTGGAAGCGCTCATCCCCATAGTCATCTGTATCATTGTCCTCAGGACAGCGATACAGATGGATGCTGTGGGGCAGGGGAGAGGCGTCTCCTTTCCCCGCTCCTCTAAAAGGCTGCAGACAAGGTAAGTATAAGTGTTTATTTTTTTTATATGGTAAAATACAGGAGAGGAGAGCTGTGGGGCACTTGGTCAGACACGTAGGTGGATGGCATCTGCTTGCCGAAAGCTGTGGCAAGTTGCATACACAGTGTATCCTAGTAATAAAGCAATTTTGCCTCCCTTTTGCAACAGGAAAACATTTCCCCATTTTGCCTTGATACTAAGGGTCTATTCAAAGATTATTAGATTGCTTGATGGTAACAGTACACTGGTCAGTAGGTAAGCAGGCAAGCATACAGTTTGCCATGTTCACCAGCATGCCCAAAGACCCAGTTCTTTCTAGCCTTGCCCCCCATTGAGATGATTGGTAATCATGGCCAGTGCTGTCATCATCAGCCATCTCCTCCTGCGCAAGTGACTGCTCCTCCTCTAGTGGTAGCTCATTATCCTCCAATTCTTCCTGCATGGAACCTTCTCTGTGTGGGTCCCCAACAGTTACTGGGTGGCTAGCAAGATGCCGAATCTGTTGTTCTTCCATCCCTTGTTGCATCAGTGTGAGCTTCTGCTCTACGATAAATAACAGACGGATGACATGGTTGATACCACAGTTGTCCTGACTGAAAAATTTGGTGGCCTCTTTAAATGCCCTGAGTATGCAACAAGTATCTCTGATAAGCTGCCACCGCCTGACCTCAAAACAACACCTACTCCCTGCTGAGATGGTCTGATGCATGACAAAATCATTCACCATTTTAAGCTGCTGGTATAGATACTCTAGCATATGCATGGTGAAATTCCAGCGAGTAGGAACGGCACAGATCAAGCTGTGCAATGGCAAACAGTTCTGTTGCTGCAAGTCTGCGAGGTAGTCCCTTGCCAGAATGGAAGTGTCGCACAACTAAATTTATCACATGCGCCATGCAGGGAGCATGTGTTATTTCCCCCAAATGCAGAACAGTCATGATTTTCCTGCCATTGTCACAGACCATCTTGCCCAGATAGAGTTGGCGGGGAGATAGCCAGCAGGATGTTTGCTGCTTAAATCACTTTAGCAACTGATCCGCTGTGTATCTAGTCTTGCCCAAACTGATCAACTGTAACACAGCATGGAAATGCATCACTTTACATATGCAATAGGGGGAGTGGGAGCCCTGCCCCTGTTGAGGATGGGAAGATGTCCATGGAGGATGTGGAAAAGCAGAACCTAGTGTGGGAACCAGATCTACACAAACGTGGTGGGGTCAATAGTACCTACCTTCAGTGCTATTCTACAGATAAAAATGTAGAGGGAAATAAGCCCGGACGCCCTGGTGTGTAAAGGCAAGACATTTCTTAGGGTTGCAACAGGATAGGTATTTGCCAGAACCGTTCAACAGATTGAATGATGTCTTGGATCTATCCTCATTGAAATACTATTGCTTGTACCCTCAGCAAAAACAAGCTAATAATGTACTGCTGCCAATGAAACATAGTGTGTCCATATAAAGCACTAATTATACCAGTTGGTTGCTACAATATTTGTAAGCATTTGGCTACAAGGACGCGCTTTGTGCTTTGATGGCAGCAAAACCTATGGTTCAAGTACAAAAGATTGAAGAAGCAGAGAATGTGGAGGAGGAGCTGTGCCAGCAAAACGACAATACGTGCCGTCGGAACAGTGTGCTGTACCACACGTGTATTACTAAGCCCAGTTACTGCTGCACGCTAAATCCTATTATTGTAGGATAGACTATTTTGTCCTAGATGATCCTATCGTAACCCTCAGCAATTTCCCTGCCTTATACACCCGAGCATCCGGGCTTATTTCCCTCCACATTTTTATCTGTAGAAGTGAATTAATAAAACATTATGGTTTGGCCTTTTAAACGTTTCTGTAGGCAGTGATTTATAGTTCTAAAAAAGAGGGAGGTAAACTTCCTTCACCTGTTTAATGAATTTTTTCCACCCTCAGTGCTGCATCACTGCTGCCGATAAGAACATTGACCCAATGGACCATGAAAGACATGTACTATCCCTGTCTGTGATAGCTGCATCACGTGTCCATGATGGAGTGTACCTTGATACTCAGCAACAATTTCAGGATCAGCCATGTTCTCGTTGATGCGACAATACAAGGCAGGATGTTTTTCTGAAAAATAATGGTGGCTAGGTATCTTCCAGTGAGGCTGAGGGCACACCATCAGTTCCCTAAAGGTAGCAGAATCCACTAAGTGGTATGGCAGTGACTGCTCTGCCAGCAAGTTAGACAGGTGCAACTTAAGCTTACACCCCATTGGATTGCTGGGCATGTAGTGTTTTACTGGCCACACATTTCTTTATGGGGGGCTGATGAGGGAGTGGAGTACGAGGAAAAGGAGTAGTCTGACTGGGAGAAGCATGAACTGACGATGACAGGGACACTGTACTGCACATGGATGCAGACTAGCTGCTTCAAATGAGACTGGTAGAAAAAGGACACTCTTCTTGTGCTAGCTGTGGCCACTTTTATTTTCCCACAGGTCTGGTGATGCTGTTTTATGTGCTGCAATAGATTAATGGTGCCTACCTTTGTGGTTGAACACCCATGGCTAATTTTATTCCTGCAGATCTTGCAAATGGCAATGCAAAATGCATTTGCTAATACTACATGGTGTCTTGAAGTAATACAACACGTTCACTGAAACGGGTATAGTAGATGCGGTTTTTGTAGTAAAACATGTTCACTAACATGGATGTAGTAATGCAGTGTTTTCAGCAAAATGCATTTGCTGTGACTACACATTCCCTAAAACAGGTATAGTAAATGCAGTTTTTGCAATAAAATGCATTCACTAACATGAGTGTAATAATGCAGTGTTTTCAGTAAAAAATGTTTGCTGTGACTACATGATGTCTAGAACTAATGCAACACATTCACTAAAATTGGTATATTAACCCTTTTACCCCCGGAGTTTTTTTTTTTTTCCTTTTTCATTTTGTGCTCCCTGTCTTCCAGAGCCATAACTTATTTGTTTTTTGCAGGACAAGTTGTACTTTCCAACACTACCATTTAACATTGCATATGATGTAGTGGGAAGCGGGAAAAATTCCAAATGGGGTGAAATTGCAAAAAGAAAAAGCAATTCCACCACAGTTTTAAGTTTTTTTTTTATTTACAGCATTCGATATGTGATAAAACTGACCAGTTACTTTTATTCTACAGGTCCATACGAATCCGGCGATACCTTATATGTATAGTTTTACATATACATTTTTTTTAAAGTGCCATATTTTGACCCCTATAACTTTTTGGTAGTTATGTGTACAGAGCTGTATGGGGGCTAATTTTTTGCAGGGTGATCTGAACTTTTCATTGATACCATTCTGGGGTGTATATGACTTTTTAAACACTTTTTATTAAATTTTTTGTAGAAAATGAAGCGACCAAAAACGGCGAATTGGCCATTTGGATGCTTTATTAACTTTTGCTGTTTGCCGTATGGGGAAGCTATTTTTATACTATGGGCGTTCTCGCACATCACGACACCCATGATGTGTATATTTTTAATTTTTTTAGTTCTTTTATTTTTAGTTTGGGGAAAGGGGGTGATTAGATTTTTTAAATTTATTTATTTATTTATTTATTTATTTTGTTAAACACTCTTTTATAGTTCCCATAGGGAACAAGAACAATCAATCATCTGATTGCTATTATCATAGACTTCAATGCACTTGCATTGAAGTCTATGAGGATTTGACCACTTTTCTATGGAGCCCTATTACAGGCAAGGGCTCCATAGGAAATACTATGCAGCAGCCTCCTGTCATTCACAAAGACAGGGTGTGGCATTTCGAAATGTCAGCCTTATACAAATCACGCATCTGTGAGGTGACTTGTTGAATCAGACATCCTCCACTTACAGTTTATGCATCAGACACCCAGGAGTTAATCAAGTAGTCTTTTAATCCGGAGATTGTATTACAGGATATGCAGGGAATCCAGATGGTAAAAGAATTATGCCACTAATATTCTCCTTGATAAGAAGATGAGATACAGATTCACCTCAGATTCTCCTCAGAATCTCCTCATAATTAGAGCACACAAAACAGCAATGCATGACAGGGTAAACAGGAAGTGGCTAGACTGAACCAACTAGTGCTGAAACAGAGGGGGGAGGAGAAGAGAGGAGCATACCATTACACAATGCAAGATACTGAAACAGAACACTCCCCGTCTGGTATCGGTAGATACCACTATGTATATGCATACAATGGAATTGTATAAAATAACAATGAATAATGTCCATAAACCTGATGAATAAACAGATGAATAATGTCTATAAACCTGAAAAGGAAACATGCAATGAACATTTATTCAAACCAAAAAAGGATATGTCTTCAGTTCAGACCATAGAGCTGGTACTGGAGACAGTCCTAGAAGATGATGAGTATCTTTGGTAGAAGGAATCTTAACATGAAAGTTCTTTCCATCCGAACTGGAAACGACTTTAGTAATAAGTCCAGTAGGCCAGTCGAGACGATCAACTTGTTTGTCTCTTAACAGAACAAAATCTCCTTCCTTTAAATTAGGCCTTGGTTTTTGCCACCTTCTGCGTTCTTGCGAGAGGCAGAGGTACTTTCTTCTCCTCTTTTTCCAGAACTGACTGGCGAGATATTGTACCTGCTTCCACCGAAATTTATAAAGGTTGTGCTCTTTGAAAACGCCAGATGGCACAGGAATATTTCCTATCTTTTCTGGTTTAATCTTGAGTGATCTTATATGCACCCCAGATGTGGATTTCTTCTTTTTTTTACTACAGGAGATTGTCTGCTGCTTTCATTGGAAGCTGAGCAAGACTTGGTTCTCCTTGATCTTGCTAAAGTTTTAGAGCGAGAGCGCTTATTTTGTGAGGCTGATTTAGATGTAGATTGTTTCTGTCTATGGATCGTGAACGCGAATGCTCTTGTCTGCTTTTCACTTCTAAAATGGGATCTGTCTTTGTACATACGGACTTGGGTTGTTGACATGCAGTATTTGTCATGGACATTGGTGGTGAACTTTTCCCTGTGGTTTCCAGAAAAGACTGAGCAATATGAAGGTGCTCATCCGTTGAAGACTGGGAAGAACTGTAATTCTCCTGGGTGCAATCAACAACTGCAGATGGAACTGAAGGTTCTTGCAAAGTATCTGAAATGAACTCTTCCTCTGTTGAAGGAACCTCCTTAATAAAACGTTCAGAAGATACTTCTTTTACAGAATTAAACTCATTGTCAAACAGTAGACTGGAAGGCTCAAGTTTCTGCTGTATCTCATCAGAACTACATGAATCAGAAGGCTTGTTGTCAGTGATGATATAGGATTCATTATGATAAACTGTGTGAGGAACGCAAAGCTGGGAAGGGCTTGAAGAGGGCTCCAATTGAAATCCTGAAGGTCTTTCTACAAGCTGCCCTTCTGTCCAGGAACGTTCTTCTGCAGCTGACTCCTTGGGATTTAAGCTGCTTTCTGATGTTTTTATAATATTTGGGCAAGGCATATCTTGCACATAGTAGTGGTTAGGACACTGTCTGAAGTAAGAAGTTCGCCCCCCTATTAATACTTCAGTTCTGAAGGAGTGTACTTGGCAGGGTCTGCGGGTTCTGTCCAGACATACATCCCCCACGATGATCCAACCCACTGTAAGTTTCTGGGCATATGGAGCGTTGAAAGGGCCATTGCAAAGTTCAAGGACCTTATGAGCCTCAAGAATGTCTCTACCTAGCAAGAGTAAGATCTCGGCATGGTTATCAAGGGGAGGAATCTCTCTGGCTATGTTCTTGAGATGAGGGTGATGCTGTGTGGCTTCAGGTGTGGGAATCTCATCCCTTGTGTCCAGCAATTTGTCACACTCAATAAGGGTTGGAAGAGAGAGTTTCTTATGTCATTTGATGGGCTTTAAGGTGAAACCATTAGCTCTTCTTCCTGAGGTTTTCACAAGACCAGAGCATGTTCCTAGGGTGTAGGGTGTAGTCTCTCCCTCTATCCTGAACAGATCAAAGAACTTAGGGCTAGCTAGGGAATTATTACTTTGGTCATCTAGAATAGCATACATTCTTATGGTCTTCTCTGGTTGTGCAGTAGGAAACACATCCACGAGGCAAATCTTAGAACAAGACTTACCGCACACAAGTCCTTCTCCACATACCATTGTGCATCTGGGCGTGACGGTTGTGGTTGGTCGGTCGGCACTCTCCCCGCCATGACTCTCCCCGCCTTGATCGGAATGGGGCTTGTGCCAGTTAACTGGTTCTAGGTTCCGCCTGATTGGTCCCGGGTGAACAGCGGACATGTGTAGATCACTATTACATTCAGAACACTTGACTGGAACCTTACAGTCTCTGGCGAAGTGCTCAGTGAATGCACAGCATCTGAAGCAGATATTATGACTCCTTAGGAACTCCTTACGTTCCTCAAAGGGCTTTGCTATGAAGACACGGCATTTCCTTAAAGGATGTGGTTTATCATGGATAGGCCAATGATGATCGGGTTCCTTGGGGCTTTCATTTCCATTGTTAGTAGTGGGCACAACCCCTGTCTTTTTTACTGAAATTAGACCTTTAGGGTTTCTCTGTCTGGGACTGAAAGTCTCGTGTCTCTGTTTAGTGGAGCCAAAGATGTTGGTTCCCAAGGTGTTGAAGCTCGGATCGTTTTTAGCTCTAGCTAAGTCCTCGATAAACTTACAGAAGAATGAAAATGGTGGAAAGGAAACACGATGTTGCTCCTTGTATTTTGAACCTGTTGTTGCCCATTGGTCTTGAATATTGAGGGGTAATTTCTCCACAATCAGGCCCACACCATGGGAGGTATCAAGAAAGCTCAGACCTGGTAGCTGCGGGTCTCCCTTGATGATTTCAAACTCAAGAAGAAGATCGCTTAATTCCTGGAACCCTTGGCGATCTGTATAGGATAATCCAGGAAAGTCGTATAGTCGTTTAAATAAGGCACGTTCAACTACTTCCGAGCCGCCGTATGTCTGCTCTAATCTTTCCCATGCGAGACGAGGGCCTTTGACTGGTTCGTAGATATGAACGGTTTTGAGTCTCTTAACACAGTTTGACGACCATGGACCTAGCTATCTAATTAGTAAATCAAGTTCTTGCATAGGCGGTACACCAAGGGTTTGAACTGTTGTCTTGAAGGTGGCCTTCCAACTTCTATAGTTCTCTGGGTGATCATCAAAGTTCGTAAGGCTAGTACTGATGAGGTCCCTGAGAGTGAGGTACTTAGCGATTTCTGATGCGTTATTTTTTTCCTGCATCATAGCGATGGGAACTTCTCCCTCGCTGGTGTTGTTGGCACCTGATGCTCTATGTTTGGGGGTTGGAAGATGGAATGGAGTGGCAGCTGGGTTGAGTGTAAGTGAAGGCTTCACATCTGGTAATGTTGGTGCCAGCGGCTTGGTTGCTATGTAACTAGTCTCAGGAGGTTTTAATGTGATTTGATGAGCTTGAAGTGGCTTGGTCTCTAATGGTGCCTGAAATACTGTGTAAGGTGCCAGAGGTTTGAAAGAAAGAGAAATGTCCACTGGACTGGGGTCAACTGTATAGTTATCAGCTGCCTTTTTTTCTACTCGCATGAGTTCAGGAGACTGGCATGCAGAGCCCAAATCTTCTGGTGCAAATGCATTGACTTTGCGTTGGTCTAGGATGAATTGCAGGGTACAGCCGTCTGAGTCATTAGATATCTTGGACATAGGATGATAAGCTTCTTCTTCTTCAGCAGCTTCTTCAAGAACTCTGAGTTTAGCTATGGCTGCTGCTTCTTCCCTTTCCTTCTGAAGGACCTCCAACTCAGCTTCGGCCTTGGCTTTAGTCGCTTGCGCCTGAGCCTGTATAGGTCAAGATTGGGCTAGTATAGCTGCTTGATTAGCTTGGGATAGCGCTTGTGTCTCTGCGACTTGTGCCTTAATGGCTGCTTTCTTTCTAATGCAGTGAGCTTGTACCTTTGCTGCTTCCGCTTTTGTGCGTGCCAACACCAATGAGGTACTCAGCGAAGAGTGCTGTGAGCGAGACCTTAGCGATGAGGACTGAGCAATAGATTTCGAGGAACGGGATGAAGCCTTGGAGTGCCTTGAAAGGTTAGAATGGCGGGACGCAGTTTCATATTGTTGTGATATCTTGTCCTCTAGCATTGACTTGACTGCCATAAATCTGCTATATCTTTCATCATTAAGTGCAGTGTGGGTCTTTAATTCTAGGATGAATTCCTCTGAGTTGAGACTTGATAACAGAGAAGAATATTTTTCAGACAGTCTACTATAACTATCATAGGTCTTATTCAAATTTGTACGCATGGCCTTTAATTGATCTTCATTATAGCCTGATCCATGTGCTGCATCATTACATTGTTCAGTCTTTTCCCACAAACTAGACAAATGTGTTTAGAAATCCTTCTAGCTGTGTCCTGCATTTCCATCTGCAACACAACAGCAAACTCTAGTGGTGGTTCAGTCTTTTAATAGCCCACAGCAGGCAGACAATATTTATCTCAGAAAACAGGCTGAATACAGTTCCTAGCCTGTATGAAACTGGAATTGCTAGAAGCTTCTGCGATCCAAGTGAATGCAGTACTGGGCAGTATAAGATATTACCTTACTACTGTAGCATAACAGAGACAAATGATGATGGCTTATTACTTGGAGGAGGAGAATATTCTTTTCTTAGCGGGAGAAGGAGAGTACTAAGACAATTCTTTTACTGTGGCATTTCGAAATGTCAGCCTTATACAAATCACGCATCTGTGAGGTGACTTGTTGAATCAGACATCCTCCACTTACAGTTTACGCATCAGACACCCAGGAGTTAATACAGTAGTCTTTTAATCCGGAGATTGTATTACAAGATATGCAGGGAATCCAAATTGTAAAATAATTATGCCACTAATATTCTCCTTGATAAGAAGATGAGATACAGATTCACCTCATATTCTCCTCAGAATCTCCTCAGAATTAGAGCACACAAAACAGCAATGCATGACAGGGTAAACAGGAAGTGGCTAGACTGAACCAACTAGTGCTGAAACAGAGGGGGGAGGAGAAGAGAGGAGCATACCATTACACAATGCAAGATACTGAAACAGAACACAGGGGCTGATGCACACAAGCTCCGGCTCCTCCGATCACCACACGGGGGAGTCGGAGCACCACCGAAAGCGCCCGCTTTAGGTTTTCAGCACGCTCAGATGCTGTGGTCTGGATTGACCACGGTATCTGAGGGGTTAAATGTCCGTGATTGGCATTATTGCCGATTGCGGACATGAGCCGTGAGTGTCTGCTATAAGAAGCAAGTGGCCTCCCGTGGGTATGGCACCCGCAGCACTCAGAAGCAGGCGCCATCTTTAAAGACCCGGCCAGCGCCGTACTATTATGGTGCTGGTCGGGAAGGGGTTAAATGGACTTTTTGCAGTAAAACGCGTTCGCTATAGTAATGTAGTGTGTTTTTTTTTGTAAAATATGTTTGCTTTTACTACACTAAGTTTTGAAGTAATGCAAGACGTTCACTAAAACAGGTATAGTATACTAATTTTTACTTTGATGCAAACAATTAAGAAAACTTTTTGGAGCCACCTCTTGCCGCAATTACAGATACAATTATCTTGGGATACTGTATGTCTCTAAAATTGCTCCAACTACTTCAAGTTGGATGGATTACATTTACCCACAGATTCTTAATTAAGGTGCGTTCACATGACCATATGTATTTTGTAGTCCAAAAAATGCAGATATCCGTGTGGCGTCCATACAGCACACGGTGTGGTCTCCGTTTGTTTTTTGCTTACCCATAAAAGTGAATGGGTCCGTTTGTGATCCGCAAAAATGCGGCACAGATGCGGAACAAAAACACGGTCGTGTGAATGGAACCTAAGACTCAGGTCTGGGCTTTTACTTTGGCATTCCAAGACATTTAAATGTTTCCTCTTAAAGGGGCTATACCATAATTGATATAAAACTGAAAATCAGACATAATATAGTACAGTACATGACAATCTCATTCTAACAAAGCTAGAGCCAGTGGCTAGGGAAACTCTAAAAGCACCATACACTCTGGGTAGCTTGGCTCTACCGGACATGTATAGATACTACTGTACTGTCCAATTGATGTACTCAAGCTGGTGGGTAAGGGCGGATGCTAACAATCCGGTAGTGGTGCTGGGAGCGGCACTCCTTGGATCACATGAGGCTCTAACAAATTTTCTGTACAGCATGGGTAAATATCCAGTTGAACACCTCACCTCCAACATGACTGCGCTAATAAAACTGTGGAACGAACATGTGTGGCTTTGGGGTAATAGGGGAGGTGGAGTGGGATGGTCCCCTGTGTTGCCATTGTGGAGGCATGTAAAATTACCAGAACTAGATTCACTTCCCGATTTAGAATTTTGCCCAAAACATAGAATTAAATATTTGACCCAGTTGTTATCCGAAGAAGCTTTTAAAACCTTTCCTGCGTTGAAAGAGGAGTTTGTCCTACCCAGGAATAGCCTGTTTAGATATTTTTAATTAAGATATGCTTGCGCAGAGCAATTTGATAGTGGCAAGGTCAAGATAGAATATGGAGAGATTGAAAAAATTGCTAAACACACAAATCTATGTGGGCCAGTATCCTCCTTCTACTCAGTACTCATGTCCCAATTGGCTTCTCCGCTGACCAGAGCCTTGGCAAAGTGGCAGAAGGATATCCCTTCACTAGAAGACAGGCATGAAAGAGAGCTCAAGTATAACTGGAGGAGTACAGTCATAAGTGCTAGGGATCAGTTCATATAAGTGAAGTGGTTGCACAGAGTCTATTTGACGCCGGTCAGGCTGGAACGAATGCGTCAACTTTATAGTTCTGTATGTTCTAGATGTAATAGAGCGACCGGCACTCTAATGCAAATGATCTGGGAATGTCTGAAAATTGCGGAATTCTGGTCAGCAATTCATGAGTTTTTGAACTTGAAACTGGGATTGCCGACGGTATGCTCCCCGGAAAATAGCCTGTTAGGACTTGGGGATGATCTGTTGCAAACCAAATACTCTAAAAAACTATATATCGACTTCTAATGTTCTATGCTAGGAAGTCTATCCTATTGAATTGGAAGCCCCCAAAAGCCCCATCAATCCAACATTGAATGCAACTTATAGATGAAGCCTTGCCAATGTATAAAATTACATATTTGGCTAGAAATAATCCTGAGAGATTTGACAAGATCTGGGAATTGTGGTTGACTGCTAGAACATCGGTGGTCTAAAGGAATGCAGGAGCCCGGCGGCACTGCAGTGATGTGTATGAGAGAGTGAATTATATTAAAATGTATAAGATAATTATTATGAAGCAATTGTGAAAATGCAGCCCTGAAGGAATCACGCTGCAAGACTTTTATGACATCTGTTTAATGTACCAAACCGTTGCCAACATGTTTCACTGATTTGTGTGAATCTGGTTCTTTGAACTGTTCTAAATGTTTATTCTTAAAATGACAAAAAAAAAAAAAAAAAAGAAAAGCTAGAGCCAGCCCTGTACCTCATATGGATCCAGAGCTCCCCACATTCATTGCTTAACTTTCTTTGGCAAATTCTCTTCAGGGTGGCGGCTAAGGAATATGTCCTTTCTGCTGTAGCTCTCTCTCTCTTTGTAATTGTCATTATTTCTAACAATACATATGGCTGGTGGCAGTTGGAGGATGTAACTTAATATGTGTGACCTCCTCAATAGGTGGACATGCACATTACTACATGAATTTAACATAGGGGGCACAGTTATTATGAAGAAAAGAGAAAATCTCACAACTGCAACATTTTTGTAACAGGAAGTAAAATTAAAATAGTAACTAATTTTTCATGCTGAATTACTAAAATAACATTTAATGGTGGTACAACCTGTTTAAACTATTCCAGTCCAGCTTTAGCAGTATGCATATGGTAATTGTCCTATCTGAAGGCAAACCTCTAACCCAGTCTCAAATCTCTGGTAGAATGAAACATGTTTTCTTAATAATTGCCCCGCATTTATTTGGATCCATCTTTCTTTCATTCCTGTCCAGTTTTTCAGTCCCTGCATAGGAATAGCATCCTTACAGTATGCTACTGCCACTACTATGCTTCACTGTTAGAATGGTGTTCCTGGTGTCATAGGATTGTTGTATTTGTGCCAAACAGAGAATTTCCCATGATGGGCAAAAAGTCTTTAGTTTTAGTCTCATTTAACCAAAGAACTTTCTTCCATGTGTTTGTGTAGTCTTACTGCTTGTTGTTTGTCAAACTCAAAACATGCTTTATGTTTTTCTTTAGGTAGTGCCTTTTTTTCTGGCCTCTTCTCCATAAATCCCCACTGTGTTCAGTATATGGCTTATAATGGCCTTATGGACAGATACTTCCATCTTTTCAGTGTATCTTTGGCGCTCTTTCAGAGTATCAGTATCTGTTAAATATTTGATTAAACAGGTTTTTTTAAGGACTAAAGGTCCATTAACACTGCTCAGTGTTCGTCAGATTATCACTAAAGAGCGGTCATGCAAAATAATAAGATTGTGATAATCTGCCAGTGTAAAGGTGCCGCTTGTCTGCTCCATCAGGCCCTGTAAAGGGGTCTTTAGATATTGATGACAGAATGTCATTAATATCAGATTCGTGGAGGCAGATACCCAGCATTCCCACTAGTCAGCTGTTTTAAATAGCCGTTGGTGTATCTCAAACATCCTTGCCACGGATGGCTATATCTCAGTGTGAATAGTAGCTACTGTGATGAGGTTAGAAACAGGTCCAAGCGAAAGCTGCATACACCTACAGCTCTCACTCCTGACCTGATTTGTAAAGGCTGAATCTCTGGCTGTATGGCAGCTCTCACCACATCCCCTGTCTTGTTTTAAGGCTTAGATTGTCAGCTTTAAAACAAGACCTTATTTGCAGTCTGAGATATACCAGGCTAAATCATCTCTCCTCCTTTGGCAGGCTTTGATCTTAGCCAGAATGGAAACGAGGGAACAGATAGAGAACTGGCCTGTGACAAAAACTAAATATATATATGATAGCAACACATACTGAGATCACATTTGCTTTTTCCCTTACTGAAATATTAATGTATTGTAACTAAATTTTTTATTCTCTCTTCTTAGCCTTGGATGAAATATATGATGCACTTAATTTTAATTAGAAGACAATGCTCAATGCATTTTAAATTGATTTCTATATACAAAGAGTAATATACTATTAATATTGCATTTCACTATAATTTTGGCACTGGAAATCTCAGTAGAAGTTATGCAACTTTTTCAATATTCATGTTTAATTGCAGACATGGCACTTAACAAAATTTTTCTATTAAAGTAGCAGTAAAAATGTCAGTTTGCATAAAAGTCAAAAGTCAAAAGCTGACAGACATAAATTGAAAAAAGTGGTAATACCTTTGCACAAATAGGAATATTAACAGAAAAAGATATTTTTGTCTTAAATGGGTTGCTCAGTTTTTACATTTCCACATATGCTATTTCTGAAAACTACATATGGGTTGACTCTAGAACTGAATCTGTTATCAGTGTCCTGAACAAATTCAGTAAAGTGCTGAACCTTATTTGGATCAGATCAGTCTTAAGTGTAATGCAGCGGGTGTGGACTCACTGTGGCACTGAATGGATTTGATTTGGGAATACTCCTAAGGGCGCTGTCATGGTGGTCCCCTGGTATTCACCATGTAACCTCTTTACAGGGATCTGCATCACTTCAGGGACCTCTAGGAGTCTTCTTCGTTTAAAGGCTGCTGACCCAAGCAACTCAATAGACACCACTGCATGGCACCATGGGGGTAGACAGAAGTGTGATCAGAGGGCAAGATGAAGTCAGATGGCACAGGTTCAATATGGTAATCAGGCTGAACTCAGGAGAGGCATCGCAGGGTCAGTACAGTTAATATGAAGTCAGGCATGGGAGGTTAGAATACACAATAAGCACACCTTTACATGGACTAGACAAGTTAGGAACCTTTTACTCACACACTTTTTCATAGGGAAATTCACCATATATACCCCAAGGAATGCTGCCATAGCAGGAAGAAGGAGATGGGAAAGGCTGTTAACAGCCTGAAGCATATTGCAGCAAGAGGAACGAGGACTTTGGCAGCAATCCCCGCTGGGAGAGAGGACATCTCAGTAGACATGGACTGCTACCATTACATCAAGAAGCATGGAAATCTAGTGATTACAATGGACTAAAAATCAAAGCTTTCCCCCAAACTTACTCCTCCTTATGCATTTAACACAAGTAAACATGCAGTCTATACAGTATTAATAATTTAAAACAATCTTTGAACTTACGAAACAGTGCTGTAGTATTCTATAATAGAAAGAAGGTGTGCACTGCTAGAAACTGAGTATTGGAGTCACTCATATAATCCAGCCAGGACATCCAGGGAGGACTGTCAATCTTGCCTGACACGTCCCAGGACTGCACGTGGCTCTTATGAGCAGCTGAAAATTCCTTTATACAGGGGTAAAGCACAAAACGTAACTGAACAGAACGGAATGCTCCCAAATACATTCCGTTCTGTTTGGTTGCATTCCCATACCGGTGAGCAAACCGCAGCATGCTGCGGTTTTCTTTCCGCCATGGGATGCGGAGCAAGATAGTCATGACCCACAATGCAAGTCAATGGGGACGGATCCGTTTTCTCTGACACAATAGAAAACGTATACGTCCGCAATTGACTTTCAATGGAGTTCATGACAGATCCGTCTTGGGTATGTTAAAGATAATACAACCGGATCCGTTCATAATGGATGCAGATGGTTGTATTATCAGTAACTGAAGCGTTTTTGCTAAATCCTGCCTGATCCAGCAAAAACGCTGGAGTGAAAGTAGCCTTAGATAGTGTGGTAATGTGTACAGTAAAGTGCACAGTAGTGGTATGGTGGAGGTGTGTATCTCACCCGTTTTGTTCAGTTTAGCTGGGTGAGAACTGAAATCCAGAAATAGTATGGCTTCAGCAAAGCATAGTTGCTAGAGCTGTTTTTTTTATTTAAAGTTGTATGGGCTGGATTTCTTTGGACTGGCAGTCAGGTTGGTAGTGGGAGTCTTCCAGTCCACACCCCTAATCCATTACAGGTTCCCTTGCCCCAGGTGAGGCCATTTGAGTTAATCAAGCTGGGATAAATCAACCCTCTATGTATGATTCTGGGGGGAGAGGAAGTGACCCTACAGAGAGGGAAGCCTGAGAGGCTTGTGTGGACCGTATGGCTTAGTGAAGCCGGATCTTTCCCCAGGACTTATGTTTGGTGAGCTGACCTGCTAATGGTTGGTGCCCGAGACCCTGTGTGCAAACTGTGCTTTGGATGTGAGTCAGGGAGAAGATGTATTAGCTAGTTCCTAGACTGGCAGGTGTTTATTTTTGCAATGTTTGTGCTGAGGAGAAGTCTTTGATTGCGACCCCCTGTTAGAGAGCGATCCCTTACAATAGATATAGATAAATGATAGATATTAGAGACACAGGACAGGCCACTTACCACTCAGCAGGCTCTTCAGTGACTTCTGTCTTCATCTGTGTACACAAATGTACATGCTTCTCTTAAAAATGTTCATCCCAAGTGGTCATGTGACATTGAGAAGCTGGAAATATTAGAGTTTTTTGTCCACAAAGGAGCAGTGTGCATAGGACATGTTAACTAGGCTTGAGCGAATCGAGTTTGGATCATAGATCCAAAATCGATTCTTTCAAACACTTTGAACACTTGAATTTGTTTCACCTGAAGTCTCGTAAGACTTTAGTGAATGGATTTAGTATTCATTTCTGCATCTTTAAAAACATTTAAAATTTGGAATCCAAAGTCGGCTGGTACCTCGGTACCAAACCCAACTTAGGCTACTTTCACACTCCCGTTTGGTGCGGATCCGTCATGGATCCGCACAAACTCATCAGTTCAGATAATACAACCGCATGCATCCGTTCAAAATGGATCTGTTTGTATTATCTGTAGCATAGCCAAGACAGATCTGTCTTGAACACCATTGAAAGTCAATGGGGGACGGATTCGTTTTCTATTGCGGCAGAGAAAAAATGGATGTGTCCCCATTGACTTACATTGTGTGCCAGGACGGATCCGTTTGGCTCTGTTTCATCAGATGGACACCAAAACGCTGCATGCAGCATTTTGGAGTCCGCCTCCAGAGCGGAATGGTGACTGAACTGATGCAAACTGAGGCATTCTGAGCGGATCATTTCCATTCAGAATGCATTAAGGGCAAAACTGATCCGTTTTGGACCACTTGTTAGAGTCCTATGCGGATCTCACAAAGGGAAACCAAAACGCCAGTGTGAAAGTAGCCTAAGGATTACTATTTTAAAAAATTTTTTATAGACTCAGGAGTGATTATTCAATTCATTCAGTGAAGTCTTGCGCAACTTCGGCTGAAACGAATTTTGCCTCCACTGAGGCAATACCTTTTAAGGGCTTGTTCACACGACCGTATGTGTTTTGCAGTCCGTTTTTCACGGATCCGTTGTTCCAGTTTTTGTATCCATAGTGTTTCTGTTTCCGCGAAAAATATCTGTATGGTTTCCGTATATGATCCATTTTTTGCGGTTCGCAAATGGAAACATAAAATTTGTAATCATTACTGTAATGTACTGTAATGTTTGTAAACAGTAAACACATGGGCAAAGTGGGCATAGCTCCGCCAAATACGGATGACATACGGATGTGTTCCGTATGCATTCCGTATTTTTTGTGGACCCATTGACTTGAATGGAGCCACAGAATGTGATTTGCGGACAATAATAGGACTAGACTCAAAATGTTGTGGAACGGAAATACGGAAACGGAATGCACATGGAGTACCTTCCATTTTTTTTGCGCACCCGTTGAAATGAATGGTTCCGCATACGGTCTGCAAAAAAAACTGAACGAAAATACGTTCGTGTGCATGAGCCCTAATGCTGGACAGAGACTGGTCTCCGGACAGCATTAAAATGGAGTGTTTGAACGAATCGACTTCAGATCTATGATCTGAAGCTCGATTCACTCAACTCTAATGTTAACTAATAATGAGGTTATAGCTAATAACTTGTCCTGGATGACTGAAGTAATGGTCCAAAAAGGTTTTGAAAAAAATAATGTGAATAAAGCTCTTGATCCTTCTTACTTACATCCTTATGTTCCTAAAGAAGTGGGCAATGTCTTCTTTGAAAAATTGGGCATCTACACCTAGTCTGGTCTTTATATTCTAGAGTTGATTGATGTCCAGGGAAGCCATGCAAGCAAAACATGAACTGACCTCTCCATATCTTCACTCATATGTGTTTTATGATTCTTGGTATTTAAGGATTCGCTAAATACAGTAAAAGGTATCAATGGAGTGGCGAATGGATAATATTATCCCCTTATTCAAACAAGGTTCAAGGACAACAGCCTATAATTATAGACCAATAGTTGGAAAATTACTTGAAGGTTTACTAAGAGATCACTTTAAACAGTACACTGGTAGAACAGTAAACAGTTGGTTTTATCAAAGGGAGGTGTTGTTAAACCAATTTTTAAATTCACTTTTTATGAAGTTGTAATTAGGAACCTGGATTTTTCTAAAGCATTTGAATACTTTCCCTTATATGCAGTTTTTGCACAAGTTAACCCCTTTAAGACCGGTCAATAAAAAAAAAATTCTTTTTTTGTTTTTTACTCCCAGCTTTCCCAAAACCATATCTTTTTTATTTTTCCGTTCACATAGCTAAATAAGATCTTGTTTTTTGCAGGACAAGTTGTACTTTCTAATGGGACCATTTGGGGTTACATACAATGTAGTAGGAAGCGGGTGGAAAATTCCCAATGGTGTGGAATTATAAAAAAACACACAATTCCACTACTTCATTCTCCAAGTCAGTACGATTACAACAATTCAACATATGTATAGTTTTTCTTGCATTTTTAAAACGGAAAAAAAAAACTTCTTTGCATCACCATATTCTAACCCCAATAACTTTTTTTATTTTTATGTGTACAGAGCTGTGTTAGGGCTCACATTTGGTGGGGCGATACTTTTTATTGATATCATTTTAGGATGTGTATGGTTTTTTATCACATTTTTTTTGTGGGCAGTGAACAAAAAAATGGTGAATCAGCCATTTTGCCTTTTTTTTCCATTTCGCTGTTCGCTATTTTAATAGTACAGACATTTTTGAACGCGGTGATGCCCATGATGTTTGTTTTTATTGTTTATGTATTTGATTTTGGAGAAAGGGGAGTGATTTAGAATTTTTATATATTTATTTAATATTTAAAAAAATAAAATCTTTTTTTGTTTCCATAGGGAACTATAACAAGCAGTCATTAAATTGCTTTTCTCATAGACCTAAATGCTTTAGCAGAGTCTGTCAGAAATGCACTATGGTGTAAAGGAAAACTGGCGTAGTTTTCCATAGCAACCAATCAGATTCCACCTTTCATTTTTCAGAGCTCACTTTGGAAAATGAATCTCATTGGTTACTATGGGCAATTAAGTCAGATTTCCTTTTACACCATTTTGATAACTATCCCTCTAGCACAGGCAGACTCTTCATGGAAACTAATGTGCAGCAGCCTCCTCAAGAGGACTGAGGCGGCTGCACAATGCATCCATTTCCCCCAATCCTTGTTGTAGAGAGTCGGTACAGTGCTGGTCGTGTGCACTCCCAGTTTTAAATATACCAAATGCCGTGGTCACATTTTGCTGTGACACATTTTTTTCTGTAGTAACTCACTGCCTAGGCTGTGCTTTCTCTTGCTTTGAACTAGGGCTTTCTTAGTTATATGTGCCAGGAACATGGGGTTCTGATGATGACTAGGGCCCTGCAGTGATGTAGAGAAGGTAGGTAGAGAGGATACTGACTGTGCTGCCTCTGTGCTTAGAAGTCATCTCAGCCACCAGGTGGGTAGTTTGCAGGGCCGGACTGGCCTACCGGGATACCGGGAAAATTCCCGGTAGGCCGGTAGCCCTGACTGCCGCACGGCCGGCCGGCGGCCGCAGGCACACTGGGCTCCAGTGGCGACGGAGATGAGCGCTTGCATTGCGCTCATCTCCGTGCGGAGCAGCAGCAGAGGAGGGAGAGGCGTGACCTCTCCCTGTTCCTCTGATAGGCTGCCAGCACTAGGCTGGCAGCCTATCAGAGGCGGCTCGGCGGCGCGATGACATCATCGCGCCGCCGAGCAGTACAGCTTCGAGACACAGGCCGGAAGAGGCCTGCATCGCATCGCTGGAGGTAAGTATAAGTGTTCTTTTTTTTTTTTCTTGGGGCTACTGGCAGCACTAAAGGGGCTACTGGCAGCACTAAAGGGGCTACTGGCAGCACTAAAGGGGGCTACTGGCAGCACTAAAGGGGCTACTGGCAGCACTAAAGGGGCTACTGGCAGATAAGGGGCTACTGCCAGTAGCTCCTTTATTCTAGCTAGTAGCTCTTTAGTGCTGCCAGTAGCCTCTTAGTGCTAGCCAGTAGTCTCTTAGTGCCGCCAGTAGCCCACTGGCAGCACTAAAGGGGGCTACTGGCAGCACTAAAGGGGCTACTGGCAGCACTAAAGGGGCTACTGGCAGCACTAAAGGGGGCTACTGGCAGCACTAAAGGGGCTACTGGCAGATAAAGGGGGCTACTGGCAGATAAAGGGGCTACTGGCAGATAAAGGGGCTACTGCCACTAAAGCGGGCTACTGCCACTTAAAGGGCTACTGCCACTTAAAGGGGGCTACTGGCACCAAACGGGGGCTACTGGCACATAAAGGGCGCCACTGGCACCAAAGGGGGCTACTGGCACATAAAGGGCTACTGGCACATAAAGGGGGCTACTGGCACATAAAGGGGCTACTGGCACATAAAGGAGGCTACTGGCACATAAAGGGGCGGCTACTGGCACATAAAGGGGGCGGCTACTGGCACATAAAGGACGGCTACTGATACTAAAGGGGGCTACTGGCACATAAAGGGGCTACTGGCACCAAAGGGGACGGCTACTGGCACACTGTTATGGGGGCACTGTGGATGTCACTGTTATGGGGATCTGTGGATGACACTGTTATGGCAGAATCTATGGATGACACTGTTATGGGGAATCATGGATGACACTGTTATGGGGATCTGTGGATGACATACAGTTATGGGGGTATTACACCTGCGGCATGGCTATCCGACCTATCCGGGCTGTTCACCCTCCTGATCCGCCATGCCGCAAGTACTCGTAGCACTGCCGTACGCTGCTCTGTCCCTATTGACTATAATAGGGCAGGTGACGGAGCTATGGCGCAGCACGGCAGAGATCGCCGGACTAAAAAGTACTGCATGTCCGACTTTTTAGTCCGGCGATCTCTGCCATGCTGCACCATAGCTCCGCCCCTGCCCCTATTATAGTCAATGGGGACAGAGCAGCAGCACGGCAGTGCACGGGTACTTGCGGCATGGCGGATCAGGAGGGTGAACAGCCCGGATAGGTCGGATAGCCATGCCGCAGGTGTAAAAGTACCCCCATAACAGTATGTCATCCACAGATTCCCCCATAACAGTGTCATCCATAGATTCCGCCATAACAGTGTCATCCACAGATCCCCATAAGTGTGTCATCCACAGATCCCCCATAACAGTGTGTCATCCACAGATCCCCCATAACAGTGTCATCCACAGATCCCCATAACAGTGTGTCATCCACAGATCCCCCATAAAAGTGTGTCATCCACAGATCCCCACAACAGTGTGTCATCCACAGATCCCCCATAAAAGTGTGTCATCCACAGATCCCCATAGCAGTGTATCATCCACAGATCCCCCATAACAGTGTGTCATCCACAGATCCCCCATAACAGTGTGTCATCCACAGATCCCCATAGCAGTGTGCCTGCCCTGCGCACTGAGGACAGATTGAAAAGAGGGGAAGATCCGTGGAAGCAAGCAGAGGACAGCACAGCAGAAGATGGAATAGGTTCTTTTGTAAGTAAATTATTTTATTATAAATGTATCCCTGCATACCGCAATACTCTCGTATTTTGAATTTATATATACTTATTTAGTTTTTTTTCAGTTGTATGAATTTAAGTGGGGAAAATTATTAGTGCCCCCCCATTTTGACTGTGGTATCTTATGTGCCTCCCATATATTGTTCCTAGAGTTGCCACTGCGCAGAGGCCAAGTCACGGCAACGCTAGGGTAAGGCCCGGCCTGTGTGTGTGTATATAATTATATATATATATATATATACACACATACATACACACGCTCGCGGCGTGTGTGTTTGGGGCTGGTATGCAACTTTTTCCGGGGCTGGTATGCAACTTTTTCCAGGGCTGGTTTTTATCCCCAGTCCGGCCCTGGTAGTTTGTTAGATAATCTACCCATGTAGTGCAGTCAGTCATGTCGCACTTGTTCAGGGGAGGGGGAATAAGGACCCACTCCTGGTCAGTGGCCCACCAGGGGATTCAGCTGTTCCCCTGTGGTCCAGTCTGATCCTGGACCCAGTAAATGTTCTCTTTTCATGGACTGAACAGTGAATACAGGGTCAGTTCAATGGTAAAATGTAGTGCAACTTCATTACAAAGTTAAAAAGCTTGTTTTTACTGTCTGAAATATAGTTATGATACCTGCTCCCACGGGATTTGCTAATGGTTGAAAGTGTGGATAGATGTAAAAAAGGGTTAGACACCTTTTTTTGCAAAACACATTATATAAAGTTACTGATATTATTATATAGTTTTCCACTGTATGGTAAATTGGTACTCTTTCTTGCTTCCTGTAAATCAACTTCAGTTTTTAAGTTTAAAAGAGGTGAACTTGATGGACCTAGGTCTATTCAACACTCTAACTACACAGCCTGTCCAAAAAAAAAAGGTCACACACTCTAATATTTTTTTGCACCACCTTTAGCTTTGATTACGGCACGCATTAGCTGTGGCATTGTTTAGGTAAGCTTCTTCAATGTCACAAGATTTATTTCCATCCACTGTTGCATTAATTTTTCACCAAGATCTTGCATTGATGATGGTAGAGTCTGACCGCTGCGCAAAGCCTTCTCCAGCACATCCCAAAGATTCTCAATGGGGTTCAGGTCTGGACTCTGTGGTGGCCAATCCATGTGTAAAAATGATGTCTCATGCTCCCTGAACCACTCACAATTTGAGCCCGATGAATCCTGGCATTGTCATCTTGGATTATGCCATGCCATCAGGAAAGAAAAAATCCATTAATGGAATAACCTGGTCATTCAGTATGTTCAGGTAGTCAGCTGACCTCATTCTTGGAGCACATACTGTTGCTGAACCTAGACCTGACCAACTGCAGCAACCCCAGATCATAGCTGTGCCCCCACAGGCTTGTACAGTAGGCACTAGGCATGATGGGTACATCACTTCATCTGCCTCTCTTCTTACCCTGATGCGCCCATCACTCTGGAACAGGGTAAATCTGGACTCATCAGACCACATGACCTTCTTCCATTGCTCCAGGATCCAATCTTTATGCTCCCTAGCAAATTAAAGCCCTTTTTTCTGGTTTCACTCACTGATTAGTGGTTTTGTTACGGCTACACAGCCGTTCAATCCCAATCCCTTGAGTTCCCTTCGCATTGTGCGCGTGGAAATGCTCTTACTTTCACTATTAAATATAGCCCTGAGTTCTACTGTTGTTTTTCTTCAATTTGATTTCACCAAACGTTTAAGTGATCGCCAATCACGATCATTGGACAGCGTTGGACAGTTCTTAACCCAATTTTAGTAGTTTCTACAATCTCCTTAAATGTTATTTCTGCTTGATGCATGCCAATGATTTGACCCTTCTCAAACAGACTAACATCTTTTCCACGACCACGAGATATGTCTTTCAACATGGTTGTTTAAGAAATGAGAAGCAACTCATTGCATTGCATTTTTTTTCAGCTGAAAGATAATCGCCCATCCAGTAATTATCCAATATGAGGCTCATACCTATTTGCTTAGTTAAATCCAGGTGGCGGCTTTTTTCTTGGACAGGCAGTGTATATAACTACTGTATATAAAATATTAATATTGAGGTTACCGGTACTTTTTCTTGTTTTTCTTGTTCAGTATCATGTTGTATAATATTGTATTGTGAAGATCAAAACAATAAAATGCTGTTTTAAAATAAACTTTGACTGATGGTGAGTGCAATATTTTTTAATACACTGATTTTAGCTCATTTTCTATAACTTTTGAGTTTGCTGCGTTATATATTTAGTATACCTTTAAAAAATAAAATTTATATATTTATTTGTATTCTAAAGGAAAATGTTGATTCTGACTGACTTAATCCATTGATGCATTAATATATTTAGATTTCTGGCTATCTTTTACGCTCATAAATTTACTGGAATATACTTTGCTGTGTATAATTTTACCAGCAGTAGATCTGCAGCTTAAATTGCTTTTCACAGCTGTTTTCCTGAAATGTACTTAAAAAGTCTCATCACATTTATGTGACCATTAGAAGAAGAGCCCACATAATTATGTCTATAAAACAATTGCCATGGGGTGTCTTCAGTCTTATAATCACATTCACCAGAGTGCAGCTTTGCACCTTGATTATAAAAATTTTTTTTTTGTAAATTCTTTATTTATATTTTTCACAGCAATAAAGATTTAATCAAGCAAAATGTCATGGTCATTGTATCTATTATAGCTAATACAAGATATGCACATCTATAACATGCAAATAGGATATCTAAAAGAAAAACAATGATTTTACAATATCAAGAAAAATTATATAGGTAAACTCCCCCTCCCATTACTCCCCCCCCCCCCCAAACCAAAATCAAACTCAAATCCAGCCTGTCTCCAAAAATTCAGTGCGAAGTCCTGCTTTTTGGAACCCACTATCAGTTTGGTTTAATTTAATTTAACTTTTTGTTCCCACAAATACAGCAAGCGCCATGGATCTGATGCCCTCAGTTTTAGATACCACTCTGAAAGTTGGAAGGTTGTACAATCTTATCTCTTCTCTTGTCAAAAAAGCCTCCATTTTCCAAAAAAAGATCTCGTTAATTTGGATTTACTTGTTTATTTTGTTTCTGCTTGCTCCAATTGCAAGAATTTCATTGTTAGTTAAAATGGTATCTGTAATGCGGGGACCTCCAATGGCTAAGCAACCTTCTCTTAGCAGCTAGAATTAATAGATGGAACGCTTTGGGGATCTTAGCCTGTTGAGTTTCCTTCGGTGAGTGAAACAATATGATCTGTGGGTCCAACTGTATTTTTACTTTACTTTTCAATTCAATTTCGTCTAATAGCTTTTTCCAGAAGGTCTGTACGTCCCGGCAGAGCCACAAACCATATGTAATATCTGTGTTGTGAGCTCGGCACTTAGGACAATGTGGTATTTTCCTCTCCGTAATATGTGAAGGATCTCTCGGAGAATGAAAGCCATATATCCCCCTATGTAGTATCTTGCACTGCCATTCTCTCCAGAGCCCACTACTGGCTACTCTCCTAACCAGATTCCAGCCATCCAATAGACGCTCTGAATCCGGTAAGGAAGGGAAAGCTTTGCTCCACGATTTGAATAGGTTGGAGTCTCCCTTTCTAGAAATCATGTCCTTAAGGAAGTCATGTATAGAAGATAGAGAGTTACCACCCCTCAAAAGAGTGTCAAACGGATTCACCTGGAACTCTGCCGAGATATCACGAACTCGGGACTTCAAAACCATCAAAACTTGCTGATAAGCTAAAAAATGGCCTGATGGTATCTGATAGGTTTGGTGAAGTTCCTGAAAGGAATAGAATCTCTTTTCCGAAGCATTCCACATGTGAGAGACCCTGTCACTCCCTTTTTGAGCCCAAAGTATAAATTGTTTGTTTAGTGATGTTGAATGAAACTCCTCATGGTCCCATAGAGACATTTTTTTAGATAGACATTGGAAGGTTATATAATTTCCTAAATGCCTTCCAAGTAGCTATTGTATCACGCATCAGTAGACTGTTTTTTATGGGACTAGGAAGTACTGAAAACTTTGTGTGAAGTAGTGCCCCAAGACCCAAGGGTTTGGCTATTTCTTTTTCAATATACAGTACTGAGTAAAACGAAGTCCCTTGTATCCAGTCCAGGCAATGCCTCATCAAACAAGCTAGGTTGTAATGCCTGATATTCGGGAAACACAAACCGACTCTAGAATTATGACGGGTTAGGGTGCTCAGGGATATCCTTGGACGTTTGGATTGCCATATAGAAGTCCGAAAAGCTCTTGTCAGGTTTTGAACATCCGTGTGTTTCAATAGTAATGGTAGAGTTTGCACGGGGTATAGTAATTTGCTGAAGCTCATCATCTTAATCAGATGACAACGGCCCATAAAAGATAAAGGCAACCTGGCCCAAGAGTCTAATTCTGTTTTTTTTTTTTTAAATAATGGGGGGTAATATAGTGAATAGAGGGACTCAAGAGTCTTACCTATCTTTATCCCCAGGTATCGCAGTGAATGAGAGGCAATAGTCACTGCAGTATTACCAAGGTTTTTCTGATTCAGTGTTTGGGATGGTGAAATATCTAGAATCTTACATTTTGTGACATTCACTTTAAACCAGATAAGCATCCAAAACCCAACGAGAGGTCAAAGATAGTTGGTAATTCCTTCTGTGGGTCAGATAAGAAAACCAACAAATGGTCAGCAAACAATGTATGTTTTAAGAAGGCGTTTCCTACCGAGATACCTTCGAGTGATTCAGATTTCATCAAAGCTAGTGACAGGGGTTCTAAGGCAATATTGAAAAGTAGAGGCGAAAGGGGACATCCCTACCTTGTACCCTTCTGTAACGGGAAAGGCTGAGATAAAAATCCTGGGATGGATATTCTGGCGAATGGTGTCCTATAAAGAGACGATATAAATGTTCTGAAGCAACCAACAAATCCCATGCGATCCAGGACATCATTCAGCCACGCCCAGCTCACATTGTCAAAAGCTTTCTCAGCATCAATAGCCAATAGAGCTGGACGCGAGTAAAGATGCGGCTCTCTTTTAACACTATCCAGAAATGCCAGCACTTTTCTTATATTACTTACCACTAATCTGTTCTGAATGAAACCCGCCTGATGCGTAGAGATAAGTTTGGGAAGGAATTGGGACAGTCTGTCTGCTAAAATTTTAGATAAGAATTGAATGTCGTTATCTATTAGTGATATCGGCCGATAAGATGAAGGGGTTGTGGGATCTTTGCCCGGTTTTGGCAAGACTTTTATATAGGCTGTGCTCATATCTAGGGGTATCTGTTGGCCTTGCAAAATTTGGTTATATAATTGAAAGAGAATCAGAGAAATTTTTGGCGCTACTATTTTGTAAAACTCATTCGTGATACCATCTGGGTCAGGAGCCTTCCCATTCCCAGACTGTCTGATGATTCTCTGAGTTTCTTCTACCGAAATAGGTTGGTTTAAGGCCACCATATCGTCCGGCAATATTTGCGGTAATGATAGGGAATCAAGCCAGGTTTTGCTACCTGACATTTCTCTTCCCTCCTCAGTGTATAGGGAGCTATTAAAATTTCTCAGTATTTCTAATACGTCCTTTGGGTGGGTACATAGCACCCCCTGTGAATTTTTTAACGTGGGAATCAAGGAGCCAAGGATGACATAATTTTGCCTGACTTATTCCCAAACTTATAAAAATGGGCTTCCCTCTTTGTCCCATAGTAATCTTCTTTGTGCTTGCACTATATATCATAATCTGATTTAGCAGATAACTAAGCCTGTTTATTAGATGCTTTGTATCCCGTGTAAGTGCATCTTAGAGTAGTAGTTAAGCTATGTATTTGAGATGAAATCTTTTGTTTTAAGGATTTAGTGTAAGCCTAAATTTTGCCCCTCAAGACTGCCTTCACTACTTTCTGAGTTGGTATCCCAGTAGTCCACCCACCAGTGTGGTTTAGAATTTCGGTGAAAGATTCATTCTGCGACAGGTCAGAGGGAAATCTCCACAGAAAATCAGTCCCTTTTAGGATAGCATTAGCAATTTCCAACGATACCGGGGAGTGGTCCGAAATGACTAAGTCCTCTATAACTACCAAAGTATTTTTTTGTAATACCCTATCTGTAACCAGGAAATTGTCAAGACGGGACCAGGAGTCATGTACTGCTGAAAAATGAGTGAACTCACTTCCCAATGGGTGGAAGTTGCGCCAAGCATGGTGGAGGTCTAGCCCTTGTATGGTTTTCAGTAGCGTTTTATCTCTACTTCTGCATAGAATGCTAGTAGGTTTGTTCGTTTTGCGATCTTCTGCATGAGACATCACCGTATTTAGGTCTCCAGCTACTATTTGACAGGAATGCATATTTTAAAGCAATATGTTCCTCAACTCTCCAAAGAACTCCAAGTTGGCGCCAATCGGGCCATAAACATTAATAATGCTGAGAGATTCTGATGGAGAGCTAAGAACCACGTGAACCTATCTCCCTTCTCGGTCTTCCAAGCACGAGTCTACTGAGTGCACCAAATTTTTATGGAGCAATATTAATACTCCTCTGTTTTTCCCACAGGAAGGGGAGCCATAGACCCTACCCACCAATAATTTTTTCATACGCACAAAGTCTTCTCTAGCAAGATGCGATTCTTGGAGAAGAGCGATATCTGCTTTAAGCCTTTTTAAGTGCCTTAGCACCATCAATCTTTTGTGGGGGGATTTTAAACCCTTGACATTCCACGTAATGAAGAAAATATATGTAAAAATATATCACAACTCGTACTTTTCTTCTTCCCAGCATGCTTTTTACCACTCTCCCAGACGCACCCATTGCTGGCAACCCTCCATGTGGGCTCCTAAATAGATCAGGTTAGTTGTATTTTGTTGGTTTACAGAAAGTCCCCTGCTTAAAAAAAAAAAAAATAGAACTAGAGGAAATGGTAGCCCCTGATAAGTGTAAGTGAGTTAGCAAATTAGAGCGGTATAAGGCTATATATAATTTTTTTTTAGAGATGAGCAAAGGGTGTATTGTAAATACTCCACCCAATTTAAGCAGTCAGAGTTCAGGTTACATGAAGATCTCTGATCCTCTTGCGCTGTTCCTTTGGTGCTGGATCGGGGTCCTGCCGCTTTCTTGGAACAAACTGGATGTCGCCTCTTGAAGATTCTCCTCTACCGTCTTCCTGTGGCGACTTGTCTGGGCAGTTAACGAGTCCCTCCTGCAGTGCCGGCTTTGCGTCTTGCGGGGATTGAAAAGTGATGCATGACCCGTCTGCCTTGAAGATTTTTAGTATGGCAGGATACAACAGAGCAAATTTAATATGTGAGTGATATAGATCTGAGCATACGCTAGCAAACTCTTTCCTTTTCCTGCTAACTTCTGCTGAGAAAGCTTCAAATATAATGATTTTGTACTTCCTCACCTCTAGGGGTGCTCTTCCCCTCTTGTAGGCTCTTAAAATTGAATTTTTTTTCTGAAAAGTCCAGGTATCTCGCTATTACTTGCCTAGGTCGTTGGTTCAGAGCTGAGTGCTTCATTAGATCTTGCGAGTCACGATATTGGCGTGATACGGGGGTGCCAATCCTATGGGCCCGTTCCACCTTACAGGAGCCAGAGAGATTTAACACTTTTAGGATGTCTTGCTCACAAAAGGTTAATAGATCCTGTGGAGACAGTGACTCAGGTAGGCCAATGAACCTTAGGTTGTTGCTTCTGGAACGGTTCTCAAGATTGTCCAATTGATCGTTTTTCACTAGTCCGAAGATTTTCTCGGGTGAGAGTTTTAATTATGCTGCGCAGCTCCACGCCTTCATCCTCTGTGGTGCTCACTTTCTCCTCTACCTCGCTTATGCGGCTATGATGAACCACCAGCTCTTGATGCAAGTTAGAAAGGGAGGCCGGCCACAGTAGAAGAGAGTGAGTCCTGCAGGTCAGGTAGTATTCTGGCGGCTACCTCCAGGGCTAGTTGTTTATAGTCCACGTTCAAGTCCTCCCCCCATCATTGGAGATTTTCTCTGGAGGGAACGGCAAGGCGTTTTCCTCTTCAGCGGGTTGCGCGGGTTCCGCCATCTTGGTGGTAAGTGCAGTCTGCTTTGCCGTTCTCTGTTGGGACTTCTGTCGCATTCTGCTCCCTGATCGCACAAGATAACAGTCCATAAGGAGCAGGACCTATCGTAGAGTATTGTGGGCCCAGCCAATGGACACAGCTGGTAAGGCAGGGAGCAGGTGATTAACAGAGCTGGTGGAGCGGAGCTCTAGAAGGTGCGACCGACCATGCTAGCGCCGGAACCAAAAGCCTTGAACTATTATTTTTATGTCTGAATCTTTATCCATCTATCACAATTAATAAATATAAACTTTTTATTGTGATTGAAGCGTTTCCTACTTCCTCTATTGCAGGGGTGCACAATACGTTGCCCAGCTTCTGCCATCTTCTCTGATAGGTGCATATCATTCAATGAGAGCTGTTGCATAAAAAAAAAAAGGAATTGGCTAAGCTGCTTCCTCTGTTGGACCCGGCGATCATGTAATCATCGGGTGTCTTGGGGCAGAGCAGAGCGTCAGGGTCTTAGCAGAGCCTGATCAGCAATGACTTGTATAAAGCCCCTACAGGCCGCTCTTTAATTACCGCTTGGGGGACATATATGTCAAAAATAAGTTAAAAATGATCACCCTGTTCACGTGAAACTATACTTATGATATATCGTAATGACATGCAAACATGGTCCCTATTACACTGCACGATTTTTTGGCCAATCACTGGGAACAAGTGATGCTGAACAGATGATAAACAAGCACTTGTTAGCTAATTTGCATTTTTCATCAGAATGAAAGATAAATGATTATTGTCAGCACATCTACCGGTGTAATCAGGGATATACCGCTCATAGTCAACAGATCGAAATTAGTGAGGAATGACTTTGGTATAAATCATTATTCCCCCATCTATTTTGCATCGACCTGTGTAATAGGCCCATGCCAATGAGCATTGATCAACATTTTTTTTTTAGTCCCTTGAAATGTGACAATTTGGCCCAGAGACAAAAAAGGTTGTGCACCCCTGCTCTATAGTAAGTGGTGCTTTGCATATTGCTCTTTATCTTTTTTTTTTAATGTTATCCCTAAATGATGAGAAAGGGAACATGACTTTAGGAGAAGTATGCAACTGCAGGAGATGAGATCTCAGAATCATAGTGCATAACTGCCTCTGCGTTCTTGGTGACTCGCCTTATTTGGTGATTGGAGTAGCAATCATTTCTTGTCGGGCGAACTCTGATGCGAACATCATAAGCACCAAGGCAGAACCTTCTTTCATCACTGAACACTATTGTTTGTCATTGATGACTGTTATGGTATAACCCGGTATAATGAGGGTTAATACCGTTCGGGCGATTCCCCTGCCGAAGAGCACAGCAACCCACAACCACTCGAATCCACCGAACTGGAACCATACGAAGTCCTCCTTTCCTGGAACAGGCAAGAGAACGTTCTGAAGTAGCAATTCCCCCTCCCCCCCAAGTACGAGACGAGGCTCCGTATTGATGGTTAAACAGGAATTCTTTTATTGAGGGCTACCTGCCCGGTTTTTATGCAGGTCTCCCTCCTGGTGGACACTCCCCTGGAGGACCTCACGTGGGGACAATAGTACAGACATCACTATTCGAATATACAATGTCCCACCTTTTCAGTACATATATACATTTAACATTTCCCAAATGGCACGAATTAGACCAAGGGTTCAAACGTTTAGTATGGGCTGATGAGAGGGACCATAATCCTGGGGCAAGAGGCTGGCAATCTGTCCCCTCCAAAACCCAGTGGCGAGGTTGGGTTCGCCACAATGACAGCATCAGATTTTGCCAGAGGGCTGGTGTGCACCTGCTGCCATCATGCATAGTATGGTGACACATAGGACCAACACCAGGTGCCATGAGATACCATGGCTGTTCCTGTCTGATAATTGTGGAGGGAACATTGACCAGCTTTCGCTGTGCCCAGGACATGGTACTAGTCATACAGCCATTTCTTTTACTCAGGAGACATGGTATTCCAACATGATAATGCCCACACACTACCTGCACTTTATAATGTGCTCTTCAGGGTATCCAGCAGCTTGATTGCCAGATCTTTCCCCCAGAAAGCATCTTGACATTAGAGATGGCCCGAACTATTCGCCGGCGAACAGTTCCCGGCGAACATAGCTTGTTCGCGTTCGCCTCGGCGGGCGAACATATGCGATGTTCGGTCCGCCCCCTATACATCATCATTGAGCAAACTTTGACCCTGTACCTCCCAGTCAGCAGACACATTCCAGCCAATCAGCAACATACCCTCCCTCCCAGACCCTCCCATCTCCTGAACAGCATCCATTTTAGATTCATTCTGAAGCTGCAGTCTTAGTGAGAGGAGGGAGAGTGTAGTTGCTGCTGATTTAATAGGGAAATTGATAGCTAGGCTAGTGAATTCAGTGTCCACTCCAATCCTGAAAGACTCATCTGATCTCTGCTAAGGACAGCGTCCTGACAGCACCCCAAAAAGCCCTTTTTAGGGCTGCTACATTAGTCTGCTTTTTTTTTTTTTTTTCTCCATATATATATTGCAGTTGCCTGGCCTGCCTGTGTGTGAGGAGGTGAGGAGCTGCAGGCCCACAGACTACATAGTGCCTACTGCCAGTGCCCACCACTCACACCGTGTGGCACAGGACTTTGCATCAAAGGCATTTAATTTTTACCCTTTAATCTAAGGTTAGTTGCCTGCCAGTTTGTGTCAGGCCGACTTCCACAGACTGTAGTGTGCCCACTGCCAGTGCCCACCACCACTCATACCGGGTGGCACAGGCATTTCATTTTTACACTTTAGTCTAATTTCAGTTGCTTGCCTGCTGCCAGTGTGTGTCAGGCCGACTTCCACAGACTGTAGTGTGCCCACTGCCAGTGCTCACCACCACTCATACCGGGTGGCACAGTAGCTTGCCGATAAATAAGGCATTTAAGTTTTACACTTTAGTCTAATTTCAGTTGCTTGCCTGCTGCCAGTGTGTGTCAGGCCGACTTCCACTGACGGTAGTGTGCCCACTGCCAGTGCCCACCACTCATACCGGGTGGCACAGTACCTAGCACGCGTAGTACCACTTATCTAAAAAAAATGACAGGCAGAGGCAGGCCACCCCGCAGGGGCCATCGTGGTCGTGGTGCTGTGATTTCCACTGGCCCTGGAATAATGCCTAGTGTTCAGAGGCCACGTACCCTGAACCCGAAAAATTCTGAGGACATAGTTGACTGGCTTAGACAGGACACCCAATCTTCAACAGCTTCCGCTAAGAACCTTGACGCACCATCCTCCTCCAGCTCAGCTTCGGTCACCTGCTCTCAAGATACCACGCTCCCGCCCGCCGCCACCACCACCACTACCGCCACAGCCACCACAGCTGCTTCACTTGATCCGTCAGAGGAGTTATTTACACATCAGTTGGATGCAATTAGTGATGTGCAACCATTATTGCCAGATGATGTAGATTACAGGGATATGTCTCAGTCAGGCAGGATTACACACATGGACGTACAGTGTGATGATGATGATGATGATGTTGTACCCGCTGCTGCTTCCTTTGCTGAGGTGTCAGATACAAGTGAAGCGGTTGATGATGACGATGTGTCCACGGATGCCACGTGGGTGCCTGCTCGAAGAGAAGAAGAGGGGGAAAGTTCAGAAGGGGAGACAGAGAAAAGGAGGAGACAAGTTGGAAGCAGGGGGAGGTCGTCGCAAGGAGTTAGTGGCACAGTCAGACAGCATGTATCGCCACCCGGGGTCAGCCAGACAGCACGCCAGTCAACGCATGCTGTTGCCACCACCAGAATGCCGTCATTGCAAAGCTCAGCAGTGTGGCATTTTTTTTGTGTGTCTGCCTCTGATAACAGCAATGCCATTTGCAACCTGTGCCAAAAGAAACTGAGTCGTGGGAAGTCCAACACCCACCTTGGTACAACTGCTTTGCGAAGGCACATGATCTCACATCACAAATGCCTATGGGATCAACACATGAGTACAAGCAGCACACAAACTCAAAGCCACCATGCTCCTCCTGGTCCAGCATCTTCAGCCACGTCAACCACTGCTGTCCTCCCTGCCCCCTCTCCAACCAACCGCCACTCCTCCTCTCACCTTCAACAGTTCCTGCTCATCTGCCCACAGTCAGGTGTCTGTCAAGGACATGTTTGAGCATAAGAAGCCAATGTCACAGAGTCACCCCCTTGCCCGGCGTCTGACAGCTGGCTTGACGGAACTCTCAGCCCACCAGCTTTTTCCATACCAGCTGATGGAGTCTGAGGCCTTCAAAAAATTTGTCGCTATTGGGACACCACAGTGGAAGGTACCCGGACGAATTTTCTTTTCAAAAAAGGCAATCCCTGATATGGGACGTTAGACTGGGACGTTAGATATGGGACGTTAAACTGATAGGAATAGTACTAGTTAAGACACCACTCGGGTGTGACAGTAAATTGCACGGTGCAGACGCAGTCACCGTGGATTAAAACAAATGGGAGGGAGCCAGCATTTTTTTAACCATCTCCCCGTTCGAAAAATCAATTCAATAAATGGACCCCAGATTGGGGACGTTAGAGGGATTAAACTGATGAGAATAGTACTACAGAAAATACCACTCATATCGGGTGTCAGAGTAAATTGCACGGCGCAGACGCAGTCACCGTGGATTAAAACAAAGGGGAGGGAGCCAGCGTTTTTTTTAACCATCTCCCCGTTCGAAAATCAATTCAATTCACCTTTCGGGGACCCTTGGTGTTGTACGTGGCTGGGTGGAGGAAGAAACCTTCAATGACATCACCGGGACATGGCTAGCTTGGTATCCAACCTTGTGCAAATGGGGAGTTTGCGGTTGTGCAAATGGACTGTTTGCGGTGCATAAAAAGGGGAGTTTGGTCTGTCAATGTCTGTGAAGCGGGCGTAACCCTTACACTACCTGATCGATACAACATCATACCTGATCGCATACACACGCTGAATGTTTTAAAGCATGTTATATCAAAAAATTTAGGAATGTTACGTGATTTATGCCCTTTATGGATTAAAACCCGACTCTGCGTCCACTACGTAATTTTCCATGGGAGTTTTGCCATAGATCCCCCTCCGGCATGCCACAGTCCAGGTGTTAGTCCCCTTGAAACAACTTTTCCATCACTATTGTGGCCAGAAAGAGTCCCTTTAGTTTTTAAAATTCGCCTGTCTATTGAAGTCTATGGCGGTTCGCCAGGTTCGCGTTCGACATTTGCGGAAGTTCGCGTTCGCCGTTCGCGAACTGAAAATTTTATGTTCGCGACATCACTACTTGACATACCACAGGAGGATATCCAGCATCTGTATGACTGCTACCATGCCAAGCAACACTAGCAGTTTACATTTTGTCAGTCTCAGCAAAATTGTATTCAGTTTTCTAGGTATTCTTTTTTCTTGTTTGGTTTCATAACTATGCTCTGTTCACTTATCTGGTCTGCAGAGAATCTGTGTGGAACTGGTTTCTACTAGAGATGAGCGAATTTCATGTTATGAAATTCGTTCACGCTTCGTTTGGTGGTAAAAGGTAAATTGCGTTATGGATTCCGTTACCACAATTCTATGACGGAATGCATAACGGAATGACTTTACAGGCATTCCGTTATTAATTCCGTCATAATAGAAGTCTATGGCCTGAATAACGGATCCGTCCCGTTTCAGTTATGCAGGAGAGAACTATGCGTAATGGAAACAGGACAGATCCGTTTTGCAGCCCATAGACTTCTATTATGACGGAATTAATAATGGAATGGTAATGGTAGTGATCATATTGTGGCAGCATCATGAGATCCTCCTATAGCGGTATCAATAGTTAAACTTGTATCATATTTGTATAGCTTATATTATTCAATAACAGTATGTAGGTAATATTTTTTTATTTATTTTTTTCGGGAGGGGGGGGGCGAGGGGTGACATACACCTTCAGGCTTGTTCCTGTCATTAAAGCAATGCCCTTGGAAGCTTTCTGCAGACCACCTTGTAAATTAAAAATGACTGTATTTTTGGTACAATATTTCAGCGTTTGGTGCCTAACTTTTAATTTTGTCCAAGGCCATAGTCTGTCTAAAAACAGACCTGAATTAATTATTTTAGTTTCATCTTCTGTTTAGTTTCAGAAATAGTTGTTGCCAATTTCTTGTAGTAAATGGCTCATTTTAGCCTATAACAGAGAAGAGCAGAGAAGGCACTTTGTCTGCTTAAATTTTCAGTGCACCTGCTCAGCTTATACCCTTCTCAGCAAGCTGCGTACATAATAATTCCACTGAACACTTGCGTAGCTATCATTTATATTCTATCATAGTCTCAGTTTCTGTTAATCTCTTGTTATCGTTTTTTTTTTTTTTTTTTCATTTGATTTCTTTGACTGACGGTTTTGAATTTCCTGTTGGAAAGACTGACAAAGCAGTTTTGCTGCTGACTGCCAATTTATCCAGCTATGAAGAGTGTTAATGATTAAACATGATTGTGTACTTATTTATACTGCATGGATGCTGAATATAGTGTTATGAAGACTACATGGGAATCAAATCACTTTCATCTTCCATATTACGTTTTTAATTTCAAATTCTAATTTCTTTGCACCTTTTATACTGTTATGTTTCCAGGCTGCATATGTTAAAGGCTAATGAAATTATTCCTTGCTTACCTGAGTATCTTTTAATGAAACTCATAAAAGTTAATCACATTATACATTGACTTTAACTACATCAGCTTGGTTCAGTCTGCCTAATTTATGCCTCTTTTCACCCCTCATAATTGCCTTTTTGTATTTCCGTGTTTTTACAGTAAATTCTTAGCTAGAGATGGGCGAATCGAAGTTGACAAAGTGGAATTCGATCCAAATTTCAGGAAAAATTTGATTTGCCCCAAAGCTGATATTCCTCATGCTTCGTGGTAACGAATCGCATTTTTTCCTAAAATGGCTGCTGCATGTGTGAGGACATGGAGAAAGGAACTCTGGGAAGGCGGGATCAACCATAATGCCATGAATGCAGCCAATCAGCAGCCAGCCAGCCCTGTCACAGCCCTATAAATAGCGGCAACCATCATAGATTCTGCCATTTACCAGCGTACTTAGTGTAAGGAGAAACTTGTCTGCAGGCGCTAGGGACAGTGATATGAAAGACTGGATTGTGGTGAAAAAACGATTTATAAGTAGAGGGAAAGGATAGGGAAGAATCGTTCCACAGCATTTATGTAGAACAGGGTTCAGTAGGGGAGATTACAGGCTGGGTAATAGGAACAATCCTATTACACCTTGGTGCACTAACTGGGGGTCCAAATTGCCATTATACTGCTCTGTCATTCTAGCAGACCATTCTTGTTATTGGGGTGCAAGTGCTGTTTGATACAGCCATTCACAGGGGTTATTAGTACACGGAAATACTTCTACAGTATGTCTTATTTGCCCTTGTGTGGTGCACCATGTATTAGTGGCAAAAGAAAAGTATATTTGCCTTTGTGCGGTGCAGTGATTTATTCTAAAGCCCTGTTTGCCGTGTATTAGTTGCAAAATAAAAATATATTCGCTGTTCATCGCTGCACTTATCTGTTGAAAACCCTTTTGTGTTGTGTAAAAGTGGAAAAAAATTCAGGGCCTATTCGTTGTTCTGCTGTGCAGTCATATATTCTAAAGCCCAGTTTACCCTGTATTAGTGGCTTCGCTGTTCAGCGTTGCACTTATCTGTTGAAAAACCTTTTGTGTTGTGTAAAAGTGGAAAAAAATGTGGGCCTATTTGCTGTTCTGCGGTGCAGTTCTATATTCAAAAGCCCAGTGTGCCGTGTATTAGTGGCAAAATAAAAATATATTTGCCGTTCAGCGTTGCACTTATCTGTTGAAAAGCCTTTTGTGTTGTGGAAAAGTGGAAAAAAAATTAGGGCCTATTCGCTGTTTTGCGGTGCAGTGATATATTCTAAAGCCCACTTTGCCCTGTATTAGTGGCTTCGCTGTTCAGCGTTGCACTTATCTGTTGAAAAGCCTTTTGTGTTGTTTAAAAGTAGAAAAAAATAGGGCCTATTTGCCGTTCTGCGGTGCAGTGATGGATTCAAAAGCCCAGTGTGCTGTGTATTAGTGGCAAAATAAAAATATATTTGCCGTTCAGCGTTTCACTTATCTGTTGAAAAGCCTTTTGTGTTGTGTAAAAGTAGAAAAAAATTAGGGTCACTCTGTAGCCTCCTCATACTGCTTCCACCAACACACAATGTCACCTTGCCACCCTGTGGTCTTCTCATGCTGCTACCACCTCCACACTATGTCCCCTTGCCACTCTGTGGTTTCCTGATGCTGCCACCACCTCCACACTGTCATTGTGCCACTCTGTGGCCTCCTCCTGATGATGCTGCTGCCGCCACCTCCACACTGTGTCATTGTGCCACTCTGTGGCCTTTTGATGCTGCTGATGTCACCTTCACACTGTCATTGTGCAACTCTGTGGCCTCCTCATGGTGCTTCCCACCCTCTCAACTTCATGACTGGGCCACTATTTTGCCTTTCGGCCTGGCTGACATCATCATTTATTTGACCCTTCTTCTGATCTGTCAGAAGGAAGGAAGGAAAAATTAGATGCACAATAGATCCTGTCTGTGTAGCAGCTGTAAGGCCTGTATGGTCCAATCAGAATTGGCTTGTGATTTGGTAGCCAAAAGCAGGAGTGGGTACAAAACACAGAAGACATGCAAATATTCCATTCGTGTATCATCTGTTTTGGTTCCACTCCTGTTTTTTTTTTTTTTTGCATTAGCAATACTGATGGATTACTGACCAAATGATGACCGAGTGAAGGCGGATGCTCAACAGACAGGATCCGTTTTTTGGGGGTTATTTTTCTGACGGATCAGAGGAAGGACAAAATAATCAGTGAAGTCAACACAAACTTACTGCTGACTCCCTCTCTACTCTGTAAGGGGGGCTCTACTTTTATAAGCATTTAATAGAACAGGTTCTGTAGACATCTGTGTGGAATCAGCTGACGACGGTGTAAAAGTAGTGTGCTTCTTTTTGACGCTTTTTGACCTGTAAGGCTGAGTTCACACTTGAGTTATTTGGTCAGTTTTGGCCCTGTGACTGTCCAAATAAGTGAAGTGTGCAGGGATTCTAAGAGCGACACCTGTCATCTGCATGTCATATGGACTCAAAGTATTATTTCACTACCAGAGCAGACTCCCTATGCGTGGCACTGCAAGGTACAGTGTTCTACACCACTATAAAGGCTCTCTGAACCTAGGAAATAGCCTTTTTAACCCTATTCGCCGCGAATACATTCGGACCGAAACAAATGTTTTCCCCCAAGGTTCGGCAAATCAAAAAAATTTTAAAATTCGCTCATCATTATTCTAAGCCCGTGTTAAATCACTATTTTTGCATAAAGTGAATTGACAAGTTAGAGCTCCTTCACACCATGTTTTTTTTTTAAAACTTTCATTTCAACTGAACAGCTATTATTTTAAAAAAATAAATAAATCAGTTTAACTGATACATACATAGACATTTATGAACAGATGACAAAGTTGAACAAAGTTGTGTTTGTGTCAGCGTTTTTGCTGCTGGATGGGAAAGCCTTAGATGTGTGTGCTTTTCAATCCAGCAAAAAACAAAACAAAAAAAAAACAACTAATAATCAATTGAAAGTGGTAGGAGGCTCCCATAAACTAATTACATACAAAAGTACATTTTTTTCTATTGGTTTAACCGCTACAGGACCGCCTAACGCAGGGATGCGTCCTGCGGGCGGCCCTGTAGCTCTGATACGACGCATCGGCGCGTCATCTCGCGAGAGGCGAGATTTCCTGTGAGATTTCACAGGGAAGCGCGGCACAGCAGTTAGGCTACAGCCTGCCAGCGATGATCAATCGCTGACAGGCTGTAGATGCGAATAAAATCGCATCAAACTGCTATATCAGACGCTGTTTTATGAACAGCGTCTGATATAGCTGCTACCTGGTCCTCTGGTGGTCCCATTTACTGGGATCGACCACCAGAGGACCAGGTAACACAGTAAAGTTGCACCAAACACTACACTAACCCCCCACCCCCTCACCTATTAACCCCTTGATCACCCCATCTAGACCCCTGATCACCCCCTGTCATTGATCACACCCTTGTAAGGCTCCATTCAGACGTCCATATGTGTTTTTGCGGATCCGTGGATTCACGGATCCGCGGATCCGATCCGCAGATCCTCAAAACACGGACACCGGCAATGTGCTTTCCGCATTTTGCAGATCCGCACATTGCCAGAACTATATAGAAAATGCTTTTTCTTGTCCGCAATTGCGGACAAGAATAGGACATGTTCTATATTTTTGCAGAACGGAAGTGCAGACCCGGAAGCGCGGATCCGTAATTCCGGATCAGAGCGGGACAAAGTCTGTCCCCATAGAAATGAATGGGTCTGCAATTCCGTTCCGCAAACAGAATTTCGGACGTGTGAATGGGGCATAAGGGCCCCCTTTTACCGCCAGTTAGCTAGCTACTTGTTAGGTAGCTAGCGCCCTGCCCTCTGCACCGCAGTCACTGATTTTGGCAGAGATTTTTTCATCCACATTGACCGATGCGAATGAAAAAATCTGTGCCGTTCATTTTTTTTTTTTTCAGCGCAGAGGCTGAACGGAAAAAATCTCATTACCCGTATGCTCAATATACGGAGAATCGCAGAAACTCCTAATGCTGGCCATACGTGTAATGATTGCGAAGACCCTAAAATGCCAGGGCAGTACAAAAACCCCACATGTGACCCCATTTTAGAAAGAAGACACCCCAAGGTATTCCGTGAGGGGTATGGGGAGTTCATGTAAAATTTTATTTTTGTCACAAGTTAGTGGAATATGAGACTGTAAAAAAAAAAAAAAACAATATCCGCTAACTTGTGCCAAATTTTTTTTCTGTGAACTCGCCATACCCTCACAGAATACCTTGGGTGTCTTCTTTCCACAATGGGGTCACATGTGGGTATTTATACTGCCCTGGCATTTTAGGGTGCTAAAGCGTGAGAATCCAAATGCGTAAAAATGGCCTCGTGAAATCTAATGGTACTCATTGGTTTTAGGGCCCCTTTGCATCTTTGCTGCAAAAGTGTCACTCATGTGGTATCGCCGTACTCAGAGAAGTAGGGCAATGTGTTTTGGGGTGTATTTTTATATATACCCATACTTTGTGTGAAAAATATCTCTGTAAACGACAACTTTTAAAAATTTTTATACAAAGTTGACAATTTACAGAGATATTTCTCTCACTCCAACATGGGTGTATGTAAAAATACACCCTAAAACACATTGCCCTACTTCTCCTGAGTACGGCGATACCACATGAGTGACACTTTTTGCAGCCTGAGCGCAAAGGGCCCAAATTCCAACGAGTACCTTTAGGTTATACATGGCGGCTCACAATTTAGCCCCGCCCAAAATGCCAGAACAGTAAACACACCCCACAAATGACCCCATTTCGGAAAGTAGACACCCCAAGGTATTCACTGAGGGGCATAGTGAGTCCGTCTGAGATTTTTGTTTTTTTGCCAGAAGTTATCAGAAATTGAAACTTTTTTTTTTTTTTTCTCAGAAAGTGTCATTTTCCGCTAACTTGTGAAAAAAATTAAATGATACATGAACTCACCAAGCCCCTCCGCGAATACTTTGGGGTGTCTTCTTTCTAAAATGGTGTGATTTGGGGGTATTTATACTATCCTGGCATTCTAGCACCTGAAGAAACATGACAGGCGCTCAGAAAGTCAGAGCTGCTTCAAAATGCCGAAATTCACTTTTTGCACCATAGTTTGTAAACGCTATAACTTTTACCCAAACCAATAAATATACACTTATTGGATTTTTTTTTTATCAAAGACATGTAGAACAATAAATTTAGAGAAAAATGTATATAGAAATGTAGTTTTTTTTTGAAAAATTTTACAACAGAAAGTGAAAAATGTAATTTTTTGCAAAAATTTCGGTCATTTTTGATTAATAGCAAAAAAAGTAAAAATGTCAGCAGCAATGAAATACCACCAAATGAAAGCTCTATTAGTGAGAAGAAAAGGAAGTAAAATTCATTTGGGTGGTAAGTTGCATGATGGAGCAATAAACGGTGAAAGTAGTGTAGTGCGGAATTGTAAAAAGTGGCCTGGTCATTAAGGGTGTTTAAGCTAGGGGGGCTGAAGTGGTTAACCAAACTGTTAAAAAAAAAATGAAGAAAGATGTCCTTTGTCTGATAAAGCCTTAACATAGTAACATAGTAACATAGTATATAAGACCGAAAAAAGACATTTGTCCATCCAGTTCGGCCTGTTTCCTACAAGTTGATCCAGAGGAAGGCAGAAAACCCCTGTGAGGCTGAAGCCAATTTTCCCCACTTAAGGGGAAAAAAAATTCCTTCCCGACTGCAATCAGGCAATCAGAATAACTCCCTGGATCAACGACCCCTCTCTAGTAGCTGTAGCCTGTAATATTATTACACTCCAGAAATACATCCAGTCCCCTCTTGAATTCCTTGTACAAAAATTAATCCCATCACAGGTCAATTGCCTTGCTTTCAGGTAAAAATGGCAAAACTGGGTAAGTTAAAAAAAGGAGTGCTTGCAAACTGATGGAAACTTTACATATCTTTTTGGAATAGATCCATTTTTTTTTTTTATAACTTTCACAATTGCTTTGATGGGTCTAAATGGTGTTCTAGCATAAAACTCTATTCTTGCCATTAAAATGTTAGATACATTGACAGGACCCCAAAGAACCCTATTATAAGTCTATTGAGTCAATTAGGCATCATTGAGATTTTTAATAAAACAAATCCAATAGAGCTTGTGAATTCTATTATGAGCATAAATATATGGCACAATGCAGGAAGGGTTCGATGTAATTCAACATTACACAACAGTAGCAAGATGCACCCAATTTATCACACAGCATGTTCCACTGTGATACATTTGTCACAGTTTTAACCTGTCTTATTTGGTTTGATGCAGTCTAAACCAAACAACATTCTGAATAAATCTGTCCCATTATGTGGATACTTCACATACACATAGCTGTTAAGATTTGGATATTGTCTAAGGGTCCTTTCACACTGGCGTTTTTGTTTTCCGGCATAGAGATCAGTCGTCTGGGGTCTCTATGCCGGAAAAATCCTGATCAGGATCATCCCCATGCATTCTGAATAGAGAGAAATCCGTTCAGGATGCATCAGGATGTCTGCAGTTCAGGACCGGAACATTTTTTGGACGCAGCAAATACCGCAGCATGCTGCGCTTTTTGTTCCGTCCAAAAATTCGGAACACTTGCCGCAAGGCCGGATCCGGAATTAATGCCCATTAAAAGGCATTAATCCAGATCCGGCCTTAAGCTAAACGTCGTTTCGGCGCATCACCGGATCCGACGTTTAGCTTTTTCTCAATTGTTACCATGGCAGCCAGGACGCTAAAGTCCTGGTTGCCATGGTAAAATGTAGTGGGGAGCGGGGGAGCAGTATACTTACCATCCGTGCGGCTCCCGGGCGCTCCAGAGTGACGTCAGGGCGCCCACACGCATGGATCACGTGATCGCATGGATCACGTGATCCATGGGCATGGGGCGCTCTGACGTAATTCAGGAGCGCCCCGGGAGCCGCACGGACTGTAAGTATACCGCTCCCCCGGACTTTAATAGCGTCCTGGCTGCCATAGTAACCTGAAAGCATTTCGAAGACTGATCAGGATCCTGATCAGCCTTCTAATGCTTCAGGCGACTTGCGTTCTGACGGATCCGGCGGGACGGAAGTGCCTGCTGGATCCTCAGAACGCAAGTGTGAAAGGACCCTAAAACAAAAATTCAGTGACATGTGGTACAATATATATGGATGACTGCTGCACTGGAACTTAACCAAGTTTCACTCTAATCTTATTTCAGGTACAGATATTGGAAAAGTTAAGGTTACTAAGGACATGTGAGCTATGCATTTTTTAAATGTATTTCTTTGCAAAGTGATTACACTGGAAAGTGACAGTAGATAGTTGGAAAACATTTGCAGTATAATTAATTTTCACAATGCCAAATCATTCAGTAAATTAAATGACCATTGTGTTAAGTGATATAACATTAGCAGCCAGCGAATATACGTAATAAATGCAGGAAAACTATAAATTAAGTATATGTTTTATAGGTCAAATAATTTGTCTTTATAGCATGAATCAGATTAGGTCATTGCTTATTATCCAATCTAATGTAAGCAGTGTCAGATAGTGCTGCCAAGGAGCGTGTTCTCTTTTCCTGTAATCGAAAACAGTCACAAAAGCGGTCAGGGATTTCTAGTACAAACAAATCAATAAATACATTATTTTTTTTGGACTATAGTAAAACTTCATAACAGTCATGAAACATTAAATAAATAGCATTTGTGGATTCTACTGCTTGTGTAAAGCTCCATTCTCAGTCAATCTATACACGTTGCATGAGATTGGTGTTCTGCATAATAAAAATGTAGAGTTTATAATTTTTTTCTCTTGTCATCAGAGTTTCTTACTCTTAAGAACCTTTTTGTGTATAAATGAATAAAGTTAAAGGGGTTCTCCGGGCTTTTAATATTGATGACCTATCCTCAGGGTGTCCAACGATCAGCTGTACGAAGGGAAGTTGTGTGAAGGGAAGAAGGGAAGTTACGCAGTGTGCAGGTGCAGTCTCCTTAATCTCTTATGGCTTTGCCATAGACATAACAGCGAGCAGGAAGGGAGACGGCACGTGCACACTGCACGTACCTTGCCTTCATACAGCTGATCGGCGGGGGTTCCAGGTGTCGGACCCCTGCCGATCTGATATTGATGACCTATCCTGAGGAGAAGTCATCAATATTAAAAGCTAGGAGAACCTCTTAAAATTCTGTATCTATCTGCTGACATTTAAAATCCATTCAGATACATTTGATTTGACTACTCTTGATTACTACTGAGTGATTAGTGCTGAGGACAGAACAGAGTCATAGAACATGTGTACAGTTTTTACAGAAACATTCTGTTACAGATATCTAATGTGTTTGGTCACTTTAGAGGCATAGGGGCGTTTTATCCTACTCTACACATTAAATTAAGTAAAGAACAAATAAGACATGCATCACAAATTAGTAATAGAGATGTCGCGAACATAAAATTTTCCGTTCGCGAACGCGAACTTCCACAAATAATCGCAAACGGGCGAACCGGGCGAACCGCCATAGATTTCAATAGGCAGGTGAATTTTAAAACCCACAGGGACTCTTTCTGGCCACAATGGTGATAGAAAAGTCTTTTCAAGGGGACTAACACCTGGACTGTGGCATGCTGGAGGGGGATCCATGGCAAAACTCCCATGGAAAATTACGTAGTTGACGCAGAGTCGGGTTTTAATCCATAAAGGGCATAAATCACCTAACATTCCTAAATTGTTTGGAATAACGTGCTTTAAAACATCCAGTGTGTGTATACGATCAGGTATGATGTTGTATCGATCAGGTAGTGTAAGGGTTATGACCGCTTTACAGTGACAGACCAAACTCTGACAGATCAAACTCCCCGTTTAACGCACCTCAAACAACCGCAAACAGTCCATTTGCACAACCGCAAACTCCCCATTTGCACGAGGTTGGATACCAAGCTAGCCATGTCCCGTTCCTTGTCATCAGTGATGTCATTGAAGGTCTCTTCCTCCACCCAGCCAAGTACAACACCAAGGGTCCCCGAAAGGTGATAACAAGCCCCCTGGAACGCCTGCTGTGGTTGGTCTTTCACCTCCTCAAAGCCACCTTCCTCCTCTGACTCCTCATCTTCAGACTCCTCTCTCTGCGTTACCGCAGGTCCAGCAATCGACGACGACAAGGCTGCTTCTGGTGGTGATGGTGACCACAACTCTTCCTCTTCATGCTCATCTATGGCCTGATCCAGCACTCTTCGCAGGGCACGCTCCAGAAAAAACGCATTTGGGATGAGGTCGATGATGTTGCCTTGGGTTTGACTAACCAGGTTTGTCACCTCCGCAAAAGGACGCATGAGCTTACAACCATTGTGCATGAGCGTTCAGTAACGCGGTAAAAAAATACCCAGCTCCGCAGAGGCTGTCCTCTTTTTTTAAATTAAAAAAATCTGTTCTTACCAGTTTAATCTCTGTTTTGTCCCCTATCAGGGGCTGGTGTATGTAATAGATTTTAGGAACCAGGAGATGGAAAAAGATGGTTGGTCGGTCCTCTTCCTTCCAATTTGGGGCACTGCGTGTGCGCCGTGCAATGTACTGTGCCACCCTATATGAGTGGTGTGTTAAGTAGTACTATGCCTCATATCAGTTTAATCCCTGTTACGTCCCCTATCAGGGGACGTGTATCGAATAGATTTTAGGAACCAGGAGATGGAAAAAGATGATTGTCGGTCCTCTTACCTCCAATTTGGGGCACTGCGCGTGCACCGTGCAATGTACTGTGCCACGCTATATGAGTGATGGGCAGTGGGCACAGTACAGTCTGTGGGCCTGACACACACTGGCAGGCAAATGCAATTATTTTAAAGGGTAAAAATTAAATGACTTTTTTTTATCTGCAAGGTACTGTGCCACCCAATATGAGTGGTGGGCAGTGGGCACAGTACAGTCTGTTTGCCTGACACACACTGGCAGGAAACTGAAATTATATTAAAGGGTAAAAATGTTATTACTTTTTTATCTGCAAAGTACTGTGCCACCCTATTTGGGTGGTGTGCACACAGTACAGTCTGTGGGCCTGACACACACTGGCAGGCAACTGAAATTATATTGAAGGGTAAAAATTAAATGACTTTTTTATCTGCAAGGTACTGTGCCACCCTATATGAGTGGTGTGCACACAGTACAGTCTGTGGGCCTGCGGCCTCTCACACACGGGCAGGCATATATATATATATATATATATAAAAGCAGACTGATGTACCAGCCCTAAAAAGGCCTTTTTGGGGTGCTGTAAGGACGCTGTCCTTACAGCAGATGAGTCTTTGAGGACTGGAGTGGACACAGAACACTAGTAGTTAATGCTTTCCCTAGAATCCCTATATTAATTCAGCAGCAGCAGCACTCTCCCTGCTCTAACTAACACTGCAGCTTCAGAATGAATCTAAGATGGATGCTGTCCTTGCTTTTCGATAGGAGGTGGGAGGGTCTGGGAGGGAGGGTATGCTGATTGGCTGAAATGTTGACTGTAAGGTACAGGGTCAAAGTTTGCTCAATGATGATGTATAGGGGCGGACCGAACATCGCATATGTTCGCCCGCCGCGGCAAACACGAACAAGCGATGTTCGCCGGCGAATAGTTTGGGACATCTCTAATTAGTAACACGTATTGTCCACTTATATAAGCAGATTATTGGGCCAATATTCGGAAAGAATGTTTGTACAAACGCTCATTCCCAATATTTGCCCTGTGTAAATGTGATGCCGATCACCTGCCAAACAGTTGTATGTTGTGTGATCTAATGGTTTATGCGGACAAAAGAATCATCGTCCTGTGTAAACAGGGACTTGATGCTGATAAACAATAGAACTACATGTGATAAATGACTGCAATAATGATCATTTATCCCCATACAGAAGCAATCATTTCTACATGCAAATGTAAATAAATGAGCAGACAATGATCAGGAACAAACTATTTGCTTGTGATCTTTTCACTGTATATGAGCCAATGTAAACAGGCCCTTGGTTAGGGTCGGAGTAGCTGATATGGGGATCCTGCGGTGCACTCGGGTTCTTATTACTATAACCCAGCCAAAAAAAGGCGTGCAATAATTATATATACAATCAATTCTATATATTTCTATAATTATATATATATAAAATTATACCTCCCAACTATCCGGATCCGGCAGGACAGTCCCGGATTTCAGTGGCTGTCTTGGTACGGGTGAGGTATGTCCCGCTTTCTGGCAGCTGTCTCTGTATCCATAGAATCGGCTCCCTGCTTCATCATTTATTCCCCCCTGCCGGCTCTCCAGACCTCTGGTCTGTGCGGGAGGCGGGGCTGGCTGGCAGTCAGCCTCGGCTCCGCCTCCTTCACAGACTAGAGCTGCTAGGAAGAAGATAAGTATGTGGTGTTTATTTTTTTTACATTCTGTGAGGGTCACAATGTGGGCATATTACTGGGGGCACATAACTGGGCATATTACTGGGGGCACAGCTGGGCATAATTCTGTGAGGGAGACACAATGTAAGCATAAATACTCTGCGGTGGCAAAAAAGGGGAATAATTACTACGTGGGGCATTAAGGGGACTCGGGGGGATTAGGGGTATAGGTATGTTTTGGGCAGAGTTAGAGGCGTGGCCTAGTGCAGAAAAAATTACCTGCAGTACACTGCACAATGTGTCCCTTTTTGTTCGTTTACAAAGTTGGGAGGTATGATATATTTCTAATATATAAAGCTGAGTGTATGTGTGTACGTCCGCTAATGGAATCCGCACCGTCGCATTTACAATCACGAAATTTGGCACACCTGTACATAAGGTGTCCGGGAAGGTTTTAGACCGGGTCTTGGCTATTTAGCAGGTACTGTTCCTGAAATATTCCCAGAAAATGTATTAGCCAATAGAAGCCTGGTCACATGACCCTTATCAGCCAATAGAAGTTCGCAGGCCATTAGTCTCCACATACACAGTTTTATACCAGGTTTCCATAACAACCCAGCCATTTTTCTTCACAGCTGTAGGTTAGCTTTAAAGGAGCAGGGCACTGTGGATGACACTGTTAAGGGAACGGAGTGCTGTGGAGGTCACATTTCAGGAGCAGGTAGGGTGGCCATTCAGGCCCCCCTCAAAAGACGGACTTAAAAACTAAGTCACGCCCCTGACCTCATTAGGCAACACCCCTCCCACTCCGCAGCCGAGGGGGATTGAAAAATTGAAGGTAAAAATCAACTTCTGTCAGCTACAGGGGTGGCACGGAGGTTGACTTTCTCCCAGTGGGTCAGCTGTTAACTACACCAGGACTATCCCAGGAGGAAGCAGGTGGTTAAAACGTGAATACCGGGATGTGCCAGAATAACGTTGTGTGTTAGCCCTACACCAAACCGCTTAGTTGGCACAGTGGATTCACACTCACTGATGAAAGAAGAAAACTCAGTAGGCACCACTCACATGTTGCACAGGAATCACTTAGGTAAACAACATCTTCACAGGTGAACCATTCATCCAGAGGTGCTCAGTAGCTGAGTCAGAGCAGTTATATCCAGAGATAGTGGAATCAATCCCACAGCACTTGTAAAATATCCACGTTGGTATTGATACAAAAACAGTTCAGTAAGGTACAAAACCGACTGCACATCACGTGGCCAACGGCCATTTCGTGTTATCCAACACTTTCTCAAGGACTGATGGGGAGGTAGCGTAATCATGCTTCAATCCCGATGTACTGCTGCACTGATTAAAACATACATGGTTTGAAATTAAAATTATACAAATACTATATTATAAAAATGAGGATAAATCACTTTCATTAACTCCACAGGATCTAAGGGCTTCCATCCAGATAATGCATTTAACGCAGTAGACATTTATGTCTATCCATTCCACTCACTGGCATAGAAAGATGTAAGGCAGCTATCCTATAAATCAATGTTCGACCCTTTAAATAGACCTTGAGACAGGACTCACATATTAAAAAAGCCAGCACCTCATCTGCACACAGCTGTTTTGGGTGGATTGCCCCTCATCAGTGCAGAGAATCTGGTGAGTGGCGTTGGAGGCAGAGCTTGTTAAGAGCTCATTTGCATCCCTTTCTTCCCAGAATTCCAGAGGAACATGTATGGCCTACAAGTCTACTCATGCCGATTAAGACACTTTCTCTCCAAGAGATAGAACCCCCCCCCCCCCCCCAAAGAAAAAATACTTAATGGCATAGAAATCCTTTGTAAACCTGCAAAGGAAAAGGCCCTGGGATCTCCACTATGTTTTTCCCTGACGTGCAATGAGCTGATTGCAACCCTTACCTGTAAGCAATTAATATATATACTCATGGAATCATTTATTGTTTTTCCAATATAATAAAAATCACATGTGCAAAATACAGTATATACCATATATTTATAAGTATTAATTTCATGTACTACATGTCTAATAGGGCCAAGACGTAACCCCTAAGGGTACTTTCACACTGGCGTTATTCTTTTCCGGCATAGAGTTCTGTCGTCGGGGCTCTATGCCGGAAAAAAACTGATCAGTCACATCCCCATGCATTCTAAATGGAGAGAAATCTGTTCAGGATGCATCAGTTCAGTTACTGTCAGTCGTTTTGGACAGAGGAAATACCGCAGCATGCTGTGGTTTTATCTCCGTCCAAAGTGTCGGCTCCGGCATTAATTCTCATTGACTTGCATTAGTGCAAGATCCAGCATTAAAAATACCTCAACGATGGATCCGGCATTCCGTTCTGCGCATGCGCAGACCTCTAAAAATGTGAAAAAAATGAATGCCGGATCCGTTTTTCCTGATGACACCGGAAAAACGGATCCAGCATTGTAATGCATTTTTCTGACTGATCAGGCATAAAAATGCCTGATCAGTCAGAAAAGATGACATGCGTTTACATAGAGTTTGCCGGATCCGACAGGCAGTTCCGGCGACGGAACTGCTTGTCGGTATCCTCTGTCGCAAGTGTGAAAGTACCCTTCTTCAGGAGGATTTACAGCACATTCTGCCAGTTCACTATCTGACTAAATAATATGCCAATTTTTATGAATTACCCATAAAATATAATCATCTAAAGGACTAAACCTAAAAGAAAACACACAGCTGTCATCCTATTTATGTCTACGATGTTGAAACAACAATTTATTACTCTCTCCTCGCACCCACGTGATCTCAATCCACCAGCCTGTTCCAAAAAAACATAATCACTATAAATATGCAGTGATTTATATTTATGGCCTATCCTCAGGATCAGCTCTTTGAAGAGGAGGCGGCGCTCCATGAGAGCGCCATTTCCTGTTCATTACACTGCACTTCTTCTCAGAAGTGCAGTGTAAGTACAAGTACTTGCTCCATTCACCTGAATGTAGCAAGTACTTGTAATTAAACAATGCTGATGCTCCACAGGAGACGACGCGTGGTGTAATGATCAGGAAACGGCGCTAGCATGGAGCATCACCTCCTTGTCCTATCCTGAGGAGAGGTCATCAATATAAATCACTGCACAACCCTTTTAATCTGATAAACTGAACATATGGAATAGATCTCTTTGTGTGAACAGAGTGGTAGGTTTACTGAAACCACTTGTAACCAAACAATTATCATGTTTTGTGATTTTCATATCTATGAACTGCAGCGAGTCCCTGATGAGCCATTGCAGAGGATGGGAGTGGTAGTGGCCCTGATGAGGTGTTGTGTCATGGCATACTCCCTCAGACTGTTGCTCTCTGGGGATTGTGCAGTGAAGAGTTAGTTAGAAGAATCAAAGCAGAAGTAAAAGTCTCTCTTTACTTAGTGCAAAATATAACTTGTGGCACATCCAGTAGTATTAAGTACAAAGTGTTGATTTTGGCACAAATTGAGTAGGTATGGTGGCTGGTTGGATGGCTTTTCAAAGGCACTTGCAGGCACTCATGGATATAGGTGTCCACTGTGATACAGACTTGATGTTAGTCTGGCCTGGTAGTTGTTCTAGCCTAGGTGAGGGGTCCCTGAGCCTTAGTCCCTCACCTACAGCAGATTCTATAAAGCTGTAATTTCGCTGATCACTCTGCTGTCTTGGCATACTGATGCTTTCTGTAAGCAGTGTTCTGTATTCTGAAGATTTTTTTATGGACTTTCGGCAAAAAATACCAATTTGGTTTTGACAGTTCTGATGTATAAGACGTTCTGCCAATCACTTAGAAATAATATTACTTTTAAATCCCCTACATAAAAAGGAACATAGTTTACTTTGTACAGTTAGTGTGGGATCACTTTCCAATTGAATATACAGATTCTTATCTTGCAGTTGGAGTATAGCTTCACATTTATAATAATCAACATGCATAACCACCATTTACCTCCCGTGTCCACCGATTTCACAATGAAATATTTTTTTAACCTCACCTTCAGTTAAGTTAATAAAATGACTGATTTATCCTCATTTTTATAGTATACTATTTGTATAATTGTTATTCTAAATTATCATGTATGTTTTAACTAGTACGGCAGTACATAGGGTTTCAAATGTGATTATGCTACCTCTCCATAAGGACTTGAGAAAGTGCAGGACAATGCAAAGTTGCCATTGACCACGCGCTTTTTAGTCTGTCTCATCCATTAGTGCACTGTGTTTATATCAATAATGAAGTATTTTACTAGAGAAATGTTGTGGGATTGAATCCTTTTTCTCCGGATTGCACTAGAAGTTAGAAGGCCAGTTTATTGGCCTGTAAGTAGCACATTTATACCAGGCAGGCGGCTCCCTTGGGTGTGTCAACGGTGCTGTGTAGTTGTTTGCAGTCTGAGCCACCTGTTGCAGCACATGGACTAAATCTGCAGCTTCCATACCCAGTCAGCGTCCAGGATCCCAGTTGAGGTCGTTCCGGTCGGGTGAGGGTTTGCGGGAAGCTCGTGCAGCATCGTCCTGTTACAGTCCGGCTGGCGATGTGTTGGCTCCTTTGGTGAGGAGGAGCAGCATTGCACCGGAGCGATCTGCCTGGCAGCCCACGTTTGGCACCCATGTGGCAGCACGATTAGTCCGGCCGGCGGTGTGTCGGCTCCTTTTGTGAGTAGGAGCAGCACTGCACCGGAGCGATCCTGCCTGGCACCCCCACGCTTGGCACCCACGCGGCAGTACGGTTAGGTAGCAGGGGTCAGCGTGACTCTGTCTCGTTTTCTCGCGCCTGGCAGCCCACGCTTGGAGCCCACGCGGCGGCACATTTAGGCAGCAGGGGTCAGTGTGACTACGTCTTGTTTTCTCGCAGGCTTCCATGTCTTGCACAGGTCACCTTGCTTAGTCTGTCAGTGTATATCTGTATGTCTTTATTGTCTGCTTTTCACTTCGCTGCTTGCCAGCAAACCTCTCTCGCTATCCGCTATTATTTCTGCAGACAGACTTTAGCCTTGTTCACACTGACATCCAGCATTATCCCCTTATTTGCAATATAGAGGGATAGATTCAGGCAGCTGACTAATCCAGGTGGAGCAGAGTTGCTGTTTACAAAGTGTTATTGTTTCTTTAGTATAAATGCTATTTTGCGATATGTATATTAAGTAGACGGTAAGCTTCTCTGTGTTGAGGTATATTTCATTAGTCTTGTTTCATTTGTTTTGGAAATGTAAAATGTGTGTGTATCACTTTAAGGTTGTGAACCTTAGTTTGTGTACTTAATAAGCACCTGTGCAAGGTGCTGGGGATCCATCTTCAGTTAAGAGTGTTAGCTGGACACTGGGGGAGCTACTTGCTACAAAGGTAATTGCAGGTCCATGAGGACCATTTATTTTGTTATTTTGCCTCGTTTTGTTGCTTGATTTGTGCTAAAATTAGATAGAAGCGTGGCTTCCGCCGAGAACCGAGTTTAGTTTGTTTTTTCGACATATACGCCCACATCTCTACTGGGCGCATGTGCTGATGGTTGCGACGTTTGCCTGTACTCACCTATAGCGGAGTGGTGTGGTGCAGGTGGTTTATACAGGTCCTTCTCAAAAAATTAGCATATTGTGATAAAGTTCATTATTTTCTGTAATGTACTGATAAACATTAGACTTTCATATATTTTAGATTCATTACACACAACTGAAGTAGTTCAAGCCTTTTATTGTTTTAATATTGATGATTTTGGCATACAGCTCATGAAAACCCAAAATTCCTATCTCAAAAAATTAGCATATCATGAAAAGGTTCTCTAAACGAGCTATTAACCTAATCATCTGAATCAACTAATTAACTCTAAACACCTGCAAAAGATTCCTGAGGCTTTTAAAAACTCCCAGCCTGTTTCATTACTCAAAACCGCAATCATGGGTAACACTGCCGACCTGACTGCTGTCCAGAAGGCCATCATTGACACCCTCAAGCAAGAGGGTAAGACACAGAAAGAAATTTCTGAACGAATAGGCTGTTTCCAGAGTGCTGTATCAAGGCACCTCAGTTGGAAGTCTGTGGGAAGGAAAAAGTGTGGCAGAAAACGCTGCACAACGAGAAGAGGTGACCGGACCCTGAGGAAGATTGTGGAGAAAGACCGATTCCAGACCTTGGGGGACCTGCGGAAGCAGTGGACGGAGTCTGGAGTAGAAACATCCAGAGCCACCGTGTACAGACGTGTGCAGGAAATGGGCTACAGGTGCCGCATTCCCCAGGTCAAGCCACTTTTGAACCAGAAACAGCGGCAGAAGCGCCTGACCTGGGCTACAGAGAAGCAGCACTGGACTGTTGCTCAGTGGTCCAAAGTACTTTTTTCGGATGAAAGCAAATTTTGCATGTCATTCGGAAATCAAGGTGCCAGAGTCTGGAGGAAGAGTGGGGAGAGGGAAATGCCAAAATGCCTGATGTCCAGTGTCAAGTACCCACAGTCAGTGATGGTCTGGGGTGCCATGTCAGCTGCTGGTGTTGGTCCACTGTGTTTTATCAAGGGCAGGGTCAATGCAGCTAGCTATCAGGAGATTTTGGAACACTTCATGGTTCCATCTGCTGAAAAGCTTTATGGAGATGAAGATTTCATTTTTCAGCACGACCCGGCACCTGCTCACAGTGCCAAAACCACTGGTAAATGGTTTACTGACCATGGTATTACTGTGCTCAATTGGCCTGACAACTCTCCTGACCTGAACCCCATAGAGAATCTGTGGGATATTGGGAAGAGAAAGTTGAGAGACACAAGACCCAACACTCTGGTTCAGCTTAAGGCCGCTATCGAAGCATCCTGGGCCTCCATAACACCTCAGCAGTTCCACAGGCTGATTGCCTCCATGCCACGCCTCATTGAAGCAGTCATTTCTGCAAAAGGATTCCCGACCAAGTATTGAGTGCATAACTGAACATAATTATTTGAAGGTTGACTTTTTTTGTATTAAAAACACTTTTCTTTTATTGGTCGGATGAAATATGCTAATTTTTTGAGATAGGAATTTTGGGTTTTCATGAGCTGTATGCCAAAATCAACAATATTAAAACAATAAAAGGCTTGAACTACTTCAGTTGTGTGTAATGAATCTAAAATATATGAAAGTCTAATGTTTATCAGTACATTACAGAAAATAATGAACTTTATCACAATATGCTAATTTTTTGAGAAGGACCTGTATTACTGCATGCCTCACGTCAGTGTCAGCATACTACCACAGTCAGGTTTGTCTTTACATATCATTTGTTGCTTTTCAGGTCACGTCACAGCTCGCCATTTTCAGTTGATGTGGTCAATCACATCTCGTGCTTAGGTAGTAGAAAAAAAAGAAAAATATCACATTACGGGGTGGGTTTCCCCATTAGGTTACGGACTTTGCTACTTGACGTTTTATTTTAGGTTGTTATAGGTTTTGAATGTTGAGTAAGTCACATTTTCATCAGTTTGCGGTCTCACAACATCAGACCTGACCCGTCACTCAGGCCTTGGCGGTTTCAACCATTTTGTTGGTTCCGATGCCTCATGTCAGTGTCGGCATACTACCACAGCCAGGATAATTCATTGCATGTAATTTTGCTTTTCAGTTCACGTCACAGCTCGCCATTCTCAGTTGGTGTGCTCAATTACATATTTTTCTAAGGTAGTAGGACGGGAAAAAAATAAAAAAATGGGGGCATATTAAAAATAAAAAAAAATCACATCACGGGTGGATTTCCCATTAGGTTGCTGGCTTTACTACTTGACGTTTTATTTTTTAGGTTGTTATAGGTTCAGAATGTTGGGTAAGTCATTTCTCATCAGTTTGCGGTGTCACAACATCAGACCTGACCCGTCACTCAGTCCTTGGCGGTTTCAACCATTTTGTTGGTTCTGATGCCTGCAGGCATCACATCAGTATCGGCATACTACCACAGCCAGGAGCATCTTTGCATTTCATTTGCGTCTTCAGGTCGCGTCACAGCTCGCCATTCTCAGTTGGTGTGGTAAATTACATCTGTTGCTAAGGTAGCGAAAAAAACAAACCTAACATTAAATGGAAAATAAAGTATATGTGAAACTTTATCAGCTTAAAAACTCGCTACTTGATGTTTCTTCAAAAACTGCTATAGGTTCAGAGTGTTGGGTGAGTCACGTTTTCATCAGTTTGCGGTATCACAACGTCAAACTGTACATGTCGCTCAGGTCACGGTGGTATCAACCATTTTGTTTTCTGATTCTTCCGCTGGCACTGCTTTTGTTGCCATTTCTTGGCCCCTATATATTCATTTTCTTTCCGACTTTCCATTCAGGGTGCCCGGTTCGTGTCTTTCAGCAATTACTGGCAGCAGTAACAAACCAAGGCCTTGTGAGTACTCTGTTGCATTTCCCACGGCCCACTCGCCACTGGTGTTGGGCGCGATTATTCGCAAGGCGAGTTTGAGCTCGAATATCGTGATTTCGAGATTTGCGAATATGTCAAATACTTGACCCCATATTCGCAATTACGTATATTCGCTCTTGAGATGTATAGTGAGTGATAGGGAAACTGTATCTAGAGAAAAAAAAAAATTATATTCAGACATAATTTCCCCAACCTTAGTTGCTTATTTCACAGTTCCTATTATTCCTGTCAGAGTAGAGATTTAATAGGTAAAACTGTCCTGCCAATGTTTGTCACTTGAATAATCGCTTTAATATATTCGCGGTTTCCATTCCCTTACCTACCTAGCGTTAACAGGTCGTGTCAGACTCCAGTACGCTGAGTGTATTGTGGAAATCCGTACATGACTCCCGCCATTTCAAGCTTTCTATACGTGTAAAGCTGTTTAAACATTATTAATAACGAACAATTTATGCGCACGCAAATATTACTCGAATTAGTCGCTAGTCATAATATTGCATGTGAAATAACGAATATTGCTATATCGCGAATGCGCGACGAATGTGATGCAGGTTGTTCGTCGGACGTTGCAAGGTCAAATGTGGGTCTTTGCGCTCATCTCTACTCACACCTCTGTCGTGCGGCATGACCGCATGCCTATGTCCAAATTAGGGTTGAAACCTACATCTATCAGCCTTTCCTTCAGGTGAGGTGCCGGAAGCTAGGTCAGTGGCGCTCTGCATGTTCATTAGGTTCATACGTCAATCTAGTCGAGAGATGTTGCATTCCAGAGGTTGGTCATGTTGGTGTTGTTGCTGGCACTGGTTTCGTTGCCATTTTTGGCCCCAATATAATCATTCTCTTTCCGACATTTCTTTTAGAGTGCCTGGCTTCGTGTCTTTCAGCAATTACTGGCAGCAGTAACAGACCAAGACCTAAGAGTACTCTGTTGCGGTCCTCACGGCACCACTCACCACTTCTCAGTTATGCGGCATGTCCTATCCCGGTGTCCAATTTTAGGGTCCAAACCAACAGCTATCCGGCCTTTCCTTCAGGTCAAGTGCAGCATGTGCTGCCTCTGGGAACAATAGTTCTGGCTCATGTTATACGGAAATTAGGCGCTCTGCAGATGTTCTTGCATTCCAGAGATTGGTCATGTTAGTGTTGTTGTTACGTACTATCGTGTTTCATTTAGTTGTTGGCTTTTTTGGCCCCCTTCAGGCATTCCTCCTACGCAGCGGTTACTGCACAACTCAAGCCGCTTAGCCTAGTTAGGTAGGCAGGTAGACAGTTACGTGTCATGTAGCCCCGACCACAAATGTTAATTATTTTTGATTTGCACCAGTTTCCTTCAGTTTTTAAGTCCTGCTCTCATTAAGTTAAATAATAAAGGAATTTTGATCATGGTGGATCACACAAAAAGTAAATTAATCATGGTGGATAGATAGCTAGATAGATAGAAAAATCAAGTTTTGCCCCGTTATTCTGCACTCCATAACCCAAAATGACAAAGTGAGAACAGAATTTTAGAAATAGCAAACTTATTAAAAATAAAAAAATAAAATTAAAAAGTGTTTTAAACCCTTTGCTATGACACTTGAAATTTAGCTCTGGTGGCCTCTCATTTCTTTTGATCACCTTTGGGATGTTTCTACACCTTGCTAAATTCAGCTGAATGGACATGATTTGAAAGACATACAGCTGTATATATAAGGTGTCAACTTATATATGACTGACAATACATATTGGGATAAAAACCAAGCCATGAGGAGGAAAGAACTGCCTGTAGAGCTCAGAGACAGGTTTGTATGGAGGCACAGATCTGGGGAAGGGTACAAAAGCATTTCTGCCTCACTGAAAGTTCCCAAGCACACAGGGGGCCTCCATAATTCTTGAATGAAAGATATTTGGAACTAGAATCTTCCTTGAGCTGGCTGCCCTACCAAACTAAGTCTTCAGGGGGAAAAGGGCATTTGTAAGAGAGGTGACCAAGAACCCAATGGTCACTCTGGCTGTGTGAACCTTGTGGCATCAACAACTAAAATCTTGCATTAACATAATTATTCAAGTCCTTTACTCAGAACTTAGTTGAATCACCTTTCACAGGGATTACAGTCTTGGGTAATAATGGGATAATTTATTTTTCTATTCACATCCCTGGGGTTTTAACCTTTATAGCCTCCTGATAAAACTATTTGTATAGTGACATACGTTAAAGTGCCTGTGCCGTCAATAAGTCTCATTATCAAAGGGTAAGCTGGCTGCAGAAGCAGCAGTGACCTGGCTAATCCAGTGATTGGCAGACCATTCTTCTCCTTTGTGTCGGGAGGCGCCAAGAAGCAGAGATCACTGTAGGACACATGCTGCAAGCTGCGGTTTTGTTTCCGGTCTGCGAAATGGAGAAAACCGCATCCGGCAGTAAAAACAATGTAAGTTAATGGTGCCGAGTCCATTTTCTTCAAATCCCAAAAAAAAGCGGATCAGTCACTCGTTGACCTGCATTATATTTAGTGCCAGATCTGGTTTGTTTCATTTATATAAAATACAACCGCATTTGATCCAGTTACAGCATTCAGAATAGTTAAAAAAAATATTGCCCAAACCACCCCATTAATGTAAAGCTACTTTCACACTGGCGTTTTTACTGGATCCGGCAGGGTTCAGCAGGAACGCTTCTGTTACTGATAATACAACCATCTGTATCTGTTATAAACGGATCCGGTTGTATTATCTGTAACATTGCCAAGACGGATCCGTCATGAACTCCATTGAAAATCAATGGAGGACGGATCCATTTTCTATTGTGGCAGAGAAAACGGATCCCTATTGACTTGCATTGTGGGTCAAGCCGGATCCGTCTTGCTCCGCATCCCAGGACGGAAAGCAAACTACAACATGTTGCGGTTTGCTCTCCAGTATGGGAATGCAACTAAACGTTAAGCGGAATGCATTTTGAAGCATTCTGTTCTGTTCAGTTCAGTTTTGTCCCCATTGACAATGAATATGGACAAAACTGAAGTGTTTTTTTTTCCAGTATTGAGCGATGACGGATTTCAATACCGGAAAAATAAAACGTAAGTGTGAAAGTAGCCTAAATAAAGCCACACCTAAATATATTTATCTGAACACATTTATATATGCAAATAAAATATTGTGTTCTCCATAGAAGTACAAAAAAGAATTCTATAAATCAATATAAAGGTTAAGATACTAGAAACCTGATATACTGAAGATAAAAAGCTTTGATAGACTCAGACAAATGTAAAAGCTCTGATAGACTCAGACTGGTCATCCAATATAGCGAGATAAGCTGGTGAGCTAATATAAAAAAGATTAAATTCATATTATAACCTCTAGCTAGAGAGTCATGCTAGGAATTGATATACAGCAACAGCTGGAGAGCCTACTCTTGTATATCACAGAAGCAAAGTCTTGAACTATTCATCAAGAGCTGGCACTCATTCTGTGAATTGTAATATCGCATTGTAACTATGGTGTACTACTCAGTGGCAAATTTTGTCTTAAAGGTGCTATAAGCAGATAATAAGAATTTGCTTTAAACCTTCTCTCATAATTGTCTATCCCATATTCCAAACATAAGCTGCCTATATACATGAGAGTTATGTTGTTTGGTTTCATGACAATGTAGTGTATGGGCAAGCATCCCCAGTACCTTGAAAATTCTGCTGAGGATGCTACATGCTCTTTAACATGGACTGATAATCTCTCAATTGAGCATTCATAAGAACGCACAATTATTTTGCCAGGATTTTTGACAAAATATATTTATCAATGTCATTGTAGTTCAAGTCAGTATGGAGGGTGACCTTGCTTCTTTTGCTGGGCTCCACATATTGATAACCTGTACACAAATTGACAACATAGAGAAAATTCCTTCACGTGAGATGCCTACACAAAGCCACAAACAGCAACGCTCGCAACATATCATTGGAACATAGCTGTGGCAGGCAACTCCAGCAGCAACCTCGATCTTGGTGTAAGGGAGCTATTTGGGTCCGGAAGCGCAGCACCTCTGGGGTTTCACCTTTCAGATGCCATGGTCACAATTGACCAAAGCATCTGACGGGTTAAATGTCTCTAATCCAGGTGGAATTATTCCAGCTCAGCTTCTGAGTGGGCCACATGTTTAAACCCCGGACCTCTGTCATAAATGTATGGTGGTTGTCCTTAAGTAACACTCCTACAACCTTCTAATATCTTCTCCCAAAAAAAGCTGCAACCTGCCCACTGAAGTACAGCCCATCCCTGCCATACAGCCTGTAGTCAATATAGAGGTTGGCCGAGTTCTCCAGGAACTGTTTGGCCTGCCCTGCACTTCTAGTCCCCTCCTTGCTAGAGCTGAAAATCCTCTGGCTGGCAAAGGAAGTGTGTTGCTATCCCTGCTATCATTCGCCAACTTGGCAAACTTGTTGGGGTGTGCCAAATCAGGACTAGCCTCCCTGGTACTCTTTCCTCTACCCCACTTTCTGTAACCAAGCTAGCTGCCTCAGTTTCCTGAAACTTCTTGCTACCATCCTCCATCTCATCTACCCCAAAGAGTATTTGCTCAGAAAGAACTCCTTTCAATATTATCAAAGCATCTCAATGTTGCAACTCGCTCATTTATAGATGCATCTCAAATTAGAATATATTACATAGATTCATTACTCACAGTAATCTATTTGAAGTGTTTATTTCTTTTAATGTTGGTGATTATTGCTTAGAGCTAACGAAAACCCAAAAGTCAGTATCTTAGAAAATTCGAATATTGTTAAAAAGTTTAATATTGTAGACTCATTGTGTCACACTCTAATCAAGTAATCAACACCTGCAAAGGTTTCCTAAGTCTTTAAATGGTCCCTCAGTCTGGTTCAGTATGTTACACAATCATGGGGAAGACTGTTGATTTCTCAATTGTCCAGAAGACACACTCTACAAGGAGGGTAAGCCACAAAAGGTAATTGCTAAAAAAAAAGCTGGCTTTTTACAGAGTGCTGTATCCAAGCATATTATTGAAAAGCTGAGTGGAAGGAAAAAGTGTGGTGGGAAAAGGTGCAAAAGAAACAGAGATAACCGCAGCCTCGAAAGGATTGTGAGGAAAAGGTCATATAAGAATTTGGGGGATATTGACAAGGAGTGGACTGCAGCCGGAGTCAGTGCTTCAAGAGCCACCACACACAGACGTATCCAAGACATGGGCTACAAAAGTCGCATTCCTCGTGTCAAGCCACTCATGACCCAGAGATAACATCAGAAGCCTCTTACCTGGGCTAAGGAGAAAATGGACTGGACTACTGCTCAGTGGTCCAAAGTCCTGTTTTTAGATTAAAGTAAATTTTGCATTTAATTTTGAAATTAGGTTCCAGCGTCTACAGGAAGAGTGAAGAGGCACACAATCCAAGTTGTTAAAGTCAACTTGAGTCAACCAGTCAGTGATGGTTTGGGAAGCCATGCTATCAGTCAGTGTTGGTCCACGTCCAAGTCAGCGCAGCCATCTATCAGAGATTTAGAGTACTTTATGCTTCTGCTGACAGCTGCTGATTCATTTTCCAGCAGGACTTGGCAGCGTGGGCAGGTGCCAAGTCCTACTGGAAAATGAAATCAGCAGCTTGTCAGCAGAGAAAAGCATAAAGTACTCTAAAATTTCCTGATAGATGGCTGCGCTGACTTTGGACTTGATATAACAGTGGATCAACACCAACTGATAACATGGCTTCCCAAACCATCACTGACTGGTTGACTCAAGTTGACTCAAACAACTTGGATTGCGTGCCTCTCCACTCTTCCTCTAGACTCTGGAACTTAATTTCAAAATTAAATGAAAAATTTACTTTAATCTGAAAAATACATGTACCAATACCTGGTTTAATAACCACGGTATCACTGTGGTTAATTGGCTAGCCAACTTGCCTGACCTAAACTATTGTCAAGAGGAAGATGATAGACAACAGACCCAAGAATGCAGACGAGCTGAAGGCCTCTATCAAAGCAACTTAGATTTCCATAACACCTCAGCAGTGCCACAGGCTGATCGCCTTAGTGCCATGCTTCATTGATACAGTAATTCGTGCAAAAGTAGCCCTGACCAAGTATTTAGTTCATATACTGTACATACTTTTCAGTAGGCCAACATTTCTGTATTGAAAATCATTTTTTTAAATTGGTCTTATATAGTTGCCTCAGGCATCACCAGGTAGTGGCAAGAGGGGACAGCGGACGGGCCATAGGCAATAAGCACTTCCATTGTAGAAATGTTCATCTCTACATATTAAACTGCATCGCTGTACTCAGTACAGCAATACAGTTAATTGCCGCCCACCATTTTCTCTAATAGGCCCTGAACTCAGGCCAGTGTCATCATTATCACGCTGCTTGACCTCAGGGCACAGACTATAAAAGATATGTGTCTTGCACTGCATCACTAACAGCAGAATGGAGGTAAGTATTTGAGTTTATTATTTTTATTTGGCAGTATGCTGGTGGGCCTCAGTGGATTAGGGTCATTATTTTGTAACCGGAGAAAGCACTATGCGGACATTGCGGCTGTAAAACGGAACATTTTTGTACTGGCACACATTATAAGGGGGCACTATGGGGACATTCATTCTACTGGGGGCACTAAAAGTTTTTTTTTTTTTTTACTTAGTGCACATTATAAGGGAGCATTTTTGTACTGGCACATATTCTAAGGTGGTCACTATGGGGTCATTTGTTCTACAGGGAGCACTAAAAGTTTTTTTGTACTGGCACACATTATAAGGGAGCATTGCAAGGGGGAATTATTTTACTGGCAAGCATTATATGGGTCATTTTTTGTACTGACACATAATATAAGGGGATATGTATTGTACAGGCACACAATATAGGGGGAATTATTACTACTGGGGGCACTACGGGGCCCTTATTACTTCTGGGGGCAAAATTACGAACATTATTACTATTGGGTGCACTCTGGCAAGAATTATTAGAGATGGCGGGATGTGGTGTTCAGAAGGTGGGGAGGAGGATGGAAAAGTAGGAAACTAAGATTTCTGTTTGTCAAACTGTGCAGAGACAAAAGATGGCCGAAAGAAATCATCATGTTGGTCTGGTCTGAATGGAGAAGATAAAGAAAGAGAATGTCTACATCAAAGGACATGTCACTGGATGTAAGAGGTATGTGGCGCTGTATTACCCTGTATGTTTTGTAGCTCTGTATGTAATGTTTTCCAAGTATGTCTTTAACAGTAGAGCTGGAGGGAAGGGGTTAGGTTAAGAAATTGTCATGGGGGGGTTCAGTATTCGTCTCAGGCAGCATAAATGCTAGGTGCACCTCTAGATTGTTTTGGTTTTGACTCACTCTCCAAAAACTGACTGTGTGACTAAGGCCTTACTAAACCCAACAAATACAAATCCAATTAAAAAGATAAACATATGAATAAATGCAGTTGATTAGCCTCTAAAGTGCCTGAATCTAAAGTTACTTAAAGGGGTTATCCAAGACTATAAAATGCCCCCCCCCCCCATATGCCCAGGCCTCTCACAATGAATACAGGGGATGGGGACGAACCTCCCTAGCATCGGTGAGGCTCGTCCCTGTCACTTCCTGCCATTGGCTAACCCTCCCCCCCCCCCCGGCAAAAGAAAAAGCAGCAGTGGTGGTGCGGGGACCAGGAGCGGCCCAGGGAGCGGGGCCCCAGGTAAGTATATTCATTCTGAGGGGCCCGGAATATGGGGGAGCATTTTATAGTCTTGGATAACCCCTTTAATCTTAAATCACACACATGGACAAAACACACTTGCAATCTCCCAAATTCTCTTTTACAGTTAGCTTCTAGGGTACAGCTACACAGTCACACTGGTCAGCTGGCATGGCCAGGATCGCACAGTAATGGTGATCCCATAAAAATTAACAGAATCACTGTGCCAGCCACTAGAAATGCAGCAGTGTTTCTTGCACGGCAATCCCATTCATTTCTATGGGATCACCGCTACTCTTCGATCCTGACCACACCAGCTGTCACGCGACTAGTGTCACCTTGTAGATGTACTCTGAAAGCTGCTTTTTACCACTCAGCTGCAACACAATAAGCATATTATTCCTCTGGCTTCAAAGGGACACAGAAAAATAAAGCAAATTTTGGTGGCACTATACACTGTTACATAATATGTAAAACAATGAATGACATGACGTCACTCAAATCTGTATCAGCACTCAGTAGCACACCATCAACACCAGGGCTAATAAATTATTGTAGAAGATTGTGATTGTGAATGATGTACTGAAGAATGGGGTGATTCACATTCACTCACGGCAATGGCTGCCATCCTGCCTGTGCCTACCTAACTAACATACTGACTGACTGTGTTTGTCTGACTCCTATCTCTCTCTAAAATAAATCTATTTATTATAATTTATCTAATGATCTATTCACTTATCCTCATTATGAAACACACTGAGGGTGCTGCCACATGTCAAGGATGCGCTGTGTTTTGAATGTGGCAAAATATCTTATCAAAGAAACACCTGTTTTTTTAAACAACACACCTGCTTTTATGAAGTTTTTTCTTCCAGCAAGGGATATCACAGAGCAGACTTAAGTGCACCCAGGGGCTTTAGAAAAATAAGTATCCGTATTAAGCTAGCCAGCACTATGTTTTGGTAGGGTTGGGAATTTTCTTTGCATATATACAAATCCAATTTGGTCTGTTCATGATTTAAGCATACAGCTACATGATAATGTGAGATTGATATTAGTCAACTTGATTAGACGGTGAAGTGATCCTTAAGGACCATATAGTATAAAATGTATCAGGGATAACTCAATTTAGATAAACCAATTGTTTATATGAGAGGTTATGATTTGCAACTCTAATCCAATGAGTGCAGGTTGGTATACCATCATTCATCCAGTGTTTGGCAATCTGTTTCTAAGCCTAGAAAAGCATTTCTTGTTTACCCGCTACCTGTAGTAAAATATGCTTGATGAATGATCTATAATTGAGACCCTTTCAGCTTGTTTGGGATATGTTTTGTTTGGAACCATAAGAATATTATCCCATTCTTCTATAGATATGTCACCCACCACTGCCTCCCACCTAGACTTACTAGGAGCAATTATCCTGCTCTGATTGGAGGCCAAGAGGCATTTATAAGTCACAGAGATGCTCCCTTTTAGGTTACCCTTTAGTGTGAGTGATGGTATAGAAAACTTAGGGAATGTAATATCCTGAGATCCGAACTGTGTGAGATGTATGCATGGCATTATTGAAGGGATTGGAAAAACATTTCGTTGGGAATCATAAATTCCTCTTTCATAGTTTGGAACGATTTAAGTGCATCATTAGCTACGATTTGGGCAAGGTACAGTATACCAAAGCCAAGCCACAGACCATGATCTGTAAGAAAAGCAATTCTGGCAATTGAGTATTAAACTAAAGTATAGACATGATGTGAAAAGTTTCCATAATGAAATAACCTATGAGCCCAGACTTGTTGGGCAAGAGAATCATTGTAAACTAGGTTATCTCAGTCCACTACTGACAGAGGCAACTGTGACCAAATCCTAGTCTTGGTATATGAAATCTGGTATAAACTTATAACCCAAATTCCCAGATTTGTGAGGGAACTACGTAATTGCAGTGGTATCACTGCTATTCAATTATAAATAACGCTCTTTGCAATGATTGGCTCGTGTCTGTGAGATATATCATCTGCATAAAGACCCACACGATCCTCCAGCCGACCTTTATGTAGCCAAAGACATATGGGTCTTCACACAGCCATTCTGCAAGGGACTCCACTGAGATAGCATATAGAAGGGGAGAAAAGAGGCACCCTTGTCTAGTGCCACGACCCAATGGAAAGGAATCGGACAACCAGCCGTTAACACAAACAAGAGGGACTGGGGTGTGGTATAGAAGGCGTACCCATGAAATAAAGACAGGACCAAAACCAAAAGCCTCAAATGCTGCCCATAGATATAACTAGAAATGAGTGAAGTATTCAAAAATTTGATTTTACTGCTTCGCCGAATTTTACAAAAGAATTAGCTTTGTGACAAATTACTTCATCGTGAATACATTTCTTTGTAAGCAGTGGGTGCAATGACAGGGAACGGCCACCGCGTCGTTCCCCATCATTGTACCCTTTAGATGCCATGTTCATTGCTGATCACGGCACATCCTATTGATTGCGACAAGTTGGCCTCCACCATCTTCATTGAAGATCTAGCGTAAAATCTCGCACAGCCCGTTAAGACGTCATCATGTCGGCCGGCATGGTGATGTCATACGTCACCGTGCACAGGATTTCGTGTGAGATCTTCAATCAAGATGGTGGTGGCTGGCTTGTCACAGTCGAATAGATGATATGAGTATGAGGTGATCCATTCAGGGAAAATCGATTTGCTGCCATGAAGCATGAGGAAATTCGGCTTCACAGCGAATCGGATCTTCAGTCCCCTTCAACACTATATATAACTATTCCATGCAGTCCAAGATTTTCACAACATCCAATGATACTACCACTCCATAGCCTGTATTATCATAACACGCCTGGATATTGGAAAAGGGACTACGAATCCTAAGAAGAGCATCAGAATACTTATTGATTATTATTATATATTTTATCGATTGATCTGGGGTATATCTGTGCGCTTGGTCATCTAATATATTGCATACTAGACATTAGGCCCATTACAATAACGGTTACTAGAACAGTAGTGCATAAACATTAGTAGGAACAGTCTATATTAAATTTTCCAGGGTGACTGGTGGCTGTGGCTGGTGGCACTGAAACTGCTGGCACTGCACTGGTGGCTGAGACTGCTGGCACTGCACTGGTGGCTGTGCCTGGTGGCACTGACTGATGGCTGAGACGGCTGGCACTGACTGGTGTCTGAGACTGCTGGCACTGTGGCTGGTGGCACTGACTGGTGGCTGAGACTTCTGGCACTGTGACTGGAGGCTGGTGGCACTGATTGGTGGCTGAGACTGCTGGCATTGTGAATGGTGGCTGTTGGCACTGACTGATGGCTGAGACGGCTGGCACTGACTGATGGCTGAGACTGCTGGTACTGTGGCTGGTGGCACTGACTGAAGTCCACTTCAACACTAGATATAACCATTCCATGGAGTCAAAGATTTTCACTACATCCAATGATACTACCACTCCGTAGCCTGTATTATCATGACACGCCTGGATATTGGAAAACAGACTACGAATCCTAAGAAAAGAACCAGAATTCTTATTTATTATTATTATTATAATTATATTTTTTACCCATTGGTGCTGGGATATATCTGTGTACTTGGTAATCTAATATATTGCATACTAGACATTAGGCCCATTACAATAACAGGCCCTAGAACAGTAGTGCATAAAGATTAGTAGGAACAGTCTATATTAAATGGCAAGGGGACGGCTGGCACTGACTGGTGGCAGTGACTGGTGGTGCTGGGACTGCTGGCAGTGACTGGTGGCTGAGACGGCTGGCACTGACTGGTGGCACTGACTGGTGGTGCTGAGACTGCTGGCACTGACTGGTGGCTGATACGGCTGGCACTGACTGGTGGCTGGGACTGCTGGCACTGTGACTGGTGGTTGTGGCTGGTGGCACTGACTGCCGGCTGAGACGGCTGGCACTGACTGCTGGCTGAGATGGCTGGCAGTGACTGGTGTCTGAGATGGCTGGCACTGACTGATGGCTGAGACTGCTGGCACTGGGACTGGTAGCTGTGGCTGGTGGCACTAACTGATGGCCGAGATGTCTGGCACTGACTGGTGGTTAAGACTGGCCGTCCAGCAATGCTGGATTCCAGAGAGCTCCGGCAGGTGTTTGTGTTAGGTAGTGCAAGTATAGAGCCCTGGAGCAGGGGTACCTTGAAATCTAGACATTTGTGGAGATTTGCCCCTATTTCCCCTTTGCAAAGTCATCAACATTTTACTTTATTGCACTTTAAAGCGTTAACTTGCACTGACATACTGTTTAATACTGTGTAACTGCATTTTATGTGTTTGTTGTGATATACGGTATATCCTGTTCATTTGCACTGTATTTGCACTTTCAGTGTACCTCCAGAAAATGTATTTCTGCTTTATAGTGAATCTGTCAGGGAGCAGCTCTGACAGATTCTGTAGCCTTCGATCTGTAGCTTTCATCTCTAGACTCCTGCCAGCTTATAAACACTCATTTAAAGGGATTCTGTCACCATCTTACAGCATATATAGATGCGGACATGCACGGCTAGATTGCCGCTAGCATGTCCGCACTATATGTGTGCCATAGCGCTGTAAAAAAATTATTTTATTAATATGTAAATTAGGGAGTCAAGGTGCCCAGGGGGGCGGTACGAACCTTTCCTGTGCCCAGCCACGCCCCCTGTGAAGGAGCCCAGCACCGCCTCCGTTGTATCATTCTCATCCGTGCTGACAGTTAGAGCGTTGTAAGTCTCGCAATGCACGAGATCGCGCATGCCCAGTTCCTTCCCTGAGGCTGATGCCAGCACAGGGAAAGAACACTATGTCAGAACTGGGCATGCGCGATCTCGCGCATCGTGAGACTTACAGCGCTCTAACTGTCAGCATGGATGAGAGAGTTGAGCCAAGCAGCCCCTCCAGAAACAGAGATTATAAACATTGGCTGTGTATCATTAACCCCTATACCCCTGTACACTTATCACTGCATTTTACCCCTGCATTGGACCCTGTAACCCTTGTATAGTGCAACCCCTTGTAGAGACAGTCTAGTGTTAGGTGGGAGGTTGCTGCTATGGTTACATATGTGTGTAAGTATATTTCTAGCTAGATTTTGGGGTGGAATTATAGTTGGGATTGTATAGGGTTAGTGCTATTAGGTTTATTATTGTGCTGTTAGTGTATTACCATGTGTGTCTATATACTGTATATATTTATAAAACCATTGATATAAATATAGATATTGCAGAAATAATTGACTGTAGATGTGTTATTGGTTTAATAAATACTTTATTGTTCAAATACAGCTTATAATCTTTTGTCGCTGCCGTAATTCAGCGCACGCAGTTCAGGAAAAGGTAGAGCAACAGGTAGAATAAAGGAAATAGATGGAGTCAGCAATAGATAGCTACGCCTATTTATTAAATATTAAGGGTAAAAGTGGTGAATTGAGCTCAATTGAGCAAAGTTTTTTTGTTAAATATTAAGGGTAAAAGTGGTGAATTGAGCTCAATTGAGCAAAGTTTTTTTAGGTTGCTGCTATGGTTACATATGTGTGTAAGTATATTTCTAGCTAGATTTTGGGGTGGAATTATAGTTGGGATTGTATAGGGTTAGTGCTATTAGGTTTATTATTGTGCTGTTAGTGTATTACCATGTGTGTCTATATACTGTATATATTTATAAAACCATTGATATAAATATAGATATTGCAGAAATAATTGACTGTAGATGTGTTATTGGTTTAATAAATACTTTATTGTTCAAATACAGCTTATAATCTTTTGTCGCTGCCGTAATTCAGCGCACGCAGTTCAGGAAAAGGTAGAGCAACAGGTAGAATAAAGGAAATAGATGGAGTCAGCAATAGATAGCTACGCCTATTTATTATTATTAATTATCGATATTAATCTAAAAATGAATAATTTATATTTCCTTTAACACCAGTGCATAGCACGGAGGTAACAGGAAAGTCGTAGTCAGAAACAGGTCTGTGGTCAGAGCAGGCAGTGAAGGGTTAATATACAAAAAAGAAAAAGCTATTTAATTCAGCTCAACACTCCATGTTTGTGCTTTCTGGCCTACAAATTGGACTAAGCTCGATTCAGACTGCTTCAGCTAGAGTAATCCAGTCTGTACCTCACATGTTATGATTCATATTTTAATGGATTGAAATAAAGATCGAAGTTTTAATGAACGAAGTGGTGGTATGGAACTTTTCTTCTGTTTAGTGAGGGTCAATACAGTAATCAGGCGATAGGTCAGGACAGGCAGCAGAGAGTCAGGAATTGGTCAAAGGTTGGTATACAGGTAGACAAATTGAACAGAACACCTTAGCAGGGACTAGTACATTAGAACACCTACTGAACAGGTACCCTCCCACAGCAGCAGTTCTAACTAAAAAGGATACCTTGCTTCTTGATAGAGGGGCAGGGGATATTTCAAACCCTCTTACATGCCCCTGTATACATTAACAATAAATTTTACTGAAAAATATATACTTATTTCATTTTTTTATATTGAGCAATTGTGATGCGGATAGTAACAATGCTTGTGACTTAGAAATGAATACAAGATAATCTGATGTAAGGCTTTAGCTAAACTTAGAATAACCTGTGTGTGCATGTTACTGTCTACCTATATTCTGATGGGTGTATAGGCCGGATGTGCTGATATGGTAATTGCATTTTCAGTTCTCAAAAAAAAGGTTCTCGTGTCAACTAAAATAACTGTCTTTACCCACACTTACAGGAAGCAGGAATATGAAATACACTGATGTAAATTTGTCTTTTGGTCATTATATTTAAAGAACACATTCTAGTTTTAGCTTAGTATTGCTTCTAATCATATGAATTTAATTAATTTAACCATCATGTACAAAAGGTTCTCATTGCTTTATGGACACACATCCCTGATGAAGCCAGGATAACTGGTGATATGGGTGATCTACCCATCCCCGGCCCAGGTCACAGAGGTTTTGCATTGCAGGTTTATTAGAACCATTTGCCTTTTGCTCCAGCTTAGGCTAGTTTCACACTAGCGGCATGGACCTCCGGCAGGTGAACAGCCTGTCGGATCCGTCTTGGCGCTAGTGAACGTGTGCCCCCGGACTACCGCTCCGGCCCTATTGACTATAATGGGGATGAGGTGGAGTTATGGCGGCGGCATGGCAGTGCACGCCGAGAGGCCGCTGGAATAAAACTACATGAATAGCTACTGCTACATGAACAGCCTGCCGGAGGTCCGTGCTGCTAGTGTGAAAGTAGCCTTATGGTATTGTACTGTGGTTACCTGGAGGTGTCATTATTCTTTGACTCTGAGGATGGTGTGTGGATAAATGCCTTACATGGCAGCCCTCCTGCCTGTCAGTTTTTTTTTTAACTGTGTTTATGTATTGTACATGTTTTTTTTTTTGTGATTTAATAAACGATTATTTTGTATTACAGTATATGCAAGGTGTGCTCACTGTTTTTGCCATACCACCTTCTCTTGTCCTTTTATTTTTATTTTTTACATTTATTTTTTCCTGTCAAACAGACATCTCCTGTCCCAAAGTTATTTACGGTAGATGCTGGACTTCGATAGGGGACCATATAATTATAATTACTGGTAGATATATCCCTATGAATCCAATTTTGATTGAGATCAGTTGCCTACCTTTCCGGGTATTGATTTGGTGCTACATTTATCTACAGCAAGATTGATAATAGTGCATTATATATTGTATATCTATTTAGTTTTTTGTATTAAGGAATTGTGACTTGTCATATGTGTTTTTATAGCTGTCAGTAATAGGCTTTAACCCCTTAAGGACCCTGCCATATTTCACCTTAGGCCCCATGCACACGACCGTTGTTTGTTTCCGCGTCCGCTCCTCCTACAAATTTTGCGTCCGTCAAAGAAAACGGATGAAGGACCGTTTTTTTTGACGGATCCGATTTTTATGGCAGATCCATTGTAAAAATGCCTATCCTTGTCCGCCAACGTGAAAAAAATAGGACATGCACTATTTTTTTGACGGAATGAAAACACGGATCATGGATGCGGAACAAAAACGGTTGACCATCCGCATTTTTTGACGGACCCATTGAAATGAATGGGGAAGCATCCTATCCGTGAAAAAAAAACGGAACGGACGCGGAAACAAACAACGGTCGTGTGCATGGGGCCTTAAGGACCAGGCCATTTTTTGCAAATCTTACATGTGTCACTTTATGTGGTGATAACTTTAAAACGCTTTTACTTATCCAAGCCATTCTGAGAATGTTCTCTCCTCACATATTGTACTTCATGACAGTGGTAAATTTGAGTCGAAATATTTCATTTTTATTTATTGAAAAAAATACAAAATTTACCAAAATTTTGAAATGAGCAAGTTTCCAAATTTCTATTTCTCTACTTTTATAATAGATAGTAATACCTCCAAAAATAGTTGTTACTTTACATTCCTCATATGTCTACTTCATGTTTGGATCATTTTGTAAATGCCATTTTATTTTTTTGGGCCGTTAGAAGGCTTAGAAGTTTAGACGCAAATCTTGAGATTTTTTTGAAAATTTCAAAAACCCACTTTTTAGGGACCAGTTCAGGTCTGAAGTCACTTTGTGAGGCTTACATAATAAAAAACACCCAAAAATGACCCCATTTTAGAAACTACAACCCTCAAGGTATTCAGAGCTGATTTTACAAACTTTGTTAACCCTTTAGGTGTTCCACAAGAATTAATGGAAAATGGAGATGAAATTTCAGAATTTCACTTTTTTGGCAGATTTTCCATTTTAATCAATTTCTTCCCATTAACAAAGCAAGGGTTAACAGCCAAACAAAACTCAATATTTATTGCCCGATTCTGTAGTTTACAGAAACACCCCATATGTGGTCATAAACTGCTGTAAAGACACATGGCAGGGCGCAGAAGGATAGGAACGCCATATGGCTTTTGGAAGGCATATTTTGCTGGACTGGTTTTTTGACACTATGTCCCATTTGAAGCCCCCCTGATGCACCCGTAGAGTAGAAATTACAAAACAAAATTACAAAAAAGTGACCCCACCCTGAAGGGTTAGGTCATGTGATATTTTTATTTAGCAGGTTATTACGGATGTGGCAATACCTAATATGTACTGTATACTTTTGTTTATTTATTTAAGTTTTACACAATGATTTCCTTTTTGAAACACCCAAAAAAATATGTTTTAGTGTCGTCATAGTTTTTTTTATGTTTTGGGCGACTGTTTCAGGTAGGGGATCATTTTTGCGGGATGAGATGATGGTTTGATTGGCACTATTTTGGGGTACATATGACTTTTTGATCACTTGCTATTGCACTTTTTGTGATGTAAGGAGACAAAAAATATTTTTTTGACAATTTTTATTTTATCCTTTTTTGCAATGTTTTCTTGAGGGGTTAGGTCATATGGTTTTTTTATAGAGCAGGTTGTTACAGACACGGCGATACCTAATATGTCTATTTTTTTTTTTTTTTTACATTTAACACAACAAAGCATTTTTGAAACAAAAAAATTATGTTTTAGTGTCTCCATAGTCTGAGAGCCATAGTTTTTTTTATTTTTTGGGGGCGATTGTCTTAGGTAGGGGCTCATTTTTTGCGGGATAAGGTGACAGTTAGGGTCCATTCACACGTCCACAAAATGGGTCCGCATCCATTCCGCAATTTTGCGGAACGGGTGCAGACCCATTAATTTTCAATGGGCCCGCACCCTATGTGCTGTCCGGATCCGCACTTCCGCATCCGCACTTCCGTTTTCGCCAAAAAATTTAACATATCCTACTCTTGTCTGCAATAGCGGACAAGAATAGGCCTTTTCTATTATAGTGCAGGCCATGTGCACATGGTCTGTGTCCGTGTTTTGCGCATCCGCAAAACACTTATGGACGTGTGAATGGAGCCTTAGATTGGTATGATTTTGGGGGGCATATGCCTTTTTGATCGCTTGGTGTTGCACTTTTAGTGAAGTAAGGTGACAAAAAATGTTTTTTTAGCACAGTTATTGTTTTTTTTATTTTTGACGGTGTTTACCTGAGGGGTAGGTCATGTGATATTTTTATAGAGCCAGTCGATACGGACATGGCGATACATAATATTTTTTCTTTTCTTCTTTCCCTAAAAAATGTACTTTATTTTGGGAAAAGGACGCTTTTTTTGTTACTTGAAACTTAATTTTTTTGTAAAACAATTTTTTTTACTTATTTTTACACTTTATTTTTTGCTATTGAACGGATCTAATATTTTTATTATAGTACTGTATTTGTTTCTCAATCAAGAAGTGGATGTTTAATGGTGAGAGCCAGATATGTTTCCACATTTTAGTGTCTGGGTGTCTGAAAATAGACCATGTATTCTGTGTGGCTTTAAAAGGGTTGTGCAGTGGTTTATTATGGATGACATATCCTTAGGATACAGTAGGTCATCAGTATCCTATTGGCGAAGGTCTGACTCCGAGTAACCTGGCTGATCAGCTATATGAAGGGGTAGTGGCTCGCATGCAAGCACTGCTTCCTCTTCAAAATTACTTTCCCACAGTCTCCTTTGTGAAGGGATTACAATGTAATTACAACTACCTGTCCCATTCACAAGTCCCTTTCATCACTCGCTTGAGCGCTGCTATCCCCTCAAAACAGCTGATTAGTGGAGATACTGAGAGGCAAACCCCCCATACTGATCCGATATTCATGACTTATCCTGAAGATAGGTCATCACTATTAAACCACTGCACTACCCCTTTATTGCTTTTGTTAGTGAGGGGAAAACAGGTTTTAGAAGTATTGTTTTCAACAAAGAGATTGGTTTTCTATATAAACACCAGTAGAAAGCATCACAGCTTTAAGTTGGTGGGTCCTATCGCTCCAAGACTCAAAGCCACTGGCGTACATACAGGGGTCGCACTTGTGACCAGGCCCGGCACTCCAGGGGGCCCGGCCGCCTGTGGACCCCCCCCAGGCCGGCAGGCCACCCTAAAGCCTGTTAAAATGTTAAAAAGGGCCGCTGGCAGGGGCCCCGCTGTACTCACATGTAATAGAGCGCTCTGATGCGGCCCTGCATGAAGTACAGTGGCAATTTCGGGCCCCATCAGAGCGCTCCATTACATGTATAATATGGGGGGGAGGGGGGTTTGCGCGCACTCACTAACACCCAGCTGGCCGGCATTTTGTTTCCATAGTAAAGCAGGGAAACCTCTCTCATCCCTGCTTCACTGATCTTCACAGCTCAGGAGCTCCCCCTGCTGGCCCCACATTGCGCTGCTGGCTCTGGGAGGAGATCTGAAAACCCGGGAATCTGCCTTCAGCACAGCCAGCAGCACGATGAGTGCGGGAGCCTGTCACTAGGGAAGAAGGTAAGTATGATTTTTTTTTAATAAGGCTGCAGACTGGGGGCGGGCGGGGGGGCATAAATGGGCATAAATACTGTGAAGGGGCACATAATCTGACATAACCATTCTGAGGGGGCACATATTTAGGCATATCTACTTTGAGGGGGCACATAACTGGGCATAAATACTGTGAAGGGGCACATAATCTGGCATAACCACTCTGGGGGGGCGCAACCCGTCACATATTTGGGTATATCTACTTTGAGGAGGGCACATAACTGGCCATAAATACTGTGAGGGGCACATAATCTGTCATAACTACTGTGAAGGGAGACATAATCTGGCATAATTACTAAGAGGGGGGCATATATCTGGGCATAACTACTGTGAGGAGAGCACATATCTGGCATAACTACTGTAAGGGGGGCACATATCTGGGCATATTACTGTGAGGGGACACAATCTGGCATTTCTACTGTGAGGGGACACATAATCTGGTTTACTACTGTGGAGGGCACATAATCTGGTCATTACTACTGTGAGGGGCACATATTCTGGTCATTACTACTGTGAGGGGCACATATTCTGGTCTTTACTACTGCGAGGGGACACATATTCTGGGCATTACTACTGTGAGGGGCACATATCTGGGCATAACTACTATGAGGGGGCACATATCTGGACATAACTACTGTGAGGGGGCACATATCTGGGCATAACTACTGCAAGGGGGCACATATCTGGGCATAACTACTGTGAGGGGGCACATATCTGGGCATAACTACTGTGAGGGGGGCACATATCGGGGCATAACTACTGTGAGGGAGCACATATCTGGGCATAACTACTGTGAGGGGGCACATATCTGGCCATAACTACTGTGAGGGGGCACATATCTGGGCATAACTACTGTGAGGGGGCACATATCTGGCCATAACTACTGTGAGGGGGCACATATCTGGGCATAACTACTGTGAGGGGGCACATATCAAGGCATAACTACTCTGACAGGAACAAAGGTGGGCATTAGTACTGTGTGTGTGGTAGCACTAGATTACCCTGCTATACATTGGCATGGCTCAGTCTTACAGGCCAGCACAGCGCCCCCTGTTGGTGATTTCAGAGGGGCAGTCACCATCCCTTCATTATGTGATTATTCTTTTTTTCTCACCACAAGGACCTTGTTCTGGATCCAGTGGACATCACGCCGATGCCAGCGACACCCTGGATGAGGTAGGACACGATTTTATTAGGACTGGGTGAGTTTAGCCATTGGGCTTAGGGCTCTTTAACACGAGCGGATCCCGTGCGGCTAATCCGCTGCTTGAAAGAGATCCAAGCCCCGCTCCAGACAGCAGAGACACGGAGCAGTAACATGATTGTTAATGCTCTTTGCCTCTCTGTGACCTTTTTACTATAAAATCACAGTGAGATAAAGTTGTCACCGTGATTTTGTAGTAAAAAGATCACAGTGAATCATGTTACTGCTTCGAGTCTCTGCTGTCCGGAATGGGGCTTGGCACTCACACATTCAGTGAATTAGCCGCACGGAAAGAGCCCTTAGTAGCCCAAAGTTTAAAGTGTAACTGCCATATACATTTATTTTTATTTTTTTTGCTAAAGTGTAGGGCAAGTGATAGGTAACATTTTTGTAATATACTTTATTTAGCCAAAACTTTAATTTTAGTAGTAAACTGGGGCTGAAATGGCCCTTAGCAGTGCTCTCAGAAATGGGTGGGGGAGGGGGGCGACGGGTAGGGGGCCCCATGGATCAGTTTTGCAGCAGGGCCCCATGGATTGTGTGTACACCACTGCTCAAGGCCAATGTGCTGCTAAATATATTCCTTCGAAGTATGTGGTGAAGCAAGTTTGTTGTTACTTGTATTCTCACATATATATATTTTTCAGTCCTGGTGTGTGTGACATACAACAAAAGTGGTATGTATAGGTGTATCAATAAGACAATAAACATTATATAATTACATAACAAGCTCTGTTATACCATATTGTGTACTAAAATGATCTTCAAATATTCATACAGCTGTGATTATATTCATATTATATTGAACATATGGCTTACTGATGAAGGGACAATTGGTCCCGAAACGCGTTTGAGCCAGTGGAGGATTGCATCCTGTACCTATCTTTACCGTCCTTCGGGATATTACATCCGACACAGAAGCGCCCCACCGAAAAAGCAAAAAATTTATTTTTTGCCCAGCGCTACAGAACCTACTTCGATCACGTGACCGAGTGACGTCCACAGCAGAGCGCGCCAACCTCCACCACGAGGGACGCCGTTCCCGACTCACTTGAACCGCAACCTCGGCAGACTAGAAACCGGACCCACAGGACGTGAGAAGACAAGGGTAAGTGTACCCACAGCCTGAGATAGTGTGGGACTCCGCACTTAGGCTGATGAGTACCACCAATTCCCCCATATTGCATACTACGCTACGGAGTTGATTTTTACCCTGCGAAAAGTATAGACTGTACAACCAATAGACTTATTCCAACAGGATTTAAGCAAACAGTTTACAAGAAAAAGAAAAAGAAACTACTTTTTATATTTATATGTTTTAACCCCTCATCTTTTATCCCACTGAGGAACTTTAAACACCGACTATTTTTAACATAGAAGTATTTTTCTAAACACTAAAAGACTACATCTACACTTCCCCATTTTTGAACACCACCTTTTTCCCACTTTTTACACAATTATTTAACCAACTATTATTAACTCCCACCCACCCACCTACTATCACTATATTTTAATAATTTTATACCAATAAAAATAATATTGTCCCCAGATAAGAGAGTGCCTGCTATCTTTTTTCCATATTCAGTTATTTCCAAAACTTACTGGGTGAGTCTGCTCTTAGCAGTATTCAACACCTCGCCCAACTTTTGGTTCACTAGTAGAGCCGTCTATAATCCTCTTAAATCCACTATATTCATATTATATTGAACATATCTTTGTACAAAAGTGTATACCACTTACAGAGGCTCTGTCACCAGGATCATCCTATTGAACCAAACATACTCCCTGGTAGGGCTGGTCAAGCTGATTAAAACAATACCCTTCTTTTGTCTATATACTAAGTAGCTGCAGAGATATCTGCATTTTTATTCATATGCAAATGAGCAATGGGAGCACCCAGGAGGCTGAGCTGAATGGTTTGAGCACTCCTTTGTAACTCCCCCTGTGCTCTCTATACTCCCACCTCCCTTTCATTAACAGGGTTAGAAAGCATAGTGAGGGCAAAGCCCTGTCCAACAGCTGTGTGCTAGCAATATCATATCACTATATACTATAGCTTCACCACACTGAGATCTGCTCAGAAAGCTAATCTAAATATAACTGCTTTAGGCCTCTTGCACACAAACGTGCCATGTTTTGCGGTCCACAAATTGCGGATCCGCAAAACACGGATGCTGCCCGTGTGCCTTCCGCAATTTGCGGAACGGAACAGACGGCCCATTATAGAAATGCCTATTCTTGTCCGCAAATCGGACAAGAATAGGACATGATCTATAATTTTTGCGGGGCCACGGATTGGAGCAATAGATGAGGACAGCACATGAAGTGCTGTCCGCATCTTTTGCGGCCCCATTGAAGTAAAACAAACCACGGTCGTGTGCAAGAGACCTTATTAACAGGCACAAAATATGATCATAGAGACACCAGTAATAAAAAAACTTGCTATAGCTGCTATTGCTGTAAGGGTGCTAAAGCTTAGTGGTATAGGGGTCTACCATGCATGTAGAGATCCTAGGTTCAAGTCCTAGGAGACTTGTACATTTTCTATGAGTTGTTTTTTTTATCTTTCTTATTTAAAACCATATTAAAAGGCTATACTATAATAAATAATATATAATCATATAATAATAATAATCATAATAATAATAAGGCCTTACTCTATTGAGAATAGTGGTTTTATTAGCTTTCTAAAAAAAAATTCTCAATATGTTAAGGATATACACTTTTCTTATGAGATAAATGTGGAAGAAATAAAAATATCTTAAGAAAAAAGTCTCTCCCAAGATTCAAACCTGAGATCTCTACGTGCAGAACCAATCACTTAACTACCAAGCTATAACCTTACCATATAGAGATGTGTTTTTTGCAATGCTTATAAGCTAACACACAGAACTGGTGTCTTTATAATCATATATTGTGTGGGAATAAAGCAGTAGTATTAGAGATGAGCGAATCGAAATTGACAAAGTGGAATTCGATTCAAATTTCAGGAAAAATTCTATTCGCATCGAATCCGAATTTCCTCACGCTTCGTGGTAACGAATCGCATTTTTTCCTAAAATGGCTGCTGCACATGTTAGGACATGGAGCAAGGAACTCTGGGAACGAGAGATCACCCACAATGCCATGCATGCAGCCAATCAGCAGCCAGCTGATGTCACAGCCCTATAAATAGCCTTAGCCATCTTGGATTCAGCCATTTTCCATTGTACTTAGTGCAGGGAGAGACGTCAGCAGATGCTAGGAACAGTGGTAGAAAAGACTTTAAAACTTTTATTTTGCTGTATAGAAGTTCAGGGAAAGGATAGGGAGGAATTCAGCGGTGCAGTTACATGTTCTAAAGCCCATTTTGGCGTGTATTAGTGCAAAAAATATATATATTTGCCGTTCAGCGGTGCAGTTTTATGTTCTAAAGCCTTTTGTGGCGTGTATAAGTGGAAAAAAATAAGGGCCTATTTGCCATTCAGCGGTGCAGTTATATGTTCTAATGCCCTTTTTGGCGTGTATTAGTGTCACAAAAAAAGTATTTGCTGCTGTGTGGTGAAGTGAGAAAATTACAGCCTTTTTTGGCGTGTATTGGTGGCAAAAAAATATATAAATTATTTGCCGTTCAGCAGTGCAGTTATATGTTCTAAAGCCCTTTTTTGGTGTTTATTAGTGGCAAAAAAATTCATATTATATGCCGTTCAGCAGTGCAGTTATATGTTCGAAAGCCTTTTGCGGGGTGTATAAGTGGAAAAAAATAGAGGCCAATTTGCCGTTCAACAGTGCAGTTATATGTTCTAAAGCCCTTTTTGGCGTGTATTAGTGGCAAAAAATATATATTAATTTGCCGTTCAGTGGTGCAGTTATATGTTCTAAAGCCCTTTTTGGCGTTTATTAGTGGCACAAAAAAAAGTATTTGCCGTTGTGTGGTGAAGTGGGAAAATTGCAGCTCTTTTTGGCATGTATTAGTGGCAAAAAAATATATATTTGCCATTCAGCGATGCAGTTATATGTTCTAAAGCCCTTTTTGGAGTGTATTAGTGGCACAAAAAAAGTATTTGCCGCTGTGTGGTGAAGTGAGAAAATTACAGCCCTTTTTGGCGTGTATTAGTGGCAAATAAAAATATATTTGCATTTCAGCAGTGCAGTTATATGTTCTAAAGCACTTTTTTGCATGTATTAGTTGTGTGGTGAAGTGAGAAAATTACAGCCCTTTTTGACGTGTATTAGTGGCAAAAAAATATATATCTTTGCCGTTCAGCGGTGCAGTTATATTTTCTAAAGCCCTTTTTGGTGTGTATTAGTGGCAAAAACCATATATATTTGCCGATCAGTGGTGCAGTTATATGTTCCTCCGGTAGGTGGGAAAGTAGTGATGAGGAGAGTGGCGTGGGAGCTGGTGTTGCAAGCGGTCAGGCTCCTGACCCAGAGACCGTTGAGGAGGACATCAGTGATATGCAGACAGTACTTGATGATGAAGTAGCTGATCCTGCCATCCTGGTGTTGGCGCTGCATCACGGAGGGCTGAGCCATGCGCCCTGCATGGCACACATGTTTAATCTGTTTGTCAAGCGGTTCCTGAAGTCTTCCACCCATCTGCAAGACATCCTAAAAATGGCCAGAAACTTTGCATGCACTTCAGCCACTTGTACACCGCAAAGCACACCCTCCTTGAGCTGCAGCGGAAGAACTGCATCCCCCAACATAATGATATATGCAACGTTTCCGCCTGTTGGAATTCCACCCTCCATATGTTGGACCGAATATACGAACAGAGAAAGGCCATAAACAATGTATTGATGATCCAAGTGGACAGGAGTACTCCACTGGGTAACTTCGATGACAGCCGGTGGCAGCTCATGCTTGACACCTGCCGTTTGCTCAGGCATTTTAAGGAGGCCACATTATTTTTCAGTCTCCAGGACTACGGGATGAACAACGTCATTCCACTGCTTCATGTCCTGAAACAGATGCTGGTAAATCTGGCTGTGAATGAAAATAGAAACTCCAGCATATGTCTGTTGAAGGCCTGATTGTGGCCTAAACGGTATGATATACCGCATTTCAAATAAAAATCAATATGGCTCTATGTGCAGTTATCACCACCGCTATCTCTCTGTGTGGCACAGTATCACACAATCTGCATAGTTTCTTACACTGAGTGCAGCATAAAGTAGTGACAGATACATTGAAATCAGCAGTCTATCACTTATCTGCTAACGTAAAGTTGCTAATGTTAATGTTGGCAGTGTGCACCAGAGAATAGTCATACACTGCCAGAGTCTGGCTTATTCATGAGCCTGGAATTTACTTAATGATCTTGTGTTTTAGTTAATCCAGAGGTTTGCTCTGATGTCTAAGCTAATTTCAGTGTCTAGTCTAAGAAGTTATTCATGTAGGGGTTGCATCTGGGGTCTGAATTATTTGGGCTCTAAAAGTTTGCTATGGGGCCCAGCATTTTCTAGTTCTGGCACTGCTTTCAACTCTATCTGTGTGCTCAGATGCTATTACTTTAATAGTATAATATTTGGGAGCAGTAGGCAGTACTCTAAGTCCAGTAATAGGAATAGCTGGGGTAGCAGTACTGTAACTGTAACTGTATTCTTAGTTTTAGCAGAATGGCAAAAGATTTGGGGTTTTGTGAAGCAATAGAAGATGGGGTAAACTACAGAATCGACGAGCCAAAGATGTTTTACAGCAAACTCTGCAATTATTAGTAGAGTTGAGCGAACACCTGGATGTTCGGGTTCGAGAAGTTCGGCCGAACTTCCCGAAAATGTTCCGGTTCGGGATCCGAACTCGACCCAAACTTCATCCCGAACCCCATTGAAGTCAATGGGGACCCGAATTTTTGGGCACTAAAAAGGCTGTAAAATAGTCCAGGAAAGGGCTAGAGGGCTGCAAAAGGCAGCAAAATGTGGGTAAATCCCCTGCAAACAAATGTGGATAGGGAAATGAATTAAAATAAAATAAAATAAATAAAAATTAAGCAATATCAATTGGAGAGAGGTCCCATAGCAGAGAATCAGGCTTTAAGTCACCAACCAATGGAGAAGGCCACTTTCATTTATTTAGGCCCCAGCACCCAGCAGAGGTCGCATAGCAGAGAATCAGGCGTCATGTCACATTTAGATAATTAGGCCCCTGGCACCTAGACGGAGGAGAGGTTCATTCAACTTTTGGTTGCACCGCAATATGATGGTAAAATTAAAAAAAGAGGATTCAATAAAGAAGTGCCCCAGAGTACAAGAAAATATAGTTGAGGAGGAGGCAGTTAGAAATGTCTATTCTGCACAAGGGATGGACAGGTCCTGTGGGATCCATGCCTGGTTCATTTTTATGAATGTCAGCTTGTCCACGTTGGCTGTGGACAGGCGGCTTCGTTTGTCAGTAATGGCGCCACCTGCCGTGCTGAATACACGTTCAGACAAAACGCTGGCCGCCAGGCAGGCCAGCACCTCCAAGGCATAAAAGGCTAGCTCTGGCCACGTGGACAATTTGGAGACCCAGAAGTTGAATGGGGCCGAACCATCAGTCAGTACGTGGAGGGGTGTGCACACGTACTGTTCAACCATGTTAGCAGGAGGCAGCATTTCACTAACACGTTCCATATCAGGTGGTGGTGCAGTTAGCTGTGGCGTAGTGACAAAACTTTTCCACATTTCTGCCATGCTAACCCTGCCCTCAGAGGAGCTGGCCGTGACACAGCTGCGTTGGCGACCTCTTGCTCCTCCTCTGCCTTCGCCTTGTGCTTCCACTTGTTCCCCTGTGACATTTGGGAATGCTCTTAGGAGCGCGTCTACCAGCGTGCGCTTGTACTCGCGTATCTTCCTATCACGCTCCAGTGCAGGAAGTAAGGTGGGCACATTGTCTTTGTACCGGGGATCCAGCAGGGAGGCAACCCAGTAGTCCGCACACGTTAAAATGTGGGCAACTCTGCTTTCGTTGTGCAGGCACTGCAGCATGTAGTCGCTCATGTGTGCCAGGCTGCCCAGAGGTAAGGAAAAGCTGTCCTCTGTGGGAGGCATATCGTCATCGTCCTCCGTATCCCCCCAGCCACGCACCAGTGATGGGCCTGAGCAGTGTTGGGTGCCACCCCGCTGTGAACCTGCTTTATCCTCATCCTTCTCCACCTCCTCCTCGTCCTCCAGTAGTGGGCCCTGGCTGGCCACATTTGTACCTGGCCTCTGCCATTGCAAAAAAACTCCCTCTGAGGCACTTCTAACAGACTGGCCTGAAAGTGCTAAAAATGACCCCTCATCCTCCTCCTCCTGGGCCACCTCCTCTTCCATCATTGCCCTAAGTGTTTTCTCAAGGAGACATAGAAGTGGTATTGTAACGCTGATAACGGTGTCATCGCCACTGGCCATGTTGGTGGAGTACTCGAAACAGCGCAACAGGGCACACAGGTCTCGCATGGAGGCCCAGTCATTGGTGGTGAAGTGGTGCTGTCCGCAGTGCGACTGACCTGTGCGTGCTGCAGCTGAAACTCCACTATGGCCTGCTGCTGCTCGCACAGTCTCTCCAGCATGTGCAAGGTGGATTTCCACCTGGTGGGCACGTCGCATATGAGGCGGTGAGCAGGAAGGCCGAAGTTACGCTGTAGCGCAGACAGGCGAGCAGCAGCAGGATGTGAACGCCAGAAGCGTGCACAGACGGCCCGCACTTTATGCAGCAGCTCTGACATGTCGGGGTAATTGTGAATGAACTTCTGCACCATCAAATTCAGCACATGTGCCAGGCAAGGGATGTGCGTCAAACCGGCTAATCCCAGAGCAGTGACGAGATTTCGCCCATTATCGCACACCACCAGGCCGGGCTTGGGGCCCACTGGCAGCAACCACTGGTCGGTCTGTTGTTCAATACCCCGCCACAACTTCTGCGCGGTGTGGGGCCTGTCCCCCAAACATATGAGTTTCTAAACAGCCTGCTGACGTTTACCCCGGGCTGTGCTGAAGTTGGTGGTGAAGGTGTGTGGCTGACTGGATGAGCAGGTGGAAGCAGAGGAGGAGGAAGCCGAGTAGGAGGAGGAGGCTACAGGAGGCAAAGAATGATGCCTTGCGATCCTTGGCGGCGGAAGGACGTGCGCCAAGGAACTCTCCACCTGGGGCCCAGCCGCCACTACATTTACCCAGTGTGCAGTTAGGGAGATATAGCGTCCCTGGCCGTGCTTACTGGTCCACGTATCTGTGGTTAGGTGGACCTTGCCACAGATGGGGTTGCGCAGTGCACACTTGATTTTATCGGATACTTGATTGTGCAGGGAAGGCACGGCTGTCTTGGAGAAGTAGTGGCGGCTGGGAACAACATACTGTGGGACAGCCATGGACATCAGCTGTTTGAAGCTGTCTGTGTCCACCAGCTTGAATTACAGCATTTCAAAGGCCAGTTGTTTAGAAATGCTGGCATGCAGGCCCTGGGCTCGAGGGTGGCTAGGTGGGAATTTACGCTTTCTCTCCAAGGTTTGTGAGATGGAGAGCTGAACGCTGCCGTGTGACATGGTGGAGATGCTTGGTGACGCAGTAAGTGGTGTCGGTGGCACATCCTATGTTTAGTGGGCGGCAGGTGCCAACATTCCTCCCGAGGCGGAGGAAGAGGCCGAGGCAGCATCAGAAGAGGGAGCAGGGGGAGCCAGAGTGAGTTCCTTGCTTTTAAGGTGTTTACTCCACTGCAGTTCATGCTTTGCATGTAGATGCCTGGTCATGCAGGTTGTGCTAAGGTTCAGAACGTTAATGCCTCGCTTCAGGCTCTGATGGCACAGCGTGCAAACCACTCGGGTCTTGTCGTCAGCACATTGTTTAAAGAAGTGCCATGCCAGGGAACTCCTTAAAGCTGCCTTTGGGGTGCTCGGTCCCTGGTGGCGGTGGCCAGTAGCAGGCGAACTCTCTTGGTGACGGCTGTTCTGCTTTTGCCCCCTGCCTTCTCTTTTGCTACGCTGTTGGCTCGGTCTCACCACTGCCTCTTCCTCTGAACTATGAAAGTCAGTGGCACGAACCTTCATTCCATGTGGGGTCTAGGACCTCATCGTCCCCTGCATCGTCTTCCACACAGTCTTCCTCCCTGACCTCCTGTTTGTTCTGCACATTGCAAAAAGACGCAGCAGTTGGCATCTGTGTTTCGTCATCATCAGAGACGTGCGGACTCCGATGAGGTGGTATTCCCATGTCCTCATCATCTGTAAACGTCAGTGGTTGTGCATCAGTGCATTCTATGTCTTCCATCACTGGGGAAGGGCTAGGTGGATTCCCTTGGGAAACCCTGCCAGCAGAGTCTTCAAACAGCATAAGTGACTGCTGCATAACTTGAGGCTCAGACAGTTTCCCTGATATGCATGGGGGTGATGTGACAGACTGATGGGCTTGGTTTTCAGGCGCCACCTGTGCGCTTTCTGCAGAAGACTGGGTGGGAGATAATGTTGTGAACATACTAGATCCACTGTCGGCCACCCAATTGACTAGCGCCTGTACCTGCTCAGGCCTTACCATCCTTAGAACGGCATTGGGCCCCACCAAATATCGCTGTAAATTCTGACGGGTACTGGAACCTGAGGTAGTTGGTTCACTAGGACTTGTGGCTGTGGCAGAATGACCACGTCCTCTCCCAGCACCAGAGGGTCCACTAACACCACCCCGACTGCGTCCGCGTCCCTTACTAGATGTTTTCCTCATTGTTACCATTCACAAAGCACCACAATAAGAAAAAAAATATTTGGCCCAATGTATTGATTTCAAATTCAGGCCTTTTTTTACAGGCACCTAACACTATCTGCCTATTTATTTATGTACCATATTACACTAATCCAGGCACAGCAGTAACCACTGATTTAGGGGGATATCAATTGTAGGCCTAGTATTTAGACCCTGGATGAAAGGTATCCTTTTATGGACAGATTTACACTTGGAGATGCCCAGTAGCGTGTGAAAAAATATGTAGGATTATGCCTCCAGCAATTGTATTTTAACACTTTGTGTAATATACCCTTTAACGGACAGAAATACAATGGGAGATGCACGGTAGCGTGTGAAGTTATTGAGGATGACCCTCTCAGAACTTGTATACACACCTTGAGTGTAATATACCCTTTTACGGACAGATTAACACTTGGCCTGCAACAGTTGGAACACCAGATTCAGGGTATTGCTATATTGGCAAGTGAATTTCACCCCAGAACAAAATCTATCCTTTGACGGATACTATTAAACTTGTCCAGTCACAGCTGGAACAACAGATTTACTGTATTTCTATTTTGGCAACTGAATTTCACTGCAGAAATCAGAAAATAATAAATCCTTTGACGGACACTATTAAACTTGACCAGCCACTGCTGGGACACCAGATTTACGGTATTGCTATTTTGGCAATTGAATTTCACCTCAGAAAAAAAGATATCCTTTGCCGTACACTATGAAACTTGGCCAGCCACATCTGAAACCTCTGATTTATGGTATTGCTATTTTGGCAATTGAATTTCACCCCAGAAAAAAATATATCCTTTGCCGGACACTATTAAACTTGTCCAGCCACAGCTGGAACACCAGATTTACTGTATTTCTATTTTTGCTACTGACTTTCACCCCAGAAAATAATATATCCTTTGATGGACACTAGGGAAATTGTCCAGTCACAGCTTGAACACCAGATTCAGGGTATTGCAATTTTGGCAATTAAATTTCACCCCAGAACACAATCTATCCTTTGTCGTATACTATTAAACTTGTCCAGTCACAGCTGGAACACCAGATTCAGGGTATTGCAACAGGGAGATGCAGTGGCGGCCGTGTGACCATCAGAAGCGACGCGCCTGCCGGAGAGCCAGGGGAGTACAATATGTGTGAGGGGCCCAGGCATATGGGGGGGGGGGACATTTTAAGGGTTAGATAACCCCTTTAACTGTACTATATTTACTTATCTGATCTGGAGACCACCTGTGTAGAACTTTTATCTACTGTTATATGGTAATTATATTGGTATTTGTATAACATTTTTTATATAAATCCTTAACAATGCCACTGGAACACACAATTTATATTTGATAATTATTAATGATCATTCATTTTACTTTTTAAAGATCCATGCAGTAAAAAAAACAAATCCCATAATGGTAATGTATTCTGCTCCAGAAGGGGCCTACTGGCACACCTCCGAGATTACTGTTGGAGGTATTTTTTGGGAATTACTCTTAACATATACCACCAACACGATGAACCATGATGTGAACAGTGCTTTAGAAGCATTGTCATGAGGCACCCATGAATTTGTGTGGAAAATACCTGAACTTCCACTACCAGTAACTCCTTTCCTCACCACGGTACATTGAGGTGAGAGCTAACTTCCTGCACCTTGACATATAGTTATGCCCAGTGGCGTGCCTAAAGTGTTTGGTACCCGGGGAGGGTCCTTTCTCTGGCACACTCCCATACTTTAAAACATTGTGCCTCCTTACAGTAGTAATGTCCACACTGTGTCCTCTCACAGTAGCTATGCCCACTTCAGCCCAGTTTCTCAATTTGATAGTTTTCAGATGGACATTGATTTGCAGCAGTTTTTCAGGAGGATAAGACTAAGGCCCCATTTACACTTCCGCAAATGGGTCCGCATCCGTTCCGCAATTCTGTGGAACGGGTGCGGACCCATTCATTCTTTATGGGGCCGGACATGACGCGGAGAGCACACTATGTGCCCTCCGCTGCCGCATTTGCGGGGCGCAGCCCCGAACTTCCGGGCTTCGGCCCTGAACTTTCGGTCCGCAGCTCTGCAAAAGATAGAACGTGTCCTACATTATACCAGTGCACATCCTGTCTCTTTAAAAAAAGCCATTCCTAAATGCCAAATACAACGGGTATAGTGTCTGATCAACAGGTGCAGGAGCAGAGGGTAGGAGAAATGCTGGATAGATTTAAATCAAGAGGCTATCCGAGTGAGTCGGTTGGTTCATGCAGACATTGGTACAATGCAGACTACATTGCGGCAAAGAATATTGGGCAGTCAAAAAAATGCCACTTATCCATGTCTGCACTGTGCGCAATGTTCGCATATAATCAAGGGAAATTCTTTTCACCACCCCTATACTGGAAGGACATACAAAATTGAAGGTTGCCTGTGTGGCTTGGCTTACATAGGGAAACCATACAATCGATTAGGGATCACAAGTCAAGCATACGTACTGGCAACTTGCTGTTATCATTGCCAGCTCACTTCCATAAATCACATCACTCGATCTCTCAACTTAGGTTCCAGGTTTTGGAGCAAGTTAGACGACATAGAAGAGGAGGCAATATTAAAACATATCTGTTGCGCAGGGAAGCATTCTGGATTCATACCCTGGGGACATTGCAACTTAGGCGATTGAATATGAAATTACCCATCTGATATAAGAACTACGTTTATTATGCATGTAAGTTAATATGTTTATTTCTTGGTTAATTTTGTATTCTCTTACAGACTGGGAATTTACGATGATTTACTACAAGCAAGTGATATTTACATCAATCTTTGTTGCACATGCGATTTTTGTATAGATGTTATTTATTTTGCTGACTTTGTATGTTATTCGTCTGAGGTGTCGTTACAATAGTTCAGTGGAGTAATTTACTAGCATAGCAATTCATTATCACGGTCAGCTATGGGTGTTTTATGTCAGAAAGGAGGATGAGTTTGGATAGGTTTTTAAGGCTACACATTACTTTGTAATGAGCTGATGAAGGCTGGACGGGCCGATACGCGTCCTCAATATGTATCTGCATTGATACAATAAAGAAAGAGATGTTTTGAAGACAAAGAGTGTCTGCTGGGATTTTTTTGCTATACTTTTACAGTAGTTATACCTTCATTGTGCCCCTTACAGTAGTAATGCCCTCTTTGTGCCCCTTCACAATAGTTATGGCCACATTGTGCCCCCTTCACAGTAGTTATCCCTTCACTGTATTCCCTTTAAAGTAGTTATGCCCTCATTATGTCCCCCTCACAGTAGTTATGCTCTTAGTGCCCCCTTCACAGTAGTTATGCCCTCTCTGTGCCCTATTCAGAGTAGTTATGCTGTCACAGTGCCCTCTTCACAGTAGTAATGCCCCCTCTGTGCCCCCTCACTGTAGTTATGCCCTCATTGTGCTCCCCTCACAGTAGTTATGCCCTAATTGTGCCCCTTCACAGCAGTTCTGTCCTCATTGTGCCCCCTCACAGTAGCTATGCCCTCTTTGTGCCCATTCACAGCAGTTATGCCCTTATTGTGGCCCCTTACAGTAGTTATGCCCTCTCTGTGCCCCTTCACAGTAGTTGTGCCCACTCACGGTAGTTATTCCCTCATTGTGCCCCCTTCACAATAGTTATGCCCTTTCTGTGCATTTTTACAGTAGTTATGCCCACATGGTACCCCCTCACAGTAGTAATGCCCTCTCTGTGCTCCATCAGAATAGTCATGGCCACATTGTGCCCCCTTCAAAGTAGTTACTTCTTCACTGTGCTCTCTTTAAAGTAGTTATGCCCTCATTGTGTCCCCCTCACAGTAGTTATGCCCTCATTGTGCACACCTCACAGTGGTTAGGCTCTTAGTGTCCCCTTCACAGTAGTTATGCCCTCTCTGTGCCCCATTCAGAGTAGCTGTACTTACACTGTGCCTTCTTCACAGTAGTAATGCCCTCTCTGTGCCCCCTTCCAGTAGTTATGCCCTCATTGGGCCCCCCTCACAGTAGTTATTCCTTCTCTGTGCCCTTTCACAGTAGTTATGCCCACTTTGTGCCACCTCACAGTAGTTATCCCTTCAATGTGCCCCCTTCTCAATAGTTATGCCCTCATTGCGCGCACTCACAGTAGTTATGCCCTCAATTTTCCCACTTCACAGTAGTTATGCCCTCTCTTTGCCCCTTCACAGTAGTTATTCCCTCATTGTGATCCCTGACAGTAGTAATGCCCTCTCTATGCCCCTTCACAAAAGTTATGGCCACATTCTCCCCCTAACACAATAGTTATCCTTTCATTGTGTTCCCTTCACAGTAGTTATGCCCTTATTGTGCCCTTCTCAAAGTAGTTATGCCCTCATTGTGCACACCTCACAGTGGTTATGCTCTTTTAATGCTCCTTCACAGCAGTTATGCCCTCATTGTGCCCTCATTCACAGTAGTTATGCCCTCTATGCACCCCATTTAGAGTAGCTATGCTGTCACTGTGCCCTTTTCACAATAGTAATGCCCTCTCTGTGCCCCCTCATAGTAGTTATGCCCTCATTGTTCCCCCCTCACAGTAGTTATGCCCTCATTGTGCCCACCCTCAGAGTAGTTATGCCCGAATTGTACCCCCCTTCATATTAGTTATGCCCTCTTTGTACCCTCCTCACAGTAGTTATGCCCTATCCGTGCCCCTTTCAGAGTAGTTATATAATCACTGTGCCACCCCTCACAGTAGATATTCCCTCTCTGTGCCTCTTCACAGTAGTAATGCCTTTTCTGTGCCCCCTTCACAATAGTAATGCCCTCTCTGTGCCCCCTTCACAGTAGTAATGCCTTCTCTGTGCCTCCTTCACAGTAGTTATGCCCTCTCTGTGCCCCCTTCACATTAGTAATGCATTCTCTGTGTTCAGTTCATAGTAGTAAAGCCCTCTTTATGTCCCCTTCACAGGAGTAGTCCCCTTTTTGTGTCCCCTTCACAGTAGCAATGCCCTTTCTGTGCCCCTTCACAGTAGTAATGCCCTATTTGTGTCACCTTCACAGTAGAAATGCCCTCTCTCTGCCCCTTCACAGTTGCAATGCCCTTTTTATGCCCCTCAGTGTTAAAAAAATTAAAAAACATTGTAACTGCTCACTTTGCCTGGTTCCTGATGATTCGATTGTACTGCAGCACTGTGTCTAAAGAGTGCACAGGCAGATTCGGGGGCTCTTCCTACACATGTGGGCAGTGCAATCTGTGCCTGCTGAGCTGAATGGTGAAGTAGGGAGCAGATGGCTCCCTGCTTTACTATTCAGTGTGGCAGCCTAGAAGAGGGAAGGAGCGTGCGGAGCCGAGCGGTCAGTAAGTGAAAGGACCACCAGCTCCCTGGAACTCTAGCAATGAGTGCTTCCGTTTGTATTGCTGGAAACACTCATTGTATCCAGCATCCCCCTGACAGCTAACACCCAGGGCGAAAAGCCCCCTACCCCCCTTGGCACACCACTGGTTATGCCACATGGATGATGCAGGTACAGCAGATGTGCTTGTGCCATTGGCAACAATATTCAGTCATAAAATTCAGGCAGGCTCTTCCTACCACGGCCGAGCTCAGAGTTAGATGCCAAAGTCAATAGCAATTGATGCATGCAAGTTGGAAGGAGGAGGCCCCCTCTGTCAGGTGCTGATAGTTGCTATGGCAACTACAGATCTGAAAATGGTGAAGTGTGGCATCATATAGATACCATTTGGCACTTTAGACTCCACAATATTTCACACAAATTGGAACCAATATAGATATTTAATATACAAATAAAGGATAAACCTATCATGTAAAAACATACAATGCATAAAAAACATAATTTATGTAAGTATGCTAAAAACAAAAAACCTTAATTTCTACAGAAAAATGACAATCATTATTAAATAGCACTATTATATTATCCATTGAGTATCAATCCAGGAGGATGTACACATTGCAGGGCCCTTGCAAAAATAGATGATGGTTGTTGAAATGTCCCTAATTAGTGGTTGGTATTGCAACACTATGATTTATATATCTGTTATGATTACTTGGCTTGAAAGGTTGAAAAAATACATAATGTTTTATAATTTAACAGTCAAAATTTCAAGTGTGGGTGGTGATGCTGTTGGAAGTTTTAGTTTTTCAATAATATAGCTTGTTATCCGAAATGCAATGAAAAGTCCAGCTCACTTCCATTTTAAAAGGATTTTCCTCCTTACATGGGCGGCTTGGAGAAACTTGCCATTATAAAGAACACCAAATCCCAGCACAATGATGAGATCCAAAAAAATGTCCACTTAGGGTACTTCCACACTAGCATTAGAAGAATCCGGCAGGCAGTTCCGTTGCCGAATGCCGGATCCGGAAATCCGTATGCAACCGGATATAATTTTTTCTGGATCCGGATGTGGATCTGTCTGACAAATGCATTGAAATACCAGACCTGTCTCTCCGGTGTCATCAGGAAAAACGGATCCAGTATTTATTTTTCTCACATTTTTAAAAAGTCTGCGCATCCGTCAATGCGGCAATTTCCTGAACATTTATTACCGGATCCGGCATTAATATATTTCAATGGAAAATAATGCGGAATCCGGCAAGTGTTCCAGAAATTTTGGCCAGATAAAAACCTCAGCATGCTGCGGTATTTTCTCCAGCCAAATACCGTAAAAGGTACGGAACAGAAGACATCCTAAAGCATACTGAATGGATTGCTTTCCATTCAGAATGCATTAGGACAAACTGATGCGTTTTTTTTCCCAGCATTGAGCCAATATGACGGAACTCAATACCGGAAAACTTTAACGCTAGTGTGTAAAGTACCCTTAATTGTTCAAAGTTAAAATGATTCCAGCATTAATCATAGCATGACTAGTAGCTATCTGCCACTCATGCCATGATTCATACTGAATTTTTTTTAACTTTGGACAATAAAGTGGACATTTTATTGGATCTTATCGCTGTGCTGGGATTTGTTGTCCAAGCTTGGCAAGCTTGTTATCAGATCATGTTTTTATTAACTGTTTACAAAAACATATTCAAGTTATATAATAGTATTCATATTCAAGTTATATAATGGACATGGGCATAAAGTCCAGACTTTTAGCTTTCATTTGAGGGTATCCACATTAAAATTGGATGAAGGGTTTAGGAGTTTCAGCTCCTTTACATGTGGCACCCTGTTTTTAACGGGACCAAAAGTAATCGGACAATTGACTCAAAGGCTGTTTCATGGGCAGGTGTGGGCAATTCCTTCTTTATTTCATTCTCAATTAAGCACATAAAAGGCCTGGAGTTGATTTGAGTTGTGGTGCTTGCATTTTGAAGATTTTGCTAAGAAATAAACATGCGGTCAAAAGTGCTCTCCATGCAGGTGAAACAAGCCACCCTTCATCTGCGAAAACAGAATAAACCCATCCGAGAAATTGCTACACTATTAGGAGTGGCAAAATCTACAGTTTGGTACATCCTGAGAAAGAAAGAAAGCACTGGTGACCTCAACAATGCAAAAAGACCCGGACGCACACGGAAAACAACAGTGGTGGATGATGGCAGAATAATTACCATGGTGAAGAGAAACCCCTTCACAAAAGCCAACCAAGTGAACAACTCTCTCTAGGATATAAGCGTGTCAATATCCAAATCTACCATAAAGAGAAGACTGCATAAAGGAAATACAGAGGGTTCACTGCACGGCGCAAGCCACTCATAAGCCTCAAGAATAGGAAGGCTAGATTGGACTTTGCTAAAAAGCATCTTAAAAAACGAGCACACTTCTGGAAGAACATTCTTTGGACAGATGAAACCAAGATCAACCTCTACCAGAATGATGGAAAGAAAAAAGTATGGCGAAGGCATGGTATAGCTCATGATCAAAAGCATTTCACATCATTTGTAAAACACGGCAGAGGCAGTGTGATGGCTTGGGCATGTATGGCTGCCAGTGGCACTGGCTCCCTAGTGTTTATTGATGATGTGACATAGGACAGAAGCAGCTGGATGAATTCTGGGGTGCTCAAATCCAGCCAAATGCAGCAAAACGGATTGGTCGGCATTTCATAATACCGATGGACAATGACCCAAAACATAAAGCCAAAGCAACCCAGGGGTTTATTAAAGCAAAGAAGTAGAATATTCTTGAATGGCCAAGTCAGTCACTTAATCTGAACCCAATAGCATGCATTTCACTTGTTAAAGACTAAACTTCAGACAGAAAGGCCCACAAATAAACAGCAATTGAAAACGTCTGCAGTAAAAGCCTGGCAGAGCATTAAAAAGGAGGAAACACAGCGTCTGGTGATGTCCGTTAGTAGAGTTGAGCGAACACCTAGAAGTTCAGGTTCGCCGAGTTTGGACGAACTTCATAAAAAAAGTTCGAGTTTGGGACCCGAACTTGACCTCGAACCCCATCAAAGTCAATGGGGACCTGAACTCTTGGGCACTAAAATGTCATGGAAAGGGCTAGAGGGCTGCAAAAATGTGCTTAAGAGCATGGCAAGTGCTCTGCAAACAAATGTAGATAGGGAAATAACTTAAGATACAATAAAATAAAATAAATAAAAATAACAATCTTAAACTAGGAGGAGGAGGTGGATGCGGAGTAGGAGGTTGAGGAGGTGGTGACTGTGTAGATGGAAGCGAGGGTGGAGGTGGAGGAAGTAGCCAACACTGTTTTTCTTTAATTAGTTTTTTTAATTGGGGTAGCCTCCAAAATATTGGGACATATAAAAAAATAAAACAAAGAATAAGTGCACTTGAGTACAAGAATGGATGGTTGAGACCGTTATAAATGTCTATTCTGCACAAGGTACAGACAAGTCCTGTGGGATCCACGCCTGGTTCATTTTAATGAACGTAAGCTTATCCACATTAGCATTGGACAGTTGGCTGCGCTTGTCTGTGATAACGCCCCCTGCCATGCTAAATACACGTTCAGACAATACACTGGCTGCATGGCAGGCCAGCACCACCAAGGCGTAAAGGGCAAGCTTAGGCCATGTGCCCAATTTGGAGACCCAGAAGTTAAATGGGGCAGACCCATCAGTGAGTACGTGTAGACGTGTGCACACATACTGCTCCACCATGTTGCTTAAATGCTGCTTCCTGCTAAGACGTTGCATCTCAGCTGGTGGTGATGGTTGTTGTGACGTGGTGACAAAGCTTTTCCACATTTCGGCCATGCTAACCCTGCCTTCTGAGGTGCTGGCAGTGCCCCAGCTGCGTTGGCAACCTCTTCCTCCTCCTCTGCATTCGTCTTGTGCTTCCACTGAGGCCATGGTGTCAGGTGGGAATCCCATCATCAGTGCGTCTACCAGAGTGCACTTGTACTCGCGCATCTTCCAATCAAGCTCCAGTGAGGGAATTAAGGACGGCACGTTGTCCTTGTACCGGGGATCAAGCAGGGTGGCCACCTAGTAATCAGCACAGGTTAGAATGTGGGCAACTCGGCGGTCGTTGCGCAGGCACTGCAGCATATAGTCGCTCATGTGTGCCAGGCTGCCCAGAGGCAATGACAAGCTGTCCTCTGTGGAAGGTGTATCGTCTGTGTCCTCAGTATCCCCCCAGCCATGCTGCAGTGATAGCCCTGAGCTGCTTTGGGTGCCTCCTCATCCTCCCCTTCCTCCTCATCCTCCAGAACTGTGTTCTGGCTGGACAATTGTGTACCTGGCCTATGTTAGTGAAGGAACCCACCCTCTGAGCCACTTGTGAATGACTGGCCTGATAATGGTGGAAATGATCCCTCTTCCTCCTCCTCTTCCTCCTGTACCACATCCTCTTCCATCATCGCCCAAAGCGTTTTTTCAAGGAGACATAGAAGTGGGATAGTAACGCTGAAAACAGCGTCATCAGCACTGACCATGTTGGTGGAGTAGTCGAAACAGCACAACAAGGCAGACAGGTCTCGCATGGAGGCCCATTTAGTGGCGTGCGTGCTGCAGATGAAACTCCACTATTGCCTGCTGCTGCTCGCACAGTCTCTCCAGCATGTGCAAGGTGGAGTTCCACCATGTGGGCATGTTGCATTAGAGGCGGTGAGCAGAAAGGCCGAAGTTACGCTGCAGCGCAGACAGGCGAGCAGCAGCAGGGTGAGAACGCCGAAAGCGTGCACAGACGGGTCGCACTTTCTGCAACAGCTCTGACATCGGGGTAACTTTTCAGGACAAAAAACAAACAAAAAACACAGCTCCGTCAATTTAACAGAAATAGGTATTAAAAGTTAATAAATATGATATATGAACCTCAAAATGGTGCCACTGAAAACACAACTCATTCCACAAAAAACAAGCTCTTTATAGGGCTACCAACTGGAGTCTTCATTCAAGGGGGACTAGTTTTCTTCTGTCTGATGTTTTGCAATCACCACAGACAGTTTCAGAATTAAGATTCCCAGGTAACTGCACCTTTGGCAAGGCAGTGACGGATTTCCAGGGAGAAAGGGGTGCTAGAGAAAAAATAATAATAAAAAGAACTTAATTTGGTTAAGTACTGTTTTACATTTATTAATGTGGTGAACGGTCCGCAGACATGTGATGCTTATGCAAAATGCATTGCCACCATGAATTATAAATATTTATGTACTGTGATGTGGAAGTGAGATATATGTGCATACTGTATGAATATGTATGTTATTATGTTTTTAAATTTTAACTAGACAACAAGAACTGTCAACTATAGTTTGTAATACTATTCATATTTACCACACCACAAACAAAAAATTACAATGCATTCCAACTTTTGCAGTATGTTCTACTAGGGTTGGACTGGGCAACCAGGGTACCAGATCTCCAGCAGAAGAAAACCCTGTTTAGAACTGACTACAGAGATGGTCACTTATCACTAATATCTATTGATTATATATCCAGTTTGTACAATAATACAAGCAAGGTTTGCAATACAATTTAAACTAGATGTGCATATGTATTGTATAGCTGGAGGAGGGACCTTCAGAAAATGTTTAATTTTAGAAGCAGAGAGAATTTAGTCCCATTTCTTCAATGTACTCATTTATTCCAATATCATTTGGCTTTTTAATCCAAAGAACAGTTCTGTTTGTTTCAAGGCATTTGCATAAGTACCAACTGTCCATTTTTATCCATAGGAATTTGTTTTACAAAAGGTCAATTCTTTGTGGCTGAAAAGGCTGCATAAAGAGATTTTTTCAGGCCAACTGTTCTCACATGTGATGCTAAAGCTATAACAGGACGAGCTGAATTACGGCTCTGTACCACAGTGTACAACCGTTGAGTAAAACTACAGTCTCTTACCAGTGTTTTTCACATACCGGGATTAAGGAATAAATTAAAATGTAGTATTTTAAGAGCATAGCTTTTTCCAAGTACCAGCAACAATAAAAATAATCTTAAAGTATTATGGATTGGTAGTTTCTCTTTTTTGTATCTGAGTACTGGCTTAATAATTTCTAAAGTGAAATGACCAGAAAGCCTGGCACATACCTGCTAAATTTTGAACATAGAGATTTATATAATATTTGGCTCTTTCTAGTTGTAAAATTTTTCATATTTGTATAGGCTATGGTTACAAATAATAACCATCTGCAAAAATATTGTTTAGGTTCGCTAACTATTAAGGTGTATATATATATATATATATATATATATATATATATATATACATATATAATAAAAAAGGCAAGTTCAGCAGCTCTCACCTGCCCCACCTTCACCTGTGAGCATGGAAGACCCGTGTCAGGCCCGGGTAACACAGTGCAAAAAGGTTCAAAGAATCCAGCTCCACTTCGAATCGGTAAAGGCATATTTATTTTGCTTGCGGTAAAATCACATCCAGTTACAGTTACAGGAGTCTTGTCTACACGTTTTGGCCTACCAGAAACAATTCAAGCCCTTACTCATGACATAGTAAGACGTTAAAAGTGGCATTATTTATAGGAGAGGCTGCACCTGTCTTCACTAATTGTGGTCACATGACTGCAAACACCCTCAAAAAGATGCCACACCTTTGAACAACACTTCTCATGAGAAAAAAGAGAAAAAACCATACAATAAACAATAAAAAAAAGCCCATGCAAAAATCCTGTCTGGCTTACGACTAAAGGCAGCTACAGATGCGGACATCACAGATGCATCTGTTGCTCCCATATGTCGATTTCCAATACTTTTGTTTCAGCATCAAATGGTAAGGCTGTTCATATAAAATCATACCTAAATTGTAATACAACTTATGCAGTTTATTTAATCACATGCAAAAAATGTAAACTGCAGTATGTGGGTTGTACTACTAATGCCATTAAAGCTAGAATACGCAACCACATTTCCGATGTGCCCCACCATGGCAGTCACAATGTATCTGCAGCTAGTCTGCATTTTGCTGTCTGCCATGGTGGTGACACATCGGATCTGGTGGTACAGGGCATAGAAAGGGTCAAAGAGAGGAGAAGACCACAGGAGAAGACCACCTAAGAGAGGAGAAGACCACAGAAGAAAATTATTAAATAGAGAATGCTTCTGGATTTTCGCATTAAACACGCGTCAACTGGATGGTCTGAACAAACGCCTAGATTTCATTTTGCAACAATAACTCACACTTTTAGAGTCCTCGTAGCTTTCCCTTCTATGAATTCGTTTTTCTTTATCTCATCATCTTCTACAGTCACTGTATATCCCATGTATTTTAGCATGGGCTTTTTTTTATTGTTTATTGTATGTTTTTTTCTCTTTTTTCTCATGAGAAGTGTTGTTCAAAGGTGTGGCATCTTTTTGAGGGTGTTTGCAGTCATGTGACCACAATTAGTGAAGACAGGTGCAGCCTCTCCTATAAATAATGGCACTTTTAACATCTTACTATGTCATGAGTAAGGGCTTGAATTGTTTCTGGTAGGCCGAAACGCGTAGACAAGACTCCTGTAACTGTAACTGGATGTGATTTTACTGCAAGCAAAATAAATATTCCTTTACCGAAGTGGAGCTAGATTCCTTGAACCTTTTTGTATATATATATATATATATATATATATATATATAAATCCAAAAATTGAAGCAGCACTCCAAAGATGTGAAAACAAGTGGATCGACCTTTATTCCCCTGCAACGTTTCAACTGCTCAATGCAGTCTTTCTCAAGCATACAAAAAGGTGTTCACAAGGGGTATATATACCGATAATGCATAGCAATGTAATTAAACAAGATTAAGTGTAATAAACAAATAAAGCCATATCATATACATAAAAACAAGTAAAAAAATATAACAAATATATCCATGTGTTCATAAAATACATATCAATGAATCGCATATATTACGTGTATCATAGTCTATACAAAGAGTACATAAGCATAGGGCGAAACAATCACATATGTGACGTCCATCAGGCATATCCAGCCTCTTGGATAATATACAACACCTGAGTGAAGATAAAACTCAATAAACTAACTCACAGCGGTGAAGCAAATGCCGATCTGCTGGCTCATCTACCTGTTACTACGCATGCTCTGGGCAGATAGCACATGACGTGATTCACGCCATACAGTCATCTTCCGTCACGCGATGCTGCGTCGCTCTCCTGACTCCTGGACTGGTCTCAACCGTCCATCATCCGTGTGACGACCGATGATCCAGTCAGCGTCGCAGTCCAGTCGTCGCTGATCGTCAGCTGCAGACAACATCATACCAATAAACGAACTGTAGTCTGTGGGATGTCAGATATTCTACGCCCAGTAAGAGCGCTGCAGCATCTACATGGCACGCTGATCACACATACGAATTACAGGAGCATATAGTAAAAGATATGACTGTGTGATCAAAACAGTGTAGTGTAGCATGATCATAGGTTACAAAGTACTGCCTCAGATAGGAGCAGAACTTAAACTGCCTCAAACAAAGGGGAAAGGAGGAGGTCCGCAGTGACTCAGGCCAGTAGCCATATCAGCTGGTCATCACTGTCAGTCTAGTTATGTGTGTCGGTGTCAGGAATAGTCATGTCCCCAACCGCTGGGGGTTGGGGACATGACTGTTCCTGACACCGAATACACAAAATAGGCTAACAGTGATGACCAGTGATATTGGTATAACTGTATGGCCCTCCCGAGGTCCATAGCTGGATCGCGAACACCTCCTCCCCTCTCCTTTTTCCCCCCTTTTTTGTTTAAGGGACAGTTTAAGTTCTGCTCCGATATTTTCTCTCTCTTGGGGGCAGTTACTTTTATACGTAACCTATGTCATGCTACACTACACTGTTTTGATCACACAGTATTATTTATCTTTTTTACTTATATTGTCCCTGTAGTTCGATATGTCGTGATCAGCGACATGTAGTTTCTGCAGCGCTCTTACTTTGGACGTAGAATGTTTGACATCCCACAGACTGCAGTTCGTTTTGGTTGGGATGTTGTTGTCTAGGTGACGATCATGTGACTTTGACACGGGAGTTGGTCGACCTGGATGCACTCGCTCTAATCCGGATGCAGTCACACAAGGATGATGGACAGTTCGGTGTCCTTGGTCTCCAGGGGAGTCAGGTGAGGGCACGACGTGTTATCACGTGACGGGAAGATGACTGTATGACGTGAATCACGTCATGTGCCGTCTGTTCCCTGGAGCATGCGCAGTAGCAGGTAGATGACGCCAAGCAAGGTCGGCATGTTTCTTCACCGCTGTGAGTTAGTTTTATTAAGTTTTATCTTCACTCAGGTGTTGTATAATTATCCAAGAGGCTGGATATGCCCTGATGGACATACACATATGGTGATTGTTTTGCCCTAATTAGCACTTATGCACTTTAGTCTCTTTTGTATAGATTATGATACACGTAATATATGCGATTGATTGATATGTATTTTATGAACACATGGATATATTTGTTATATTTTTTTACTTGTTTTTATGTATATGATATGGCTTTATTTGTTTATTACACTTAATCTTGTTTAATTACATTGCTATGCATTATGGGTATATATACCCCTTGTGAACACCTTTTTGTATGCTTGAGAAAGACTGCATTGAGCAGTTGAAACGTTGCAGGGGAATAAAGGTCGATCCACTTGTTTTCACATCTTTGGAGTGCTGCTTCAATTTTTGGATTCATATACCTGGTAAACAGCTGAGCCAGCTGATTTGGAAGGATTGCACCCGTCTTCACTTTTTGAGTGCTGCTGTATTTTTCTTTGTTGTTTATATATATATATATATATTTATATATATATATATTAGGGCTGCAAGATATATCGAAAAGATAATTATATCGCGATAAGCGCAGATTGCGATATGGCGATTTGGCCGACCCGAAAATGCTGCGATTATATATGAAGGGGCCCCGCGCACATAACTGGCTTTGTGTGTAAAGTATTTTACTACTGTCTGAAACAATCTCTCTCCTATTGATAAAATGGCCAGCCTCTGTACTCACTTTCACTATGAATGCACTGCAGCGAGCAGCAGTGAGCGGGTCGGTGCGTGACTGATGTCACTTAGTCACGCTCCTGCTTCCTGAATGAAGTGGGAGGAGCGTGACTAAGTGACGTTAGTCACTCGCCGGATGGCCCGCTCGCTGCAGTGCATTCATAGTGAAAGTGAGTACAGAGGCTGGCCATTTTATCAATAGGGGGAGAGATTGTTACAGACAGTAGTAAAACACTTTACACACAAAGCCAGTTATGTGCGCAGCTCAGGACACATGAGGGGACACATAGGGCCATGAGGGGGACCAGCATAAGATGCTATATGTGTGTCATTCATGTGTGTCTTATGCTGGCCCCCCTCATAGCCCTATCTGTCATAGCACACATCCCCTATAACAGTGTCATCCACAGATCACCCCCATAACAGTGCCATCCACAGATCCCCCCCATAACAGTGCCATCCACAGATCCCCCCCATAGCAGTGCCATCCACAGATCCCCCCCATAACAGTGCCATCCACAGATCCCCCCCCATTACAGTGCCATCCACAGATCTCCCCCATAACAGTGCCATCCACTGTTGATCCACAGATCCCCCCCATAACAGTGCCATCCACAGATCGCCCCCATAACAGCGTCATCCACAGATCCTCCATAAGTGTCCTCCACAGATCCCCCCATAACAGTGCCATCCACAGATCCCCCACATAACAGTGTCATCCACAGATCCCCCCCATAACAGCGTCATCCACAGATCCTCCATAACAGTGTCCTCCACAAACCCCCATAACAGTTACATCCACAGATCCCCCCATAACAGTGCCATCCACAGATCCCCCCATAACAGCGTCATCCACAGATCCCCCCCACAACAGCGTCATCCACAGATCCCCCCCATAACAGTGCCATCCACAGATATCCCCCATAACAGTGCCATCCACAGATCCCCCCATAACAGCGTCATCCACAGATCCTCCATAACAGTGTCATCCACAGATCCCCCATAACAGTGTCATCCACAGATCCCCCATAACAGTGTCATCCACAGATCCCCCATAACAGCGTCATCCACAGATCCCCCACATAACAGCATCATCCACAGATCCCCCATAACAGTGCCATCCACAGATCCCCCATAACAATGTCATACCCAGCCGCGTCAGCGGCTCATATGGGAAAATCCAAGCAAATAGACCTCTAGCACAATTCCCTTAAAATATCGCATCACATATCATTATCGCAATTTTTAGGGCCCTAATCGCAATCGCACAAAATTCCCATATCGTGCAGCCCTAATATATATCTTTAATTCGTGCACTTACCCTCTGACTGCACCTAAGTACCAGTGACTAGAAGCGGGGTTCTACCACGTCTGATGCCCTCTAAGTTATAATTAGTATCTATATGTGACACAGTCACGTCTACGTGTACTTGTAGAGGACAGTCCGCGGGTGAATACTTGATCGTTGTTCTGATCTTCCAGTTCGGTGGAAACAGTCAGGCTGTGTAGTTGGAAAATGTGCCAGCAGCACGTTTACTATTCAAAAAAGCTTGCACTCCAAATCGGAGCGCTGGTGACGTCACGCTAGCTTACAGCTACAGGAGCTGTTGTGGACCTCCTGTGCCCTCCAATTTGGAGTGCAAGCTTTTTTGAATAGGAAACGTACTGCCGGCCGGGACATGTTTCCAACTACACAGCCTGACCGCTTCCCCTGGCCTGGAAGATCAGCACAACTATCAAGTATTCACCACTACACATCAACATCTCATACTCTCCTCTAGAACTAGAGGTAGGCGGGATGGTGTCACATAGAGATACTAGTTATAACTTAGAGGGCAGCAGACATGGTAGAACCCCGCTTCTAGTCGTTGGTACTTAGGTGCAGTCAGACAGTAAGTGCAGGAATTCTTCTTTTACTTCTTGAATTTCTCATTGCGGCACTGACCTTCCTTGCAGCATACTCACAACTTTTTTAAGTAAGAGTGCCAGTAAACTTGTTAGTTTGCTATGATAAATAGGTTGGTACTTATCAGTGCATATATGACAAATTGCTTCTTTTCAGTTTTCAGCTATGTTGATAGCATTATCTATTTTATTGATGCTTGTCTTATTCATTTGCATATTATAAAGGAAACCAAAAATGCTTCCTGCAAAATAAAGCAGATAATTTTTTTTTATTGAACATGAATTTTTGCATACAAAATAACCAGTCAAAAAATTATAATTTCAATTCCTTAAACCCCCTCCCAAATTCCCACCACCATTTGTGATGCGTTCCCCAGTGAAAGGTTGAGGCAGGAGAAATAAAATATAAAAAAAATTAAGAATTCCATTCTCCCCAAATCTTTAACCATGTATTCTCTGAGTTTCTTTGTTTAAATAAAATACTTTCATACCTTTTAAACCTGTTGACCAGATTCAACCATGTATTCAAACTTGAAGTATTAACTGAGAACCAAGTCCGAGCAATCAGAAGCCATGCTATGAACATTATTTTACCAAAAGGGACCGTTTATGCTTATTACACCCCCACCTTAGTGAGATTACTCGGGATCCAGGACTCTGCCGTAAATGGAATCAGCACCTTCAGCTTTTGGGTAACATAATTATGTATTGCCTCCCAGTATTCTTTAAGTTGTACACAAGTCCAAAACATGTGTAGGTGATCAACCTCTAAGGAATCACAGCGTGGACAGTTGGAAGTATTTCTAAGACCCCGTTTTTTTAAGCCATAAAGGTGTGACATAGTTTTTGTGTAAAATATTAAATTGAACCAATGTGTGATTAAAGTTGTAAGAAACTTCGTCCTACCTATATAGAAGAGAGATTTATCTTTTATGCTAGAAAGTGCCGAACATAGCTGAAAATACCGAATCTAAGATATATTAAATATATTTTTCCTTTGTACTAATTCTGACAAAGAAAGAATGTGCCCATTCCCAACAGATATTATTCTTTTTCCAATATTGATCCCCAGCCAGTTTATCTAAGGCCTGTAGATAATAATTGTTCCAGAGGGGCATACAGCAGAGGGATCCCTATATTCCGAACCAGTTTCTAATAATATTCCAGGATTTGTTAAATAGCTTCACCTCGGCTCTATATTCCTGTTGGGGCCTATTTAATTGACAAGATTCCAATAGAGCAAAGATATTATCATATGCAGAGTACTTAACCAAGTTTCTACAAAGCGAGCTCTTCTCCTATTCATAATACAACCATAACTGTGAAGCTATAAAATAATCCTTGAAATAGGGAAGATTTAATCCCCTCTGTTCCAACGGCTTACAAAAATACTCCAGTTTGAGCCTCACTCGCTTTCTCCCCCAAAGTAAATCATTAATAATTCTCTCAATCAGCTTAAAGAATTTATCTTCAATCCATACTGGGGAATTTCTAAGAATATAGAGTCATTGAGGCAGAATCACCATCTTCACCAAAGATATTCTATCAGCTCTAGACAACGGAAGCTGAAGCCATGTCTTTATTTTAGATCTAAGTCTGGTTATTAATGGGATCAAATTGAGCTGTAGAAAATCTTCAGTCTTAGGCTACGTGCACACGAACATATGTGTTTTGCGGCTGCAAATTGCGGATCAGCAAAAAAAACGGATGACGTCCGTATGGCATCCGTTTCTTTTGCGGATCCTTTTTTTTGTGGATCCATTGTAATAATGCCTATCCTTGTCCGCAAAATGGGGCTGCAGAACGGACATATGGATGTGGATAGTACATGTTGTGCTTTCAGAATTTTTTGCGGTCCGCATCATATCCGCAAAAAAAACTGAACGGACTTGGAAACAAAATACATTCGTGTGCATATAGCCTTAGAATAAATAGTAATCCCTAAGTATTCGAGTGAATCAGAGATCGTCAAATTACTAAATAACTCTTCAGTCAGAGGTACTAATCTATCTACGGGAAGAAGAATAGTTTTAGACCAATAGTTTTAAACCTCGAGACTTCGCCAAAGGAGTTAGCTACTCGAATAACCCTTGTGAATGTAATGTTGGTCTGTTGTATATAAAACAGAGATAAAAGGGAAAAAAGAGAGGGTTAAGGCACTGATGGTTATTCTAGGTCCGTCACAGGACCGAGTCGGAAGAAAGAGCAGTGCCCAAACAGAGATATTTAAGGCACCAGGGGTTGGATTAGTGCATTTGTTAATTATATTTCATATTGGTCATGAGGCTAATGAGAAAGGTATAATGAGGTAGAAAGGCAGCACAAATGTTTCTTAGGGAGAGAAAAGGAAATCTGCCCCTAGTGAGTAGATGCTAGTAGGAAAGCAGGTGTCAAAATGCCTCAAGAGGAAACACGTAGGATAGGCGCCAGACCCCCTATATATGGTGTTTAGAACCCTAGGTTGCGCTATGATTAAAATGTGGAAATTTTAAAACCAAGATACCAGTGGGACCCTAAGGATCCCAATGTTCAGAAATACACTCACTTTACGAGGGGGGTTGGTCAGCAGGATAAACTCAAGACACCTGTGACCTAAATACCCCCCCGGCCAGGATCGCGTGTAGCAATATTCTTGGTGTAGGAACGCAGCCAAGGACAAGAAAGGCTTCTGGTCAAACACTTTAATGGAACATACGTGGCCCGACGCGTTTCAGGGGTCTGAGGCCCCCTTCTTCAAGAGACAGAATACAACATATACTATATATAAGCACAAAATGAAAAGAACATATGGTACTGTATAAGTAAAATACACATAAGAGGAATAATAGTATATATTATATATAGCTTTATAAGACATGAAGCTCTGCAGAGGGACAAGTGTCCCAAGGTTTGCTGGGGGGGAACAGCTGCAGAGGTTCATACCCTACATAAAAATATGCATAAAAATAGATCCAGATTCATAATTCTAAAATTCATAGGAACCCAAATAGATACGGGAGAATTCATAGTCCAATAATTGGTAAAATACATCATTCCTTACATAAATAAAGTAAAGTGAGTGTATTTCTGAACATTGGGATCCTTAGGGTCCCACTGGTATCTTGGTTTTAAAACTTCCACATTTTAATCATAGCCCAACCTAGGGTTCTAAACACCATATATAGGGGGTCTGGCGCCTATCCTACGTGTTTCCTCTTGAGGGATTTTGACGCCTGCTTTCCTACTAGTATATAAAACAGAACATCGTCGGCATATAAAGAGATATGGTCTTCCGTTCCCAACGTTCCAAACCCTTCAATCCCAGAATCCTGCATAATCCTAATAGCAAGGGGCTCGATATAGATATCAAATAACATTAGGGAGGGTGGACAACCTTGACGCATGCCCCTCTCCAAAGAAAAACTCCTAGTTAGCAAAGACAGGATGGAGCGAGAAGCCCCCCCGGAAAGACTGAATATTAGCAAATAAGCGATGCAAATTATAATGAGTGCCCTAATTGGGAATAAATCCATTTTGGTCAGGGTGTATAATAGATTAAATAACTTTAGAAAGCCTGTTAGTAAGAATCTTTGAAAAAAGTTTAACATCTGTATTTAACAAAAAGATCGGCCTATAAGAACCCATATCTAAAGGATCTTTGCCTTTTTTCAAGATTAATATGATTACCGCCTCTGTTATGGAAGACTGACATCATCTATTGCCTGAATAAATACCTTTAAGAGGCGGGGAAGAGCAACCTCCCCATATTTATGATAGAATTCATATGGGAATCCATCAGTTCTTGGGGACGAGTTTTCCGCACAGGCTTTCAGAGTGGCCTCTAACTCTTGTAAGGAGATATCCGCATCGAGGAATTCTCTTTGGGTATCTGTAAGGCATGGAAAGGAAATAGAAATCAAGTATAGATCAATCGCTTCATCTGAAACAGCATCCTCTGATTTGTACAATTCCAAAAAATATTTTACAAATGCCTCTTTAATACCTTCCTGATCTTGAATAATTGTACCTTCAGAAGAACGGATACTAACTATCTCTTTTTTTTGTTCCTTTTTTTTTTTTCATAAATACTTTTTTATTTTTCAATTTGCATCATAACATACAATTTATGAAAAAAAAAACATAGTTACAAAAGCATCCCACCCCCCCCCCCCGACCGATCCCTCCCCACTGCCTTGCGGAGAAAAAAATAAATAAAAAAAAATTACACCATTTCATTAATCGTCCCATTCCTTCCATATATTATGCCACTTTTCATAGGATCCTCGCTGTCTATACAGAATCTTCTCGTAACTTCTGACCTTATTAACCAAGTTAAGCCAGTTGTTACAATCTGGAGCGGAGGGGGAGAGCCATTTTCTAGATATAAGAAGCCTAGCTAAAAAAATCACTTTAGTCAGCAGTCGACCCTTCGTAGCCTGACAATTAACCTCCGATAAATCCCCCAAAACCCATAATTTGGGAGATAAGGGAATATCGATAGTAAGTCTTTGGGTTAGAGTTCTTTGAACCAACTTCCAGTACTTGCTCACCGTCGGGCAATCCCAGAACAGATGTAAATGATCTGCCCCGAGATCCCCACAGCGGGGGCACTCAGAGGAAGCTGCAAGTCCTCTCCTGTGGAGCCACAGGGGTGTTATATATATTTTGTGCATAATATTAAACTGAACCACAGTGTGATTAAAATTGTGTGAAACCTGACTTAAACTATTACCTACGTTCTCCCAATCCGGGGGACCCAAACCTAACAGTGAAGTAGACCAGGATCTTTGCCCTGGAGAGAGACTATCCCAAAAAAATTTTTTTATCAAGTGCCTATAACAATGTGATATCTTAACTTTCATATCATCCTTATTTTGGATCAAATTTTGCAAAAATTCAGGGGTGTCTATATTAAGTAAGTGATTATGAGAAATACTAATCTTTTTTTTGTTCCTGATTAGAGATCACCCTGGCCAACATTTTCCCCGGGCGACCTGATTCAAAAAAATATTTTTGTCCTCTAAAAATGAGCTTTTGCTGGGCCTTATCCAGAAGGAAGTCAGTAAGGGCCTGGCTTGCCCTCTGCATAACTTCCCTAGTTTGTTCTGTATTTTTACTGGAGAACTCATCCATGCTGGTTAATGCTGCCTCTTGTAGAGCTCTCTCTTTTCTAGTGTGACTTTTTCTTAAGTTAGAGATATTACTAATAAACACCCCCCTCATAAATGCCTTAAATGTATCCCACACAAAGTAGATCTTTGCTAAGTTATAGTTTGCGTCCCAAAAAAAATTCCATCTCCTGTTTTATCAGTTTGTGATTATCCATAATAGAGATCCAATGGGGATTTAATCTGACTGGAGGTCTAATACAACTGTGTTTATCATCTATCATAGATATCTGAATAAGGAGAGGTAGATGGTCGGATAGAGACCTAGCCTCATATTTCATACATTTTACATATTTCAAGTAATTTTTGTTAGTCAGGGCCAAATCTATCCTAGACATTGATCTCCCGGATTTGCTAACACAGGAATATACTCATTTTCCCTTCCCTAGATGTCCCCATATATCCACAAAACCATCTTCCTGGCAAAAGCGGGACATCGGAGACCCCTGATGCAGGGTATGTATGTCGGTCTCCATGGAGACCCTATCTCTTTTTGGATCATTAACGCAGTTAAAATCCTTGGTCACTATGACAGGACATTCAGGCCATCGATCAACAAAAGATAATAAACAATTAAGCACATATAAAGAAAAAGGAGGGGGAATAGAGATAAAGGCCAAAATACATAATTTCCCGTATAGGTTTCCATAAAGAAAGACAAACCTCCCCTGTTTGTCGATGGAGGAGGCCCACGAGACAAAGTCAATCCCTTTATGAATTAATACAGTAGAGGGCGTGGCTGGAAGCGCGCGATAGCTGTCGCATGTCTGGCTAGCTCTACTCCACACAGTCTCCAAAGCGGCTCATAGGACTATACCAAGTGGATTTTTCTCCTCTAATCACATCCCGAGAGGCAGACGATCATCCCGAGGCATGAACAAAATGTCCCGAGGCAAGAAAAAGCAAGAAGCCCCGACGAAACTAACCAGCTTCTTCGGCCCTGCACACAGCCAAGATGGCGCAGGGCAGCATGAAGACACCACGCAGGAAACCGGCACGAGCTTCTTCTCCTCTACACAGATGCGGAGCTCCCTGCCAGGATACCGCTAGCCAAAAATGCCGGCAAGTCTCTCTCGCACACAATAGACTGCTCACCTTCTGCAACTCCTCCTTATAGTATGATAACAGGAGCGGACATTTCTCAGGCTACTCCGGTCACTATGAAGGCCATGAGAGACCTCCTCGTAGACTTTAAAAAGTCATTTAACAGTGACCTGCACTCTGCTCTGTCTTTATTGAGAGCTGATATCGCCGCCATAGGCGAGCACACGGCTCATTTAGAAGAAAAAATGGAGGAGTTCACTTCGGCCAATAACAGCCTGGTGGACGCTCACAACACAGCAGAAGATGATCTCACTACAATTTAATTAAAACTTGCAGATCTCGAGGACAGATCAAGAAGAAACAACATACGCCTCAGGAATATTCCAGAATCGGTGCAACATCATTAACTTAGAAAATATTTGCTAGACATTTTCTCAGCTTTATTACCTCAAGCAAAGGACGCTGATTTTCTGATGAACAGAGTCCACAGGGTTCCTAAACCCAAAAAACTCCCAGCAGAGATTCCCAGAGATACTCTAGCAAGACTGCACTACTACCATATTAAAGACTCAATTTTAAAGGCTATGGCTAAAAAAACTGAGCTACCGGAACGCTTTAAACAAATCTCCCTCTTCACAGATCTCTCGTCTGCCACTCTAGCGAGACAGAGAGAGTTTTCAAAGTTCACACAAGTACTACGGGAACAGAGGATCCCTTACAAGTGGGGCTTCCCGTTTAAGCTGATTGTCTACAGAAACGGATCCACACATGTCTTACTGAATCCCAGTGAGGCAAACCAGTTCCTTGATAAATACTCCTTATCTACCAAGATGGAGGATTCAAGCAGCCCACCAAAGAAGAAACCTTACACCTTATCTCCAGAATGGTCGGTGGTGGGATCTCCAAAACCTTCAGCTTCACCCAAATGAACAGATCATCAGTGATACTGCTGGAAGCTGCAATACTGGTTTTAATTTTTCTCTTCATTATTACTGTCCTTAATTTGTATTTATTCTTTCCTGTCATCTAATCCTTCTTGATCTACATGTTTTTGGCGGGAACACACATTAAAAAGGTTGCAATGGTCATCCTTAATGCAGCTACCAAACCACCGTGGAACCCAAATTGCTGAAACACGAGAAACAGCAGTAATTTAATTTTACACCAACCCTCTTTCATTAATATCTTTCTTTTACATTCCAACTTTACTATCTTCTATTTACTTCCCAAGACTACCTTTTATAGCGAATACCCAATTTTACAGCTATTGGGCTAAAAGAAACGGCTGAGACTGCTGCTCTATGAATTTTTTGTAACTGTTTGTAACCTGATAGAGACCATTAGTGAAGTAGCTGCGAGCTGTAATATGGGTTCAATCTATGCATCACTTATCTTGAATGACTTCCTCAATTCGCCCTTGAATCCCCGAATAACGGGACATGAGAATAAGCAGTAATTCTATTTCTGTACTAAATCTCTCTTATTACTATTATATTTCCTTTAATCCTCCTTTACTATCTCCTCCTCTCTACCTAAACTGCCTTTTACTGCGACCACCCACTTTAGTAGTCATCAGACTAAACAAGATTAACGAGACTGTTTCCCTTTAATGGTCCATTGTTAAGACTGATTGTAATCTGGTTTAAACACTTATCTACCTCCCCCTGATGACAGCGGCCTGGGGTTGCATTGATTCACGTAGAACCGGACTTTACTATTTTGTTATCATATGTTTTCCCCTCCTGTTAACAAAAGTTCGACCTATTATCTTACTTTACCCATATTATAAGATCAAGTGGAGTTATTTGACCATGGGCCTGTAGCATAAGCAACATAATGTAAGCATTATCCAAATGTGGTTCAGCATCCTTTCTAAAATGATTATCCAACCATGGTGTTATCTATAGCCTCTTTAAATATAAAGGGCCTTAACAGTCCTTCAAAGCACTCCTTTCTTTGGAAGGAAGCTACCAAACTGAAATGCGAGATTTTTTGTGTTCAGGAAACACATTTGGATGAAAAAGACAGCTTTAGGATTAAGCATAAAAACTTTCCTACAATACTGTTTTCTCATGCTCTTAACAAAAACAGAGGTGTACTTACAGCTATAAATAATTCTATAGCCTTTCAACAAATGTCACTGATTGCTGATCCTTTAACCTTGTTATGGATCCACATCTGGATAAATCTCCATACGTGAGTAAAACAGGAGACTACAAACTTAGAGACTTTGATACCTGCAGTAGTTCTCCATGCCTCAGAGACAGATTTCTCCTTTTACTCGAATCCCCACAACTCATACTCACGCATCGATTTCTTTTTGGTTGACAAATGGCTTTTGCAAAAGGTGACTGAGTCCAGGATAGGCTTAGTCACCTGGTCAGATCATGCCCTCATCACCATTCATATACAGGAATCTCATAACCTGCTTCACACTTCTCCTTGGAGGTTAATTCATCTTTTACTACAAAATAAACAGTATAAAGAACTGATCTCCTCAGCTCTGAAGGATTATTTTTTCAACCAATGCTAACAAAGACGTTAACTGAACAATGGTATAGTGTGCTTACAAAGCAGTTGTATGAGGTTTATATATCAAATATGCCTCTGAAGAGAAGAAAAAGAGGCTCTCTAAACTAACAGACCTTCACAATAAACTCAATGCCTTGGAAAAAGCTAATCAAACATTATCAACTCCTTCCATAGTAAAGGAACTTTACTATGACATATATTTGTTGATGCAAAACAATTTTGAGCGCCATCTTAGGCAATCAAAGGCTCTTTTTTACAGACAGGAAAACAGAGCCTCTAAGGGTACTTTCACACTAGCGTTTTGGATTCCGTTTGTGAGATCCGTTTCAGGGCTCTCACAAACGGTCCAAAACGGATCAGTTAAGCCCCAATGCATTCTGAATGGATGGGATCCGTTCAGAATGCATCAGTTAGGCTCCGTTCCGCTTCTATTCTGTTTTGGAGGTGGACACCAAAACGCAGCATGCAGCATTTTGGTGTCCGTCTGAAGAGGCGGAGCCTAACGTATCCGTTTTTTTTTACAATGTAAGTCAATGGGGACGGATCCGTTGTCAGTGACACAATATGGTGCATTTGAAAACGGATCCGTTCCCCATTGACTTTCAATGTAAGTCAAAACGGATCCGTTTTGGACTTTGTCATTTTTCTTTAAAGCTAATGGAAACAGATCCGTTCTGAACAGATACAAACGTTTGCATTAGAGGTGCGGATCCGTCTGTACAAATAAACAGACGGATCCGCACCAACGCTAGTGTGAAAGTACCCTAAGATGTTAGCAAATAAAATAAAAAGCAGAGCAGCACACTCAAGAATCCCCTTTTTGTGGTCTAGCAACAAAACTAAACTCATGAACCCTTAAGAGATGGCAGACGAATTTGCTAATTACTATTTCTCAATTTATAATTTAAAAAATGACCCAAAAACCCCACAGCCAACTGAACTAGACATTAATAATTTTTTTAAAGATATTTCCCTACCTAGGATTACCTCAGCCCAATTAACCTCCTTAAACTCACCAATTGCCACCCAGGAAATCCTTAATACTATATCGGCACTAAAGATAAATAAGTTCCCCGGCCCTGATGGCATCATAAATGAATACTACAAATTATTCTCACATATACTATCCCCTCACCTTCAAGCCTGTTTCCAAAGTTTCATCCATGGAAATAGCATTCCCTCGGAAATGCTCCAGGCAATTATTTTTACTTTACCCAAACCAGGAAAAGAACCAAATGTCCCGACGAATTTTAGACCGATATCTTTACTAAACACAGATCTGAAATTCTCCACTCCATAATTACAGATGATCAAGTAGGCTTCATCAAAGACCGCCAAACCTCTGATGGGGAGAGGAGATTCATTGATCTGATTGAAATAGCTAGTACTCGTCGAACGCCTTCTCTGCTCCTCTCTCTGGACGTGGAGGAGCCATTCGACAGAGTCCATTTGGGATTTCTATAGAGGGTGATGGTAGAATTTGGATTTTATGGTTCATTTCCCACAGGGGTAATAAACCTATACACAACACCCTAAGCATATGTATACTCTTCTGGCTTCAAATCCAGATACTTTTCTATAACAAATGATACAAGGCAAGGATGCCCTCTTTCCCCCCTGATTTTCGCTATGATCATGGAAACCTTGGGCATCCAAATCAGATCGTCTACCACCATTTCAGGGATAAAAGTTGGAACAACAGACCACAGAATAGGGTTATTTGCTGACGATGTATTCCTGGCAGTATCGGACCCTTCAACCTCTCTACAAACCATTAATCTAATCTTAAAAAGCTTTTCTGAAGCTTTTTATTATAAGGTAAACATCAACAAATCCCAAATCTTGAATTTGTGTGTATATACATATATATATATATATATATATATATATATATAAATATGTATATATATACAAAACCTTGGACAGATTTATGCCCACAAATTATCATACCTTGTGATTAAACTCTATTTTATATCTCTTTTATATTATTTGTTTTTTAATGATAATTTTTTTTATCATTACTATCATTATCATGTTTTTATGATTATTATATCTACTGTGACAACCCAATACTCTGCCCAGTACGTTACCATTATCTCATTTTTTAGACTTGAGAAAGGGATGCAACATCCCGAAACGCGTTGTCACTATTAATAAAAAGAACTCCACAAAAGTGCTGAATTTAAGGTCGTTTATTGTGCGCCATAAGAAGTACCTCCCACTGTGCCCTAGGCACAAAACACACAATTCAGTCTTCATAACAATCCTGAGGAGAACAGGCACCTCCACTGAAGGGATTGTACGGGTGCCGGCAGCACCGACCTACCACTGTGGTCACCTCAAACCACTTTTTATCCAAGCAATGCCCTCCAATGGACACTAACAAAAGGTGAGCAGAACCAAATTACCCAACAAGGTGTAATTCGTACTCACCACCCTATGAGCGCCTCTCCCCTTTTTTTCTTTTGCCAAAATCTTGAATTTGGAGATTTCTCCCAAAACGTGTCTGAAGCTTAAAGGGAACTTGTCACCAGGATTTTGGGTATAGAGCTGAGGACATGGGCTGCTAGATGGCCGCTAGCACATTCGCAATATCCAGTCCCCATAGCTCTGTGTGCTTTTATTGTGTAAAAAAACTGATTTGATACATATGCAAATGAACCTGAGATGAGTCCTGTCCCTGAGATGAGTCACGTACAGGACTCATCTCAGGTTAATTTGCGAATGTATCAAATCAGTTTTTTTACACAATAAAAGCACACAGAGCTATGGGGACTGGATATTGCGGATGTGCTAGCGGCCATCTAGAAGCCCATGTCCCCAGCTCTATACCCAAAATCCCGGTGACAGGTTCCCTTTAAACAACAATTCTAGTATAAATGGGTCAAATCTTCCCTTCCTTCAGACATGCCCTATCACAGGTTAAACAGCCTCTTTCTGATGTAGTGACAGAGGTTGGGTCCCCACCCTTCCTCTTTCTTAAATGGTTACAAGGCCCTTCTATTTCTGCGGTTTATAAAATTCTTATTTCAACAATTAAAGACCCTCTGGAGAGAACTAAATCTCAATGGTCAGCTGACCTAGCTATTGAAATATCTGAAGCTCAATGGGCACACGCTTTTGATGTAATTCCATCCATATCCAAATGCATCTGGAATTAGCCAGGAAAATTTTTGTATAGGTGGCACTATTGCCCATCCAGAATACATAAAAATTTTCCTGACACGAATCCTGTATGTTGAAGATGCAAAAGCATGGATGGTACTCTTTTGCATTGTCGGTGGGAATGCCCTTCCATAAACAGGCTCTGGTCAAAGGTTTTCCAAGTAATCTCTGAAACAAGCTCTATTACAATTCCACCCAATCTACCAACTATACAAACCTTTTGTGCTATTAGTGCTACCAGTGCAACCCACAGCTTAGGTTGCTCTCTCTCGTACTAACACCAGTATTGCCTAAACAGGTTGTATCACGTTAACAACTTACAGGTTCATATGTTAAATTGGCTAGATGCCACATGCCCATGCAATTGGCCATTTCTCATACGTATGATTATTATGAATGTATACTCAAAAGAATTTCGCATCGCAATTTTTATGATATGTAATAATCCCAACTATTTCTCCACTTGTATCAATGTTTTCCTCACTTTATCCTTTTATCCCTTCCCTTACTTCCCTATTCCCCCACGCTCCCCCCCCACTTCCAACCTCCCCCCCCAACAACCTTCATATTTTATAAAATGTTAATCATCATTTTCATTGAATATGTTAATATCTGTATTTTTTTCCTTCTAATAAATTACATGTTTAAAAAAAAATAATACAGTAACACCTCTTAAATAACTAGTATAAGTGATAAGTCTGTATGGCCCAACCCCCACCGAGTCGAGGAGTCTCTCCTTCAGTTAAATGGGTCTCCAATAAGCTGACAATGGCAGGAAGATGTCTCCGGACTCAATCACAAACTGTCTCTGTAATTTATCAGCAAGGTCTCTAATGTTCCAGGTTAGGATTGTAACCAACATCGATCAAAAAACAAAAAGCAACAAAAGATTAACATATCCCTTTTTTCCCCACAATCTGGAAGATGGATCGCAACCCGCCGCAAACCCCCCCCCCCCAAAAAACCCCCACCCAGCTGACCCTCCCTCACCCAACAATGCCACCCCAAATGATTCACCACCTTCAGGAGCAGTTCTCTCTCCATAGACCCTCCCTTCCTCTGCCCTAATCTTGCCCCCATTATAAATGTTCAACAGAGAGAAGAAAAAAAACACAGCAAATTAGAGATTATTCCGATCCATCCAATCCGTGACGAGGGCTGGATTGTCAAAAAAGTAAGTTACCCCATTAAAGATTATCCGGAGTTTGGTTGGATAAAGAAGAGAATATTTAATGTCTTTGGCCTGTAGGCGCTTTTTTACCAGGCCACTTTTTACCATTCCGCACTACACTACTTTCACCGTTTATTGCTCCGTCATACAACTTACCACCCAAATGAATTTTACTTCCTTTTCTTCTCACTAATAGAGCTTTCATTTGGTGGTATTTCATTGTTGCTGACATTTTTACTTTTTTTGCCATTAATACAAATTTAACGACATTTTTGCAAAAAAAATGACATTTTTCACTTTCTGTTGTAAAATTTTTCAAAAAAAACGACATTTCTATATAAATTTTTCTCTAAATTTATTGTTCTACATGTCTTTGATAAAAAAAAGTCCAATAAGTGTATATTTATTGGTTTGGGTGAAAGTTATAGCGTTTACAAACTATGGTGCAAAAAAGTGAATTTCGGCATTTTGAAGCAGCTCTGACTTTCTGAGCACCTGTCATGTTTCTTCAGGTGCTAGAATGTATAGTATAAATACCCCCCAAATGACACCATTTTAGAAAGAAGACACCCCAAAGTATTCGCGGAGGGGCATGGTGAGTTCATGTATCATTTCGTTTTTTTTCACAAGTTAGCGGAAAATGACACTTTCTGAGAAAAAAATAAATAAAAAAAGTTTCAATTTCTGCTAACTTCTGGCAAAAAAAAAAAAAAATCTCAGACGGACTCACTATGCCCCTCAGTGAATACCTCGGGGTGTCTACTTTCCGAAATGGGGTCATTTGTGGGGTGTGTTTACTGTTCTGGCATTTTGGGCGGGGCTAAATTGTAAGCCGCCATGTAAAAATCTAAAGGTACTCGTTGGAATTTGGGCCCCTTTGCGCACCCAGGCTGCAAAAGTGTCACTTATGTGCTATCGCCGTACTCAGAAGAAGTAGGGCAATGTGTTTTGGGATGTATTTTTACATATACCCATGCTGGGTGAGAGAAATATCTCTGTAAATTGACAACTTTGAATAAAATTTTTTTTAGAAAAAAAAAAGTTGTCGTTTACAGCGATATTTCTCACACGCAGTATGGGTATATGTAAAAATACATCCCAAAACACATTGCCCTACTTCTCCTGAGTACGGCGATACCACATAAGTGACACTTTTTTGCAGCCAAGATGCGCAAAGGGGCCCTAAAACCAATGAGTACCTTTAGGATTTCACAGGGCATTTTTACGCATTTGGATTCTCACGCTTTAGGACCCCTAAAATGCCAGGGCAGTATAAATACCCCACAAGTGACCCCATTGTGGAAAGAAGACACCCCAAAGTATTCTGTGAGGGGTATGGCGAGTTCACAGAAAAAAAAAAATTTGGCACAAGTTAGCGGAATTTTTTATTTTTTTTTTTGTCTCATATTCCACTAACTTGTGACAAAAATTTTACATGAACTCACCATACCCCTCACGGAATACCTTGGGGTGTCTTCTTTCTAAAATAGGGTCACATGTGAGGTTTATGTACTGCCCTGGCATTTGAGGGTCTCCGCAATCATTACACGTATGGCCAGCATTAGGAGTTTCTGCGATTCTCCTTATATTGAGCATACGGGTAATGAGATTTTTTTTTTCCGTTCAGCCTCTGGGCTGAAAAAAAAAAAAAATGAACGGCACAGATTTTTACATTCGCATCGATCAATGTGGATGAAAAAATCTCTGCCAAAATCAGTGACTGCGGTGCGGTGGGCTGGGCGCTAGCTACCTAACAAGTAGCTAACTAACTGGCGGTGATAAGGGACCCTTATGCCCCATTCACACGTCCGAAATTCTGTTTGCGGAACGGAATTGTGGACCCATTCATTTCTATGGGGACAGACTTTGTCCCGCTCGGATCCGGAATTACGGTCTGCACTTCCGTTCCACAAAAATATAGAACATGTCCTATTCTTGTCCGCAATTGCGGACAAGAAAAAGCATTTTCTATATAGTTCTGGCAATGTGCGGATCTGCAAAATGCGGAAAGCACATTGCCGGTGTCCGTGTTTTAAGGATCTGCGGATCCACGGATCGGATCCGCGGATCCGTGAATCCACGGATCCGCAAAACACATATGGACGTCTGAATGGAGCTTTACAAGGGGTGTGATCAATGACAGGGGGGTGATCAGGGGGTCTAGATGGGGTGATCAAGGGGTTAATAGGTGAGGGGGGGTGGGGGTGGGGTTAGTGTAGTGTTTGGTGCAACTTTACAGTGTTACCTGGTCCTCTGGTGGTCGATCCCAGCAAATGGGACCACCAGAGGACCAGGTAGCAGCTATATCAGACGCTGTTCACAAAACAGCGTCTGATATAGCTGTTTGATGCGATTTTATTCGCATCTACAGCCTGCCAGCGATGGATCATCGCTGGCAGGCTGTAGCCGAACTGCCGAGACGCGCTTCTCTGTGAACACGCGCACGCGCTCACAGGAAGTCTCGGCTCTCACGAGATGACGCGCCGATGCGTCGTCTCAGAGCTACAGGACCGCCCGCAGCACGCATCCCTGCGTTAGGCGGTCCTGTAGCGGTTAAGATCATGTCTCTGTCCTGGGAAACTAAGATTTTTGCCAAAAGTACCCGTGGTGACATTCCAGGAATTGGTTTATCCCCAGGCATTCGGTGGGCCCTCTCTATTATGAACATAGGCGAAAAATGTTCTTTTTCAAAATTCTCAAAAATCAAGGACTGAATAAATCCACAAGGATTTTTTTCCTCTGCTCCCTCGGGAAGTCCCAGGATTCTAACATTGGATGCCTGTCCTCCAAGTCCACAACTTTTTTATGTAGATTATTATAATTCCTTTTCATGGTTGCAGTTTCAAATTTTATTAGTTTTAATTCGTGATCCAAAGAGCCAACAGATTTTTCTATGTCCATAACTCTATCGCGTATCTTAGGTCATCATTTATTAAAGATACGTCCAACTGGACCACTCCCAGCTGACACGCACCACCTTTCCATTGTTTTTAACAGTATGTAAGATCTCTTCTAATGTGGCGGGAGCCACCGGCGAGAGCCCTGCAATATTCTTTTTTGATGTTGTATCCTGCTTTCCTTTTTGTCCTGTCTTTATATTTATAATAGGCTATTTTAACAACTTAGGGACCATGCCATTTTTCACCTTAAGGACCAGGCCATTTTTTAGAAATCTGACATGTGTCATCTTATGTGGTGATAACTTTAAAATGCTTTTACTTATCCAAGCCATTCTGAATCAGTTTTCTCATCACATACTGTACTTCATGACAGTGGTAAATTTGAGTCAAAATTTTACATTTTTATTTCTAAAAAAAATACAAAATTTACCAAAAATTTGGAACAATTAGCAAATTTCCAAATTTCAATTTCCCTGCTATTAAAACAGATAGTAATACCTCCTAAAATAGTTATCACTTTACATTTCCCATATGTCTACTTCATGTTTGGATCATTTTGTAAATAAAATTTTCTTTTTTTGGGACGTTAGAAGGTTCAGAAGTTTAGAAGCAAATTTTGAAACTTTTCTGAAAATTTCCCAAACCCACTTTTTAAGGACCAGTTCAGGTCTGAAGTCTCTTTGTGAGGCTTACATAATAGAAACCGGCCAAAAATTACCCCATTTTAGAAACTACACCCCTCAAGGTATTCAAAACTGATTTTACAAACTTTCTTAACCCTTCAGGTGTTCCACAAGAATTAAAGGAAAATGTAGATGAAATTTCACTTTTTGGGCAGATTTTCCATTTTAATTCATTAACAGACAACAAAACTCAATATTTATTACCCTGATTTTGTAGTTTACAGAAACACCCCACATTTGGTCGTAAACTGCTGCACGAGCACACGGCAGGGTGCAGAAGGAAAGGAATGCCATATTGTTTTTGGAGGGCAGATTTCACTGGGATAATTTTAAGTTGCCATGTCACATTTGAAGACCCTCCGGTGCACCCCTAGAGTAGAAACTCCAAAAAAGTGACCCCCATCTTGTAAACTACAGGATAAGGTGAAAGTTTTGTTGGTAATATTTTAGCGTACATATGATTTTTGGTTGCTCTATTTTACACTTTTTGTGAGGCAAGGTAACAAAAAATAGCTTTTGGCACCGTTAACATTTTTTGGTTATTTGCAATGTTCATCTAAAAGGTTAGATCATGTGGTATTTTTATAGAGCAGATTGTTACAGGCGTGACAATACCAAATATGAATACTTTTTTTTAGTTGTTTCAGTTTTACATAATAAAGCATTTTTGAAAAAAAATATTTTTTGTAGTGTCTCCATATTCTGAGAGCCATAGTTTTTTTATTTTTTGGACGACTGTCTTATGTAGGGGCTAATTTTTTTTGGTATGAGATGATGGTTTGGACCGGCAGTACTTTTAGTCCGGCGATCTCCCACTGTGCACTGCCGTGCTGCGCCGTAGCTCCGCCCCCCACCCCATTATAGTCAATGGGGACGGATCGGCAGCACATGGGTACTTACAGCATGGCGGATAGCCGTGCCGCAAGTGTGAAAGTAACCCTAAAACAGGCATGTTGGGAGAAGTGACAGGTCCTCTTTAAAATATAACCATCTTTTTGGTTTAAAGAGTCTTCTATCAAAGCTGTAACTGAGCATTACTAAGGACAGTCTATCGTTAGCATTTTACTGAGCAATAAAGATGTCTGTAGGCACTGTAATGGACCGTGATAGTGCACATGTACATAGTTAGGGACTGGGGTAGTGACAAGAGGCAGGCTGGAAGCCTCTGTATGTTACACACTGGTGTCTTCAGTAGGCTAAAGTCAGATTGTCCTTAGCAAAGCTGTTAGCGCTTCACTGAGAACATTCTTTACACCCTGTTTTCCAGTAGAAAGAAACATATTCCTCTAATAAAGTGCATTACAAAAATGTTTAACATCCCTAACCATACACTGTATCAAAAATAAACCAAAAAGTAAATTTATACTTTAAACATTTAGCAATTCATAAAAGCTAATATTTTCAATCTCATTTGACATTATCTTTTCTTATGGTTATTTTCATATGATTTTATTATTTGATGATCTTTGATGATGGTCTCCTGCATCCACTGAGCTTTCTGACTGGTTTTGTTACTCAAAAAATATGACCAGATTGCGTTGTGCATCGGCATATGCTTAGCTCTTTAATCATTATTAACTTATTACCTACTCGGTTAGACAAGGTCCAGCTGTCTGGTAGCCTATACACTGAACTGTTTAGTTGTCCACTGAAAGAGTTTAAAGTTCAGCGATAAAGTAGATTTTTATATTTTGCTACAAGTCTGTCACACTAACCATAGATAAATGAGAATAAAACTAAACATACTGCTGTGCTTGTTACCTCCTCACAATGTCAGCTGATAAATCAGGTGGCATTTAGCTAAAAGGGGTTTGGAATGTGTGTCCTATTGTAGACAAAGCAAGGTGGAGGCTCCTTCTGCAGCCAGTTATCTTACAACCAGACACAGCAGAAATGGCACATTAGAAGCTGTTCCATAGGCAGAGACGTCACTAAAGGCTACTGGGCTCCAATGCAGAATGTGTGCCCACTAGGGCAACAATGCCCAGGGTCAGCTGCTACCTCTGCACACCAAATAGCTTACTCCCTACTTAAAGGGGTTGTCTCATGTCAGCAAATGGCATTTAGAGAAAGTTAATACAAGGCACTTACTGTAATGTATTGTATGATTATCCATATTGCTTCCTTTGCTCTCCTTTGATTTATTTTTCCCATCTCATTATACACTGCCCGTTTCCAGGGGTTATGACCACCTTGCAATCCAGCAGCTGTGGTCATGCTTTATTAATTTAGATTTAAATTTAGATTTAAACAATCTATAAACTAGACTATGTTTTGATGATTGCATGTGTCATGTACAGATTCCAAATTTTAGTTTGTTTAATGTTCTACACAACTAATAAAAATTATTTATTCTGACCAAAAAGGCAAAATCAATTAGTTATTGACTCATTGGGTTATTGCAATATATTTATTTTATTATGTAATGTCTAGACTTTAATGAGCATGAGATAAGATCTGGATTATAAATAATTTGTTTTAAAATCACATTTAAATTACTTTTCATCATTTAAAATATTAAATGTGAGTATACAAAGCCAAAAGCATGTGGGTGATATAGAAAAACTCCTCCAGCTCGGATCCTGATTTTGGTGCATGACTTGGTACATACAAAATCGTAACATTAACCACTTCCTTGTTTCTGAAGTGGTTTTTCAGGACTTTGTATTTTTAGTTAAAGGGGTTGTGCCACAAAAAATCTTGTTCCTTTTTTAAACCAGCACCTGGACTTTTGTAATTGGATGTGTTAAAAATTGAGTATAGCCCCTGATCTATTCAATAATTTGTATCTGTATAGCACCACTTACTGTATGTTCTTTTTGTTATTTCTCCGCCTACCTTATTGACTGGGTTGCAATTGCTTAGTATTAATTTTTAACTGCCATCATCCTTATCTTTTGTTTAAAGCTATAGCAGTTACAGAGAAAGAGCTGCAACAAAAATGACACACCCCTGAGAAAAGCCATGCCCCCGAGAAAGGACACGCCTCTGAGCTGTCAGCCTGAAATAATTCTAGCAGCGCAAATGGAGCAATTAATGCGGAGAGTCTGGGTCCGTGTGAAGTACAGGGTTGGTTCTAGCTTTGTTAGAGATTGTCATGTACGATATGATGTCAGATTTTTATTTCTTACATAAATCATGACCCCTTTACACATACAAGACACTTACTTATATAGCATAAATTGGAATTCTATCTCCAGTTCACAAGGTCCCAAAAAAAGAAATGTGCTGCATGTAAGATTCTCATCTCAAATCCATTCAACTATTAGTTACAGGGTACAGATATATGTTGTGGAGTCCATGTGCGGCCAAACATGCAAGGGCCAGTAGCTACAGAATTTTAATTGTAATTCCTCAGTTTTTCTTTCAAAATCATGCTTCAGTCACACATAGACACCACGTCTGCCTGAACCAGACCATTAGAGCATGAGCTAACACAGAAATTGCCGTTCCACTATGCATTTGAACAGTCAGAATGTTTCTGGCATCTGATAAGCTTCTATTTTTCTGTAACGTTTTCACTGATGTTAAAAACCTGGCAGAAAAAAAAATGATCACAGTTTTTATATGTAGCATCGTCATTTTATTTTTCTATAGATTCAGTTCTATGAGTACAGTATTTCCTAGAACAGTTGAGGTTAAAGTGCATCAGTCAGCAGATTTGTACCTAAGACACTGACTGACCTGTTACATGTGCACTTGGCAGTTGAAGGCATCTGTGTTGGTCCCATCTGTGTTGGTTCATATGTGCCCACATTGCTGAGAAAAATAATATTTTAATATATGCAAATGAGCCTCTAGGAGCAACTGGGGCGTTGTCGTTACTCCTAGAGTCTCAGCTCTCTCTCTACAACTGTCACTCCCTCGGCACTTTGTTTGACAGGGCCTACAGTTTCAGAGAGAACAGAGCACAGCCATATTTTAGACACATTTAACTCTAAATTTAAAGGGAGCCTGTGACTTCATTTTCACCAATATAACTAACAGTACTGCCCCACAGAAGATTGCAAATGCATTCCAAACTTGCCTGTGTGTATTTTGTGTCTTTATTCCATGTCCAAAAACAGTGCCTTTATGTGGCTTCCAAATGCCCGGCTGGGCGGGCTTTGCTGTTCCAAGTTCCCAAAGCAATGTAGAGTTAAATGTGTCTAAAAATTTGTCATTTTTCTTTTTATTGAGTCAGAGGGTACATCATACTGATCTGTCGGTCCTCATTCCTGTCCTAAATAGCAACCATGGCTCCCAAAGCTGTAAATATTTACCGTGCTCCCTGGCCTCCCATCCCGCCAACTCCTCCATTCGGCAGATTTGGTCAACTTCATGAACCAAGTGTTCAAGAGTAGGAGGTTCTGTATGCAGCCATCTCTGTGGAATAAGTAATCTGGCCGCTTGCAACAAGTGAGTGGCAAGATTGTTTTTGGAGGGGGACAAGGCAGGCGTGGGGAGCCAGTGCAGCATCAAGGAAGGCTACAGCGGTATCGAGGTTTGTTATCTTATTGATTGTGTCCGAGACCTGTGCCCAATATGAGCATATCTTTGGGCAGAACTAGAAGATATGGGATAACGTGCCTGATCCCTCGCCGCACCTCCAGCACAAATCAGACGCTCGCAAACCTTTTATAAACATTTGTTTAAAGGTCTGGTACCACTGAGTAAGCACCCTATAAGAGTGTTCTTGTACCCTGGTGCAGCGAGAAAAGCCATGTAAATGTGCGTGAATGCGCAAAGTATCTGTCTCTGATAGGTCTATATTCAGTTCAGACGCCCAAGTCCTCAAGTACTGTGGTACGCCTTTGGAGTGGGGAGCAGCCAAAGCTATATAAAACAATGAGATCATTCTGCGTGGGAGAGAGTCAAGATGCAACATCTTCTCCAGCCACGTCTCCTCCACCTTGTGTTTGTTATTATCGAGTAACAGCTTACTAATAGAGGTAAGTTCAATGGCCTCGATAAAGTTGCTAGCTGAGAGAATGCCGCTAAGTGGGTGGTGGTCAGGTAGACCCCCAGACGCTCCCTCCAAAAAGTCCTGTACTGTGTATTTGCGCAGTTTGTTCTATGCCGGGGCTACCTGAGAAATGTTGGGTCTTACATGAAGAGGCAGCAGGTCAGCTGGCATGAAAGGGGATGGGCTATTGAGGATGCTGAATTCTTTGACTAGTTGCTGAATAAACACTGCCGTGCCGCTAAGTAGATCCTGTGATCTAAGTGCTGACGGTTTGAGGCCCCAGACACCAGCTCTTTGGGTCTGAGAGAGTTGTGCAACCTCTAATTCTCCTCCCCAGGTTTAAAAGGTGGGGACATGAAGTTGTGTCCACCTTTTAAGGTGAATGGCCTTATAATATATATGTATATCAGGCAGATCAATGCCACCCTGTTTCCATTTAAGAGTAAGTCTGTCATGAGGTATTCTGGCTCCCTTACCACTCCACAGAAAGGTGCTGAACAGCCTCCTAATCTAAAAGAGAGTGGGAGAAAAATAGAAAGCATTGGTAGCACATAAAGGATCTTTGGCATAACAAAGGCCTTCAAAAATTTATTCCGACCTATCCAAGATACATATGGGATACGGAGGGAGTGAAGGTGGTGCTGCATCTCCTGTAGCAGGGACTCATAATTAAGGTGAAACAGTTGGTCCAAGTTGGCGGGGATCTTAATGCCCAGGTAGGAAATATGTGAAGTTTGCCAAATGAAGGGAGTGGAAGTCTTGAGGGCCGAGACAACTTTATGTGGAGCAGAGATATTCATAGCCTCTGACTTAGTGTGGTTAACCTAGAAGTTAGAGATTTTACTGTATTGGTCAAATAGAGCGAGCAGATGCGGGAAGGCCTCGACAGGGTTGGATATCATGACCAGCAGGTCATCAGCGTATGCTGCATTAATATATTCTGGAGATCCATCTTTAACCCTTATGCCTTGTATGCCAGGGTGCTCCCGAATAGCCTGGAGCAGTGTCTCCATTGCCTAAACATATAAGGTGGGTGACAGTGGGTACCCCTGGTGCCTCCCATTCTTGATAGAAAAAGAAGGCGACAGGGTACCATTAACTCTTATTAGTGCGCTAGGGTCCTCATACAAGGTCATTATGGCTCTTTTAAATTGTTTGGGGATCCCAAATTAATCAAGTGTCTTCCCCAGGAAACTCCAGCTCACCCTGTCAAAGGCTTTCTCCGCATCGATTCCCAGCAAGACCAGTGGGGTCCGCTTCTGTGTGGCTAATCGTAACACGGAAAGCAGTCTACATGAATTATGGTTTCCCTCCCTCCCCGGAACAAATCCGTCTTGGTCGGGGTGAATAAGTTTAGGGAGGAGGGGTCCAAGATGCGTCGCCATTAACTTAGCCCAGATCTTAACGTCTACGTTCAGGAGCGATATGGGTCGGTAGCTGCCGCATTGGCTAGGGTCTTAACCCGCTTTGGGAAGGATTGTGACTGTCGCTTCCAATCACTGTCTATGCAGATGGGAACCTGTCAACAGAGCCTTACACCAAGTAGTTAGCTGAGGGACTAAAACTTCCGAAAACTTCTTGTAGTAACCGACTGGAAAACCGACGGGCCTGGACACTTCCCCATCGGCACAGAGTACAGGGTATCCTTTACTTCTTTTTCCATAACTGGGGCTAGTAGGGTCTCTCTATCCATGGCACTTAGGTTAGGTAGTTGTAAGTCCTGTAGAAAGACATCTATGTCTGACTCTGTACCTGTGCTCCCAATATTATACAAGCTACTATAGAATTTTTGGAATTCTTTTGCTATATCTGACGTTTTATGCACCATTTGCCCCTTTGTTGTTTTGATACTAGAGATAAATGAGGCTTCCTTCCTCTGTTTAACAAGAGAGGACATTAACTTCATCCCTTTATCTCCATGTGCTTAAAAGCAAAACTTCGGCCCTGGACTTTTTATGCAAGGATTCAATTGCCACTCTCTGATGCAGGAGTGACTGTAGGATCCTCTACCTATCTTTCTTAACTCTACTCCCTAGGGCTATAAGTTCACCTCGCAGGACTGACTTATGTGCCTCCCAGACAGTGGTAATGGGCATGCTTTCTGTCATGTTCTCCGCAAAGAACCAAGTTAGTTTCTGGGCAAGCGCAGCTTTGTCCCTATCTCTATCTAGCAAAGTTTTGTTTAGTCGCCACCGAGACCGTGATAGGGTCTATGGCCGTCTTCTCTACCAGGTCAATATGCTTACTGGAAATGAATACATAATAAAGCCTTTTATACACATTGTGTACAGCTGAGAAAAACGTATAGTCACTTACAGTGGGGTTCAGCAAGCGCCAAGAGTCTACCAAATGAGCATCCAAAAGATGTCTATTAATTCGTTCCAGGACTGCTTAAGTCAGTTGGGAGGAGCCATCTGAGGTGTCCAGGGTGGGGTTTAGAGTGACATTAATATCGCTCCCCCCCCACCAGCCATACCCCTTCAGCGAAGGAGGACAGGCTAGACAAAGTAACCGATAACCAATGACCCTGACCCCTATTAGGTGCGTATAGTGTTGCCAGAGTCACCACTGCAGTGCCCATTTTCCCTTTGACAAAAATAAAGCGGCCCTCTGGATCATGCCTTGAGGCAGTGAGCGTAAATGGAACATGTTTAGCAATGGCTACTCCCACACCCCTTGATGCCTTCTCATGCGCACTTATAAATCAATGTTGAAAGTAGGAGCTGGGGAGTTTAGGGATACGGCCTAATTTGAAGTAAAGCTCCTGAAAAAAGCTAATATCAATATGCGAATTCCTCATAAGGTGGGAGATCTGAGATCTCTTTTGAGGGGTGTTAAACCCTCTCACATTGAAGGAGGTACATTTGATCGAAGACGCCATCATGAGTAGACAATGTGCACATATCTGACTTCTAAACAGATTAGCAGGCACGACCAAACAAAACAGGGGGAGACAAATATCAGTGAACGTAACAGTGTGCAAACTGTGCTGTGGTAGTCCCGAGCCCCCCACACCAGCCCCACTGCGTCCGTACCACAGACCACGGCAAGGTAAGCGATAGGAGACCCGGTTCTGCATTATGACACTTGGGCTGGGTTAGCAGCCCTCTAGTGTGTGTCAGGGGACAGGCTGGCATTTATCAAGGACCAAGTGAAAACCGAAACAAACAGTAAAAGGCCCAAACCTGCAAAGTGCATGAGACAGGGATTCTTTCTTTTGTGTTCTTTTAGACTATTCTATGGGTAGTTTGTCTTCCCGTGACCACTGTGTCTTGTGGTTATATAGCTGTGTCTTCCAAATTCACTCCACTCATCTCTGTTTGTCTTTCCCCTTTTTTCCTTTGCTGCCATCCCTGATGCTGAAAGGGGAAGGAGCTGAGGGTATGACAGTTTGTGGGCAAAGCGTAGTGAATGAGGAGAAATCAAGAGAGGAAAAATGAACAGTTAAGTTGTGGAGCATTGTCTCTGGTACACACATTAACCCTGTGGCTCTCTGACACTGGGAGTTGGGTCCTTTATCAGTCATAAGGAGAATAGGAGCCATTATAAGACAGGTATAAGACCGGTATTAGTGAGTTACTGCCTTTGAATAAACCCTTTCTAAGTCACCATTTTTAAGTCAAGCTGGGAGCATCCATTCTGTACTAGGACCATATTAAAAACACTATCTTTTTCTACCACACCCTGGATGACCACTGTTGTTTGTAACAGAGGTGACATTTTGTTTAGGTAGGTTATGTGAAATGCTCTTCTAAAAAAATTAACTCTGTGTGAAAAACAACCTTTATTTTCTGAATTATTTACCAAATATTTAAAATATTGTTTTTAGGAATTTTTTTGTTGAGCATATACTAAGAATTATACATCCAGAGGATAGGTAATTAGTTAAAAATCTTAGAAAACTCCTTTAATAATTGGACACAGCACAGGAAACTGTAGCTTGCATGTCATTATGTATACTACTGTTCGTTAGCTTCTTAAATTAAATATTGAGCAGCTTTCTAAATAGTCTTCATTAAAAATGTTCTAGTACTTTGCTTCTGCAGTGTGTATGTAACTCCTTAACCTACCTACTGCTGAAGGTGACATAGGGCCAAATTCACACGTCCGTATTTTTTTTCCACATTATTTCCGCAAAAATGCGCAAATAATGCGGAAGATATGCGGACCCATTCATTTCAATGGGTCCGCAAAAGATACGGAGAGCATTCCGTATGCTCTCCGCATCCGCAAATCCTTTCATTTCCGCAATGCGGAAACAGGTTCTTGGCAATAGCCAAAGACAATTACCTTTCCCAACCGGTTCAGGACCCCACTAGAGGGATACTGGACTTAGTATTAACCAATAGACCTGATCGAACAACAGATGTCCAGGTCTGGGGACACCTGGGAAATAGTGACCATAAAGTAATAACCTTCCAATTATCCTTCAAACGAGAGTTTCTAAAGGGAGGAACAAAAATACCAAACTTCATCTCCTGACGGATATTTCCAATATCCTAGACAGCTGGCCCACACCCTATATCTCGTGGTTTGGACGGAAAAACATTGCGAAGTGTCTCATTTGGCCCAAAGTGACCTATCTGCTCCAGGCCCTTCCAATCCACATCCCCGGGACCTTTTTTACACAATTAAACAGGATTTTCTCTAAATATATTTGGAATGGGAGGAAGCCGAGAATTAAATACTCGATTCTTCAACTACCCCGGAAATGCGGAGGTATTGACATGCCGACACCCCGCCTCTTTATTCAGGCGTTCCATTTAAATAGAATCCTTGATTGGGTTCGTAAACCCGCCCACAAACTATGGGTACCCATTGAGGAAGATATCCTCCTATATCCGCTGAGACATCTGATCTTCTCCTCTCCTACTACTCTTACAAAACTTAAAATTTCTAACACGCTCATATATGAAACTTGTACAATTTGGAACGACGCTACCCTGCGTACCAGATGCGCCCCATTCCCCTCTCCTCTGTGGCAAATCAGAGACCTGCTCTACACTTCTGATCCTGCTACCAATGCCTCGATTCCCAAAGACCTACTGTCTAATAGCACCTTTGTGGACGCAATTATTAGAGATGGCACCATACCTTCTCACGACATCTTGTCTAATCTGTTAAAATGCTCTTCATTACCTCCGTTGCTTTATAATAAAATAGCGTGTTCCCTCAAAGCGCAGATCAAAAACATGGATCTCCACCGGGACTTGACTCCCTTTGAATCCTCCTTAGCCCAAATTAAACCCCGAAAAGGTTATTTCAAATTATTGCAAAATATTAACTACCCCTACGATGCCGGTCACGCATTCTTTTATAAAGGCATGGGAAGAGGATCTCTCCAGAAAATTTTCGGACACTGAAATCCGATCTCTCCTCGAAATGCCGAAACGCACGTCACGTTGCGTGAGAATGCAAGAAAGCGGCTACAAGATTTTAACTAGGTGGCATCTGACGCCGGTACTTTTACACAAATTTAACCCAGGATATGACCCCACTTGCTGGAGGTGCGGCCTACATCCAGGTACTTATTATCATATGTGGTGGATGTGTCCGCGCATTTCACCATATTGGGCGAATATCATAACTCAGATAAACACCATAACTAAAGCACACTTGCCCACAACCCCCGAGATTTGCCTATTTCTTCTCTTTCCGGTTAACCTATCCAAAAATACAATAAAATTGCTGAGACATCTTCTAGCCGCTGCACGCATCCTGATACCCACTCTGTGGAAAGCAGCACATCCACCCACCTTCACCCAGTGGGTAGATAAAGTTGACTCATTATACCGCTTGGAGGAACTTGCCAACTGGGAAACAAAAACACATTGCACTTTTGAACAGATTTGGGCCCCCTGGGCGACATTTCGCCATTTCAACAAATAATTTTACTACATGCAAGGAGTAGGTTCCGGCCCCCCCCCCCCTCCTCCCTCTTCCACCTTCCCCTCCTTTCGTGTCTGTCTCTTCCCCCCCCCCCCTTTTTTATCGTTTACATATTTTATTCTGTATTGTGTATTATGAGGAGATCTGCTGCCTGGGCTCTCATGCTCACGACCCATCGTAATGCTATGTTATTCTCTTGCTGCCCAATAGATGACCTCTTGTTGTTCTCCTTCTTTGTGCTGTTAATCTGTGCTATAATGTGCACCTGTGTATTATCATACTGTATCGAAACTGTTTCTTTATTATAAAATAATAAAAAGAAATTTGAAAAGAAAAAAAATACCAAACTTCAAAAAAGCAAAATTTAGCCAACTAAGCGAGACCATAGACCTAACTAACTGGGACAAAGTCCTCAAAAATAAAAATACAACCATAAAATGGGAGATTTTTAAAAGCATTGTAACATCTAATTGTGAGAGGTACATACCTTATAGGAATAAAAGGCTAAGGAACAATAAGAAACCAATGTGGATAAATGGAACCGTAAAGAAAGCAATAAATGACAAAAAGAAAGCATATAAATCACTAAAACATGAGGGGAGCCAGGAAGCACTGATAAACTATAAGGAAAAAAATAGAATATGTAAAAAACGAATAAAATTTGCCAAACTAGAGGCCGAGAGATTAATTGCCAAAGAGAGTAAAACTAACCCTAAAATGTTCTTCAATTATATAAATAGTAAAAAATATAAATCTTAAGGAGTCGGCCCTCTACATAGCAGAGAGCGACGAGGATAAAGCAAAACTATTAAATATTTTTTTGTCCACTATATTCACTGAGGAAAATAAACTGTCAGATGAAATGCAGAATGTAAAAGTAAATTCCCCATTAAAAGTGCCCTGCCTGACCCAGGAAGAGGTACAACAGCGACTTAAAAAGATTAAAATAGACAAATCGCCAGGACCGGATGGCATACACCCCCGTATCCTAAGGGAATTAAGTGATGTCATAGTCAGACCTTTATTTCTAATATTTACGGACTCTATACTGACAGGGAATGTTCCACAGGATTGGCGCATAGCAAATGTGGTGCCAATATTCAAAAAGGGTCCAAAAACAGAGCCTGGAAATTATAGGCCGGTAAGTTTAACATCTATTATTGGTAAACTGTTTGAAGGGTTTCTAAGAGATGCTATTTTGGAGTATCTCAATGAAAATAAGCAAATAACGCCATATCAGCATGGCTTCATGAGGGATCGGTCATGCCAAACTAATTTAATCAGCTTCTATGAGGAGGTAAGTTCTAGACTTGACAGCGGCGAATCAATGGATGTCATATATCTGGACTTCTCCAAAGCATTGTACACTGTACCTCATAAAAGGTAAGTATATAAAATGAGGATGCTCGGACTGGGAGAAAATGTCTGTATGTGGGTAAGTAACTGGCTGAGTGACAGAAAACAGAGGGTGGTTATTAACGGTAGATACTCAGATTGGGTCACTGTCACTAGTGGGGTACTTAAGGGGTCAGTATTGGGCCCTATTCTCTTCAATATATTTATTAATGATCTTGTAGAAGGCCTGCACAGTAAAATATCTATTTTTGCAGATGACACTAAACTGTGTAAAGTAATTAACACCGAAGAGGACAGTTTTCTGCTACAGGGGGATCTGGATAGATTGGAGGCTTGGGCAGAGAAATGGCAGATGAGGTTTAACACTGATAAATGTAAAGTTATGCACATGGGAAGGAATAATGCAAGTCACCCGTACATATTAAATGGTAAAACACTCGGTAACACTGACATGGAAAAGGATCTAGGAATTTTAATAAACAGCAAATTAAGCTGCAAAAACCAGTGTCAGGCAGCTACTGCCAAGGCCAATAAGATAATGGGTTGCATCAAAAGGGGCATAGATGCCCGTGATGAGAACATAGTCCTACCACTTTACAAATCACTAGTCAGACCACACATGGAGTACTGTGTACAGTTCTGGGCTCTTGTGAACAAGGCAGACATAGCAGAGCTGGAGAGGGTTCAGAGGAGGGCAACTAAAGTAATAACTGGAATGGGGCAACTTACTTTAGAAAAAAGACGACTGAGGGGAGATCTAATAACTATGTATAATTATATCAGGGTCAGTACAGAGATCTGTCCCATCATCTATTTATCCCCAGGACTGTGACTCTGACTGTGACGAGGGGACATCCTCTGCGTCTGGAGGAAAGAAGGTTTGTACACAAACATTGAAAAGGATTCTTCACTGTAAGAGCAGTGAGACTATGGAACTCTGCCTGAGGAGGTGGTGATGGTGAGTACAATAAAGGAATTCAAGAGGGGACTGGATGTATTTCTGGAGTGTAATAATTCTACAGGCTACAGCTACTAGAGAGGGGTCGTTGATCCAGAGAGTTATTCTGATTGCCTGATTGGAGTCGGGAAGGAATTTTTTTCCCCTTAAGTGGGAAAAATTGGCTTCTGCCTCACAGTTTTTTTTTGCCTTCCTCTGGATCAACTTGTAGGAAACAGGCCGAACTGGATGGACAAATGTCTTTTTTCAGTCTTATATACTATGTTACTATGTTACTATGTATAGTAAAAAAGAAATCAGATTATATGGTCAATGTGACTACTATAAATTAGAGGGCTGAACTGGAGAATAATATGCAGTGTAGGAAGTAAACATACAGTATAAAAACAAGATAGAGAATGCCCTGAAGGTAGACATTTTCCCTGTGTGTATGGTATAGAGAGATGACAACAGGTGCACCATCCTGCAGCAAAATACAAAAATTTTTGAAAAGATTTGCTTTGATCCGAATTAAACGGCTGCAGAGAGCCTTTATAGGGGTGTAGAACACTGTGCCTTGCAGCGACACGCATAGGGAGTCTGCTGTGGTAGTGAAATAATACTGTGAATCAGTATGGCATGCAGGTGACAGGGGTCGCTCTTAGAATAACTGCATACTTCACTTATTTGGGCAGTCACGGGGCCAAAACTAACCAAACAACTGAAGTATCAACTCAGCCTTACAGGTCGATGTTAGCATCAAGAAGAAGCGCAGTCCTTTTACACCCTCGTCAGCTGATTCCACATAGATGTCTTCAGAACCTGTTCTATTAAACGCTTATACAAGTAGAGCCCCCCTGACAGAGTGGAGAGGGTGTCAACAGTAAGTTTATGTTAACATCACTGATTAGTTTGCCCTTCCTCTGACCCGTCAGAACAATAACCCACAAAAACGGATCCTGGCTGTGGAGCATCTGCCTTCACTCTGTCAGCATTTGCTCAATAATCCATCAGTATTGCTAATGCCAAAAAAAACAGGAGCGGATCTAAAACAGAGCTGACACATAGTAACATAGTAACATAGTATATAAGACCGAAAAAAGACATTTGTCCATCCAGTTCGGCCTGTTTCCTACAAGTTGATCCAGAGGAAGGCAAAAAACCCCTGTGAGGCAGAAGCCAATTTTCCTCACTTAAGGGGAAAAAAAAATTCCTTCCCGACTCCAATCAGGCAATCAGAATAACTCCCTGGATCAACGACCCCTCTCTAGTAGCTATAGCCTGTAATATTATTACACTCCAGAAATAAATCCAGTCCCCTCTTGAATTCCTTTATTGTACTCACCATCACCACCTCCTCAGGCAGAGAGTTCCATAGTCTCACTGCTCTTACAGTGAAGAATCCTCTTCTATGTTTGTGTACAAACCTTCTTTCCTCCAGACGCAGAGGATGTCCCCTTGTCACAGTCACAGTCCTGGGGATAAATAGATGATGGGACAGATCTCTGTACTGACCCCTGATATATTTATACATAGTTATTAGATCTCCCCTCAGTCGTCTTTTTTCTAAAGTGAATAACCCTAATTTTGATAACCTTTCAGGGTACTGTAGATCCCTCATTCCAGTTATTACTTTAGTTGCCCTCCTCTGAACCCTCTCCAGCTCTGCTATGTCTGTCTTGTTCACAGGAGCCCAGAACTGTACACAGTACTCCATGTGTGGTCTAACCAGTGATTTGTAAAGTGGTAGGACTATGTTCTCATCACAGGCGTCTATGCCCCTTTGATGCAACCCATTATCTTATTGGCCTTTGCAGTAGCTGCCTGACACTGGTTTTTGCAGCTTAATTTGCTGTTTATTAAAATTCCTAGATCCTTTTCCATGTCAGTGTTACCGAGTGTTTTACCATTTAATATGTACGGGTGACTTGCATTATTCCTTCCCATGTGCATAACTTTACATTTGTCAGTGTTAAACCTCATCTGCCATTTTTCTGCCCAAGCCTCCAATCTATCCAGATCCCTCTGTAGCAGAAAACTGTCCTCTTCAGTGTTAATTACTTTACACAGTTTAGTGTCATCTGCAAAAATAGATATTTTACTGTGCAGGCCTTCTACAAGATCATTAATAAATATATTGAAGAGAATAGGGCCCAATACTGACCCCTGAGGTACCCCACTAGTTACAGTGACCCAATCTGAGTATCTACCGTTAATAACCACCCTCTGTTTTCTGTCACTCAGCCAGTTACTTACCCACATACAGACATTTTCTCCCAGTCCGAGCATCCTCATTTTATATACTAACCTTTATGAGGTACGGTGTCAAATGCTTTGGAGAAGTCCAGATATACGACATCCATTGATTCACCGCTGTCAAGTCTAGAACTTACCTCCTCATAGAAGCTGATTAAATTTGTTTGGCATGACCGATCACTCATGAAGCCATGCTGATATGGCGTTATTTGCTTATTTTCATTGAGATACTCCAAAATAGCATCTCTTAGAAACCCTTCAAACAGTTTACCAACAATAGATGTTAAACTTACCGGCCTATAATTTCCAGGCTCTGTTTTTGGACCCTTTTGAATATTGGCACCACATTTGCTATGCGCCAATCCTGTGGAACATTCCCTGTTATTATAGAGTCCGTAAATATCAGAAATAATGGTCTGGCTATGACATCACTTAATTCCCTTAGGATACGGGGGTGTATGCCATCCGGTCCTGGCGATTTGTCTATTTTAATCTTTTTAAGTCGCTGTTGTACTTCTTCCTGGGTCAGACAGGGCACTTTTAATGGGGGATTTACTTTTACATTCTGCATTTCATCTGACAGTTTATTTTCCTCAGTGAATATAGTGGAGAAAAAATATTTAATAGTTTTGCTTTATCCTCGTCGCTCTCTGCAACACCCCCTCATTGCTATGTAGAGGGCCGACTCCTTCAGATTTATATTTTTTACTATTTATATAATTGAAGAACATTTTAGGGTTAGTTTTACTCTCTTTGGCAATTAATCTCTCGGTCTCTAGTTTGGCAAATTTTATTCGTTTTTACATATTCTATTTTTTTCCTTATAGTTTATTAGTGCTTCCTGACTCCCCTCCTGTTTTAGCAATTTATATGCTTTCTTTTTGTCATTTATTGCCTTCTTTACGGTTCCATTTATCCACATTGGTCTCTTATTGTTCCTTAGCCTTTTATTCCTATAAGGTATGTACCTCTCACAATTAGATGTTACAATGCTTTTAAAAATCTCCCATTTTATGGTTGTATTTTTATTTTTGAGGACTTTGTCCCAGTTAGTTAGGCCTATGGCCTCGCTTAGTTGGCTAAATTTTGCTTTTTTGAAGTTTGGTATTTTTGTTCCTCCCTTTAGAAACTCTCGTTTGAAGGATAATTGGAAGGTTATAACTTTATGGTCACTATTTCCCAGGTGTCCCCCAACCTGCACATCTGTTGTTCTATCAGGTCTATTGGTTAATACTAAGTCCAGTATGGCCGTCCCTCTAGTGGGGTCCTGAACCAGTTGGGAAAGGAAATTGTCTTTGGCTATTGCCAAGAACCTGTTTCCTTTATGGGATGTACAGCTTTCAGTTTCCCAGTCTATATCTGGGTAGTTGAAGTCCCCCATGATAACGACTTCATTATGATTTGCCGCCTCGTCTATCTCGTTTAGTAATAGATTTTCTGTGGACTCTGGTATATTAGGTGGTTTATAATACACTCCTATTAGTATTTTATTATTGTTTTTGCTCCATGTATTTCTACCCACAGTGACTCCACATGTTCATGTCCCTCAGAGATGTATTCTCGAATTACAGGATTTAGACACGACTTCACGTAGAGGCAGACCCCTCCACCTCTCCGGTTTTGACGATCCTTTCTAAACAGATTGTAACCTTTTATATTAACTGCCCAGTCATAGCTATCATCCAGCCATGTCTCAGTTATTCCCACTATGTCATAGTCCTCCTCACACATCACTAATTCCAGTTCACCAGTCTTGTTAGTCAGGCTTCTGGCATTAGTATACATACATTTGACAGGTTTATGTGTATTTTTTACCCTACATCTTTCATTCTGAGCTGTTCTAGTCCCCCTTCCATTCCTCCCCCAGACACACTACCTCGCCCCTGGTCTCTATCTGCACTATCTTCCCCTCCTATAATGTAATTACCCTCCCCCAGTCCCTAGTTTAAACACTCCTCCAACCTTCTAGCCATCTTTCTCCCCAACACAGCTGCCCCTTCCCCATTGAGGTGCAGCCCGTCCCTACGGTAGAGCCTGTAGCCAACAGAGAAGTCGGCCCAGTTCTCCATGAACCCGAACCCCTCCTTCCTACACCAGTTCTTGAGCCACTTGTTAACCTCCCTAATCTCCCGCTGCCTTTCTTGTGTGGCTCGTGGTACAGGCAGTATTTCAGAAAATACTACTTTTGAGGTCCTTGCACTAAGCTTTTGACCTAAATCCCTGAAATCATTTTTAAGGACTCTCCACCTTCCTCTAACTTTGTCATTGGTTCCGATATGGACCATGACCGCTGGATCTTCTCCAGCCCCTCCCAGTAATCTGTCAACCCGATCCGCGATGTGTCGAACTCTAGCGCCAGGAAGACAGCACACTGTTCGGCGATCACGATCTTTGTGACAGATTGCCCTATCTGTATCCCATGAATGGAATATTTGCATTTTTTTTGCGTTTTGTACCCACTCCTGCTTTTGGCTACCAAATCATTAGCCAATTCTGATGGGACCATACAGGCCTTACAGCTGCTACACAGACAGGTTCCATTATGCGGCTCATTTTTCCTTCCTTCTGATAGATCAGAAGAAAGGTCAAATAAATGTTGATGTCAGCCAAGCTGAAAGCCAAAATAGTGGACCTGTCATGAAGTGGGGAGGGTGGGAACAGCATGAGAAGTCCACAGAGTGGCCCATTGAAAGGATCTGGAGGTGGAAGCAGCGTGAGGAGGCAACTGAGTGGAACAATGACACAGTCTGGAGTTGGCAGCATCAGGAGAAGGCCACCAAGTGGCACAATGACAGAGTCTCTAGGAGAGGATTGTGGAACATATAAAAACCCATGGGTTGATTGATAAAAAACAGCATGGGTTTACTTCAGGGAGATCGTGTCAAACTAATCTTATTGACTTTTTTGATTGGGTGACTAAAATAATAGATGGCGGAGGTGCAGTAGACATCGCTTATCTGGACTTTAGTAAGGCTTTTGATACTGTCCCGCATAGAAGGCTTATCAAAAAAACTGCAGTCTTTGAGCTTGGGCTCACATATTGTTGAATAGATTAGGCAGTGGCTGAAGGACAGAAAACAGAGGGTTGTAGTCAATGGAGTATATTCAGACCATGGTATTGTTACCAGTGGGGTACCTCAGGGATCTGTTCTGGGACCCATATTGTTTAATATCTTTATCAGCGAAATTGCGGAAGGCCTCAATGGTAAGGTGTGTCTTTTTGCTGATGACACAAAGATTTGTAACAGGGTTGATGTTCCTGGAGGGATACACCAAATGGAAAAGGATTTAGGAAAACTAGAGGAATGGTCAAAAATCTGGCAACTAAAATTTAATGTCGATAAGTGCAAGATAATGCACTTGGGGAGTAAAAACCCAAGAGCTCAATATAAAATCAATGATACAGTACTAACCTCAGTATCTGAGGAAAGGGATTTACGGGTCATTATATCAGACGACCTAAAGGTGGGCAGACAATGTCATAGAGCAGCAGGTAATGCCAGCAGAATGCTTGGGTGTATAGGGAGAGGCATTAACAGTAGAAAGAGGGAGGTGCTCGTGCCGCTCTACAGAGCACTAGTGAGACCTCATTTGGAGTATTGTGTGCAGTACTGGAGACCATATCTGCAGAAGGATATTGAAACTTTGGAGAGAGTTCAGAGAAGAGCTACTAAACTAGTACATGGATTGCAGGACAAAACTTACCAGGAAAGGTTAAAGGACCTTAACATGTATAGCTTGGAAGTAAGAAGAGACAGAGGGGATATGATAGAAACTTTTAAATACATAAAGGGAATCATCACGGTAAAAGAGGAGAGAATATTTAAAAGAAAAAAAACTGCTACAAGAGGACATAGTTTTAAATTAGAGGGGCAAAGGTTTAAAAGTAATATCAGGAAGTATTACTTTACTGAGAGAGTAGTGGACGCATGGAATAGCCTTCCTGCAGAAGTGGTAGCTGCAAATACAGTGAAGGAGTTTAAGCATGCATGGGATAGGCATAAGGCCATCCTTCATATAAGATAGGGCCAGGGGCTATTCATAGTATTCAGTATATTGGGCAGACTAGATGGGCCAAATGGTTCTTATCTGCCGACACTTTCTATGTTTCTATGTTTCTATGTCTGGAGTTGGCAGTAGTATGAGGAGGCCACCGAGTGGCACAATGACAGAGTCTGGAGTTGGCAGCAGTATGAGGAGGCCACCAAGTGGCACAATGACACAGTCTGGAGTTGGTAGCACAAGGAGAAGGCCACCAAGTGGCACAATGACAGAGTGTGAAGATGGCAGCAGTATGTGGAGGCCACCGAGTGGCACAATGACAGAGTCTGGAGGTGGCAGCAGCATGAGGAGGCTACAGAGGTTAAGGTATCCAGCTCACCTGCTTATGTATGCAATCATTCAGCGACCCATTGAACAGCACACAGATTTCAGAGATAAGATTCCAGTTGAAGCCAATGTAAAAAGACAAATCCAGCATTTTCAAATTCTTTTAAATTTTTCTGGTTCCTTTATTGATTACGGTACAAAAGTTCATGCGTGCAACAGGAAAAACCTCCTTCTGTGGATCTGCAGTTGGTCTACGTATTTCGAGCACCTGCTCTTAATCATAACTCCGTGTTAGACATTGACTCACTTAGTTTTAAAGGCACCTGGAATCTAAGCTCCTCCTCAGGGGAGGAGAAAAAGGCCCAGGTGTATGGTGATTTATACTAATAAGCTTAGTCACAGACGAACATGGTAACTGCTTAAATTACAAATATGTGCTACCCATGTGATGCCAAAAAAATATAAAAAGTTATATAACATGCTAAAAACAATCTTTTAGACAAATCTTTGCCAAAATAAAAATAAAAATATTGCAAGAAGCGATTTACATAAAATCGCAACATGTGAACACACATTTAGCAATCGTCAAAAACGGCTGAGCATACATGTTAAGAGAAATTGTGGAAAGGTTAAGAGAGTAATACTTCTAATAAAAGTACATCAATTCATTTTTATAATTCATTTCATTTGGATATCGTGTTTTTAAACGGAAAGTCCTATAAGCTTCCCTTTGTATGACCTTTCTCTCAATATCCCCTCCTCTTGGTAAGGCTTTAACTCTTTCTACAATGAAGTGTTTTGCTGCTCCCGATACATTTAAGCTGGATAGATTTGTGACATAATTAAGATGCTCTAAATTTCTATTTTTTAGCTTCCTGGTAGTGCTTCCCACATATAAGTCACATTGTATGCATTTAATAACATAGACTACGTTCGTGCTATTGCAATTAATATATGATTTAATGACAAAGCTGAAACTGTGGTCTGTGTCTTGGAAAGTTTTAGTTGGAATTACATATTTACATTGTTTTGCAGGGATGTCCTCTGCAGTGGACAAAACCCACATGGTTCAACCATGTGCGGCTATTGCCGGCTACATTTGAACTAAAGAGAGACGGTGACAAGACAGGGGCAAGTGTGGACGATTTTCTTGGTACTATTCGGATTCCACCCTTCAACAGATCATGAATTTGTTCATATGACTATATGTCAACACCATAGTGGGAATTTTTGTATTTTTGGGTTCCCTTTTTTTATTTAATAAATCATTGCGATTTGTTTATGTGCAATCGCTTTTCCTCGTGAAATCATCAACAAGGGACAACCTCAGTCCCGAAGTCGAGCAGAAATAGTCTTGCATTCGCAACCGAAGGTTTCCTCATTGCTGCAGTTTCTTCTGGCCCTAGTAAATTCTCCCACTGGTATGGATTTAATTGTATGTGCTGGATGATGGCTATTTGCTTTCAAAATCGTATTACCCGATATGGGGGCAAAGTTCTCCCCATTTTTGTCGAATTTGGTCATGTCATATTGGGAGGAACATTACATCTTTGTCCCCACTAACCCCTTCATAAAACAGAATGGTATGGCAGGTACATTGATGACTTGCTCCTAATCTGGAGTGGCGATGTGCCTGCCATATGCTCTCTGGTAGAATATCTAAATGATAACCCATATAATCTAAAATTCACTTATTTTCTTGATAATGTTTTGATGCGTAAGACTGAAGTACTGAGACATCTACTTATCGCAAACCCACATCGGGTAATATAATTTTGAAAGCAAATAGCCATCGTCGAGCACATACAATTAAATCCATACCAGTGGAAGAATTTACTAGGGCCAGAAGAAACTGTAGCAATGAGGAAACCTTCGGTCGCGAATGCGATACTATTTCTGATCGACTTCGGGACCGAGATTATCACTTGTGGATGATTTCACAAGGAAAAGCGATTGCATATAAAAAAATTACAGCCTCTAAACGCTTCCTGTAGGTTCCAATGAGAGTCTGGATTCTGGTTGAAGGTATTTTGGACCATTCCTCTTTACAAAACATCTTTAGTTCATTTAGGTTTAATGGCTTCCGAGAATGGACAGCTCTCTTTAAGTCACACCACAGATTTTCAATTATATTCAGGTCTGGGGACTGAGATGGCCATTCCAGAATGTTGTACTTGTTCCTCTGCATAAATGCCTTAGTGGATTTTGAGCAGTGTTTAGGGTCGTTGTCTTGTTGAGAGATCCAGCCCCGGCACAGCTTCAGCTTTGTCACTGATTCCTGGACATTGGTCTCCAGAATCTGCTGATACTGAGTGGAATCCATGTGTCCCTCAACTTTGACTCCCAGTCCCAGATTCCCAGTCCCTGCACTGGCCACACAGCCCCACAGCAAAATTTTGGAGGAGGTGATTTTTTGTCATTATTTTCATTCATCATATGGGTTAAGTACATTCATATTTTAACCTTAAAGGTGTTTTGGGACTTTATGCCTATGATGTTTATTTTTTGTTTGTTTTTAATATGTAGATAGGGAGTGATTTAAATTTTCATATATTTTATTAAACTTTTATACACATATTAAGTTTCCTTAGAGGACTTGAACATGTGATCATTTGATTGCTTCTCCACTATACTGCAATAAATTACCATTGCAGTCTATGGGGGTGCAGTGCTCCCATGCAGGGGTGTAACGATCGCGGTCGCAGAGGGTGCAACCGTGACCAGGCCCGGCGGGGGGGAGGCTTGCAACCCCACAAGTGCTTGAGGCGGCAGACCCTCTTTACTGCCTGTAAAGTTTTCAATAATAATCAGTAGCGCGGCGCCTGTGATGGTAGCGGTGGGTTAGTACCCCAAGCAGGCCGCATGTGTTTTTTTTTCAAGTGCAGAAGTACGGTGGCAGCGGGCTCTCCCCTCCAGTCCCCTCCACTTCCCTATTATTGCGGCCGGCTATGTGATCTTGTGGAACCCTGACCTCCCGTGGTGGGTCTCGCGGGATCATACCTGGAATGACAGCAGCGGTGCCCCACAGCACGATTCAAATTAGAGTGAGTGACAGTCACGGGCAGAGGCTGAGCGCCGACCAAGCATCAGAGGCAGAGGCTGAGCGAGCGAGGCAGTGAGCGGACTAATACTTGATTAAAGCTTACTACAACTAGTAGGTAATATTTATTAATTTTCTGTGGCACATACTTATTTCAGGCCAAGGGAGGGATTTATGGATGGATCTGACTGGATGGCATAGCACGGATGGATCTGGATGGCAATAATGTGTGAAATCAGGGTGGGGGGGGGGCAGATTAATGTGGAACATCAGTGGACGGCAATAATTGATGTCTGGGGGTGCGGGGTGGGGATGGATTAACAGTGGACAGCAATAAATTATTGCCATCCACTGATCATCCATCTGCCCCACCCCCGCCCTGATTTCAGACAACCCATCATTGCCGTGTCATCCGTCCACTGATGATCCATCCATCAGAAACAGCCCCGGCCTGATTTCAGACATCATTATTGCCTTCTGCTGATGATCCATCCGCCCCACTCCCGTCCTGATTTCAGACATCATTATTGCCGTCCACTGATGGTCCATCCATACAACCGCCCCCTGAATTCAGACATTATTATTGCCATTGTCTGAATGGTAACAATAAAATAAAATTAAACCCCTACCTCTTTTATTTAATATTCGACTATAACACATTCAAACCTAGAGTGGGCAGAGGCTTGGGAGTTGGCAGAGGCTTGGAGATAGGTGGGCAGAGGCTTACTAGGCTCGCGGTGGGGGGGGCCCAATTCAAAGTTTGCCCTGGGGCCCATATAACTCTAGTTATGCCACTGCTCCCATGGTTAACCCCTCAGATGCTGCGGTCAACTGCAACCATGGCATCTGAGTGGTTAAATGTCCAGGTGTCTGCAGTGTCAAACAACAGAAACGCAGCAGCTATGGTGCCTGCTTAGCTTCTGACCGAGCACCATGGGTTAAATGGGCCTGAAAGTACTGCTTACTGGAGAGCAAAAGATCTAGTATATAGATATACAGTATACAATATATAGATAGATATGAGAGAAATAAATATATACCGTATTTTTCACTTTCTACGCACCTGATAATATTTTGAACCAAAAGGTGTGCTAATTTTTTTTTATAACATAACAGAAAAATAATTCACACTGTTATGAGGGATCTATTGCTCACTCACTCTTATGGAGGGAATCTGGGAATGACGTACTGTTATGGGGGGATGTGTGGATGACACTCTGTTATGGGGGATCTGTGGATGACACACTGTTATGGGGGATCTGTGGATGACACACTGTTATGGGGGGATGTGTGGATGACACTCTGTTATGGGGGATCTGTGGATGACACACTGTTATGGGGGATCTGTGGATGACACACTGTTATGGGGGATCTGTGGATGACATACTGTTATGGGGGATCTGTGGATGACACACTGTTATGGGGGATCTGTGGATGACACACTGTTATGGGGGATCTGTGGATGACACACTGTTATGGGGGATCTGTGGATGACACACTGTTATGGGGGAACTGTGGGTGACACACTGTTTTGGGGGATCTGTGGGTGACACACTGTTATGGGGGATCTGTGGGTGACACACTGTTTTGGGGGATCTGTGGATGACACACTGGTATGGGGGATCTGTGGATGAAACACTGTTATGGGGAATCTGTGGATGACACACTGTTATGGGGAATCTGTGGATGACACACTGTTATGGGGGGAACTGTGGAGGACACATTGTTATGGGGGGAACTGTGGATGACACACTGTTATGGGGAATCTGTGGATGACACACTGTTATGGGGGATCTGTGGATGACACACTGTTATGGGGGATCTGTGTCTGACACACTGTTATGGGGGCATCTGTGGATGACACACTGTTATGGGGGATCTGTGGATGACGCACTGTCATGTGTCTATACCTCCCCTCATCCTTAAGAATGCATCCTGGTCCTACAATACATGGATGCATTCTTAAGGCCTCTTTCACACGGGCGTCACGTGTGAGGGCCGGATAGAATGCGGGCACGTGGCGGGGAAATTGTGCGAGTGCGCACGCAATTTCAGTCAGTTTTGACTGCGATTGCGTTGCATTGTTAATTTTTTTCCACGTAAGTGCAATGCATTTTGCACACGCGTGAGAAAAAACAGAATGTGGTACCCAGACCCGAACCCGGACTTCTTCACTGAAGTTCGGGTTTGGGATCAGTGTTCTGTATATTTTATTATTTTCCATTATAACATGGTTATAATGGAAATAATAGCATTCTTTAATTTAGAATGCTAAGTAAAAGATCCATTGTGGGGTTAAAAATAAATAAAAGAATTTAACTCACCTCATCCACTTGATCGCGCAGCCGGGCTCACGTGGTGAACATGATGACGTCATCGAAGGTCCTTCTCCAGCCAGGTGCTGCAAGAAGAAGAAAGAAGACGAGCCCGGCTGCGCGATCAAGTGGATGAGGTGAGTTAAATTTTTATTTTAAACCCCACAATGGATCTTTTACTTAGCATTCTGAATTAACCACCTCAGCCCCCCTAGCTTAAACACCCTTAATGACCAGACCACTTTTTACAATTCTGCAATACACTACTTTCACCGTTTATTGCTCCGTCATACAACTTACCACACAATTTTGCCTCCTTTTCTTGTCACTAATAGCTTTCATTTGGTGGTATTTCATTGTTGCTGACATTTTTACTTTTTTTGATATTAATAAAAATGTAACTACATTTTTGCAAAAAAAAAAAACTAAATTTCTATATAAAATTTTCTATAAATTTATTGTTCTACATGTCTTTGACCATTTTAGAAAGAAGACACCCCAAAGTATTCGCGGAGGGGCAAGGTGAGTTCATGTATCATTTCATTTTTCTTTTTTTCTGAAGCTCTGTTTATTAATTTTTTGCGGCAAAATACAAATGTAACAGTATGACAAAAAACAAAAACAGATGCATAAAAAGCCAAGAAAACACAGTGAGAAACAGTATCATAATCACTCAAGAACAGAAACAAACCACAAACCCCCCCCACCCAACAGTTTGTGCGAACCATAACAAATGGAGATATGCTGCACATTTCATTTTTTTTCCACAAGTTAGCGGAAAATGACACTTTCTGAGGAAAAAAATAAAAATAAATAAAGTTTCCATTTCTGCTAACTTCTGGCAAAAAAAATAAAAAATCTCCCACGGACTCACTATGCCCCTCAGTGAATACCTTGGGGTGTCTACTTTCCGAAATGGGGTCATTTGTGGTGTGTTTACTGTTCTGGCATTTTGGGCGGGGCTAAATTGTGAGCAGCCCTGTAAAGCCTAAAGGTACTCGTTGGACTTTATGCCCCTTTACGCACCTAGGCTGCAAAAATGTGGTGCACATGTGGTATCGCCATACTCAGAAGAAGTAGGGCAATGTGTTTTGGGGTGTATTTTTACATATACCCATGCTGGGTGAGAAAAATATCTCTGTAAACTGACAACTTTGTATAAAAAAAATGAAAAAGTTGTCATTTACAGAGATAATTCTCACACCCAGCATGGATATATGTAAAAATACACCCCAAAACACATTGCCCTACTTCTCCTGAGTACGGCGATACCACATGAGTGACACTTTTTTGCAGCCAAGATGCACAAAGGGGCCCTAATTCTAATGAGTACCTTTAGGATTTCACAGGGCATTTTTACGCATTTGGATTCCAGACTTCTTCTCACGCTTTAGAGACCCCTAAAATGCCAGGGCAGTATAAATACCCCAGAAGTGACCCCATTTTAGAAAGTAGACACCCCAAGGTATTCCGTGAGGGGTATGGCGAGTTCATGTAAAAAAAAAATGTTTGTCACAAGTTAGTGGAATATGAGACTTTGTAAGAAAAAAAAAAAAAAAGCAATTTCCGCTAACTTGTGCCAAAAAAAAAAATCTTCTATGAACTCGCCGTGCAGTAGAGAAAAAAATGAAGCTCAAGAGAGGTGGTAAGCAGACAGCACCCCCTACACTTTGCAAGTACCATGCGCCCTGTACCTCCTCATTGTCTAGCAGCACAGCTGCTGGCTTAAAAGATAGGTGGAGCTCCTGAGTCTATCGCTCCTGCAAGGTTAATTAGCTGGCCCAGACACTGCAGTTTAAAATGCAGCTGTTCAGCTGTCCGCCCGCTCGCTTCCATGGACATTCAGCTGAACAGAAGCACTGAAGGAGGGGCCCCTTAGGGGATGGAGGGCCTGCCCTTCAGAAACAGATGATGAATGCCACACAACTCCAGGCACATTTAAGTGAGGTGAAAGGCACCCAAGTGTCACATCAGACCATTTGAAACCATTTACATCAGCGTGGTCTGTATGCTAGACGACCTGCAAGGGTACCTGACCACATCATGTCAACGCCTTGCATGGGCCAGGGAGCATCTATGCTGGATGAGGGACCAGTGGGCCTCAGTGCTATTCACTGATGAAAGTAGATTCACGCTGAGCAGAAATGATGGCCACCAACAATGTTGGAGATGTCAAGGAGAGCGCTATGCATCAGCCACTGTTGTTGTCACCAAACGAGCTTTTGGTGGTGGTGGTGGTGTTACAGTGTGGGCAGGTGTGTCTAGTCAGTACAGAACTGCCCTACACTTTGTGAATGGTATAGTGACAAGCCCATATTACTTGAATAATATCAGTAATCCAGTCATTGTGCCTCTACATGAACAACACAGTCATAATTTCATCTGCATGGATGACAACGCGCCAGCACATCGAGGTTGCATCATTAGGAAATGGCTGCTGGAGACTAGAGTACCTGAAATGGAGTGGTCTGCACTTCCTTCAGACCTGAATCCCATTGAAAACCTATGGGATCAGCTGAGTTTCCATGTAGAGACTCGTAACTCTGTACTCCAGAACCTCAATGACCTGAGGGACGCTCTTCAAGAAGAGTAGGATGCCATGCCTCAGCAGACAATAAGCTGACTTGTGAACAGCATGAGACGTCATTGTCAAGCTGTAATTGATGCTTAAGGCCACATGACAAGTTATTGAGACATTGACATTTTTTGTGGGGGTATACCCATCACTGGTGTTTGCTTTTGCAACATTTTAAAAAATCCAGGTTTTAATGCAAGTAACAAGCGACCAATGATCACAGTGTGGCCCCAGCCAAACAGCAAAAACAGTCTTCATAACTAAGAAGTCCATTGCAAAATGCACATTTGAAGTCCTTTAATTACTTTAGATTGGCAAACTCTTAAGAGTAACACAACTTGGCGTTAGTATTTTCTTTGTCATATAGCAACTACTATGATTTCGCAGGATCTTGCTTAACATTTCAAATATCTAACTTATGCAACATTCACACGAACGTATTTTGCTTCCGTGTCAGTTCTATTTTATTTGCAGATTGGATGAGAACCCATTCATTTCAATGGGTCCCCAAAAAATGCGGACAGCACACTGTGTGCTATCAGCATCCATATGTCCATTCCGTAGCCCCGCAAAAAATATAGAACATGTCCTATTCTTGTTTGTTTTGCAGACAAGGAAAGGCATTGTTAAAATGGATCCGCAAAAGAAAAACCGGATGCAAAACGGATGTCACACAGACGTCATCCATATTTTTTGCGGATCCTCATTTTGCGGACCGCAAAATACATACGGTTGTGTGAATGTAACCTTAGTGGTAATTTTGCATTTATGTATAAGCAGTTTATTGATCTGAAACTAGTCCACTTTTGTGATTGTTAAAGTAATAAGGTGTAAGCTTTGATATTTACCACAATGTTTGCTTAAGGCAGTAAAGACAGTATCAGTAAGATAAAACAATTTCCTACTCACCTGATGCTTTAAAAACCACTTCCTCTGTAAACCAAGTGTATGTACAATGTAAAGCTGCAACAGGAAACCATCTGCAGTCCTATGTTCTCCAATTGACACGATTAAAGAGAACCTGTCATCAACTTTATGCAGCCCATACTAACGGCAGCATAAAGTAGAGACAGGTGAGTTGATTTCAGCGGTCTGTCATTTATAAGTTAAAAGTATGGCTACTTTCACACTGGCGTCTTGTGCGGATCCGTCATGTATCTGCACAGACGGATCCGCACTGATAATACAACCGCATGCATCCGTTCAAAATGGATCCGTTTGTATTATCATGAACATAGGCAAAACGGATTCGTCTTGAACACCATTGAAAGTCAATAGGGGATGGATCCGTTTTCTGTTGTGTCATATTGTGTCATTGAAAACGGATCCGTCCCCATTGACTTACATTGTATGTCAGGACGGATCCGTTTGGCTCAGTTCCATCAGACGGACACCAAAACGCTGCAAGCAGCGTTTTGGTGTCCGCCTCCAGAGCGGAATGGAGACTGAACGGAGCCAAACTGATGCATTCTGAACGGATCCTTATCCATTCAGAATGCATTGGGGCAAAACTGATGCGTTTTGGACCGCTTGTGAGAGCCCTGAAACGGATCTCACAAGCGGACCCAAAAACGCCAGTGTGAAAGTAGCCTAAGTGGTTGCCGAGAACCAACATCACAATCACTGCAGTCTTTTACCTAGTTTTCTCCCTTTCTCTCTAGGAGAGAACTGCCAGTCATCAGCAGATGGGCGGGGAGATCAGGAGATTATGGATAACCATCACTCTTCTCAGGTAGATGTGACTCTTTTCCAGGCCCGGGCTGCAATGATTATGATGCTGGTTCTCAGCAACCACTTACTTTTAGCTCATGAGTGACACACCGCTGAAATCAGCATTTCTGTCACTATTTTATGCTGCCCTCAGTGAGGTCAACATAAAGTTGATGACAGGTTCGCTTTAATGATCATTATCACCAGGGGAATACTCTACAATTTGTATGTCGATGTAAAAAAATAAATACCAGAGCAACACAACATACAGTATATTTACTTTTGGGGAAAATAATAATATCCACATGACGAAATCAATAGGACTTCATAGAAGAAATGTTTTATTAATTATCTGACAGTACTTTCATGGGTAATGTAGGAGCCAAAGAACAACACTGTGGAGAGGAGCTTCTCTACATGCCTGCAGGACTGCACTGTCCATGCAATCTTAGCACATTGAATCAGATTCAGCCTTTTTAGATTGCAAGGGGTGGCAAATTAACAAAAAGATACTACTCCCTCAACATGTGTGAATTTTACAGTTTCCCCCCAAATTTACTTTGCACAGAACCATATTGTTTCTGATTTGGTTCTACGCCAATTTGAGCAAAACTACTGTGTTTGCTGCAATTTTGCACAAACCCCTTCAACCACAACTAGAATGGTTACAGGACTTTTGATGACATCATTGTTGCCGAACAAACCATCCAGTCACCACAAAGGAAGAGAAGGACTGTAAATGCATGAGTGCACTGTGTGTATGTGGTGCTTGTGTAGTGTAGGTTCTGGTTGGAGGTCTGACTTAATTCTGGAGTCTTGTCTGGGGTCTGAATTTATTTAGAGGACTGGTTTGGGGTCTGACACAGGGAGAGTGCTGCTAATTTATCGGACACTGCTTATATGTAAACTGCTTGGTACTGCTGTATAATGTCGTCTGATACTGCTGCTGCTTCTGAGGGTGTGCTACAGAGAGTTAAGGGGCATGATCCCCTATGTCTCCAGTGCCAGCTCAGAAAATGTGATCTCATCAGAGGTCTGAATTTATTTTGGGGTCTTAACTGTAGTTCGTAATAATTAAGGGGGTTGGGTTGGGATTTTATTCATTTAGCAGTCTAATCTGGAGTATTTGTTTAGGGGTCATGTATGGGATCAGAATTAATTTTGGGGTTTGGTCTGGGGTCTGAATATATCTGGCAGTTTGGTAAGAGGCATGTAGTTTGTATTTAGGGGTTTGGTTTGATGCCTGAATTAGTTTGGGGTTCTGGTCAGCAGTGTGAATTAATTTTAACATCTGGTATGGGATCTGAATTTATTTTGAGGTTTCCTTCATCTCATGCCATATCAAGCATTTTCTACTCATGTGTCTGATAGTGTGTGGACCATACTGGGTGTGGTACTTTGGCAAAAGTTATGTTCTATACTGCTACTTGGCTGCTCCCCTCAAAATAACTTTGACATAAATCTGGTAATTCCTGGCATTCAAAAGTTTCTCTACCATTCAGCTTAAAAGTTTATTGAAACAGGAGCCAGATCACTAAAACATAGAGAAGCAAGATTATAACAGGATAGGGTTCAATTCAATAATCTCTAATTATGATGATTTTAGGGGTTGGCAGTTGGTTAAAACAGCAGGATGAAGAGTTTGTGTTGTTAGAAAAGAGCAAAGATTAGTGGAGGTCAAAGACATCTTGGTGGTAAATTCTGTGAAGGTGAATCCTGTTCAGAAGCAGTCGTCATGACAGTTTGCTCCAAACAGAGAAAATAAGAAGAAGAGAGAACAGCAATCAAAGAACATATCACATGTGAGTCTCTGCCTCTGATTCTAATTTATAATGAATCCACTGTACTGTCTGAAGTGGTATCATGGGAGATATCATTTTTGGAAAATATCAACTCCAAGCATATCCTCACCATTGTTCAGACTAGGCTGAGCTCACACTTCAGTTATTTGGTCAGTTATTTCCATCAGAATTCTGTGATAACTCAGTTCACCTTCCTGGAGCCCATACATTTTAATACTTCGCTCTTCCCTAGTCCTGAGCTTTAATCTAGTTCCTTGTTTATTTACTGGGTTTGATCTGTATCTGTATTTATGAACTGAGCTTAATTTTACTACTGAATGTATTTGCTCTGCTTAAATCTGATACATATTTTGTATGTGCTTTCAATTTCACAGTATAGGCCATATTGGTAAGGAGCAAAACTCCATCCTCATGTGATTTAAATAAAGTTATGTCTGGTGTATTACTTCAGACAATGATTAAGAAACCAGCAAGTTTTTGGGTTATGTGCAGCACCTATGTTTTAATGGATTGAAATAAAACACAGTTTTTAATGGAACAAACAGCAAGTGCTGGATGAAACATTCTGTATTGGACTGTGGGTGTGGACCCACTGTGCCAACCAACCAATTTGACTAAACCTAAGAGCATTGTCCTGATTGTTTGCTGGTATTCACCCTTTAACCCCTATACAGGGATCTGGACTTCGCTGCAGGGAACCAACCAGACCCTCTACTGGAACAGTCCTGGTGTAGTTGACAGCTAACCAAAGGGGTCAGAGACACTGGTGCAAAGTACCAAGGATTCAGGCACAAGTCATAGTCTCAACACAATACAAAATTATGGCAGGCTGAGTATGTGCATATTCCAGATAGGATAGCAATTCCAAAGTCGGGACAGGCTGAGTACGTACAAAGGACACATTTATTAAGACCGGCGTTTTAGACATCAGTCTTATTAATGCACTAAGCCAGAGGTGAATCCACTAGCTGGCCTCTCCTAACTTCGCCGCATCCAGTGCCAGATTCCATGCTGCCTTACATTTAGAACATTTTGTACGCTAAAAATGCCTAAAGGCGTATAAAATGAATATATCTGGCAGTTTGGTAAGAGGCATGTAGTTTGTATTTAGGGGTTTGGTTTGATGCCTGAATTAGTTTGGGGTTCTGGTCAGCAGTGTGAATTAATTTTAACATCTGGTATGGGATCTGAATTTATTTTGAGGTTTCCTTCATCTCATGCCATATCAAGCATTTTCTACTCATGTGTCTGATAGTGTGTGGACCATACTGGGTGTGGTACTTTGGCAAAAGTTATGTTCTATACTGCTACTTGGCTGCTCCCCTCAAAATAACTTTGACATAAATCTGGTAATTCCTGGCATTCAAAAGTTTCTCTACCATTCAGCTTAAAAGTTTATTGAAACAGGAGCCAGATCACTAAAACATAGAGAAGCAAGATTATAACAGGATAGGGTTCAATTCAATAATCTCTAATTATGATGATTTTAGGGGTTGGCAGTTGGTTAAAACAGCAGGATGAAGAGTTTGTGTTGTTAGAAAAGAGCAAAGATTAGTGGAGGTCAAAGACATCTTGGTGGTAAATTCTGTGAAGGTGAATCCTGTTCAGAAGCAGTCGTCATGACAGTTTGCTCCAAACAGAGAAAATAAGAAGAAGAGAGAACAGCAATCAAAGAACATATCACATGTGAGTCTCTGCCTCTGATTCTAATTTATAATGAATCCACTGTACTGTCTGAAGTGGTATCATGGGAGATATCATTTTTGGAAAATATCAACTCCAAGCATATCCTCACCATTGTTCAGACTAGGCTGAGCTCACACTTCAGTTATTTGGTCAGTTATTTCCATCAGAATTCTGTGATAACTCAGTTCACCTTCCTGGAGCCCATACATTTTAATACTTCGCTCTTCCCTAGTCCTGAGCTTTAATCTAGTTCCTTGTTTATTTACTGGGTTTGATCTGTATCTGTATTTATGAACTGAGCTTAATTTTACTACTGAATGTATTTGCTCTGCTTAAATCTGATACATATTTTGTATGTGCTTTCAATTTCACAGTATAGGCCATATTGGTAAGGAGCAAAACTCCATCCTCATGTGATTTAAATAAAGTTATGTCTGGTGTATTACTTCAGACAATGATTAAGAAACCAGCAAGTTTTTGGGTTATGTGCAGCACCTATGTTTTAATGGATTGAAATAAAACACAGTTTTTAATGGAACAAACAGCAAGTGCTGGATGAAACATTCTGTATTGGACTGTGGGTGTGGACCCACTGTGCCAACCAACCAATTTGACTAAACCTAAGAGCATTGTCCTGATTGTTTGCTGGTATTCACCCTTTAACCCCTATACAGGGATCTGGACTTCGCTGCAGGGAACCAACCAGACCCCTCTACTGGAACAGTCCTGGTGTAGTTGACAGCTAACCAAAGGGGGTCAGAGACACTGGTGCAAAGTACCAAGGATTCAGGCACAAGTCATAGTCTCAACACAATACAAAATTATGGCAGGCTGAGTATGTGCATATTCCAGATAGGATAGCAATTCCAAAGTCGGGACAGGCTGAGTACGTACAAAGGGACACATTTATTAAGACCGGCGTTTTAGACATCAGTCTTATTAATGCACTAAGCCAGAGGTGAATCCACTAGCTGGCCTCTCCTAACTTCGCCGCATCCAGTGCCAGATTCCATGCTGCCTTACATTTAGAACATTTTGTACGCCAAAAATGCCTAAAGGCGTATAAAATAGTCAATGAGACGTTCCCTTCCCCACCCACACCACTTAGTTAGGCCTCTGATCGGGTCCTGTAGGGTGCGTGCATACTCCATGCCCGTTAAAGGGCCAACATGAATGCACACCAATCTGCACCAGCCTAAGTCTGGACAGATCAGTGTACTGAGAGCATGTTTCCCTAGAAAGAGGAACCTGAGCAATAGGTTATCTAGCTTGCCCATGTAATGAACTCTGCCTATTTCCTGACTCTGACCGTCTGCTTTCCGACCAGACCACCTGATTACAGTACTGACTCTTTGCTGCCTGCCCTGACCCTGCACTTGTTTTACAGATCCATACCTACTCTGCCTGCCCTGACTTTGGTCTCTTCCTGACCAAACACCAATGCACCAAGCACACAGAGACTTCTTCAAGAGTTAGCAGCCTGGTAGCTCCCCTGCAGCGAAAACCAGATCCCTGTATAAAAACCAGCGGACTTCCAGGATAACTACCTTAGGATTAGCCAACAGTCAAACCTGTTGGTTGGTGCAATGGTTTCACACTCACTGCTCGTAACACTAAGCAGCAACTGAGCAAATACTAGCAACTAACACAGTAATCATATTTCATTTTTTCTGATGTTGTCCTAATTCATAAAGCAGGAAGGTTGGCATGCTTATGTTTATGTCACGAAAATGTAAAATTACAGGGTCCAAAAATATAGCTTTGTGTTCAAAGTTGTGTGAAATTGCCATTGGTACGTTATAATAAAGATAGCTAAACCATATTATCCTGAGTAAACATGCTACATTAACCCTTTCAAGCCCGGAGGTTGTATTTTTTGCGTTTTCGTTTTGTGCTCCCTGCCTTCCCAGAGCCATAAACACTAACAATAGCTGATCTCAGGGAGACCAACTACAAAAAACACTGCAGAGCCTCACTTAAGAGTCTCAACACAGCAATCCGAAGTGCAAAGCTCCCTGGGAAACAGGAATATGCAAAATAAATGTGGAGCCCCAGTTATGGGTCTACAACACAATGGAAGCCAGATATCCCTCAAAGGAAGGAAAACCAAGCAAAGGGGTGTCTCCATTACAGAGATCACCAAATCCACCATATTAAGTGGCCCCTATGTCAAGATCCCGCTTTTTTACAAGCTTTAAGGATATGACGGGGAAAACCTAAGCCAGGTATCCATCCACAGACAGCTGTTTCGGGGTGTTGCCCCTCATCAGTGTGGAGCAGGATTCTGGCTAACCGGGAGCAATGCCTCGGAGACTACACAAACACAACAATAGCTGATCTCAGGGAGACCAACTACAAAAAACACTGCGGAGCCTCACTTGAGTCTCAACACAGCAATCCGAAGTGCAAAGCTCCATGGGAAACAGGAATATGCAAAATAAATGTGGAGCCCCAGTTATGGGTCTACAACACAATGAAAGCCAGATATCCCTCAAAGGAAGAAAAACCAAGCAAAGGGGTGTCTCCATTACAGAGATCACCAAATCCACCATATTAAGTAGCCCCTATGTCAAGATCCCACTTTTTTACAAGCTTTAAGGATATGACGGGGAAAACCTAAGCCAGGTATCCAGCCACAGACAGCTGTTTCGGGGTGTTGCCCCCTCATCAGTGCGGAGCAGGATTCTGGCTAACCGGGAGCAATGCCTCGGAGACTACACAAACACAACAATAGCTGATCTCAGGGAGACCAACTACAAAAAACACTGCGGAGCCTCACTTAAGAGTCTCAACACAGCAATCCGAAGTGCAAAGCTCCCTGGGAAACAGGAATATGCAAAATAAATGTGGAGCCCCAGTTATGGGTCTACAACACAATGAAAGCCAGATATCCCTCAAAGGAAGGAAAACCAAGCAAAGGGGTGTCTCCATTACAGAGATCACCAAATCCACCATATTATGTAGTTGGTCTCCCTGAGATCAGCTATTGTTGTGTTTGTGTAGTCTCCGAGGCATTGCTCCCGGTTAGCCAGAATCCTGCTCCACACTGCTGAGGGGCAACACCCCGAAACAGCTGTCTGTGGCTGGATACCTGGCTTAGGTTTTCCCCGTCATATCCTTAAAGCTTGTAAAAAAGCGGGATCTTGACATAGAGGCCACTTAATATGGTGGATTTGGTGATCTCTGTAATGGAGACACCCCTTTGCTTGGTTTTCCTTCCTTTGAGGGATATCTGGCTTTCATTGTGTTGTAGACCCATAACTGGGGCTCCATATTTATTTTGCATATTCCCAGAGCCATAACTTTTTTTATTTGTCTGCTCAATTAGCCATATAACTGCTAGTTTTTTGCGGAACAACTTGTACTTTCCAACGCCACCATTTAATATCGCATATAATGTAGTGGGAAGCGGTAAAAAAATTCAAAATCGGGTGAAATTGCAAAAAAAAAATTCCACCACAGTTTTGCGGGTTTTTTATTTATGACGTTCGATGTGTGGTAAAACTGACCAGTTACTTTTATTTTAAAGGTCATTATGAATCCGGCGATACCTTATATGTATAGTTTTTCTTTCGTTTTAACAGTGATAAAAATATTAAAAAGTGGGGAAAAAAATCTTTTTGTCGCCATATTTTGACCCCTATAACTTTTTTGTAATTATGTGTATGGAGCTCCTTTTATTGCGGGGCGATCTGAACTTTTCATTGATACCATTCTTGGGTGTGTATGACTTTTTGATCACTCTTTATTTAATTTTTTGTAGAAAATAGCAAAAACGGCGAATCGGACATTTGGACGCTTTTTTCTGTTTTGCTGTTGCCATATGGGGAATATATTTATATACTATGGGAATTTTTTCACATTGCGACACCCATGATTAGTGTTGAGCGCGAATAATCGCAAAGCGAATTTTAATCTCGAATATCGTGATTTCGATATTTCGCGTATATGTCGAATACATGACCCCATAGTCGCAATTATGAATATTCGCTCTTAAAATGGATAGTGGGATAGGGAAACTGTATTTAAAATAAAAGATTCAGACATAATACCCCAACCTTAATTGCTTTCTATAACAATTTCCACTATTCCTGTCAGTGTAAAGACTTAATAGGTAAAAACTGTCCTGCGAATGTTCGTCACTTGAATATTCGCATTAATCTATTCGCGATTTGTATTCCCTTTCCTACCAAGCATTAACAGGTTGTGTCAGACTCCAGTATGCTGCATGTATTGCGAAAATTCGTATATGTCTTTTTCGCAGATTTCCAATTCGCACAAATGACTCCCTCCATTTCAAGCTTTCAATACATGTAAAACTGTTTAAACGTATTAATAACAAATAGATTTTATGCGCACGCGAATATAAGTAGAAAAATGAATCGCAAGTCATGATATTGAATGCGAAATAACAAATATTGCGAAATCGCGAATATATGAGGACTACGATGCGAATTATTCGTCAAATATCGCGAAATCAAATATGGGTCTTTGCGCTCATCACTACCCATGATGTGTATTTTTTAAATTTTTTTAGTTCTTTTATTTTTATTTTGGGAAAAGGGCGCTGATTAGATATTTTTTTATTTATTTATTTTTTTTAACTTTTTTTTCTTATTTTTACACTTTTTTTTATAGTTCCCATAGGTTCCCAACTATAACATGCAATCCGCACATTGTTTCATTTTTGTAGGATGTTTGTGTGGTGCATGTGGTTCGTGTCGGCATCCTCCATTGCATGCAATTTTTGCTGGGGATAGCCGCTTGCTGCGAACACATGCGGAGGAGCTGCTCCCCCAGTTAGAAAGACGCAACAGTGTTTGGGGTTTGAGCAGTTCCTCCCATTTAGGCCACGTTTATTTCAGTGATTTTTGCTTTATTGCTTTATATGTATTGAATGTGCCATTGCGTATAGCTGGGTAACATTTTGCTGCACCTGGGAGCGTGTGTCACATGGTCTATTGTGGGTGTGGCTTGTGGCCTCATTTGTCTCCCATTGCATTGGTGCTCCTGCAGTGCAGGTGAGTGGGAGTGGGTCTGTGAGCTGGATCTCAGCACCTTTCAGACCCTGTTCACACACCATAGGTATAAAAGAATTTAAAAAAATCAGCACCTTTCAGACCCTGTTCACACACCATAGGTAGTCTAGTGGTAGGACCCCATGCCATGCTGAGAAACGTTGACGTGGTGCATGAAGAGGCTCCGATATGTTCCTGACTGGGAGATATTGGCGAAAATCTCAGCTTTTAACATCAGCTTGAGGGATTAGCCAGTATTGTCAGTTGCTTATCCTTGTGGTGCACTTTTTTCAGTGATTTATTTATTTTTTTGTCGCCATATTTTGACCCCTATAACTTTTTTGTAATTATGTGTATGGACGTGTATGGGGGATCATTTTATTGCAGGGCGATCTGAACTTTTCGTTGACTTTTTGATCACTTTTTATTTAATTTTTTTGTAGAAAATGGTCAAAACGGCGAATCGGCCATTTGGACGCTTTTTTCTGTTTTGCTGTTTGCCGTATGGGGAATATATTTTTATATTTTTGTACTATGGGCATTTTTACATTTTAGTTTTTATTTTGGGAAAAGGGGGCTGATTTTAAGAAAAAAAATGAAATTTATTTATTTTTTTACCTTTTTATTTTAATTTTTTAACGTTTTTATAGTTCCCATAGGGATTTCACTACTTTCCTAAGGAGCCCTATTACAGGCAAGGGCTCCATAGGAAATACTATGCAGTAGCCTCCTGTCATTCATAAAGACAGGGGCTGCTGCATACACGCTCTGGCTCCTCCGATTGCCACATGGGGAGCCGGAGCACAGCCGAAAGCGAAAGCTTACGATTTTCAGCGTGCTCAGATACAGTGGTCAGGATTGACCATGGCATCTGAGGGGTTAAATGTCAGTGATCGGCATTACTGCTGGTTGTGGGAATTAGCCGCTGGTGTCTGCTGTAGGAAGCAGGTGGCCACCCGTGGCTATGGCGCCCGCAGCGGTCAGGAGAGGGCGCCATCTTTAAACACAGTGTTAAACACACTGTTCTTTACAGCATTTAGAAAGCATTAAGCCACGTGGGTCATAGACACAATGGACAGGAGGGGACCCAACTGACTTGTATGGGAGAATTTTCTGGGCATGCTCTGTGGAGGAGAGCAAGGAAAGGAAGGAGTAGATAAGCTCTAAAATCGCCTATATTGAATGGTGATCCTGTCTTATCTGTACACAGAGGTGATATCTCCCTTTAAACGCCATGCATACAATAATATAATTAGTTGTTCATTAAAATGCATTGCAGATTTGACAAAAAAGCTAGTTTATATGTGCATCTCTGTTGCGGTTCAAAGGCATTTGACTGCACGAAAAATAACTGCACAATATGAATACACTCCTATTATCAAAGTGAACAATCACAACATTCCAATTATCCATCTAGTTGCTCATGTATAAACTTTCTTTAGTACTTATATGTCTTTAATGCGTACATACTCTCAGCTGAATTTGATATGTGGTCTTACAAGTCATGTACATACAGTAAGGAGAACACTATACTGTACCTATGTATTTGTGTCCATTTGCATGTCATTCTTTAACCGCCTGCCTACCGCCACACGCACGGATGCGTCCAGGCAGCAGGTTTGTTCCTCCTGGACGCATCCGTGCGTCATCTTGCGAGACGCGAGATTTGCTGTGAACGCGCACGTTCACAGCGGCGCACAGCTCGGCAGTTACACTGCAGCCTGCCAGCGATGATCAATCGCTGGCAGGCTGTAGATGTAAAATACATCGCATCAAACAGGTATATCAGACGCTGTTTTGTTAACAGCGTCTGATATACCTGCTACCTGGTCCTCTGGTGGTCCCATTTGCTGGGATCGACCACCAGAGGACCAGGTAGCTATGTAAAGTAACACCAAGCACCACACTTAGCGCCCAGCCCACCGCACCGCAGTCACTGATTTTGGCAGAGATTTTTTCATCCACATTGATCGATGCGAATGAAGAAATCTGTGCCGTTCATTTTTTTTTTTCAGCCCAGAGGCTGAACGGAAAAAAAAAAGCTCATTACCCGTATGCTCAATATAAGGAGAATAGCAGAAACTCCTAATGCTGGCCATACGTGTAATGATTGCGGAGACCCTCAAATGCCAGGGCAGTACAAACACCTCACATGTGACCCTATTTTAGAAAGAAGACACTCCAAGGTATTCCGCGAGGGGTATGGTGAGTTCATGTAAAAAAAAAAAAAATTGTCACAAGTTAGTGGAATATGAGACTTTGTAAAAAAAAAATAATATCAATTTCCGCTAACTTGTGCCAAAAAAAAAAAATGTCTGTGAACTCGCCATGCCCCTCACGGAATACCTTGGGGTGTCTTCTTTCCAAAATGGGGTCACATGTGGGGTAGTTATACTGCCCTGGCATTTTAGGGGCCCTAAAGCGCGAGAATCCAAATGCATAAAAATGCCCTGTAAAATCCTAAAGGTACTCATTGGAATTTGGGCCCCTTTGCGCATCTTGGCTGCAAAAAAAGTGTCACTCATGTGGTATTGCCTTATTTAGGAGAAGTAGGGCAATGTGTTTTGGGGTCTATTTTTACATATAACCATACTTTGTGTGAGAAATATCTCTGTAAATTGACAACTTTTTAAAAATTTTTATACAAAGTTGTCAGATTACAGAGATATTTCTCACACTCAGTATGGGTATATGTAAAAATACACCCCAAAACACATTGCCCTACTTCTCCTGAGTACGGCGATACCACATGTGTGCCACTTTTTTGCAGCCTAGGTACGTAAAGGGGCATAAAGTCCAACGAGTACCTTTAGGCTTTACAGGGCTGCTCACAATTTTGCCCCGCTCAAAATGCCAGAACAGTAAACACACCCCACAAATGACCCCATTTCGGAAAGTAGACACCCCAAAGTATTCACTGAGGGGCATAGTGAGTCCGTGGGAAATTTTTTTTTTTTTTTGCCAGGAGTTAGCAGAAACTTTATAATTTCTTTTTTTTCCTCAGAAAGTGTAATTTTCCGCTAACTTGTGAAAAAAATGAAATTATACTTGAACTCACCGTGCCCCTCCGCGAATACTTTGGGGTGTCTTCTTTCTAAAATGGTGTCATTTGGGGGGTATTTATACTATTCTGACATTCTAGCACTTGAAGAAACATGACAGGTGCTCAGAAAGTCAGAGCTGCTTCAAAATGTGGAAATTCACTTTTTTGCACCATAGTTTGTAAACGCTATAACTTTTACCCAAACCAATAAATATACACTTATTACATTTTTTTTTAATCAAAGACATGTAGAACAATAATTTTAGAGACATTTTTTTTAAATGTATTTTTTAAATAAACGTTTACAACAGAAAGCGAAAAATGTCATTTTTTTGCAAAACATTTCTTAAAATTTTTTTAATAGCAAAAAAAGTTAAAATGTCAGCAGCAATGAAATACCACCAAATGAAAGCTCTATTAGTGAGAAGAAAATTAGGTAAAATTCATTTGGGTGGTAAGTTGTATGACGGAGCAATAAACGGTGAAAGTAGTGTAGTGCAGAATTGTAAAAAGTGGCCTGGTCATTAAGAGTGTTTAAGCTAGGGGGGTGAGGTGGTTAATTTTCATTGGGATAGTGATAAAATTTCATATTTGCAATGAATAGGCTTTTTTTTTATAATTTACATTAGCTACTAATATTTGCTTCTATTTTTGCAGTATAGCTGCAAGATTTTTCACAGTTCTTTGTCAATAATTAGATCATTGTTATACTGTATGTAGAGATCAGTAAAGTTTGATAAATTAGATTCGGCAGCTTTCCGAATTAATTCTTCAAAAATCTCTATAAATCAGATATACCCAGGCCAGCTTTGCATGCTTTGCTTCGCTCAACACTAGTTATATGCATAATAGACAATTACTATTAACGTAAATATATTGTTCAAAACCATAGTTTATAATCTAAACAGTGAAAGAGACGGTTGAAGTGCTTTCTTTACATAATGGACCAGTTCAGAATTTTCCCTTCCACATAAAATTGAAGCTATAAAGCACAATACACCACCTGGGACCAGCACTAATTCATACATAGAAATTTCTTAAGTTCTCTAGTATATTCTGTTGTGCTTCCTACATCATCATTCAAAATACGGATGTGTCAAATACTACTATAAAACATCACAATAAACCAGAACAATGCAGGGGAGCAGTGGCTTACCTTCAATGAAAAAACACACACCACTGCTATGGTGTCTGGGAAGGAGGGTGGGGAAAATAGGTGGCATTGGCGTTAACTTCTTCTCCTCTTCCCTATCCCTATGTGAAAACTCAGCATTTTCATACAACCACCACTGATGATTACAGTTTCCATTTCAGTCAATTGTATCTGCATGAGTTCCCCCTAAGGGTGGCTGAGAAATATGGTGTGAATGAATGCCATATTTATAAAGCACCTGTTCCATAGAAGTCGAGTAAAGTGAGTGAGGGCGAGGGTAACTTTTTTATTGCATTTTTTTAAATTTCTTAGGCTTAATAAAAATAACTATAAAACCATCAGAAATCTGACATTGTTCTTTGGATTCTGCATTGCATGGGAGTGAATGATGCACGCATACTCGAAAACTGGATGTCGCAGAGTGGCGCTTACTACTTTTTGCTTTTAGGCCCTATGAGACCTGTGTACAGCGCACATGGCATACACAGCAGAAAATATGTTGAGAATCATGGACTGTATTCAGGGCTTCAGACCTAACAGATGTGTTTTTAGCAATTGAGCCTTTGTTTCTTGTGTCTAGATGTTCTTTTGATCATTTACAAAATGCTTTGGAAAACCTAGTATTATTTAGCAGAATTTGACCACTTTACCAAGCACATCCATAACAAGTTATTACCCTTCTCTCAGATCAGAAACTTAACATTTTATGCTTGTCAAGGTAGAGTAGCATGACCTCAATAGGCCGTGACTTAAATTTCCCGGTTTAGACCAGAGATCTGTTGCTATGTGTCTTTTACTGTCAGTTCAGTGATGAAAATGTAGCTACAGTATTTCAGTGCACTTGTCACTATGACTTTACGTGAACTATAACACTATATATAATGTATTTAATTACTTGCTTTGATGTTCTATCCAGGATGTTATGGTGGTGATTAGACTGAATGAATGTTTAAAGTCACAAGAGAGAGTAATCATTGATGAAAGTATCTGAATATATAATGTACATATATAAACATATAGGATGCTTGTGAATGATAGTAGGTGACCAATTCCTATCACTGGGGCCCCCATTGATCATGAGACCGGGGGCTCCATACCCCCTTCAGACCGCCTGAAATGGACGGAGCGTTAGGTCACACATGCACGTGGCCGGTCCATTCATTTCTATGGGTTATCTTCGGAACTCCTATTGAAATAAATGGTGTGGCCGCACACATGCCCCACTGGCCCCTCTGTTTCTTTTAGGGAAGCTGCAGGGGATAAGGGGCCCCCATTCTCGTGATCGGTTGGGATCAAACGGTAGGACCCTAACCAATCTAATAGTTATACCCTATCCTGTGGATAGGGAATAACAATCTAACTCGTATATATTACAGAGTCCGCAGAAAATCTACTACCAGGAGAAATAGATGAGGTGGCAAATCATTATTATGGGGGACCTCAACTACCCAGCTATAGACTGGGAAACTGAAGCCTATGAATCTCATAAAGGAAACTGGTTCACTAATAGAATAGAAATGTGTTTTATGACGCACAGGAGTGTTATTGGCCTATTTAGGTGCTCACAGTCAAGTAGTTCCACCTCACTACCAGATAAGAGAAAAATGTAATAATATGACTGGGCACTCTAATGGATCGCTGGATATACACTTTATTATATAAATCGTATTAAAATCCTAAATATAGTGACACAATTATGCAATTACAATAAAATAGTACTGGCATGCTTTTCAACTTGTATCTAAATCCTGGCAACCAGTACAACTATAATTAAAACCACTTCCTAACCAAAGAAATTAAAATAGCAGCATCAGATGTGAATTAACTAGATCAGTTAGCAGTATCAATGTAGCAACGTCAAATAGCAACTGAATAAATCATATAGCAGCATCAAATATATAAAGCAGCATGAATTGTTCAAAGCAATCGTAGGAATATTGCACCATTAATAGAAGTATTGCACCATTAATAGAAAGTGGCACCTATTTCACAGCAACGATATCGGGGTAGGTTTACAGTAGTGACCTATCATCTAATAATCCGTGTCCTTGATCCAGATCACAACCCATTCCATTGATCAGTTGTTAGTGTGAAATAGTCACAAGAACACAAGCAGAGGTATTGATACAAAATGCTTGGACTGGGGGAAAATGTCTGTATGTGGTCAAGTAACTGGCTCAGTGATAGACGAACACAAAAAAAAAAGAAAAACGGCTTCCGGTTCCGGCGCCGACATGACAAGCAGTGTGTGAGCAGAGCTCCGGGAACCCTCACTCATATACTCTGCAAATCCCTGCTAAACCGGCCTGCCACTGGGATTGTCTGACTACAGACACCTTCGTGGGTCTTATGGATGGTTTTCTCAGCAAAATGGGGAGCAAATCTAAGGCTAAAGTGCAAGCGAAAGGTGGAAAGGCGGACACCCAGACTTCAGAGATGGCGGAGGTAGAGACTGCACCGATGAAAGACATTATACTTACCCAGACCTCTCCGGACTCTCCTGGCCAAGCAAGTGGAGACGACTCTCCACATATAGACTATGTAAAGCTGGCGTTAGAGGTGGCGAACCGCATCCTGCCAGATCTACGAGAGTCGATGACGACCACAGTGTTGGCCTCTTGCCAACCCTGCAGGGAGAAGTGGCAGGAATTTCCGAATGCATGGATATCTGCGACAACAAAGTTCAGACCATGGAGCTCGACATAAACAGTGCTCACCTACAACTAAAGGGACTATTAGCTGAGAACAAAAAGCCACGGGACAAAATCGACGACCTAGAGAATCGTTCGCGAAGAAGTAATGTTCGGATTGTGAGCCTGTCTGAAAGCATCGCAGCTAAGGACTTACGCACAATCCGTGAGCGTGAGATCCCGAAGGCCCTGGGTCTTTCTCATCCTTGCAAAGTTGAACGAGCTCACAGGGTGGGCCCCTTGAAAAAAGCTACAACCCCTTCGGACTCAGAGGGCAAATTACGGATGCCACCTAGGCCCAGACAAGCCATTGTCAAATATCTTTTAGCGATAGGGCGAAAATAATGCGACAATATAAGGCCAAGCCTGCAGAGCTAGAGATCCGAGGCCTGAAAATCTTGCCATTTAGTGACTTCTCTGATGTACCCGGCTACGCTGAAGATATTTCGAGCGGATGGGACTTTTGTCACCTTCACTGATCCAGCGGAAGCGGAGGCCTTTTGACGCAACTGCCGATGTGGCATATAACGCTGGGCCCGTATGGGATAAAGAGCCTCTGCCGCAGCCATCACCACACTCAGGAGAAGCCGACAAGAGAGACCAGCACAGGGGGCAAAGAAACTATCCGAGGTCTCAACTGAACACTTGACCTTGAGGATCACCTGGAGGGCAAGTAACAAGACTCCTATCCGATTGTGATTTGTTTGCGGGCAGCACCGCACCTTTGGCTACTGCCCCACTTAGCCAACATGTTTTGTAGTCCGCCAGTCTTGGACGAACTGTATCCTACGCCTTATATTTAGCCTGTTATTTTTGTGTTTATACAAGGGCACAGCACTGTTAGGAGGCATATACTTCTTTAATGCTTTCCCGAGCTTATGTTGTGTTGGGAAGAAGTGAAGCTCAGAATCTTAACACGTTATGGCCATTGTTGGCTTCTCTTGTTATCATGTTTATATGTTTTGGTTATATGTTGAGAGCACATGTCCAGCTAGGTTGGGGAGAAGGGCTCAAAGCTCTACGTGAGGCCATCTCTGGTCTCCCAGCTGACCAGGTTGTCACTGACATGACTGATACGACTACGTACTCTGCAACACTGCACCGATGGTACAGGTAATATCGTGGAGCGTCAAGGGGCTTCACTCCCCTATGAAGCGGTCGATGATATTATGTCACCTAGTCAGATTACATGCGGATATAGCGCTCCTCCAGGAGACTCATCTGGAGGAAAATGACTTCTCCCGGATGAGGAAGCTATGGGTGGGGGAGGTGTATGGATCCCTGTCACAAGGACGCAAAGCTGGTGTTTTAATCTTGCTAAAGAAAAATATACCCTACTCAGTGATATCGTGTTCTAGGGACAATGAAGGGAGGATGGTTCACCTCCTAGTTCTACAGCACTCGGGGAAGCAGCTGAGTGTCTACAACATTTACGGTCCAAATGAAGCGAGTGACCATTTTTTTAAGATCGTGAATGCCAAGATATTAGCAGATGTAGTGCAGGATCAGACCGTAGGGGGGGATATTAATGCAGTTGCTGACTGGGACAAGGATCAAAGGTCCGACAGAGCGCAAGCCCAAGCTATAAAATGCAATGCCAACACCCTAAAAGACTTTCTATCAGCAGCGCAAGTGATTGATGTATGGAGGATACTCAACCCGGAAGAAAGGGAGTTCACATTTTACTCCTAACTGCATAAGTCCTGGTCACGCATTGATTACTTATTGGTCACTGCCGCTCTGTTCAACCGGTGCCAGTCCGCTGCCATAGCGGATCTAGTCATTTCAGATCACTCACCAGTAACACTGGCACTACGCGACATAGTTCCTCGTGGTGAGGACTTTTTATGGAGTTTCCCCTCTGATTTATATAAGAATGGAATTTTGTGACTTGCTGAAAGGGTGGTGGGATGACCTGGAGTGCCAGGAAGGCGACATTAAGGGGAAATCTGATATCATACATGACAGGTTTAAAAAAGAAAATTCGGGACCAAGTAGATAAGTTGAGCAAGGAGTTGAGGGCGACATACATGGCCTTCAAAGCTAATCCCACACAGGTATTGGAAACGGCCTGGAATACAGCCAAAATAAATTTGAACAGTGGGTACAGAGAACGGAGCAGATGTTCCGATCACACTCAGATGCTCAGTTCTATAAATATGGCAACAAAGCGGGTAAGCTATTGGCCAACTTAGCGAAAGGGTTCAAACCAGCTACGCCCATTCTAGCCCTATGTGATGCAAAAGGTGTACTGCACCACGACCCGATAGCTGTCAGCAATATTTTTTAAGACTTTTACACTTCTATGTATGACAGGGAGAGGGATCATAGCTCTTCAGGGGTAGCGTGGCTTGATGGAATAGAACTCCCTCAGGTTTCCTTAGAAGAATTATAACGGCTAAACGCGCCAATAACTCAGTTGGAAGTACAAACTACCATAGCCAATCTGGCCTTGGGAAAAGCTCCCGGGCTTGGTGGCTACACGGGGGAGTCTTATAAAATACTAGTAGACAGGTTGTTGGCTCCTCTCAGCTCACTTTACAATCAATACCTGGAAGGTGCCCCTCTCCCTCGTGAGTCGAAAGTGATCCACATCAAAGTCCTTCCTAAGAAAGAAAGGTATCCACAACTAGCGGCGTCATATAGACCCATATCTTTAGACAACGTCAATATTGAAATATTATCCAAAATAATGGCGGAAAAGCTGGGGAATATCATGCCTCGACTTATATCCAGCCCGCAGGTTTATAAAACGCAGATCGGTGGTCACCAACCTGAGGCATGTGTTAACTGTATTGGATGAGGTTAAGATGAGACCGGATCCCATCCAACTCCAACTCTTATAAGCATTGACGCAGAAAAAGCTTTTGACAACGTTAGCTGGGGCTGTATAGAACAAGTTTTGGACAAAATAGGGCTACGAGGTCAGTTCAGAAACTATGTTTCCATTCTGTACGCCAATCCAACAGCGAGAATTTGCACACCAGGTTTCTTGTCCCCCAGTTTTGAGCTATTTAAGGGAACGAGACAAGGCTGTCCCTTGTCATCTTTGTTATTTAATCTAACCTTAGAGCCACTGTCGCTCTTCCTGTCTTCCACGCCGGACATTGAAGGGATAAAAGTCGGGTCAGCAGAAATAAAGCACGTGTTATTTGCGGATGATCTGTTAGTCTTCCTTGAAAATCCATAACATGACATAAAAGCTATCCTACAACATTTACAAGAAGGTGGGCGAATATCTGGATTTAAGATCAATATGGACAAAAGTGAGCTACTCTTACGTAAAAATAAACATCATTATACCCCCCTACTAGCGCAATGCTTGCAGGTCAAGATTACCTCTACCAGTTTAAAATACTTAGGTATCAACATAGGTCAAACCCCGGAATCTATCTATAATTTAAAATACCCACCTCTGATCAAAAAGTTTTTAAAAGATGTTGATAACTGGTTCAACCTACCATTGTCACTTATGGGACGCAGTTATCTATTGAAGATGGTCAGCTTTGCCAGATTGCTGTACCTGATGCAAACAATCCCATTGTTGCTCAGACACTCAGATATACAAACTATCGAGTCCGCTTTTAGGTATTTTGTATGGAAAGGGAAAAGAGGAGGGCTCAACTCTCCAGACTTACGGAAATATAATTTAGCGAGTATTTTTCGTCACTGTATTGACTGGGTTTCCCACTCCAATCACTATTCCAATCTCAACATAGAAACACAGTTAGCGTGCCCCTGGTCGTTAGCGGCCCTGCTTCATACCAAATTCGCTCAGATACCCACTCCGTTAAAACAGAGTGTTTTAATTAATGACACTATAGCTACATGGAAAGAGATCCGCAAGGAATACGGCCTCTTTTTTCCCTGTCCAAGCACATGCCATTGTGGCGACACTCAGAGTTCCCTGCAGGGGTGCACAATACACAATTCAATTCCTGGAAGTCCAAAGGGCTCAGTACGGTTAGGGATGTGTGGAATACCGCAGAAAATAGATACTTTAGATTCCCGGAGTTATGCTCCACATATGGATTAACCTCCAAACACTTTTTGGCCTACCACCAGGTCATCAGCTTCCTTAAGTGGCGTGTTTGAGATCTATCAAAGGAGTTTCCTTAAAACCAGTTTGATAACATGTGCGCAACTCGATCTATTAGTTTATCACTATCTGACATCAATCAGATGCTGAGGAACAATTTGCTGAAAAACTCACCTGTCAACATCACAAAATCCTGGGAGAAATCACTGGGAGTTGCTGACACGAAGAAGGGATACTCAGAGGATTGGAGGCTGTAAGACAGGCAGTGCCAAATGAAATTTGGAGGGAGACACAGTACAAGATCATTCATAAGGCCATTTATGGCTTCTATGACCCAAAAAAGCGGAACACGTAGCGATCGCATAACTTGTTGTCCGAAATGCAACGTGGCCAATAAGACCTATATCATGGACTGTGGTCTTGTCCAAAATCGGTAGCATTCTGGGAATTATTCACTCAATGACATAAGAAAATGAACAAAAAACTCGCCTTTATTGCGAGATACGATTCTATTTCACTATAACTCTAATAGTGTATCTATATCACAAGCAACTCATATTAGTATATTGGCGGCCAAGCGTTGTTTACTACGCCATTGGCTACAGCCAGACACCCCCCAGTTGACTGAGGTACTAGATCAGGTAAAAAGATGTGCTAAACTGGAGTTTTTGGCTACGGAACACATGAAAGAGAAACTGATAGGGGGACTTATGAAAAAATGGAGAGGTTTTGTCACCCAAGTGTTTTCCAAGGAAGAAACTCGGAATCTAATCCGGCCGTATAAGATGACATCCTGGTTCTTACAGGAACAGCTTAACTTTGGGTAAATTGGACTTTGGGGTGATGCAGTCGACCTAAGCTGTTGCACTTTTGCGCACAGAAGATATCAATAGCCAAGTGCAGGACGTGAATCCACCCTAGCTAGATGAGGGATCATGCTGGGATGGGAGGAGGGAGTCAGTTTGTGGGGAAGATGGACATGTGCATTTGTTGTTTGCTTTGTTGTGTATGACATACCATTGCTTTTCACCATAAAGGTGAATTCTATGATGTATATGACTGTAATTCTGTAAAGTGCCTTTGTCAAAATCTCTGATGTGAAAAACCAATAAAGCTTTGTTTACAAAAAAAAACTGAGTTTTTAGCAAAATAGAGTTTTTGTCGTAAAGAAACCTCTTGGAAGAGCACCGAAGAGGGTCTAAGGACCAACAAGACAGGGTAAGGAATGGTTTGGAGGTTTCTATATGGAGATACTTTATGTTAGGGGATCTGCTGCCAATGATGGTTATGAGTAGACAAGGCTACTACAAGAGAGAGAAAGAGGGTATGGAAGGTGAAAAAGCCATTAAGAACGGCGACAAGATCCCTTGAAATTTAATAGGTGTTGGAAATGTAATCCACTTCTAAAAAGAGTAATAGTGATGGTATAGGGAATCTCCTGTAAAGGTGGGATAAATAAATAAATCTGGGAACAATTGTATTAAAATAATAAAATATAAAAAGAAGATTAAAGAACAGAACCTATGAACAGGACTCGCTGTACTGAGAAGGAGGTCTAAGGGATAGGTACATGACACCCAATAGACGCAACCAGGAGATCCACTTACCTGTGTGTCTTTTTTAATCAGGAAAAAGAAAGTTTATTCATCATTGCCACCATGTTATGTTTTTATATATCAACTATGATAGCTGTAAACATTTTACATTTAATTACATATGTAGCCGAGCTAAAATTGATTTTGATAACACATGTTGCAGCGTTATCTTGGTTATCTCATGACAAAAGCCATTGAAATCCATTGAAAAGTTAAGATAAACAATTCATTTTAACTATTCAATAAATATCTTTGGACATACATATGCTTCCTTGCAACCCCAGATATTTTGAGTGCCCTCCTAATTCTTTGTTTATCTAAATTGTCCAGTCCCACCGGCAGAGGGTGTGCAGTGGAGTGAGCACCTATTCTGTGGATTTGGAACGGTAGAACCACTGTAATCTACTTGTCTCTACCATTGAAAAGTTAGTTAACTTTTTCTTGGCATTCTTTACTTAACACGTTAACCATCAAGTTTAGCTTGGCTGCATCTGCACGTACCCGAGCTAAAATTGAGTCTGATCAGGCACGTACATACAGGGGCCGCAGCACTCTAGGGGGCCCGGCCGCCTGTGGACCCCTGCAGTAGCGCTGTACCCGGGCCCAGTGCCAAGGCTTTCACTAGGGGGCCAGAATGAGTGCTGACACCCATACTGCAGTGGGGCACGGAAGCTCATAGTTCCCTGCCCCGCCGCCTATGCGGTAGTGAAATCCCGGGGCAGGTGTGCGTGATGACGCGCCAGCACAGTGAAGTGTGCGCGCCTTCTCTGCAAGCAATCGCAGGTGAGTATTTAGCTTTTAGGTTTTTATTTCTCTTTTTATTTTATTTTTGTATGCCAACTTTGGGGGACATTGGGGGGGGAGGGACCAGGAGGACATGTGGGGGCAAAATATTAACGAGGCATTACTATGTGGGGGCAAATGATTGTGGGGGGGGCAAATTACTATATGGGCAGTGTGGGGGAAACTACAGTGTGGGGGGCAGTGTGTGGGCAGTTTGGGGGAAATTACTGTGTGGGGGAAACTACGGTGTGGGGGGCAGTGTGGGGAAACTACGGTGTGGGGGCAGTGTGGGGAAAATTACTATATGGGAGAAATTACTGTGTGGTGGCAGTGTGGGGGAAACTACGGTGTTGGTCAGCAAATCACTAGGCATTATCACTTTGCTGGTAGTGATATATACAGTACTGTGCAAAAGTTTAGGCAGGTTGGGGAAAAAATCTACAAAGTAAGAATGCTATTAATAGAAATAGAAGCCTTAATAGTTTATTATCAATTAACAAAATGCAAAGTGAATGAAAAAAAGAGAAACAGCATCAGTTCTTCTAGGTACACTTGCACACAGTTTTTGAACAAACTTGACAGTGAGGTTGTTACAAACATGTTGGAAAACTAATCACAGATCTTATGTGGATGTAGGCTTGCACAAATCCATCTCATGTAATCCCAGACAGACTTGATGATGTGGAGATCAGGGCTCTGTGCTTAGGGCTTGGCACATACATTACTCCTTGTAATCCTTTACGGTGAAGATAGTTCCTAATAACATTGGTTGTATGTTTGGGGTCATTGTCCTGCTGCAGAATAAATTTGGAGCCAATCATATGCCTCCCTAATGGTATTCTACAATGGACAAGTATCTTTTTTAGCATTTTGGACACCATTAATCCTGACCAAATCCCCAACTTCATTTGCTGAAATGCAGCTCCAACCTTGCTAGCGGGGGCATAACTACCATAGCGGCAGACCATGTGACTGCTATGGGGCCCAGGGCAAGAGGGAACCCAGTCTTAGTTGGGATTCTCTCCTGTTGTACTGGAGGTGAAAACTTGGTCAGGACTCTACCCTCTAAAGCAGGCATCCTCAAACTGCGGCCCTCCAGATGTTGTAAAACTACAACTCCCAGAATGCACTGCTGTAGGCTGATACCTGTAGGCTGTTCAGGCATGCTGGGAGTTGTAGTTTTGCAACTGCTGGAGGGCCGCAGTTTGAGGATGCCTGCTCTAAAGGAACAACTTTTAGCAAATGAGGCAGTGAAAAAATGGCCCAAGGATCATTGAAAAGGATCTAGGCAGAAACCCTTATGCCCTGTGTGGGGGGCCTGGTTTGATCCTTGCTATGGGGCCCTTACTTCTCTATGTACACCACTGCTTGCTAGGAACCTTTGCCATCTAACAGTAAGCTATTAGAAGCAACTACTTTATTATTCCTTTTTAAGATAAATATTTAAATGATATAAACTAGTGCTAACTAAAAATATACGTGACCCCTATCCCATTTTAATTACTTTTCATGTACTGATCGTATACTGTGTACACACACAACAGATTATTTTTGTATTACCAAGGTTATAGGTAATCACATGCTAACTAAAACACAGAAACACCACACTACTGCCCTCCAACATGTTTCACTGCCGAAGCAGCATCAACAGAGGGACAGACAAGGACAACAGCATATTAAGGCCAGGTCACAATTCTTCCATAATTTTGACTAAGTTTGTGTTACATTTGATTTTCCACAAAATTTTCCAGTTTTAGAGACTATACGGTAGTCAGTGATTTTGAAGAAGTAGCTTTACAAATATCTTGATGTTTTGTCCTGGCTTTTGTTTCTAAAGGCCTAGACTCTGAGTGACTAAGAATACCGTAGCAATTCCACTGGCTGAATTTTGATATGTTTCAAATGTCAGGACACAGAATTTTTTTTATATGGTTTTCACCTCATGTTTAATAATCCATTCTGAATTCATGCTAATTACAGTCTGTTCCCTTCAAGGTGCAGTGTAAAATGTTGAGGGTGCATACAGTAGCTCTGGAAATAATGCAGCATCTGAAGGCTAAATTATGAAAGCTCATCAGTGGTTAATAGAAATGGACTAGAAATAGAATGTTTAATGTATTCCGCCAAAGTCTGCCAGGAACACCATCCAAAAAGTGAGATTAACTAACAGTCCCAAAATAGGCAAGTTGTTTTGATTGATGATCTGGCCCGGCTGTAAAACCACATCTGTGACTGACCTATTGTGCTTGGGATTTTTTTTTTTTTTTTTTTTTACAGAATCATTGAATCTTTGTACCATATGTCACCCTGGGTCTCTGTTGAAAAGTTGCATCATGGTCCTACTCTTACAGCTAAAATAAAACCACCTTCAGCTGTGTTCCACTGTGGACTGGAAACTTCAATTTGAAAATATTCTTTAAGAACGTACTTTCTTATAATGCATGTTTCCATTTCTCACTATCCATAGTTAGAATAAAGTTTAAAGAGAATTAGTGCACAGTGAAAGCTTAATTTTCACTGAAAAAAACTTATGAACTGGCTGGGATTTGTTTGCAGAATCTTCCACTGGGATCCTTTCGGAAATGACTGTGGAAGAACAGATGCAATACAGTAACATACTTATGTTGGCTAGGATTGACAAAGTATTTAATTTGACTGCTAGTTACCCTCCATTTGTGACATATGGTAACGACAAATATTGCACTGACCTAGTCTACCCTTTAGTTTATAATTAATTTCAGGCAGTAGTGACAATCTTATTAGGGACTTAGAAAATGGGGTTGGCAAACTTTACACAACCTTATTTACATAAGTCTAACTGCCTTCCTCAGGCTAAGAAGCTTTATAATTCTTTATCCATCTGATGTTAATATGTGTAACTGCTTGCCTTACTATTTCTTGTTAAACAGTGCAAAGTCAATAACATTAATACCAAGCCATGTATGCAATCTTTTTCTTGTATGTTGTTGGGTCCAGTAGAGTGTTGCGATATTATGTGATATTTGTGCCACCTATTACAGATAAGTATACATTCCTGCTGGTAGATACTGGTGGCAGTGCTTGTATTCAGCTGTATCATTTTGTTTCATACATGTACAGACTCAAAAAAAGATGCAAAAGAACTGTTTAGCTCTCTGATATAACTCTACACCATGCAGTTTTATACACTATGGTATGTCTTCCATACAGGTGTGTCCTTGCTTACCTTTCGACTTGGCTTGACATATCCCAAGATACGTGGCACAAGATGACATTACTTTCTGATACACTGTTGGAAGATGTAAGTAGTATAATTGTCTATGTGTGACCACCCAGTGGCTTTTTTTGCTAGGATCTTATGATATTGTACAAGGGTGGCATAGCCAGTTATTAGGTTTAGGGGGTAATTACTTTTTACATAGGGCCAGGTTCTTACTCATCTATTAGCATGTCATGTTAAAAAAGGACTTTGAAAGAAAAAACTCAGGTGTTTTTGTAGTAGATATAAATTCAAAAAACAATTCCTTTTTTATGCACCAATTTGGACATAATTTGTTAAAACGACCTTAAAAATGATTTACATAACAAATACTTTTTTCTGTGCCAATAGAAGTGCCACCCATTAAAGGTACAGTGGATATAAAAAGTCTAAACACCCCTGTTAAAATGCCAAGTTTCTGTGCTGTAGAAAAATGAGACAAAGATAGATAATTTCAGAACTTTTTCCACCTTTAATGTGACCTATAAACTGTACCACTCAATTGAAAAACAAACTGAAATCTTTTAGGTGGAGAGAAGAAAACAAAACAACTAAAATAATGTGGGGATGTAGCTGTGTTCAGAATTAAGCAATCACATTCAAAATCATGTTAAATAGGAGTCAGCATACATGTGCCATCATTTACAGTGCCTCTGATTACCCCCAAATAAAATTCAGCTTCTCTAGTTGGTCTTTGCTGAAATTTTGTGGACAAAATATGGCACAACAGTGACTACCAAAAACTGGACTTCCCTCCAAAATTGATGAAAAGACGAGAAGAAAACCGGTCTGGGAGGTGTAGGAATATCTGGCAAGTACTGGCTGTGTGGTACATGTGACAACAATCTCCCGTATTCTTTATATGTCTGGGCTATGGGGTAGAGTGGCAAGATGAAAGCATTTTTCTTCCAAAGAAAAAAATCCAAGCCAGGCTACATTTTGCAAAAAAACATCTGAAGTCTCCCAAAAGCATGTGGGAAAAGGTGTTATGGTCTGATGAAACCAAGGTTGAACTTTTTGGCCATAATTCCAAAAGATATGTTTGGCACAAAAACAACACTGCACATCACCAAAAGAACACTATCCCCACAGTGAAGCATGGTGGTGGCAGCATCATGCTTTGGGGCTGTTTTCTTCAGCTGGAACTGGGGCCTTAGTTAAGATAGAGGGAATTATGAACAGTTCCAAATACCAGTCAATATTGGCACAAAACCTTCAGGCTTCTGCTAGAAAGCTGAACATGAAGAGGAACTTCATCTTTTATCATGACAACGACCCAAAGCATACATCCAAATCAACAAATGAATGGCTTCACCAGAACAAGATTAAAGTCTTGAAATGGCCCAGCCAGAGCCCAAACCTGAATCCGATTGAAAATCTGTGGGGTGATCTGAAGAGGGCTGTGCACAGGAGATGCCCTCGCAAGCTGACAGATTTGGAGTGTTTTTGCAAAGAAGAGTGGGCAAAGTCAAAGTCTTGCCAAGTCAAAATAAGCCATGCTGATTGACTCATACACAAAAAGACTGAGTGCTGAAATAAAATCAAAAGGTGCATCAACAAAGTATTAGTTTAAGGGTGTGCAAACCATGTGGAACCATATTATTTTATTCTTATGTTTTTCTTCCCTCTACCTAAAAGATTTCAGTTTGTTTTTCAATTGAGTTGTACAGTTTATAGGTCACATTAACCCTGGGAACACACCTGAGCGTTTTTCAGCGCATTCGTACGCGCTTTAAAACGCCCTACATGTAAAAATCCATGCTTTCCTATGAGCCTGGTTCACATTTGGGCGTTTTGCAGCGCGTTCGAACGCGCCTAAAAACGCCAAACGCTGTCGCTTGTGCTTGAGCTTCTTTGGGGCGATTCAGCAGGCGTTTTGCTCCATTGGATTACATTAGAACGCGCCTAGAAGCTCCAATGCGCGTTTTCTGTTCCCCAAACGCGCGTTTAACGCGCGTTGTTCACCTAGCAACCTGTATAAAAAAAAGTTCACTTCCTACTTGCAAAACACAGCTCAGCAAGCCAGCAGCATGGAGGAAGCAGGTTGTGAAGCCGAGACATTGATCAGGCTCGTGCGGCCGAAACGATGCATATATGACACCAAAGATCCAAAGTACAAAAATAGAAGGAGCAGACAGCAGGCTTGGGAAGATATTGGGAAGAGCATATGGCAAGAGTGGCCGCAAATGCGAAAAAGCTGGCAAAACAGCAAAAGGTAATGCAAATTGTGTTTGCTAACATGTCCCAGCTAAATCAGTATGTGCCCTGGTGTGATTTCTATATGTGCTTCCTATGTCATGGTGTATTTTTAAGCTCGTGGGGGCGGTTTAGGCAATGTTAAATGCTGCCCCCTCCCCTGTTGTGTGTAAAACACAAATTTCTTGTCTGGCCAAAGCCTCATGCACATGGCAGTGTTGCACGCTTGTGCCTGGAGCGTGTGTATCATGGCAGGCACGTGTGCAGCAGCAGGAGGGCAGGGTGTACACAAGTCCATGTGTGCAGGTGTTTAACGCATGATGTTAAACGGTGTACTTGCAAACATGGACGCCGTGTGCCGCTGCTGCCATACAAATGCCTGGCCATGTTTAACACGGTCCATGCATATCCTTGTGACACGGCTGTGTGCTTCCTCTGAGCCCACATTTCAACCCCTGTTTGCCGAAACTACCTGTCTTTTAAACCGTATGGTTATGTTTGTGACCTTTTTTACTTTGGGCCTAGTTACACATTTTTTAGATAGTAACATAGTATATAAGACCGAAAAAAGACATTTGTCCATCCAGTTCGGCCTGTTTCCTACAAGTTGATGTCTATTTGCTTTGTATGTTTGGCCTAGTCTATGGCTTAGCAAGCTGGGCGTTTGAATGCGGCTGTGTATGTAGCACTCCCAGTATGCTCTGATGCCACGTTCTTGCGCTACCCATTTTTAAATTTTATGGTGTGTGAAACATACATACACTGTAAAATTATCATATTATTTTGTGAGTGAACTCCATGCACATTATAGTGAATGTTTGCTATGTAATTTTCTTAAAGGGGACATCAATGGGGTTCCCTCTTGCTCATTCCGTTTTTTTTGCTCAAGCACGTTATGTGTTTGTGTGTTTGTGGGCATGTCACTCGGACTATATCTGTGTCACTGTTTATCTCCCTCTCAACTTAGACTTTTTTTTTTTTCTCATACATATTTTGAAAAAAGTACACCCACCATGTGCCTTGTGTGTATTGGCCCTATGAAGTTGCGCATGTTTAAACATAAAATTTTTAATTCTCACATGTGAGAAGACAAAAATTTAATAAACCAAACACTTTGCATCCGAAAATCAAATAATGTCGCCAAGGTACATTTTAATTTTCAATAGCTTCCATTTGCCACGGAAGTGCACCCTCTGGTGACATAAAATAGCAGCAGAAATGCTCCCGGACATGTGCACCATGTGCGGTGCCACGGACCCCTGTGAGCTGGGTACGGCCAAGAGCATGGCTGAGGGTGTCCTCAAAATTGTATCCATCTCTTTGGCGCACGAAGTTGTGGAGAACACATGCCGCCTTCACCGCATTGATTGCGGTATCTAATTTAAAAAGAATGGGTGTATGTAAAAAACGCCATTTGTTAGCCAGAATGCCAAAGGCGCATTCCACCACCCTTCTGGCTCGAGTCAGCCGGTAATTAAATACCCTCCTCTCCACAGATAGTCCTCTGCTGGAGAAGGGCTGCATCAAGTTAACCCCCAGGGCGAAGGCCTCGTCCCCCACAAAAACATAGGGCATTGCCAGAAAAGTAGTGCCCGGCAGATTTTGGGGTGCGGGCAGCTCCAGAGCATTACTGGCCAGCAGTCTGCCGAAGTGGGAGTGGCCAAATACTGATGAGTCGGAGCTGCTGCCATAAGCTCCCACATCTATATATCGGAAACAGTAATTGGCATCAGAAACTGCCAGCAACACCACCGAAAAGAATTTCTTATAATTGTAGAAGCGGCTCCCACTCCGGATTGGCTTCGGCACACGAACATGCTTGCCATCAATGGCACCCACACAGTTGGGAAAATGGCAGGTCTGGCCAAAAACTTCTGCGATATCCCTCCACTCGGCTGTAGTAGGTTGGGACATGACAGCAGAGTTGAGAACGTCCCACAGGGCCACACAGGTTTCACGGATGATGAGGCTGGCTGTAGATTTGCCTATGAGGAATGCATAATGGAGACTGGCCAAAGAATGGCCAGTAGCCAAATACCTGAAAAGCAAAAAGAAAGGTAAAATTAATATGTGTCACTTTTTATTTTATAGTCAATATGCTCAAGAGCAAATGGAAGAGTCTCAAAGACGCTTTCGTCAGACACAGACGGAAGGAACGCGAACTAAGGAGCGGATCCGGGGCAAGTGGCAGTACCTCCTATGTCCATGCCGAGCAGATGGCGTTCCTTATCCCATGTACAGAAATGAGAAGGTAATTACGTGAAAAACATGGTCAATCAAAATACTTCTACCATGTTTGTACTATCGGGCTACAGGGCCATATATGCACAATTCATTAGGGAGGACACAGAAAAAACTGTCATCAAATGGGACATAGGTGTCTGCGTCCAGCTCAAACACCATGTCCTTAGCTATATAGCCCACATCTGGCTTAAAAAGATGACATCCCATATGGACCGTTAATACATCACAGGCCACCAAACAAATGTCTCAAACTCATTCTGTCCACATTCTTGTTTACAGCACTGACAGTAGCTGGGATACTACTGAGAGGCAGGAGGATGAAGAGGAGGAGGCCACCATGGAGAGTGATGCGGGCCCATCCATGGTGTCAACCAGTTCACCAGGGCCAAGTTTTGAGCCACCCCTTGCCTCAAGTACCCCGCCACAAACCGAAGAGGCAGATCCTGCACCACAACCCATAAAAGCTACACGCAAAACAAGGAGCGCAAGACAGGAGGATCGCCTCATTGATTGTCTGGATGCCCTGGCTCATCCTGCCCCAAAAATGAGCAGTGAGGCGCATTTCCTCCTCAGTTTGGAGGAGGACCTCAAGATGGTCCCTAAAAACCGACAGCGAGAGGCACGGCACGGTCTCATGCGGTACTTACAATCATACCTACCCGCAGAAGACATGTCACCCCAGCCAATAGCACCTCTACAACCACAAAGCAATATCCCGGTGCCACCCCAGCCAATAGCACCTCCACAACCACAAAGCAATATCCCGGTGCCACCCCAGCCAATAGCACCTCCACAACCACAAAGCAATATCCCACAGCACCAACCCCCATATCAGTACCCACCGAGCCATTGCGCACCTCAAGCATGGCCCCCATGACCACCAATGCATTATCAGTATGGGTCGACAAGTATGGGGCCAAGCACATCTACACAAATGGCACCAGGAGGCCAAGGGACGCACATGTGCGAGTCAAGAATGGGCCCTGATCCAGAATTTGGCCAACAACATTACACCAACTTGTAAAGTCTACAAGAGTTTGTGTTAATTTAGGTTATCACCTCAGGGGGTTGTCCACATTTGGACAATAGCACATTATGTTTCTTTGTGTTGGAAACGTTATTTTTTTTGGTTGTGGTCATATTTTGACCCTAGCTAATTTAAAAAGTAAGCAAAAATTACTATTCTAATGGGCCAACCGAAAAAATAAAACTTTGTTGGCTAAACAATATGTCTCAATTGTCTGAATTGTTGTTTGTATACGTCAATTTATGTGGGTCATATTGGTATGGGATAGGAATTGGCGGCTACTGGGGTAACATCACAGAGAACATCAGGGAATAGTGTTAGACACAAAACAATAGCACAGAAAACATAAGGACATAAAACACAGGGACACCAGAATATCCAACTAACACACACTGTACATTATTACAAGTGCCATATTGAGGCTACTTACCTCACGGTAATTACCAGCCTCTGAACAGGTGGGATGCTGTCACGCATGAACGTGTCCTGCCGTTGCAAATGGACTGACATCAAACCCAGCAGTTCATCAAAACTGTGTTGAAAAAAAGTCAGATTTAGGAACAGTAACATACACATAAACGAAAAGCATAGATACACAAAATAAATGTAGTAAACATAAGACACATATATGGGTACTAACCTGGATATGGACATCCGTGTGTAGTTCATGAAACGCTCCTCATGCTCACGCAGGTTCTGATACAGAGCCCAGAACTGACCCCGACTATCGCGGTCCCAAATCAAGGGATGGATCCAGAAACGTCTCCGGGTCCCTCTCCGACGACGCATCCGCAGCAGCAAGACTCCACACACTATTGCGGACACTTGCCTTTGCCTCCTATACTCCATCGGATTCTCCATCGTTCCAAACCACAAACTCCAACACTCTCCAACACTCCAAACCACTTAACACCTCAATTTGGCCAACACTCCACACCCTTCATATAGCTCGCCCTTGATTTTGAGAGGATCTAGCAGCTGTTAATCATAAAAACGCCTGAAAACGCCAGAAAAACGCGCGTTTGTTAAAGACCAAAACGCCCCTTGAAACGCGCGTTTGTTAAAGACCAAAACGCCCCTTGAAACGCGCGTTTGTCGCACGTAAAAACGCTAGAGAAAACGCACACTGCAAAAACGCTTAGGTGTGTTCCCAGCCTAAAGGTGGAAAAAGTTCTGAAATGATTTATCTTTGTCTCATTTTTTTACAGCACAGAAACCTGACATTTCAGCAGGGGTGTGTAGACTTTTTATATCCACTGTATACTGCTCCTAACTAGGCTTGAGCGAATCGAGCTTCAGATCATAGATCTGAAGTTTTTTGTTCAAAAACTCAGTTTTTAATGCTGTTTCCATAGAGCATTAAAATCTACTGGCTCCGTGTAGGCTAACTTCGAAATGCCAGAAGTTGTGTGAGACATCGGTGAATTACTATGGTATTCCTATCTGTGTATTTAAAAACATTTTAAAATAGAAATCTGAAGTGGGCTTTGGTACTGGCAGGTACCTCGGTATCAAAGCCGACTTCAGATTCTTATTTTAAAATGTTTTTAAATAGACAGATGGGAATACCATACTAATTCACCGAAGTTTTGCGCAACTTTGGGCTATATGAAGTTGGCCTACACAGAGTCAATACATTTTAATGCTGTATGGAAACAGAATTAAACAGATTATCTCAAGCCTACTCCTGACTAGTTTCATAAACTTCTCTAAATTAAATTATGCAGTTTTGCATGCTCTTAAATAATTATAAGGAATATTAATTACATATTTCCTGCAAGGGGTTATCCCTTGAAGAGAATTGCTATGCAATAAATAGGACATTTCAAATGATGTATTGCAATATATAAGCAATAAAAATAGAGGTTGTTTTTTTTGTACGTTACACTTACCTGTCTGGTAGCGCCCCCTGCCGTCCATCCTTCTGATGCACCAGCTCCTGCATTCAGTGGTGGACCTAAAATGCTTAGTATCTTCCCTGCTCCCTTACCCCACCCTCAGGGCTGGTGTCCGGCTCTCATAGAGGCAGGTAAAGTTACCCAGACACCTTTCATTCATCCCTACCTCTAAATTCATAGCTATATCTCTCAGTGGAGAAGGAAATTGTGGGGGCATTGAATACCATATGTATCTCTGAGGCTATATGTGAGGGACCATTTTTTATGCAATGGAGGAAAGGGTTAATAGGATAGGGCTAATTGCAATGCATCCTGGGAAACACAGGTACTTTATTATCTCATGTAATAAGCTGCTGCTTGACAGAGGTTCTGCAGATAATATGAGTAAAAAGATAAAAAAGGTGAACATTATAATGGAGAGCAACATTTTTTTTACATTGATATAATTAAAAAACAATGTGCTTTATTCCAGATATTTTAATTTTATTAAATTTGTGGGATAACCCCTTTACAGCCAAGCAAGCACTATGCAGTTTTTTTTTTTTTTGCATTCTTAGCAGCTGACCAGTGCCATCTTGTGGTATGTTGGAATTACACATCTTCTGCCTCCAGTTAGTTACAAAACAAGGACAGATTTATACAAAGTTTAGAGTCCTCAGTCCTGGTTCCTTGAAATCCCAGTGTTGCTTGAAATATGATCATGGGCTCCCCAAAACATAGATCAGCAACAAGACCTGTCACTTTTATGGTAGATATAACAAACTGATTTTAACCTTCTTAACCAGAATAGTGTGCTGGACAAGAACTATAGAATACTTTACACAGCGACGTACGGGAGTATGCATTGAAAAGCACTCTAGACACCTGAACGTCAGGTGCCCATATTGCATGGAAAACAAATAAAGTATATTAAAGAAAATAATATTAGGGCATTTATATAGTAGGTTTGAATAAACTGTATTTATAACTTTAGGTACACTTTTAATTGGTCCAGAAAAAGCGCCTGACTGCTCTTTTGTCCTGTGGATGTTATGCACAGACACAGTCACTGTTACATTGTAAGAAGAGATCCACTTGCTTTTTTGTAATTATAGTGCAATGATGCGATCATGCTTGTCCCTACAGAGGACTATGTCAAGGGCAGGGGCAAACTGGGAATTTATAGTGGCCCTGGAAAAAAACGAAAAGTGACCCTTTGTTGTAGGCAGGCCCAGACTGCCAGAAGGTGGGTCCAAAACAAGTAGGCAGGGTGAGAAATACCATAGAGGGAGCAGCATATTATGGTGCAATTTTTTATTTGTCTCAGTGCAGCACAAAATACAGCTTCAGAAGATCCAAATACCATAGTACAGCACAATATACTGCACCAGTAGGTCCAAAAACCTGCCTAGAAGCTACCCTTCTGTGGTGGTCAGTGCCAACTGCCATGTCCTGTCCTCACACTTGTCTCTAAGGCTACTTTCACCCTTGCTTTTGTGTGATCTGGCAGGCAGTTCCGTCGTCGGAGCTGCCTGCCGGATCCGCCGATCAGTGTGACAACTGACAGCATCTGTAGACTGATCCGTCTACAAATGCATTGCAAGGACGGATCCGTCTCTCCGCTTGTCATAAGGATTGACCGATCCGTCTTGCAGTCTTTTTCACACGCATGCGCAGACCAGAAGGACGGATCCATCCTTCAGTTGTTTCGCAATGTCGGATCCGGCACTAATGCAAGTCATTGGGCATTAATGCCGGATCTGGCATTCCAGGGACTGATCAGGCATTTTGGACAGACATAATACCGCAGCATGCTGCGGTATTATGTCAGCCGAAAATGCCTGACAGTGACTAAACGGAAGGCATACTGATGCAAACTGAATGTATTTCTATCCATTCAGAATGCATTGGGATATGCCTGATCAGCTCTTTTTCGGCATAGAGCCCTGACGACGGAACTCTATGCCGGAAAAGAATAACGTGAAAGTAATAAGTGTGAAAGTACCCTAAGATATGGAGAAAGGGGATGAGGAGATGAAACTCAGGCAACAGCACTGAGCCAGTACTACCTTCAGCATTGTGCCAGGCCTTTCAGTGTTACCATACATACAGGAGAACACAGCGCCACATAGCTCTTACATCCAGTGATGTCTCCTCTGATATCAATGTTCTCTTTCCTCATCTTCTCCATTTGGATCAAACTGCCATGATGATTTCTTTCAGTAACATTTCTTCTGATGTAGACCTTCTCTTCCTCATCTTCTCGTTAGGACCAGATAACACATCATGACATCTTCTAGCCACATTCTGGCTCTGCAGAGTTTGACACAAATACTTAGAGTCCTAAAATTTCCATCCTCCTCCCACCATGGTGCCCCGACATTGTCATCCTGCTGCTGCCGTCAATACTGTGTTCACTGTGCTCCCGAATGCCCCCAAATAATATTATGTACAAAAAATTCCCTCAGTAATAATAATACCCCCTATAGAGCCTCCAATGACAATAATGCCTGCCCCAGCAATAACAATGCCCCTGTTATGCTTCCAGTATTAATAATGCCCCTGACAGAGCTTCTAGTAACAGTAATGCCCCTTCAGTGCCCACTATAATTCCCCCAGTAATAAAAATGCCCCAGTATTAAAAAGGCCACCTTAGTGCGATATTCTAGTGGCTGTTAAAAAATACTCACCATGCCATTTCCCGTCACATGCCTTTCTCCACATACATGTGGCAGCCTTTTCTACTGTACGGCCTGTGTCCCGGAGCAGGAGGGGTAGGGAGCACGACACAGTGTCAGAGTTGCGTTGACTCTGGAAGGACCCACAGGTCCTTTGGCAACCAGCAACTCTGCTATGCCCACCAGTGTCAAAGGACGTGACAGCAGGAGGGAGGTAGAGGTACAGACTGGCAGCGGCGCATTGTATCATCATAATGATAAGATTAAAGTGGGACCAGCGGCACCCCGTTGTCTTCAGTACACAACACACTGCAGTCAACAGCAACCCTGCTACAAACTCATTATCATGACAGTGGCATATTAATGAGATCGCAGCAGGGCTCACTGTGGCGGTGTGTATTGTAGTGAGGGTGCCAGGCTGTGGCCCTGCTCTGATCTTATCATCATGCTGCAATGTAATAAGGAAAGGACACCGCCAGCCCAGAGCAGGCTGTAGGCAATTGGCCCACTGGGATGTTTCAAGGTAGGGTACATTGCTAATCCTGGTCAAGGGTATGGGCGCAATTGTAACGCCCTAGAGTGGCAGTACGACTTCTGCACCCCGCTACTATCTCTTATGGTTAATCTAATGTCATTCTGTGTATTTATTTCCAGGTCCTGGATTATGTGCATATCTATTTCCATGTAACCGTTTATGATCACCGTGGTGTGGTGGGCATATCCCGCTTGCTGCAGGGAGGGTGGAGTTCTGGTTAGAGGTCAGTGGAGAGTACCCCCTGCTTGCCCAAGCCTTGCCCAAGCCAGCTAGAGCACTTTCAGCTCTGCTGGACATGGAGGCCACAGCTTGGAGCCTCAGAAGCTAGGAAGGCAAAGTTTTCCCTGGACAAAGCTAGAGTCAGACTACAGAGAGAAGTTGCAGCAGACATCTAAAGCCAAGTTATTCAGCTACCCTGTCAGCACACCAGAGTCAGAGAGCAACAGATGTAGCAGAGAGGAATGTGCCTGCCGCAGAGTTAATGCTAACGCCTGCTGGAAACAAGACAAAGTTTGAAGACTGCTTCTGTGGTTCAACTATATACAAGGTCTGGACTGGATTTATTTCATCATCCTCTTCATCAACAACCCCCCTTTTCATTACTGCGGATCCAACTCCTAGGGTCCAGCGTATCCAGGTAGGAGCCCTGTGACACATGAATAACACCTTAAGGGACATTATAGGCTACCCTACACCACACTGGCATTCCTACACCTGGGCACCATCTACCATATCACTAAAAGGGGCCCCTTGCCCTTGTTGCTTTACTGTAACTGGCGTCCCAAAACCAAGTACCTTTTTCCTCCTAAAGGGCCCTGGGAGGAGACGCCCACTGCACAATTCCGTGCAGCAATTCTATTTTGATTTAGTTCTTCATTGTACCAATGTCAACCTGTGTGATTCCATTGCTTTGATCTATCCAAAATTTTACCTACTTCTTTACCTAAAGCTTTTCTTTGCACTCATATGCACTTTAGGCTTTTTCCTTAATTTGTTATTATTATTATTTATTTAAAAGGGCCATTAATTCCATAGTGCTGTACATCAAGAGGGGGTTCCACATACATAATATAAAAATACAATAAACAAGAATCTACTAACAGACTGGTACAGAGGGGAGAGGACCCTGCCTGCTAGAGCTTACAATTTACAAGGGAAGGGGAAGGAACCCAGGAGGGGCCATTCACACGTCCGTAAGTGTTTTGCGGATCCACAAAACACGGACACCGGCAATGTGCGTTCTACAATTTGCGGACCGCACATCGCCGGCACTATAATAGAAAATGCCTAATCTTGTCCACAATTGCGGACAAGAATAGGACATGTTAATTTTTTTTGCCAAAACGGATGTGCAGATCCGGAAATGTGGATGCGGACAGCACAGAGTGTCATCCAGAGGATGGCATCCAGAGGGAGGAGAAGCAGTTGAGAGAACACATAGTGAATTCTCTAGAAAAAGTGAGGACCCTCCAAAAAGGAAATCGAACAGAGGGTGCAGAGGAAGGGGAAATAGGCAGTCCCAAGGGAAAGAAAGTGAAGGAATAACAAACGGAATATATAATCTTAGCACATATAAATTGAATGAAAATGAAACAGCAGCATTGGTAAAAGGGTTAAAATATTCACCATCGAAAAAATTGAATAAATTTGAGACATTTTTAGATGTCCATTGATATATCAGGAAACTGAATATTGCCAAATATATGATAACAAACCAAAAGCAGGAAAAGGTGGAGACAAAACAAGATGACATTATGCATACCAACTTAAGAGAAAAATCAAGTTTTTTTCCACAACTAAAAAATAATGAGTGCATTGATGCATTCAAAACAGGGCTATTGCGGGAGTTGGAAAAGATTGACACAAAACCAAAATTCACTAATCTTACTTATGGGGGGAAACAGGGTTTAAAGTCTCTAGAAACTAATAGAAAAATATGAGGAGACGATGCGAAGTATGTTACAGGACGAGGGAACATATAAAAAAATTAAAAAAGTTCCGACTGCTGATTTTAAGAGAGATCTGAGTGCGCTTTTGAGTGAGGGAAAAGAAAAGAGAATTTTAAATAATGAAGAATACGAGTATTTGAATATTAAATATCCGGTTATCCCTGTCATATATTATCTCCCAAAAATCCATAAATGCATTACGAATCCCCCCGGAAGACCGATTGTCTCCGGTATTAATTCCCTCACTAGTCGTGTCTCAGAATATATTGATTTTTACTTACAAAAATATGTGATAAAGGTTCCATCTAAAAGACACAGGGGACACTATTAAACATCTGGAAACTTTTGGGTCTTTAAAAGGTGACATTCTTTTGGCAACTGTCGATGTGACAACGTTATATACAGTAATCCCAATGGAAAAAGGGATTGCTGCAGTTGGTGCTGTGTTAGAAAAAGATGTGGAAATGGCAGAGGAACAGAGAAAATTTATATTACAGTGTTTGAAGTTCTGTTTAATACGTAATTACTTTTGGTTCTACGGCAGTTATTTTTTACAGTGTACTGGGACGGTGATGGGGGCGAAATTTGCCACCAGTTTCGCCAACCTGTATGTGTCCATATAGGCGGAAACTTTTATTTCCCCTAAATTACAAAAAAATACATCAGAGGATGGTCTTCTGTCATGGAAAAGATATATAGATGATTGCTTGCTTGTATGGAGAGGAAATGTACATGACTTAGAAAATGTTCTGCTGTATATGAATGACAATAGATGGAATCTCCAGTTCACTAGTAATGTAAGTGCTACCTCTGTAAATTTTTTAGACCTCACGATTATTCTGGAGGGGGGCAGTTTTAAGACCACTACTTATTTCAAGCCCACAGATGCTAATATCATATTAAGACTACGAGTTGCCATTATAAACCTTGGCTGATGAATGTTCCTAGAAGTCAGTTCAAAAGAGTACATCGTAACTGTACAAAAATCGAGGATTATTATAGGCAAAGCGAACTGATTGATAAGAGATTTTTAGAAAAAGGCTATAAAGAAAATAGCTTGAGAGAATGTAATGTAAAGACAAAGTTGCAAAAGAATGTAGACAAAATATAAAAGAACAGAAAGGAGAAAAAATTACCCCCAAGGAAAGTAATGAGAGAATGAAGCTGGCATTCATTACTCAGTTTAGCAATAGTGCCGGGCTAATAAAAAACGCAGTAAGGAAAAATTGGGCGGTTTTAAAGAATGACCCGATCCTTGGAGGGTTAATTCCAGATAAACCAATGGTAATACCGGTATATAAAAAGGCACTGAATATCAAAGATAAATTGGTTCACAGTTGCTTGCCTATACATCAACAAAAAAGCAAAAACCACCGATTCACTTGGTGCGGTTTTTGTACGGTTTGTAAGGTGCGTACAAGAGATAATAGACAAACTAGAATCGAAGAGGTGACTTCAAATAGTAAGGGAGTAACCTATACTGTGCAAGGAAAAATGACCTGTGAAAGCATGGGGGTCATCTACATGCTGTAATGCCCATGTGGCCTCCAGTATGTAGGACGGACTTTTAGGAAGCTAAAAACTCGTTTACTAGAGCACTTAAGAAATATTAAGAAAGGAGTAGACACACATAGTGTCTCGGCTCATTTTAAGAAAGGTCATAAAAAGGATCCATCGGGCTTGAAATTTGTGGGTTTGGAAAGAGTTCAGATGAACTGGAGAGGGGAAGATCCTATAGAGAAAATAAATAAAAAAGAGGTTGAATGGATCTATCGGTTGGGTACATTGCAACCTGATGGGTTAAACATAGAATTCGATATCAAGACATGCTTTAAGGGATGAGGAAAGACACCATAAGTAACTATGTTTTTATTAGTACTGTTGTAAAATATGTGAGTGTTTTGTTTTTATGAAAAGGTGCTTAAGAAGAGAAACATAGTTTTATTGTAAGCTGTGACTCTGTATAAAAATTGCTGCTTTATAAATATGGTTGGGAATCGGTGCGCTTATATATGTGAACAGGGTTTAAGTAGAGGATTGCATTTCTTGCTGTTATGTAATTTGTGGGATAGGAGAAAAATAGTTCATATGTTATATGAATGTTGAGTGGGGAGGATTTTATAGAGAGCTTTTTATATAGGCCAACTTATGAGGCTTTGGAGGTATGTTTTTAGGTTCAATTAAATGGTCTATTTAATTAGCACACACCTGAATACAGGGGCGTAGCTAAAGGCTCATGGCCCCTGGTGCAAGAGTTCAGCTTGGGCCCCTCTTCCCTCAGTGCTTTGTGTGTCTTCTTATGTGGCACAAGGGTCTTTGGGCCCCCTCAGGCTCCTGGGCCCGGTAGCGACTGCTACCTCTGCACCCCCTATAGCTACGCCCATGCCTGAATATAAAAGGGTGGGAGAAACAAGTGCATTCAGAGCAGCCCCTGACGAAGCAAGTAAAGGCGAAACCTGGGTCGGGCGTGTGTTTTTGGACCAACATTTTATATATTTTTATGTGTGTGAATATCTCATATTTATGTGAGTATAATAAAACATGGAAAGAGTTTGAGCTGCGCGGTCTTTTTTTGGACAAAGTACAGAGTGTGCTGTCCGCATCTTTTCCGTCCCCATTGGAAATGAATGGGTCCGCACCCGTTCCGGAAAATTGCGGAACGGATGCGGACCCATTTTGCGGACGTGTGAATGGAGCCTAAATCAGGGTAAAAAGCTGCTCATCTGGCTGTGTTGTGGCAGCATGCTTATTGCAGGTGGTAGGCTTTCCTGAAGAGGAGGCTTTTCAGGTTACTTTTGTAGGTTTGGCTATTTGGTGTGAGTCTGATGTACTGGGGTAGTGAGTTCCAGATTAGGGGAGAGGCACATGAGAAATATTGTAGTCGATTGTATGTCATGTTTAACAGATGAGAGGACAACAAAGAAGTACCATACGGTAGGACCTCTGAGGATCAGAGATTATGTGTGGGCATGTATCAGGAAATGAAGGGGACTGATTGTGGATGGCCTTATATGCAGTTGTTAGTATTTAAACTGCATTTACTTGGCAACGAGAGCCTGATAAGGGATTGACAGAGGGGAGAGGCAGAGGAGAAAAGGGGAGAGGTGGATTACCTGGGCAGCAGAGTTGAGAATAGATTCAAGGGGAGAGAGGGTGCTAGATGGAAGGCCACAGAGGAGAATGAGTGAATACAAAAGATGTTCTTGAGTTGAAATCAGCAGGTGGAGGTGAGGGTGAGGAGCAGGCCTCGTTAAAGATCTGTCGCATTCTCCAGCAGTCCATGTGCCAAACTGAAATCTAAAGATGCTGCATACCTGTGAGAAGCTTTGTTATATTAGGCCTGGTTTCCTCAAGTTGAGCAAGAAGGAAGGGCTAATGAGTCTGTTGCCACATGTGTGAAAGGCAGAGTCAAGACTCAGGTCTGCAGCAATGTTTAGGTGTGTAGCATGTGTTAAAATAACATTCACTTGAATGCAAGGATCCAAAGTTACCCATCAGAACATTGCACAGGGTATCACATTGCCTCAGCTGGGCTTTACTCGTTCCCACAGTGAATCTGGGTGCCATCTCGTCCAAAGAAAAGCAATGCATATGCACTTGGCTGTCATCATACCAGTTCACTGTTTTCCATTATCCATGGTCCAGTTCTGATATGTTCATATTTAGCATAGGCACTTCAGCTGTGGACAGGGGTCAGCATGGCCACTCTGATCAGTCTGCTTCTACACAATTCATACACAGCAAGCTGCAATCCACTATGTGTTCACCTTTATATCACAGCCATCAGTAAAGTTTAACTGTACTTGCAAAATCTTTTGAGATATCATAGTTACATATCAAAGGTTTTGATCTATGGAGGCCCTAGTGCTGACCCCTGCTGATTTCCAAAAAATGGAGAGAAGCACTTACACAAGGACTTTCTGAGCTCTTCTGTCTCCACGTTTTCATGTTCACCATGGCTTTGGTGGCTCGGTGCTTGGACCTGTTACTATGACATATTAAAAGTTATTTGAAAGTATAATAGCTGTTTTGAACTTGATGGACCTGTGCCATATTTGAATCCATACAAACCATGTTGCTATGCTTGAGTGAAATGTTTGGTATACAAAGGATAGGTCTTTTACTAGATCATATCAATTGCTGCTGGAGGAACAAACACATAGTGGTAAGCCCATGGGCAACACCTTCTTAAGTTGGCCATACACTACAGATTTTGGATAGTTGTTGACCATCTGTGCCTCTTCTTGACATAAACAAGAGTGACAGACATTGGCCAAAGGCAGATATTTTTGTCAAGCATTTGATTTGATGTGTTGTATTTTCTTTGTTGTTGTCATGTGCTGTATTTGAAAAGATATTTGACCCCTTAAGTACCGGGCACATTTTTGGTTTTGAATTTTCTTTTTTCCTCCCCATGTTCCAATAGCCATAATGAGGGTTTATTGTTTGCTGGATAGGTTGTATTTTTAGGGGCACCATCTATTTACCATGTCTATTATCCTACCTAATAAAATCCCTGTGTGAGGGCTCTGTGTCCCTGTGTGTCTCTATTATTCATGTGTGCATGCGCGGGGCGCCCCTCATACTATGTACCAGTCCCTGCACAGATGGGAGCTTATACCCCAGCACAGCATCACAGCCACCCCCGGGTCAGCAGCCCGTAAATCATCACCCCAGGAGCCCCCAGAAGAGAGGGCATCCAGAGCTGTACTGACACTTCTCCTTTGTTGCAGAGCAGGACACAGCGAGACAGGCTCCAGTCATGTTTCCTCTCAGCCCCACACAATCAGGAAAGTCTGTGCTCGGCTGTGCTCCATGTAAACAGCTCCCACATTGGCCTCCGTCAGCCGGCTGATTGGGCCTCTGACTCTGACACAGGACTGGGAGAGGCCACATCCATCCCTCTGTGCTGTCCTCTGTCATCCTGAGCTGCAGGCAGCTGACTCGAAGAAACAATAGTGCAACTTCCCCGCGCCCTACCTCCCCCCATTACTCTGACTACACCTGTACACTCTGGCCATGACATTAGAGAGAGCTAGGGAGGGGGCTACAGGGGATATATGATATATTATAGAGATGGAGGGGGATACAGGGATGTATGATCATAACATAGAGAGGGAGGGGGATACAGGGATATATGATATTTTACTGGATTTGACAAATCCCAGGGGGCCAGGTCGCCATGGAGATCAGGAATTTGGTCCTGGCACTTGGGTATTTGTCAGCCCGTTTTCAAAGGTGGCCGGGCGACGGGTGCAGAGAGCCAGAGGGGGGCCCGTTCTGTCCGGAGGCAGCAGGAGTGGAGATGAGCGCCTCCATTGTGAAAGCGTTCATCTCCATATAGGGCTGCAAAGATGACTCAATGTAATCGAGTCAAAAAAAATTCCATGCATCGAGGGTTCGTTTAAATCACGTGACCACAGAGTGTGAGTGAAATGAAGCCTCTCACTCACCGCTCCGTGGCCTCTCTGGACCCTCTGCTTGAGGTGTCTGTTGCGGCAGTACCAGTGCTCGGTCATGGTGCAGAAATAACCGCAGTGTGTGCTGCGGTGCCCGGGCTGTAGCGCTTCCAGCCGGTTACTGCGCTGTGAGGGCACATGTACTGCTGGCGCTGTCTGCGGGGAGAGCCCAAGAAGCGCTACTGGCTGTGCCAGGGGGACATGGGGCACCCGTCCCGCCGGACCTGTGTGCAGCTCAGGCAGGTGGCCGACAAGTGTGTGCCCAGGAAGAGCTGGCGGCACCGTGATATCGCCGAGCTGCTGGAGGCCTAGGAGAACCAGGAGGCATTGGCCAGGATCCTCTCCACCATAGACACAGGTAGGAACCTGCTGCCCATAGAAATCTTACCTAGGAAAGCTGGGTGGCAGCAGCACTAGGCTCTCTAGCGCTTCTGAATGCCAACACTATGGTACTACTGCTGTGACTACAAGTTTTCTGCAACTATTTAACATGTTAAGCAGAATATAAGGATGCAGCAATCTTTAACTTGACACTTAATTGCGCTCATCATGTTTTCTATATTGGTTCTGATCTGGTGCGAAATGACTGGCTGTTTGCTGGCATCTGTTCTTCAGAGATGCTAACAAGTCTTAGCATTTATTTCTGAAAACTCTATTTAATTTCCTTGAAAGATTTGCATTTGTTTAATGAAATGTTTTGAACCTGTTTTGCATCTGTTTTCCCAGGCATTATGGAAGTGATAAGGTTAATGTCACTCATAATACAAGCACGTTGCTAATGATCTTGGCAGGAGGTTTATGGCACATGCTCTCAGCAGAATCAGCTATGGAATATCACCAGCTGTTGGAAATTAATGTTGATTTATGCTGTATGGTTTATCCCCATCGATCATCGGATGTCTAGTATATTATGATGATTTATGAAGGAATGAAATAAAGCTGCTAGAGTACCTTAAATAAATAGCACAGGCATAGGCTAGTTAACAATATGTGATCCGGCACGAATACTAGTGCTATATAGTAGCACTACTACAGCATATTGCCATGGAAATAGTAATTTAAAGGCAGAAGGTCACCATGTTCTTATTTTCCTAAAAATAAGTTAACACCTTGGGCCGTACTATTCTAAAACAGGAATGAGGACACAGCTTGGTGACGAGGTTGTACTGATGCAAGCTTTTGTTTGAAAAACAATTGAAAGCTGTGCCTTTGGAACTAGTAAGTGACATTATACTAGAGATTAGACTGTTACTAGTAAGTGTCAATAATAATCCAGTACACATTGGTAGCACTTTGCCCCCTGATACCAAGGCTTGTGCTGTTCCACATATGCCTTTGCTAAAATTGTTGTTAGGTCAATTTCAAATGAGCTTATTACAGCACATTATTATTCTGTAATTATATTGTAATTTTATTATACTGTTATTATTATACAGGAACATTTATGCACCTGAATTCCTGGCCAGACCATCCACAGTTCTACTGCCCCAAACTGACAGCATCATAGTGATCTATGATGCCTATCGTTTTGGTCAGGCTGGGATGTTCATCTGTAATTCGGAAGCATAAACATTTTATTTATTTTATGCACTTATATAGCGCTGACATATTCCGCAGCACTTTACAGACATTACCATTAAGCTGTCCCCAATTGGGGCTCACAATCTAAGTTCCCTATTAGTATGTCTTTGTAATGTGGGAGGAAACCGGAGTACCAGGAGGAAACCCACACAAACAAAGGGAGAACATACAAACTCCATGCAGATGTTGTCCTTGGTCGGATTAGAATGCAGGACCTCAGCACTGCGAGGCACCAGTGCTAACCACTGAGCCACCATGAATATGTTAGTAATATGTTCATCTGAAACTTTACTTAAACTGGACTGTAAAAACTGTATATGTTAGTCTGCTCTCAGTTTATGACAAGTGATGATAACTGGCACATCAACGAACAAGAGGCATTGAACTCAGAGCTAGGTGCTTGAACATTTATCATCAGCCGATCTTAGTGACACTAGCCATTTCCTTGGTTTGTATAACTCCTTCTTGGTGTTAACTCCTTCTTGGCAGCACAGTGGACAGGGTAATTAAAGATAATTAACCTGTTAATACAAATGTAGGATGTGAGTGCTGGTGGTATCAAATACTCAGCACCCGTCCTCTATGACAGGGCGCTGCGATCCGTGGCAATTAACTCCTCAGGTGCCACACCTGAGGGTTTAACTAATGGGGATCGCATCACCTTGTCAAAGAGAGCGGGTGCCGGGTACATTTGTATTAACAGGTTAATTATCTTCATTGGTGGCACAGTGCACCCTCATCCCAAGTATCATAAATTATAAGCATTGGTGGTGCGGGGCACTCCCCCCCTTCCCCAGTAATATTGATAGAGATGTTTACATTATTCTTTTGATCAGCTAAGAAAGCTCCCATTTAGTCCAGCTTTCAGACAACACCTTATCTTCTCCGGAGCAAGAAGGTTTTATCCTACCAAAGAGAACATGTCTCCTTGCTACATCATATATGCTTTTCTGCTGTTAGTACAGACTCCATTACAAGATGGCCGCTATAGCTAGATATTTACATACCAGAGTTAGTAAAACAATGCACAATGCGCAGAGGGTGTTATATCTTTTCATATTTTCATATTCTAGCCAATGTAACAATGCCACATGCCTCAGGGGGAATGCACCTCTGAGGTCCTTATAAACTGCTGTTCTTCCTGTAATAAATGAGAATTTGCTTTGACTCCAGTATGTGTGTCACTGTTACTTTCTTCCATGCACGTTTTCCAGGCAAACATAATCAGCCCTGATTGAGGGCATCCACCACAATTGGCGCCCAACGTAGGGCCCCAGGAGAAGTAGCGTCACTAGCTGAAGTTTAGGGGTTCCCAGAGCACGGTGGAGAGTGTTTGAGGATGAGGACTGCAGCCTCATTCAGACCAGGTGAGAAAATGTGGTTATCTCATCTGCCTCTTGCTGTGCTCCACTGTGCTGTGGTAATCTGCTCTGCTATTGATGTTGCATTGTGGGTAGCAACTTCGGTTGACAGTAAATCTTGTGGCCCTAGAAGCTTTAAAAGGAAAGTTTGCTCTTCTGTGGTTGTGTTTTTTGTCTTGTCTGTGTGAGTCACCTTCACAGTTAACAGTTAAGCAGAGCAAGAGATTTCCCCTGGAAGGGGGGCGGAGCCACATTAGGGGCTACTAAATGATCTGTCCTGTTCAGACAGAGGGTGTAGCTATGGGGTGCTCTGGGACGGGGCTTGATTTAGGGGTTACTGATTTATCTGTCCTAGTGACGGAGGGTGTGACCCTGGGTAGCCCTGGGGGGACTCAAATTAGGTGCCACTAAATTATCCTAGTGACGTAGGGTGTGGCCCTGGGGAGTCCCGGGAGGACTATAACTAATCTGCCTAGAGTGGCGGAGGGTTAGTCCTGGACTGGCGGACCAGACGTGGTAGCCAGGGAAATCACAGTTAATAACCTGCAAAGGGGATTAGCCCTGCTTGGGAGTGTGAAGGAGAGAAGGTGCCTGCTTTTGTCTTGGTTCTAAGTGTTTAAATCCATGAGGCAGTCACAGTCACTGCCCGAGGGCGAGTATACAGCTTATCAGCTGGTACCCCGAAAATAGGGGAGCAAGCATGTGAAGCATTACGAAAAGTATGAGAAAGGGTTCTATATGTCTGTCTGTTTCTATGTCTGTGTGGACTGGGAAACTGACTGTGACAAACTGCCATTTATCCCTGGTCATTGGAGAGGCATGCTTGCTAGCCTCTTACCCTGCGACTATGGCCCCAGTGACAGTTGGCATTCACAATGGACATTGCCTGTGACCTAATCAACATCCACAATGGACATTACCTGTGACCTAATCAGCAAGCACAATGGACCATGCATGTGGGGGTGGGATATATCTGGCTGTATGTTGATTGGTCGCTGTATTTTGTGTGCCTGTCCTCAATCAGGTCCCCGGGGGAGTAGCCCTGGCTGGAAGACTGGCATAAAAGGCCAAGCTTTGCCATCCAATGGAGAGTTCCTCCTTGACCCTCAAAACGAAGTGTCGTCTCGTTATTGGGGGGATTTATTGTATGCTGTTCCAGTTTGACTGCTAGGAGTGTAAACCTCTTCGTATGGTTTTTCCTATTCGGCTGTTTACCGCATTCATATGCTTCTCCGATTTGGTGGTTGTGGTGTCGGCTAGAGCGCTTGGAATCCTCAAGAAGCGCTAGGAGCATCTTTCAACGGAGGTACCCATTCGGGGTGCCCGTCGATCCGTTACACTGACCTTGTGTGTTGCCAACTAGAAAATTGACTAGTAGAGGAAGGTCACGCAGACTGTGAGCAACATCAGTTCTACGAAGCAAGCGTTAGGTCAAGAATGAAAAAAAATCAGCACATAGGGAGGGTTTTGGCTTTAGGCCAAAAAGGAGTGAAATTATTAGTGAACATAGGATGTTCGTGAAGAAAAAAAACAAAAAAAAAATGATGAACAGGCAAGTGATTACTTTTACATGTCGCCAATACAGCCCCAAAGGGGGAGGGGGGACCCTGTGGCTCTCCTTCAGACACATCCCTCACCATATCACCAGCCCCCTCCAGTCCAGAGGGGTGGAACTGTTAAGTATGTCAGTGACAAAACCACGTCCTAGGCCCACCTCCTTGTAAACGGTTATCACATAAGATGTCACTCCCTACGTCTCGATTTCTGCTCTGGTGGCCATCTTAACTAATCCAGAGTCCAGTCTGGCAGCCATCTTAACTCCTGTATCTTCCAGCACGGCGGCCATTTTAATTGAGGGAATTTCCCTGCCCAGAAGCCATCTTAGTTACTCGTATTTTTGTATTTTTCCTGATACGGCTAAAATCGTGAAACAATCCACATAGATCCAAGTAGCACCACAAGGGGTACTTAGTCGAGTCAATAAGTAAAGGACACACATAAACATATAATTAGTCATGACCAATAGTATTATTTAATTGTTTATTCAGATGAAAGGTTTTAACTTCTATGTTTTTGTTTTTTCAAGTAAAGTCAAGTGAAGATCCCCCTCCTGCACATTTGCTAGAATCGCAAAAGGAGGGGAATGTGATGGAGATGGTCTGAGCTGTTGTAAACTGTAGCTTTAAGCCCGGACAGATTCTGTTCTTTCTGTTTTTCATATGATGTTGCTGAAGATTGCTAACCTTGAGATAAAATGCCATACCCCCCGATCTTTGATAGTAAACCGAAAGTAGAGTTGTGAGAAAAAGCATGTAGGGAAATAAAGGGTGGCTGAAAGATAACAAGCTCACGGAACAGGCAGAAGTTTTTGCTGTGAATAGTGAGGAAAGTGTATAGAAGGAGGAGGTGTAGAGAGACAGAGAAAGTCGGGTTGTGAATGTTATCAGGATAATGTTAAACCACCTCCCCAACAGGGAAAGGAAAAAGTAAGTCTGCCACCCTATAATGGTGCTGGGAGATGGACCTGCAGAGTCTTCGGGACCCAGAACCCAGATGGCAGAGAGAGTTGTGCTGTGTGTGGCACTCCTCGTCCACACCACATGAGAGGATTGTATTGTATTGGATCACTGTGCGTCCCCACAGAATGACACAGGTGAGGGGGGAAAGTTAGACCAGGATTAGGAAACAGGCAATCCAGTACCTCCTGTATCGGCTGTGCTTTTAAACATTTAGAAGATTCCAGTCCGGCCCCAATGATATCCCTCACTCTGGGTGATAAAGAAGTACTCCCGTTTTTGACTGATACTGGAGCAGCCAAGACAATTGTGCACAGAAAATATGGCCTCCCCTGACATGGCACTGAGGACATCGTTTTTAGGCCCTGTTTCTCTTTGCAGATCTTGGATACGCAAGTTTAATGCAGCCTCTTTATAATTGTTTTGTCTTTTTGTCCCTCCCACCTTACAGATGAGTTGGTAGATGCCTTTTATGCCCTAAAGCTGGCAATATTGTGCTCTCCCCGCACTGGGCCTATTAGATTATTACATTTAGATTGTATTGTATAGAAGTAAGTGGCCATACCTCAGCTGTCCTCACCCAACTGCATGGCCAGTGACAACGCCCTGGGGTATATTATTCAGCTGGACTTGACCCCATGGCCAGAGGTGCCCCTTACTGCATCAGAGCTGTAGCAGTTGTACAAGCCATGCTTGATAAAAGCTCTGAGATAGTCCTGAACCACAAAAATGACTGTACTTGATCTTCATGAAAGTACTACCCAAAAACCTTTTTGTTGCCCGCAGAGTTAAATGTGATAACTTACGAAGTGTGTGCTTTAACTCTGATAAATCCTTATGTGCCGGAAAGAAGGCCACAGTACGGTTAGGACTGAACCTTCGGTCTATCACGGTTTGCGGATTTTAATGTTCATATTCATCGTGACAAGGATGAGTGAATTGGTTCTAACATAGTTTTATAGGGCTAAGAAAAGACATCTGCCCATCCAACTTAGCTCAGGAATTCAGTCCAAATTTCTCAAAAAGGCAAGAGAAAGACAATGACTAGTACACAAGTATGTTTTTCTCAACAGTATATATGTGTAATTTTATATCAGAACACGAGGCTTCTCATTATGTGTAACTTTCTTTATACTGTACTGCAGCAGCTAAAGACAAAACATTAGTAATCACGAAAAACTTGACTAAGTACAACCTAGAATGCTGTATATGCAATAACCAATGAGGGCAGAGTATAGGTAATATCAGGTCCACAGGTGCAAACTCCGCCCTCTTTCTTTAGCTGCTGCTGCAGTGTGAAGTCAGATAAGTATTGTCTTTCTATTACTTGTAATATTACCCTTATTATCAACATATTTCTAATACATTTTCTTTCCATTACAAGTTCAGTGAACTCTGTGACGACGGAGGGTTAATCACTGCGCGTCACGTGACCTACACCAGCTGGTAATCAGCTGCTTTGTGTCTCTTCAGAATTTCTCCCGGTCTTTCAGTGTGAGAGGATCTCTCTAACTGGAAAGATGCGCCTGGAGCTACTTCTATAAGTTACCTCACGGTATATTTTGTACTTATTGCCTGATAGTCGCTGCCACCTTGTAGTTTTCCCTCCACAGGGAAGGTAGTTCATTATATAACAGTCAACTATTGAATTTGGCTCTTTTTCATTGGTGATACCTTATATCTCCAGTATGTCACACTTTGGCCAGTACATGCAAGAAACTATATCAAATTCAGTTGCATTGGCTATTGCTCAGTCCCCAGGAATTCTCCTCATATGGCTCCCAATACACCGTCAGATTTATTTTTCTCAGCTGACGATTCTGCCGTTACATTAGCCAAAGTCTTCAAAAAAATCTCCAAAATCTACCCCGAAAATGAAGTTTTCTCATGATGACTGCAAGCCCCCCAAACAGAAAAAATCTGTTAAAAAAGGGACAGGTCAAGACCTCTATCTATGATGGCTCACAACAATAGTGTAGCAAATTTACTGGTGTGCATACATTGCACCCCCCTACCCTCCGCCCTTGAGGATGATACTAATACTAAACTGGCTCGGACCACCACTAAAAGGGTAAAGCCAGATTCTTTTGTTAAATATTCAGACATATCCTCTGATGACAATCCTGATACATCAGATAATGAATGACTACTCTGATCTTGATGGGGCCTCTGATTTTGATGAGGACTGTCCCCAGGATTCTACCAGTACCAAATCCTTACTTTTAGCTAGTAGGGGGACTCCATTTTTCAACCCCTCTCTGATAAAGATTCCCCCCTCCGGAGAGTGTGACCCTAATACCCAGGTCCAAAAATTAATTTCTACATGGTTGAACAAAAGCTTGGATAGTTCCTCCTGGAACAAGCTATGGGCAGAGAGCCCTTGCCCCTCATTACCTGAGTTTTCTACAGCTACCCCTGATATAGACCCGTTATTAATTAAGTATCTTTTAAAATCGGATAAATATCCCAAGAAGGGAATAGACCACTCATTTAGAGCGGCTCAAGACAAACTTTTAGATGTATTGGGGGCAGTCCCAAAAATTCTAGACCTCACAGAAGAGGCTTCTATCTCGGGCAATCCGATAGATCTACCCACCCTAAAAGGATGGGTGCAAAGTACCATGTATTTACTAGGGAACGCTAACGCAGCCCTAAATGCTGAACGTCGCAGATCTGTTCTGATACGACTGGATCCCCAACTGTCGCACCTGGCGACCTCCGAACCCTCGCTCCCTACTGAGGGACTTTTATTCGAGAACCATTTGTGAGGGAAATCAAAAAGTTTGTGGGACTGTATTCCTCCCTTGATAGGGCACAAAAAAATCTTTCAGTCGTGTTGGGAAAGGTAGAAGGGGCCGCTTTCCCAGCCAGCCCTATCACAAAGATCACAACATTGAGGCTCCTTTCAATCAGACAGACAGTCCTTTACTGCACCAGTTGTTCAACCTACCCCACTTTTTCCCTACCGGGGAAGACCGTGGCGTGCCAGAGGACAAAGGGGATTCTCCAGACCAAGAGCTTCTTCTGGTAAGTCAAATTTCTCCTTATTTTTCCAAACTACCATTAGCAGGCAGATTACTCCCTATTTTCCAAAATTGGACTACAATTTTTTCAGATTGTTGGATTTTAAACACTGTTTTAGGTTTCCATATAGACTTTGTGTCACCTCCAATCCAATAGAGCCTTCCCCTTCCCATTCATTTTTCCTCAGATCGATCACTGATAGATCTAGAAATCATGCCTAATATCCATCAAAAGAGTGTCAGATATCAGAGCCTTGGACATATCTCATACTCACCTCAAGGTGTCCATTTTACAATCTTCAGATGAACAAAAACTAATCTACACTCTGTCTTTTACCCTACTTTTCCTCATAATGAAAAATGATGTGTGGTGTGTTGCCTTCGATCATACGAAACTAAGACTGAATCCCTTCGTACTCCATCTTCTTTCCAACTTCTTATATCTTGCTGCAAACCACATTTGCCAGTTTCTTCCCCCACTCTAGCTAGATGGGTAAGACAAACAATGACCCTAGCTGGCATCGACGTTTCCTCATTTGGAGTCCATTCAACTCGAGGAGCGGTTTCTACCAAACTCATACAATCTGGTGGTTCTTTAGCCGACCTTCTCAAAGCGGCTAACTAGTCCTCCGAATCTACCTTCCGGACATTCTATTTCAGACCTGACCCTCACATATCCATGTCTCTAGTATAAATGTTAAAAAATTTATAATGAGTTTATTATCTTATGTTTATGATGTTGAGCTTTAAACTCGCATAATGAGAAGCCTCGTGTCCTGATATAAAATTTGAGATTTTCCTAGCTGCTTGTGCAGGAAAATATGGATAGATACCCCCACATCGGATATTCTTCCCTCAGATACCTCAGATGCCTTCCGGATCTATTCTATCTTCAACCCTATGAGCTTTACCTCTATCTACAAGAACTGTTTCCTGTTGTTACCCTACTTGTTCACTACAAGTTTCTGATGTTATCTCTGCTGTTCCTGATTTCAGCGATACCTTTTTCTTCATAGAGACTTCTCCATTGGATGTTATATATCTGTTTGCTAAAGAAAGAGGGCAGAGTTTGCACCTTTGGATCTGATATTACCTGTACTCTGCCCTCATTGGTTATTGCATATACAGCATTCTAGGTTGTATCTAGTCAAGTTTTTTCGTGATTTTTCGTGATTACTATTTTTTTGTCTTTAGCAGCTGCAGTTCAGTATAAAGAAAGTTACGCATAATGCTCGCCTCGTGTCCTTATTAAAATCCATATTTTCCTGCATAAGCAGCTAGGAAAATCTCAAATTAACAGTTTATACCTGATCCCGATCATGACATATCACAAACTTATTTCCTGAAGCTTATAGATCAAGTGTTTTATGTACTATCATGGATTCATCGTGTTGACTATTTGTTCTAATTACTAATATATGGGACCATTCTAGATATTATCTTTATAGAATTGTTTCTCTATCAAAGAGTTCCAGTTATTGTAACCTTTTCCATTAATCTATATATCAAAATATTGTGCCTATCAGGGATATTATTGTGTTGATGTATGATCATTAATTTTATTTGATTAATGTAATGTGTTCTCGTTGACAAAGGGTATTCATATGACACCTGAAATGTCCAAAGATGTAATATTTTGGATCCAGCCACGCTGTTGTCCCTGGAGCAAGGGGGGAGGAAAGAGTTAGGGCACTTAACCTTTCTTCCAGACTTCCTGATCCAGAGGAGGAGGCTCATTACTGCAGATAATGTCACAAGAGACAGCGGGATTTAGTAAATAAGCTATTAGATAATCCAGATCATGTGATCTTTGTGGATGGCTCAAAGTATGGCCAGGATGGTAGGTACTATACAGGTTGGGCAGTGGTGATTAAAATGCATAGTCCACATCACCACACATGTCTGCTCAAGAAGTGGAGCTAAAGACTCTGAAGATGGCTTGCAGATATACAGATGGCAAAACAGCCAATATTTACACTGATTCCAGGTATGCATTTGGGATGGCCCATGATTATGGGCCCATTTGGAAAGCCAGAGACTTTTTGACCGCTTCAGGTAAACCCATTAAAAATGGGACGTAGTGAGGTCTCTGATGGAAGCCCTCTTGTTGCTAACTTGAGTGGTGGTGAAAAAAAAAAAATGTATATATATATATATATATATATATATATTTTTTTTTTTTTCAAAGATGAAGCAGCACGCCCAATTTTCCCATGCAACGTTTCAGCCGCTCCTTGCAGCCATTATCAAGCATACCAAACTGGTGTCAAAGCAGTGTTATATACCCACAATTCATAGTGGGTTAATTAGTGATCAATTAACAAGTTTCCACAATAACATATGTATAGAAAACAAAATCCAATATTTGAAGAGAGTAAACATTTCATATAAAATCCATGTGTGTACAAAAGGTTTTGAGTTATAATAATATCCACAGTGAAGTCTATAATAAAGTGCCATAGTGCTAATAGGTAATCGTGAACACCTATGTGTATATTAGTGATTAAAATGCAGCCAATAGGATGCAGTAAACTTACAATCACAAGTGGAAAGGAAAGGCGCCATTCTCCGCGTCTCCTGTTCGGCACTGCACATGTCCCGTTGCCTAGGCTACACACCACGCTCGCCCAGTCACGTGAGAAGTCACATGATCATGGGGGAGGCGGGCGTGCAGTCATGGCGATCTCCAGAGACATCAGCCGCGCGTTGGGCAGGAAGAGCCACGTCAGCCCCTCACGGAGTCACATGACTAGTCACGTGAACAGTTACCAGGGCCACCCGGAGGCGTCCCCCCGACTGCATCAGGCAACCAGTCCGAAGGGATAGGGTAGTGCTCCGCAAGGATCGAGGGAATGTATGATCAAATAGGCAAATGAAATAAAAAGGGCAGACACTGATCAGGAACAGCGCTATCAACACGGTCCATTTGGACCACTGAAATGTTTTTCAGAGAAAATTTCTTTTTACTCAATTTCTTGTCGTTGTGTGAGTTATCTCATAAGAGAGGGTATAGTCGAGGAGGGTTATATAGTTGTATCACCTCAAGTGATCATCACCAAATCCCTATTATGATGACAGGGTACGGGGCCATTAAATGTCGCTAGTCCCTGTAATCAACATTACCTCTCCCTCTCTCTGTATTTATATGGAGTCACACCACGGAAGGATCAGTTGAATCATAAATCATGTATATAAAAAGCAATGGTAGTATCACTGTTCTGATCAGGCGCCCACAGGTGAAACAGAAGGAAGATATCTTCTACGCGTTAATTTCCACTTGTGATATGAGGCTTGATTTTTTTCTGAAAAAAAGGAAAAACATATCAATATATTTTAAAAAAAAGACACCATAGGTAGTCACAATACAAGAGCAGTTTAGGAGAACAAACCCACAGCGACACTCAAAAGGAAAGAGGGAGGAGGGAACCCTTGTTCTTCACATTACATTCCACCGAAACTCCACATTAAGGCCCTGTGGTTTTAACCACTTGAAGACCACATGTTTACACCCCCCTAATGACCAGGCCCTTTTTTACAAATCCGCACTACACTACTTTCACCGTTTATTGCTCGGTCATACAACTTACCACCCAAATGAATTTTACCTCCTTTTCTTCTCACTAATAGAGCTTTCATTTGGTGGTATTTCATTGCTGCTGACATTTTTACTTTTTTTGCTATTAATAAAAATGTAACGACATTTTTGCAAAAAAATGACATTTTTAACTTTCTGTTGTAAATTTTTTTTAAAAAAAACTACATTTCTATATAAATTTTTCACAAAATTTGTTGTTCTACATGTCTTTGATAAAAAAAAATCTAATAAGTGTATATTTATTGGTTTGGGTAAAAGTTATAGCGTTTACAAACTATGGTGCAAAAAAGTAAATTTCTGCATTTTGAAGCAGCTCTGACTTTCTGAGCACCTGTCATGTTTCTTCAGGTGCTAGAATGCCAGGATAGTATGAATACCCCCAAATCACACCATTTTAGATAGAAGACACCCCAAAGTATTCACGGAGGGGCATGGTGAGTTCATGTATCATTTCATTTTTTTCACAAGTTAGCGGAAAATGACACTTTCTGAGGAAAAAAAAATAATAAAGTTTCCATTTCTGCTAACTTCTGGCAAAAAAAATAAAATCTCAGACGGACTCACTATGCCCCTCAGTGAATACCTTGGGGTGTCTACTTTCCGAAATGGGGTCATTTGTGGGGTGTGTTTACTGCTCTGGCATTTTGGGCGGGCTAAATTGTGAGCAGCCATGTAAAACCTAAAGGTACTCGTTGGAATTTGGGCCCCTTTGCGCATCTTAGCTGCAAAAAGTGTCACTCATGTGGTATCACCGTACTCAGGAGAAGTAGGGCAATGTGTTTTGGGGTGTATTTTTACATATACCTATGCTGGGTGAGAGAAATATCTCTGTAAATTGACAACTTTGTGTAAAAAATTTAAAAAGTTGTCGTTTACAGAGATATTTCTCACACAAAGTATGGGTATATATAAAGATACACCCCTAAACACATTGCCCTACTTCTCCTGAGTACGGCGATACCACATGAGTGACACTTTTTGCAGCCTGAGCGTAAAGGGCCCTAAAACCAATGAGTACCTTTAGGATTTCACAGGCCATTTTTACGCATTTGGATTCCAGACTTCTTCTCACGCTTTAGGGGCCCCTAAAATGCCAGGGCAGTATAAATACCCACATGTGACCCCATTTTAGAAAGAAGACACCCAAGGTATTCCGTGAGGGGTATGGTGAGTTCATGTAAAATTTTATTTTTGTCACAAGTTAGTGGAATATGAGACTTTGTAAAAAAAAAAAAAAAATATCAATTTCCGCTAACTTGTGCCAAAAAAAAAAATTCTGTGAACTCGCCATGACCCTCACGGAATACCTTGGGGTGTCTTCTTTCCAAAATGGGGTCACTTGTGGGGTATTTCTACTGCCCTGGCATTTTAGGGGCCCTAAAGCGTGAGAAGAAAAATGCGGAAAAATGCCCTGTGAAATCCTAAAGGTACTCATTGGAATTAGGGCCCTTTGCGCATCTTGGCTGCAAAAAGTGTCACTCATGTGGTATCGCCGTACTCAGGAGAAGTAGGGCAATGTGTTTTGGGGTGTATTTTTACATATACCCATGCTGGGTGAGAGAAATATCTCTGTAAATGACAACCTTTAAAACAAATTTATACAAAGTTGTCAGTTTACAGAGATATTTCTCTCACCCAGCATGGGTATATGTAAAATGCACCCCAAAACACATTTCCCTACTTCTCCTGAGTACGGCGATACCACATGAGTGACACTTTTTGCTGCCTGGGTGCGCAAGGGCCCTAATTCTAATGAGTACCTTTTAGGAGGGCATTTTTACGCATTTTCTTCTCACGCTTTAGGGCCCCTAAAATGCCAGGGCAGTGAAATACCCACATGTGACCCCATTTTGGAAGAAGACACCCCAAGGTATTCCGTGAGGGGCATGGCGAGTTCACAGAAGATTTTTTTGGCACAAGTTAGCGGAAATTGATTTTTATTGTTTTTCTCGCAAAGTCTCCCTTTCCGCTAACTTTTGACAAAAAGTTAAATTTTCATGGACTCACCATACCCCTCAGCGAATACCTTGGGGTGTCTTCTTTCCAAAATGGGGTCATTTGTGGGGTGTTTGTACTGTTCTGGCATTTTGGGCGGGGCTAAATTGTGAGCAGCCATGTAAAAGCTAAAGGTACTCGTTGGAATTTGGGCCCCTTTGCGCACCCAGGCTGCAAAAAGTGTCACTCATGTGGTATCTCCGTACTCAGGAGAAGTAGGGCAATGTGTTTTGGGGTGTATTTTTACATATACCCATGTTGGGTGAGAGTAATATCTCTGTAAATTGACAACTTTGTATAAAAAAATTAAAAAGTTGTCGTTTACAGCAATATTTCTCACACAAAGTATGGGTATATGTAAAAATACACCCCAAAACACATTGCCCTACTTCTCCTGAGTACGGCGATACCACATGTGTGACACTTTTGCAGCCAAGATCGCAAAGGGCCCTAAAACCAATGAGTACCTTTAGGATTTCACAGGCCATTTTTACGCATTTGGATTCTCACGCTTTAGGACCCCTAAAATGCCAGGTCAGTATAAATACCCACATGTGACCCCATTTTGGAAAGAAGACACCCCAAGGTATTCCGTGAGGGGCATGGCGAGTTCACAGAAAAAAAAATTTTGGCACAAGTTAGCGGAAATTGATATATATATATTTTTTACAAAGTCTCATATTCCACTAACTTGTGACAAAAATAAAATTTTGCATGAACTCACCATACCCCTCACGGAATACCTTGGGGTGTCTTCTTTCTAAAATGGGGTCACATGTGAGGTATTTATGCTGTCCTGGCATTTGAGGGTCTCCGCAATCATTACACGTATGGCCAGCATTAGGAGTTTCTGCGATTCTCCTTATATTGAGCATACGGGTAATGAGATTTTTTTTTTCCGTTCAGCCTCTGGGCTGAAAAAAAAAAAAAAAAATGAACGGCGCAGATTTTTTCATTCGCATTGATCAATGTGGATGAAAAAATCTCTGCCAAAATCAGTGACTGCGGTGCGGTGGGCTGGGCGCAATTGCGGACAAGAAAAAGCATTTTCTATATAGTTCTGTGCGGATCTGCAAAATGCGGAAAGCACATTGCCGGTGTCCGTATTTTGCGGATCCGTAGATCCATGGATCCGCAGATCCATGGATCCGTAAAACACATACGGACGTCTGAATGAGCCTGTAGGGGGTGATTAGTGACAGGGGGTGACAGGGGGTGATCAGGGGGTGACATTGGTGATCAGGGGGTGACATGGGTGATCAGGGGTTAATCAGTGATGGGGGTGGGGGGTGTGTGTGTAGTGATTGGTGCACTTACCTTTGTTTCCTCTGGTGGTCCCAAACAAAGGGACCACCAGACGAGCAGACAGCAGGCATATCAGACGCTGTTTACAAAACAGCGTCTGATATGCGATTTAAATGCGTTTTTTTCCGCATCTACAGCCTGCCAGCGCATGATCAGCGCTGGCAGGCTGTAGTTTCAGTTGTCCCGGCTCCGATCACATGAACGCGCGCGCACGCCGCGCGCGCGTTCATGTGAAATCTCGGGTCTCACGAGATGACGCCGATAGGCGGCAGTGAGACCTGAGAGAGCCGCCGCGCTGACGCCCATCGGCGTTAGCGTGGCGGCAAGTGGTTAAGGATTGTAGAATCCACCGCAATTCTCTCTGTTTTAAGAGTAAAGTGCGGTCCCCTCCACGCCTTGGCATGGGTATGTGGTCCACAATCATGCATTTTAGATCTTTCTCAATGTGACCCTTTTCAACAAAATGTTTCGGGACAGGTAAATCTGTTCTTCTCCGTCTGATGGAGAATCGGTGATTATTTAATCTGGTTTTCATGTCACATGTGGTCTCTCCCACATAGAGAGTGCCACATGGGCATTGAAGTACGTACACTACAAAAGTGCTGTCACATGTTAAGTAGTGACGTATGTCATGTCGTGCCCCTGTACCTGGGTGTTTGAAATTATCTCCTTTTAGCATGTAAGGGCAGTTTACACATGCTAAACAGGGATAACAACCTGTCTTTTTGGTTCCAAAAAATGTCTGTCTAAATTTTTTAAAGGGAATGTCAGCCTTTACTAATTTGTCACGAAGGCTTGTGGCCCGTCTATATGAAAAAAGAGGGGGAGATGTAAATTCCTCAATCCGTGGATAGTTACTTTTTAGAATAGGCCAATGTTTTCAGATAATCGTCGATACATCCTTACTCTGTTCAGAGTAAGTTGAAACAAAGGGCATGCGTCGGCGCTTATCACGCAACTTTGCACTGTCAGCTCCTGATGCAGCTTGAACCCTATCCAATTGTTTATTTATGACCCTTGAGAGATAACCTCTTTGACGAAATTTATCAATCATTTGTTCGTATCGTAATGGTAAGTATTCGGGATCCTGCACTATTCTTTGGACACGAAGCAATTGACTACCTGGTAGTGCCTCAATGGTTGAGCGAGGATGACAGCTATCAAAGTGCAACAAAGTGTTGCAATCTGTGGGCTTCACAAAAATGGCAGTCTTCAATTTATTGTCTTTAATAAAAACCGTTGTACTTGTGTCTCTGAGTATGCCAGTGTGAATTTTATGTCAGTGTCTAGCTGATTTAGATACTGATGGAAGGACAGCAATGAATCCGTGTTGCCATGCCAAATGGTGAAGATGTCGTCTATGTATCGCCACCACCCCAGCACTGGGCTTACAAGATGGCCGCTATAGCTAGATATTTACATACCAGAGTTAGTAAAACAATGCACAATGCGCAGGTGGCAAGTGTTATCTCTTTTCATATTTTCATACTCTAGCCAATGTAACAATGCCACATGCCTCAGATGCCAAATGCCCCTCTGATGTCCTTATAAACTGCTGTTCTTCCTGTAATAAATAAGAATTTGCTTTGACTCCAGTGTGTGTGTCACTGTTATTTTCTTCCGTGCACATAAAACCCTTGGGTTACTATTAATTTGGCGCAGTAGAGCAAACTTAATCAGCCCTGATTGAGGGCATCCACCACAATATACTCATTGATGGCAGTGGCCACAGGGTGCCCCCCTCCTCAGTAATCTCATTGGTGGCAGTGGCAGCTTCCAATTGGAGCCCCAGCAGTTTAATCCTGGGGCTCCGATCAGTTACCATGGCAGCCAGGAAGTTAATAAAACCTTGGCTGCTATGGTAAGCTCCCTGCTGCCGTGTGCACAAAGCACAGGGCAGCAGGGAGAGTGTAAAGTCATATTCACCTGAATATAGCTCTATTAAAAGATCCCAGGTTCTAGCCCCTAAGGGGGCTAATAGTTATTAACCACTTGAAGACCACAGGTTTATACCCCCCTAGTGACCAGGCCCTTTTTTACAAATCCGCACTACACTACTTTCACCGTTTATTGCTCGGTCATACAACTTACCACCCAAATGAATTTTACCTCCTTTTCTTCTCACTAATAGAGCTTCATTTGGTGGTATTTCATTGTTGCTGACATTTTTACTTTTTTTGCTATTAATAAAAATTTAACGACATTTTTGCAAAAAAATGACATTTTTCACTTTCTGTTGTAAATTTTTTAAAAAAAAACTACATTTCTATATAAATTTTTCTCTAAATGTATTGTTCTACATGTCTTTGATAAAAAAAAAGTCCAATAAGTGTATATTTATTGGTTTGGGTAAAAGTTATAGCGTTTACAAACTATGGTGCAAAAAAGTGAATTTCCGCAATTTGACTTTCTGAGCGCCTGTCCTGTTTCCTGACGTGCTACAATGCCCAGACAGTAGAAACACCCCATAAATGACCTCATTTCGGAAAGTAGACACCCTAAGGTATTTACTGAGGGGCATAGTGAGTTCATGGAAGTTTTTATTTTTGTCACAAGTTAGCGGAAATTGTTTTTTGTTTTTTTCAAAAATTTCATTTTTCGCTAACTTGTGACAAAAATAAAAACTTCCATGAACTCACTATGCCCATCAGCGAATACCTTAGGGTGTCTACTTTCCGGAATGGGGTCACTTGTGGGGTATTTTTACTGCCCTGGCATTTTAGGGGCCCCTAAACGTCAGAAGCAGTTTGGAATCCAAATGCGTAAAAATGTCCTGTGAAATCCTAAAGGTACTCATTGGATTTAGGGCCCTTTGCGCATCTTGGATGCAAAAAGTGGCACACATGTGGTATCGCCGTACTCAGGAAAAGTAGAGCAATGTGTTTTGGGGTGTATTTTTACATATGCCCATGCTGGGTGTGAAAAATATCTCTGTAAATGACAACTTTTTCCATTTTTTATACAAAGTTGTCCATTTACAGAGATATTTCTCTCACCAGCATGGGTATATGTAAAATACACCCCAAACACATTGCCTACTTCTCCTGAGTACGGCGATACCACATGTGTGACACTTTTGCAGCCAAGGTGCACAAAGGGCCTAAATCCAATGATACCATTAGGATTTCACAGGACATTTTACGCATTTGGATTCCAAACTACTTCTCTCGCTTTAAGGGCCCCTAAAATGCCAGGGCAGTATAAATACCACACAAGTGACCCCATTTCGGAAAGTAGACACCCTAAGGTATTCGCTGAGGGGCATAGTGAGTTCATGGAAGTTTTTATTTTTGGCACAAGTTAGCGGAAATTGTTTTTTTTTTTTTTTACAAAGTCTCATATTTCACTAACTTGTGACAAAAAATAAACTTTTACATGAACTCACCATACCCTCACGGAATACCTTGGGGTGTCTTCTTTCTAAAATGGGGTCACTTGTGGGGTATTTATACTGTCCTGGCATATTAGGGGCCCCTAAGCGTCAGAAGCAGTTTGGAATCCAAATGCGTAAAAAATGTCCTGTGAAATCCTAAAGGTACTCATTGGATTTAGGGCCCCTTTGCGCATCTTGGCTGCAAAAAGTGGCACACATGTGGTATCGCCGTACTCAGGAGAAGTAGGGCAATGTGTTTTGTGGTGTATTTTTACATATACCCATGCTGGGTGTAAAAAATATCTCTGCAAATGACAACTTTTTCCATTTTTTATACAAAGTTGTCCATTTACAGAGATTTTCTCTCACCCAGCATGGGTATATGTAAAATACACCCCAAACACATTGCCCTACTTCTCCTGAGTACTGGCAATACCACATGTGTGCCACTTTTTGCAGCCAAGGTGCGCAAAGGGGCCCAAATTCCAACGAGTTCCTTTAGGATTTCACAGAGACATTTTACGCATTTGGATTCCAAACTGCTTCTGACGTTAGAGGCCCCTAATATGCCAGGACAGTATAAATGCCACACAAGTGACCCCATTTCGGAAAGTAGACATCCTAAGGTATTCGCTGAGTGGCATAGTGAGTTTATGGAAGTTTTTATTTTTGGCACAAGTTAGCGGAAATGTTTTTTTTTTTTTTTTTACAAAGTCTTATATTCCACTAACTTGTGACAAAAATAAACTTTTACATGAACTCACCATACCCCTCACAGAATACCTTGGGGTGTCTTCTTTCTAAAATGGGGTCACTTGTGGGGTATTTATACTGTCCTGGCATATTAGGGGCCCCTAAACGTCAGAAGCAGTTTGGAATCCAAATGCGTAAAAAATGTCCTGTGAAATCCTAAAGGTACTCATTGGAATTTGGGCCCCTTTGCGCATCTTGGCTGCAAAAAGTGTCACACATGTGGTATCGCCGTACTCAGGAGAAGTAGGGCAATGTGTTTTGGGGTGTATTTTTACATATACCCATACTGGGTGTGAAAAATATCTCTTTAAATGACAACTTTTTCCATTTTTTTATACAAAGTTGTCCATTTACAGAGATATTTGTCTCACCCAGCATGGGTATATGTAAATACACCCCAAACACATTGCCCTACTTCTCCTGAGTACGGCGATACCATGTGTGCCACTTTTGCAGCCAAATGCCAAAGGCCCTAAATCCAATGAGTACCTTTAGGAGGAGCATTTTTACGCATTTTTCTTCTCTCGCTTTAGGGCCCCTAAAATGCCAGGTCAGTATAAATACCCCACATGTGACCCCATTTTAGAAAGAGGACACCCCAAGGTATTCTGTGAGGGGCATGGCGAGTTCATATTTATTTTTTTTCGCACAAGTCAGCGGAATTTGATTTTTAGTTTTTCTCACAAAGTCTCCCTTTCCGCTAACTTGTGACAAAAGTTCAATCTTTCATGGACTCAATATGCCCCTCAGCGAATACCTTGGGGTGTCTTCTTTCCAAAATGGGGTCACATGTGGGGTTTTGTACTGCCCTGGCATTTGAGGGTCTCCGTAATCATTACATGTATGGCCAGCATTAGGAGTTTCTGCTATTCTCCTTATATGGAGCATACAGGTAATGAGATTTTTCCGTTCAGCCTCTGGGCTGAAAGAAAAAATGAACGGCACAGATTTCCTCATTCGCATCGATTGATGTGGATGAAAAAATCTCTGCCAAAAATATGCAAGAAGAAAAAGGGGCATGGCGATTGCCAGGACATAGGAGCTCCGCCCAAACATCCATACCCACTTCAGCTCCTATGTCCTGGCAAGCGTGATTTCTCCATTCACATCGATCAATCGATCGGTGTGGAGGAAGACATCTTTGCCAGATTTTTGATACAAAGTGTTTGCCAAAGCATATGAACTCCAACACCTCTCCTCAGCTCATATGCCTGGGCAAGCGTACCTGTACTGCAGAGGAGAAATCTCGTCTTGCAGCGCCGCAAACACCGACTTCACGTGTCTTCTGATAGCAGCGCAATGCTTCTCTCAGAATGCACATCAGTGCTGCAGCTGGCTCTTTGCTTGATCCACCTAGAAGGTAAAAAAAAAAAGAAAGAAAAACCAGGCAGCAACGCAATAATTTTATTAACATTAACTTTATAGAACATTAGAAACTGAACGTTAACTTAAACATTTGAAACATAACTTGAACTTTTTGCTTACCTGTGGATTTTTTTTTGTTTTTTTACCTTAAGGCCCCATGCACACGGCCGTGAAACTCGGCCGTGCATGGATCCGTTGATATCTCGGCCTGGCAGCCATCTGACAGCAGGAGTGCACGGCGTCACTGGTTGCTATGACGCCGTGCGCTCCTGCTGTCAGATGGATGCCAGGCCAGGATCTCACGGTCCATGCACGGCGTGTTCACGACCGTGTGCATGAGCCTAGAGGATAAACCTCCTTCCCGTGGGACAATGTGCAAAGCACAAATCACCCAGAGCTGTGGCGAAGTACATTATGCACTTTGTCCCAGGTGAAAGGAGAGGTTTGCAGCAGCTCTGTGTGAAAGGGCCCTTGCACACGAGCGTTGCTCACGCATGGTGATCGCAGAGGAGCGCCTGGCCTGACTTCTCCCGCACAGACGGGGTCGCATAGCATCATATTGATTTATGATGCTATGTAACCTACAGTTCTGGAATGCATTGGATAGCACTGGCAGCAGCAGTATGCCAGTGCTATCCAATGCATTCCAGAACTGTAGGAGTTACATAGCATCATAAATCAATATGATGCTATGCGACCCCGTCTGTTTTTGAGAAGTCAGGACGGGCGCTCCTTGCGATCACCATGCGTGAGCAACGCTCGTGTGCAAGGACCTAAGACTCTTGTGTGCCTGGCCTGTGTCTTGCAATCCCTATGCTAATAATGTACCTGGGTGTGATACTTGCGGAAGCACTCCCTATGCATAGGGCAGGCTGGTCAGGACAGTCAGGACAAAAAACGGTGGTGTCACGCCTTAGTCCACTCCTGCTACAGACACGACATCTTTTTCTTGGGGAACGGTGGCTTGGGGTACCAGGGAAGACACTGGGAAGTGTCTCTCATGTAGCCGGCTCACTACATCGGGGACTTGGGGCACAGAACCTCCTGGATACAGGAGTTCCGAAATGATCTCTTCCTGGAATTTAAGGAAGGATCCCGTTCTCCCAGCCTTACTGTAGAGAACGTAACTGTTATATATGGCCAATTGAATCAAATATACAGACACCTTTTTATACCAGCGTCTGGTGCGTCGGGAAACTAAATATGGAGCCAACATTTGGTCATTGAAGTCCACCCCTCCCATGTGGAGATTATAATCGTGGACTGAGAGGGGCTTTTCAATGACTCCTGTCGCCCGTTCTATTTGGACAGTCGTGTCTGCGTGAATGGTGGACAGAAGGTAAACGTCCCTCTTGTCCCGCCACTTCACCGCGAGCAGTTCTTGGTCACACAAGGCAGCCCTCTCCCCCGTGCAAGTCGGGTATTAATGAGCCGTTGGGGAAGCCCGGCGACTAGGCGCGCGGTGCCACAGCATTGGATTCCGACTAGATGTAAGTGCCGAAAGAGGGCCACACTTGTGTAAAAATTGTCCACGTATAAGTGGTACCCCTTGCAGACTAAGGGTGACACCAAGTCCCAGACAATCTTGCCACTGCACCCCAGGTAGTCAGGGCATCCGACCGGCTCCAGTTTTGAGTCTTTTCCCTCATAGACCCTAAAACGATATGTATAGCCTGTGGCCCTTTCACAGAGCTTATACATTTTGACCCGTACCGGCGCGCTTGCTGGGGATGTACTGTTTGATGCCAAGGCGCCCGGTGAATTGTACGAGGGACTCGTCTATGCAGATGTTCTGACTGGGGGTATACGCATCTGCAAATTTAGATGACAAATGGTCTATGAGGGGCCGAATTTTATGGAGCCGGTCATAAGCAGGGTGGCCTCTTGGATGACAGGTTTCATTGTCGGTGAAATGCATAAAGCGCATGATGACCTCAAACCGTGCCCTGGACATTGCAGCAGAGTACATGGGCATGTAATGTATTGGGTCTTTAGACCAATATGACCGCAATACATTTTTTTAGTTATGCCCATGCTGAGGGTAAGGCCCAAAAATGTTTTAAATTCGGAAACGGTGACTGGTTTCCACCGGAAAGGCTGGGCATAGAAGCTTTCCGGATTGGCGGTTATATATTGTGTGGCGTATCGGTTGGTTTCTGCCACAACTAAGTCGTAGAGATCCGCGGTGAAGAACAGCTCAAAAAATTCAAGGGCCGATCTGAAATTGGCTGTCTCCATGCGAACTCCTGACTGGGCGGTGAAAGGGGGCAATACGGGTGCGGCGGAAGGAGGGGATTGCCAATTAGGGTTTGCCAGCACCTCTGGGAGACTAAGGGGTCTACGGGCCTGAGAACGCGGTGGCTGCGACGGGGAGTTAGTGCACGTGCCACCGTACCAGCAACTGCCCTTCTGGTGCTCGCCACTTCACCAGGGAATACGGCAGTGCTGGTAGAAGGTCCAGGATGTGCTGCGCTGCCGGTGTATGCCGCACCATCAAAAAGGTCAGCGCTAGCACCACTCTGCTGCATATGAGGCTCATCACGCGGGATATGCGAAACACTGACATGGGGTCGGGTACGCCTGACCGTAGCAGGGACCTCAACCTCGTCATCTTCGCTAGCGGTTAGAGTGCCACTGCTGTCTACAGGTTCATATTCTGAACCACTGGATTCAGCGGGTGAAGCGTCCCCATCGCTTTCATCCATCACGGCCAGAATCCTGTAGGCCTCTTCAGCGGAATACCCCTTTTTGCCATTTTGGAGTAACTAAATTTAGGGGTATTCCTCTGAGACTACCCAGGAAAAAGAGCACACCTACCTAGTAAAGGGAGTGCTTGCGAAGTAACGCTGCGATCGCTAATAAAGATCCAATAACTCAAAAGTGATCTTTTATAGCGGTGCAGCGATTTTACTGTGTTTTTGCAGTGATCAGAAAAAAAAATTCTGTCACTGCGGTGGGCGGACTGAACGCAAGTGTGCGCACAAGATCAGGCCTGATCAGGCGAACAATGCGTTTTTATAGAGCCTAAAGTGACCCTACTGATATAGATCTGATTGCGATCAGTCTTGATCACTTACAGATACTATATTAGTATTAGTGCTGATAAGCGACAGTGATGACGCTAATCAGCGACTAATAAGTGACTGTGCGGTGCGGTGGGCTGGGCGCTAACTACCTAACAAGTAGCTAACTACCTGACGGTGATTAGGGACCCTTATAGGGGGTGATCTATGACAGGGGGTGACAGAGGGTGATCAGGGGGTTTATATGGGTAATCAGTGGCTACTAAGGGGCTACTAAGGGGTTAATAACTGACAAAGGGGGTATGTAATGTATGTGTGGTGATTTGGTGTACTTACTGAGCTGCTTGTGTCCTCTGGTGGTGGATCCAGCAAAAGGGATCACCAGAGGACCAAGCAGGACTTATATCAGACGCTATTTTGTAAATAGCGTCTGATATCTGATTTTAATAGGTCGATTTAAAAAATTACAGCCTGCCAGCCAATGATCGCGGCTGGCAGGCTGTAGTTTCACTTCTCCTCTGTGCGCGCGTTCATGTGAAATCTCGGGTCTCACGAGATGACGCCGATAGGCGGCAGTGAGACCTGAGAGAGCCGCCGCGCTGACGCCCATCGGCGTTAGCGTGGCGGCAAGTGGTTAAATAGAAACTAAAAAGTTATAAAAACACCAAAATATTAAGTTTAAATCACCCCTTTCCCAATTTTACATATAAAATATATAAGCAATAGAAAAATAAAAATATTACATATTGCCACGTCTGAAAAAGTCCAAACTATTAAAATATAAAAAAATATCTCCTATGCGGTGAATGCTGTAACATTTTTTAGTCACCTTGTCTCCCCAAAAAATAGGATAGGACTGTTATGGGCCGGACTTTCCATAAAATGCAAAATAAAAGCGGCTTTTTTGGTGTTTTATTTTGTTTGCGTGGTATCTAATGGTATGGAGTATCGCAATACTTTTTCATGGTATCGAATAGGGTTGTTTCGGTATCAAACTCTCGATACCAAATCAATACTTTTAGCCCGGTATCGTTATGATACCGGGATTTGTCTTTTATCGATACCAGGCTGTGCTACTGCCCAGCCCAGTATCGGAGAACGTGGCCGCGCTGCTCTCAGCGCAGCCATGTTCTCCACAGCAGCATGGGGAGAAGGAAGCAGTCTCTTCCTCCCCCCTGTGCTGCTGCTGCCACCAATGGAGAGAGAGGAGCGGACACACTGGCCACCAATGATGAGTAACGTTTCATATTTTACAAATGCAGGCAGCAGAAACACGTTGCCAGGACCTTGCCTCTGACAGAGCGCTGTGATCTGCGATAATTAACCCTGCACCTGAGGGATTAACTGCCGCTGATCACAGAGCCCTGTCAGAGGTTCGGTGCCGGCAATTTGTTTTTGACACCTGCATTTGTATATTAAACGTTAATTATCATTGGTGTCCAGTGCCCCCTGCCCCCCCTGTTCCCAGTATTAAAAACATTAGTGGCCGGTTCTAGCCCCTAAGGGGGGAAATGGTTTATAAATAAACTTTAAAAAAAAAAAATTGTAAAAAAAAAAGTACACCAAAATATGAAGTATAAATCACCCCCTTCCCAACTTTACATATAAAATATATAAACAATAAATTCATTAAATATTACATATCGCTGCGTCTGAAAAGTCCAAACTATTAAAATATTTAAAAAATATCTCTTATGCGGTGAGTGCCGTAAAAGAAAAAAAAAAAACTGCACAATTCGACTTTTTTTTTTCTTTAGTCACCTTCTCCCCAAAAAAAATAGGATTGGACTGTTCTATTATGGGCCGCCCGTTCCCTAAAATGTGGAATGCATGTGGCTTTTTTTCGCGTTGTATCGAATGGTATCGAGTATCACACTACTTTTTTATGGTATCAAAACTGAATCAAAATTTTGGTATCGAAACAACCCTAGTATCGAAATTGAATCAAAATTTTGGTATCGTGACAACCCTACATGCAAGTGCTAACTCCTATGGAATTAAAGAGCTCAGCCAGCCTACTAAGCAAGTGCTAACCATCACAGGGTTCTGCACACCAATCTTTGGTGATATATACACAGCTGTATAGCAGTTCTGCAGAGTAAGGCTACTTTCACACTAGCGTTTTGGATTCCGTTTGTGAGATCCGTTTCAGGGCTCTCACAAACGTTCCAAAACGGATCAGTTAAGCCCCAATGCATTCTGAATGGATAAGGATCCGTTCAGAATGCATCAGTTAAACTCCGCTCCGCCTCTATTACGTTTTGGAGGCGGACACCAAAACGCAGCATGCAGCATTTTGGTGTCCGTCTGAAGAGGCGGAGCCTAACGGATCCGCTTTTTACAATGTAAGTCAATGGGGACGGATCCGTTGTCAGTGACACAATATGGTGCATTTGAAAACGGATCCGTTCCCCATTGACTTTCAATGTAATCCAAAACGGATCCGTTTTGGACTTTGTCATTTTTCTTTAAACCTAATGCAAACGGATCCGTTCTGAACGGATACAAACGTTTGCATTAGAGGTGCGGATCCGTCTGTGAAAATAAACAGACGGATCCGCACCAACGCTAGTGTGAAAGTACCCTTAGCTACATCTATCAGAGCTGGACCACTGAATGCTGCTATTAAAAAAGGTAAATAAACACTGCAAAAGACTCTGGGAGAAATCTATTATGAGGAGAATTTTTAAATAACGTGTGCCAAATGTATCAACTGGTGCATGATGATTGATAAATTTGGTGGAACTCTAGCAATTCTGTCTTGAGATGATTCTCCACTTTCTATCCCAATCCTTTACTGTAGTAAGATTGTGACAATTTTGTGACTTTTAAAAAGAAGTTGCAGTTAATAAGTGTGGCTTAAATTAGCTTGACAGGCCCACTTTCCCACCCAATTTTCAAAACTAAAGTGAGTGGTGTAAAAATGCCAAACTTTTTTCAAATAAGAATTTTGAAGCCAGAATTCTGGATAGCAGGGCTTTATAAATTATCCCCTCTAAGTCCAGGCTGGTGAGTTATCCATTTCTCCTACAACTATTTCATAATAAGTATCTTCCAAATACTTCCAAACCTCCAACTACTAAACTACTCACTATTTATTCTCTGCTATAGCACTGGATATAATATATTCAAATATGTTAGCCATAATGTGGTCATCTGAGATTTTAACCTCTGAATCTGGATTGCATGGGGCATTTAGTACTTTGTTGTATAGTGGTTTTATGATTATTGATTTGATATACCAATTCTGTGTATATCACATTTTATCTGATTTAGATTAGTAGAATCGTTTACAAATATATATCTAAGAGTTAGGTGGTAATTCTAGTAGTTGGCCAAAAGTTTTGATCCAATTCGCCTTGAGAGCAGTCTAATATATCGGGTTTCTTATCCGAGGGTACCAGGTCAGTAGACTTGGCATATTTAACTATATTTTTCACCTACTAATAATGGGGTGGGCCATTATTTTTGATTATCCAGGACTGTACCCTGTAGAAGTAGCCAATTATATGACTTTTTTAAATTCTTTTTGTCATCCTGATACCACAGCTAGACTTTAATTAATGGGAATGTAAGCAATGTACAGAGAACACATGAATGTACAGAGAGCACATGAAGTCAATTTATTTTTTTTCTTATGAACAGAATGACACTATTATAGACATAATTTGTTTCACAGGAAAGAAAAAAAAAACATCAACCATAGTTTTGTTGGACGAGTACAATAGTCTTTACACATTCATATTTTTACAATACATAGCGTTCTTGGGCCTAAGCAAACTGCAAATGACATGTTGATATCATGTATATTACAGCTACTTACAATTTCAGAATAGCAAATGGAGAAAAATAAGTTATTTAAATATGAATTTTCATATACAGAAAGTGCAACATAATTAGTTGTTAAAGTTCTTTATCTTCCAAAGGATATATGCGGAGACATAAGTGTTATTATACAAATTGTGTGTAACCTTGCTATTGGTGGTATACACTATGTCATACAATGACAGTGGAGAAAAGTGCTGCATTCCCTTTAATAATCATCTTTGAAAGGAATGCCCATTAGAAGGAATGGTTATGTTTGTCCTGTTAAAGACATAGTAGGTCAGCGTACAATGGTAAATACTGGATTCTTAGAATTTTTTGAATCAAATACTGGAAATACTTTTAAGAATTTGAATGAGCAGATAGGAGTTGTAGTATAATACCAGTTTGAAAGTCACTTTAACACAGACACCTGAGTATTGGTCTCACCTACTATGGAACACAACATTCACTTTTTAAATGTAATAATTAATTTTGGGGAGATCAAGTTGAGATGGTGAGCAATACAACATTTGTAATTCCTGCTAATGTCTCTCATGGAAGAGCTTAAATTGGGTCATTTACTATGACCCCCTATGACAGAAACTGCTGTAAAAAAGTCACAATCCCATGGTTTGCTTTTTTTTTTATATACCATTGTGCCTAAATTTAGGCACAAAAGGCGTTTCTACACCGCCCTTTCCACTTTCTGAAAGGGGGAACAGTGGGCGTGATATGGTTGGGGCCATCTGCCCTGGCACATTCACTATCATGTACACTAGATTATAAATCTAAAGTGAAATCTACTCCAGCTAGCTAGAGTAGATTTCATTCTAGGAGCATGGAATGCCAAAGGATGTGCCTAATTTGTAATGGGCCTGTGCCTCATAGCAAATTAAGCGCATTCTCTAGTGGTGCAGGGGATATCAAAGACACGTGTAAATACGGGTCCTTGGTAAGTCTATTTTAAGGCTATAGTGGAAATGTTTAAACCCGATTATACTTTCTTTACTATGAGGGTCTGTGTTCCACAAAGTATCTTTAAAACAGTTTTCCTCCTTCCCCAACACCCATTCAATTGGTTTGGGGTTTGTGTTATACATCAAGATCGTTCACAGCACTCTAATATTACACAGTTAATTGGTCATCCGAACAGGTATTAGATTTTTGTATTAATACTTAAAATATGTTGAAAATGCTATATTATCTATACAATTATACATTTGGAATAAAATAAACCTCTGTAAATAGATCACAACTGAAATGCATGTACAGTAAAGAATATAGTTTTTTTTCTAAAATAATTTGTGGATATTAAGAGTTTAATAACATTTTGCATATACACATGATGTTAACGGACAGAACATTGAAGAATTGTCAGCTGGAAGTTGATTTCTGGCGGTTGATGCAGGTTATGATTGAGACAGGAATTAGAAAGTGTTGTTAATGTAACTATTGAGTAACATCCAGAAATTCAGTAGTAAGAAACAAAATAGTGTATGGAATCATTGACTGCGATTTTTAGGCTGAATAAATTGCGGCAATTTTAATAAAATAAGTAAAGATTTTAATAACTGGTGAAAGAAGAACACAGCAAAAGCTATATATTATATACAAGTCCTGTAACAAAGCTCTTAGCACACGGGTGTGCAAACTGCACTCACACTAATTCAAGAGTCTACTGAACACTATCTTTTGCCACTACGCTCCTCTTTAGAGGAAGAATTTAACTAACTTGTGCAAATTAGAAATCTGTTGTCTAGATGATTTTCAGAATGGAACTGGTCTACTGTCAAGACTGGACTGGCTGCTAGATGTAATACCATCTCTGTCCTTTGCACCAAAAGTTTTCACAAATGTACCGCAAGGAAGAAGTGTTAGATTCTCAACATTAATGTAAACTTTTAAGAATACTGCAGATGAAGACATATGTACATATGTATATACAGTATATAAGTACTGTAAATGGTCTACCGTATATGTTATTTATAATGCTTTTGTACACTGTAATTGGCCCCTAAAGATACATTATAATTTGGTCACAAAACATAAGGCTTTGTTCACACATTGGGTCTGTTCTGTTGGGCTTTCATTGCTCTTTGACGGGAAAAAGTGAAGTCTGCTACATTATCATTTATAAATTTACAGTTTATGAGACTGTCTGACTGAAAAAGACCTACATATGAGATTTTTCTATAACACTAATAGAATAAAGTGTATCCACTTTCCTGTTGTTGAAATAAACAGTATTTCTCATGTGTTCAAATCTGTGTAAATGACTTGTACAAGAGCTTTTCTCATGAACTGATGTATCTGTTGATGTATTAATGCATGTTTTACGTTATATTGATTTCTTCAACGGATAATTGAAACATGATTATTGTTTATTTTATTAACAACAGATCGCTCGTAAATGTCTCATTCATAATGGAAGCTATGATGGCAATGTAAACAGAAGTTAAGCGGTTCTATGTTGAATCAAACTAAGTAATATATAACTGAAAATATATGGGAACTTACCTTCCAGAAAAATAGTAGTTATAAGCATAAGGCCATATACACACAACCTTATCAGCTCTGCCATCTACAAATAGCGGATCCGCAAAACATGGATGCAGGCTATGAGCATCCGACATTTTCCCCTTCTACAGGTCCCGTGTTATGTTACAGATTCCTATTGTTGTCCATAAAACAGAAAACAATAGGACATGTTCTATTTATTTTTATTTTTTTTAGGGCTGCAGAATGGAAATATGGATGTGGACAGCACACAGTGTGGTGTCCGTATCTTTTGCAACTCATTGAAATGAATGGATCAGCATCCGATCTGCAAAAAATGTGGATCAGATGTGGACCGAAAATGTGGTCATGTGCATAAGGCCTTAAACACAGAAACTAAAATGCCTTGTGTGTGGCAGTGGCTTCCAAGATATAGCGCTAATATTCTCTCTTAGACACATATCATTGTACATAATTATATTGTGTATAATAAGGTTAAGACTGAAAAAACTTCAAAAGATAACTCAGGTAGCTTTCAGTTGACTGATATCTGTCAGCTAAACTGGTCTAAGAGAATACATAGAGGTAAATGGTCTACATATACTGCTGGTCGGTATTTTCACTTTCAGAACTCACTTTTGTTTTGTCATTTCCCTTAAATGGGTGAAAACAACCCCTATTGATAAGCTATATTAGGGCATATAGACATCATAGAGGGGCATCCGTGTTTGGAACCCATTATCAGCCAGAATGGAGAGCTTTTCTGTAGCAATCATTCTAGCTGACTCGAGACATTATTGTATTGAATTGTATTGGGTGGCCATTCATCCGAATAGCTACCAAATAATATTACGTTTTCCCTACAGAGAGACAACCCCATTAAGAGTGGTTTCACATGGAGGCCCAGATTTACTAATGTGCCTGTGCCAAAAATCTGTCTAAACACTGAAGCAATTTGGCGCATCAAGGTTTTCTACACTTTCTCCGATATCCTCGACAAGGGTCGGGGCTTAGCGCAAAAGCGGGCAGAACTACATAGGAAAGGGGCACAATTCTGGAATAAAAATCTAGTCTATCCCTGCACCACATTTATCATCCAGCCAGAGCCACTGTGATAAATACGGTGCAGGTCTAGGCAGCCTGTCTAAGCTTTTGCAGTCTTTCAAATTAGTAAATCTGGGCCAGAGTGTTTTTTTTTTTAAAAACGCCACTGCAGTTTTTTAAGCAAAAGCCAAAAATAAATTTCAATTAACGGGAAACGGAAAATATAAATGTCTGGCTTTGGCTAAAAAAAACTGCATCATAAACTGCAGTGGTATTAAAAAAAAAAAAAAAAATCTTTGAGTGAAATCATCCCAAAGGCATAACAGCAGCACAAAACTTTATGGAATGTTGACAGGGGAACCGACACAAAAAACATTTACTCCTCAAACTGTTTATATTTTGATACTGTGATATTCACACTAACCATTTTGAGATTGTGAAGGGTTATAACCCTATAGTTAAAATGTTCACATTTTCATTATTGTAGGGCTCATATACCTGAGCATCAAAGGCTTCTGCTGAGGAGGCATTATCTACCACAAGTCTACCACATGAGCTTACCATATGCTTGTCCCTTCACGTGTCTGTGCATTAGGTTGGATTGTTCATAGATGCAGCTTTGTGTAAATTGGAACCATATTTTTAATCCACTCAGTGCATGCAATGATCTGTGTCCCATGAACAAACATTTTGAATATAAAAGTTGCAATGAATGATTATAAATAAGGCTGCTGCTTCAAAACACAGGTAATTCTGTGCCTTTAATAAATAAAGTGCATTTAAGAACATTTTAAAATGCATTAGGTTTAATATATTCATTAACTGTAATTCATGTGATGATGCTCATGTGCAAGAGCCCAAATAATGCAAATGTAATGGTAGTAACATCACTTGTTCAAGAAACATCAATAGAAATATTTAGTGGCATCCAAACAGGATCTCTACAATTTAGCCAAAATTTCCATTTACAGTACACATTTAGTAGGATAAAAAGTAGTGCTAATCTGCAAATGCCTGCGAAATAGCATAACATGGGGACAAAGCTATGGGAAGTCTCACTTCATGGCCCCACCGCCACTTGAGAAAACACCAGTATAAACGCTACATGGTAGGTACAGAACCTGTTACTGATTTAGCATTGAGTCCCAGGAGCTTTAAGTAGGTTGTCCAGCCAAAGATGTGATGTAGCGTTCAAGCTGATGTGACTGCTGAGGCTTTTGATTGTCTGGAGTGGTCACAAGACTAAGCCGCTTCCTGGTCCTGGGGGGACAGGAAGTGGCTGGGAACGTAGCAGTAGTGTGACCTTGGACAGGTGAGTGTTCAAGGGCACAGGATAGGATAAAGATGAACCCTCTAAATTGTAAAGCACTGTGGAATATGGTGGTGCTATATAAATAAAGATTATTATTATTTTCAGTATTACTTTAGTGGGATGTCTCAATTCTCATAAAATAGATTTCCAATTCTTCTCTTTTCCTTTTTAACACAAATTTTTGTGATTTTAATTTTTTTCTTTTTAAAGGGGAAGGGTAGTGTCATCCGAAACACTAACCTCGTGCAGCAATTAAATATATTTTTCCATATGTCTTCAAGTGCATTTCCACCCAGAACATAACATTTCTATATATTGTTTGAATACTAAGGGGGTCATTTATCAAACTTGTTTAAAATAGGCAAAAAGTGGCTTAGTTGCCCATAGCAACCAGATTCCTTCTTCCATTTTCCAAAGGAGCTGTCCAAAATGAAAGGTGGAATCTAATTAGTTGCTATGGGCAACTAAGCCAGTTCTACTTTACACCAGTTTAATAAGTGACACCCTAAGTTCTGATTTACCAGTATATATGACTATTTTATGTTTTGGCTGCAAGTCACCAATGAATATTCCTTTTCAGGAAAGATAACTATAACAATCTGACAGGATATTTTTTTAACATTTACATGGACAATGACTATGATAAAATGACACAAAATTACTTGAAAATGTATTTAAGGCAAAATAAATGTGTTATTACAGGTTAGCCACAGAAGAAGACTCCTTTCCCATTACTAGGAAAAAAGCAGGATTATATTAGTTAATATAAATGTCCAACAATTGTTCATTGGAATACTTTGGCCTACTGTAGGAAATGCTCTTGTGCCCGATTCCATGAAAATAACGGCAAATACCACACAGCACCTTTCTTTATCCCAAGTGTCGAGGGTCTGTTATTCCCATCCATTAATGCACATTTGAGTTACCCCACATTATGTTCACTTGCTTTGAAGGTCTATCATGTATGAATTGTCTTTTTCAGGTGAACACGCCAGGTCTGAAACCATTCTTTGGAACCTACATTCGTCGGCTTGTTGTGCACAAGTTACTAGATGTATTAGGTCTCCAGATGCTCTAGGTCCACACTTTAAACTGCCTCCACTGTTACAGATTGTATAAGTCTTGCTGCCCCAAGAAGTTTATTTATATGTCTCTCCTCCTTTATTCCAGCTCCTTGTAAGTGAGTCTGTGAGAGGGCAGGCACTTTACTTAATGTGGTGAAGCCGGCTTCCATGAGAGGCTGGGTATACATAGGTAGACCAATGGAAATAAGCCAGTCAGAAACTGATGAAATATGTCCAGGAGAAATGGGCTTCCTGCAGATCTCTGTGAGTCCTCCACTTGGTATCTAAAACAATATAAACATAAATTATATGCATCCTTAGAACTTATGATTTATTCATAGCTAAAGGAGCATAAACTCAAAAAAATCTAATCTTCTACTCATCTCTACTAAGCCGCAAACATAATTTTTTCACATACAGTATGCTATACAAATTTTGCATGTACGGTAGCGCCAAGGTAAACCTCTCAAAATACCCCCTCTCCGCAAATCCTTCATATAACTTCCAGCCAGGGTGCACTTAAGGAGTAGTTACAGTGCCCACATAAAAGTGTCAGCTACACTGCCTAAGAACAAGTTGTCAAATTCAATTTCAGGTTGTAAATTTCCTTTACTTTAATACTTTGCTTTATCATGTATGAATTATGAATTACCGTATCTCAATGACTTTAGAAGGAAGCTATGATTTAAAACTTGTTTATGTAGAAATATCCTCTACTCTAATTGCAGGATACTTAAAGGAGTTTTCCAGTTTTGTTGATCAGTTGAAAAAGGTCAGGAAGGGCCAAAACAAGTCCTGTATGTAACCTACATTGAGAAGAATGCTATAAATATTACTGAGGAGCATTGAAACGCTGCTGGGAGTTCTCTATATTGTGTCCTATGCCATGTGTCACTTTGTGCAGGGCTTAGGGGCACTAGGGTCCCATCTGACACTGGGGCACACCAGTGGATTCACCTGTTCCCCTGTGACCCTGTCTGAATCTGCTCCCTGCTGCTCTTTTATGGTTCCCTGTGTCCCAGGCTCTCCTCTACAGTCTTCCGGTCCCCATTGTGTACACTTCTGGACAGACCAGGTCATTTGCGCTGCTGCAATGACTGGGCTCAGTAGTGATGTGTCCCCACAGTGACATTTCACTGTTGGGTCACATGCCGCATTGGGACCCAATATTTTTTATGTAACAAATATAATGTCACATAGTATTTAAGAAGGATTTCTACCTAAACATAAAATTAGTGATATGTTAATAAATCAGAAGTTAGAGCAACTGAAAAAGTGTTAATTATATTTTATATAATCGGCATTTCTGTTTGGTTGTGGTGATAGTTTTTGAAAAATGACAACAGGAAGTAAGGCTTGGATATTAATTTTGTAGAATCCTCTCAAAAACTTATTGAACTGTCATATTTTATTTATAGAACATGGTGAAAGAATTGGCAACTTACCACCAGGTTCAAACAAAGTAATTAAAGACAACAATATGGCTGCCCTTCCGGTCACTTTAGCAAAACGACACAAACCTAATACCAAAACTTTGGTAATCACTATAGCATCTGATTTACCTATGGCCTACATTACTATTTTGAAATCCTACTTGATTGTTGAAATTAAGACTAAAGTAAGTAGGACATTAAATGTACTTGTTATCTACTTCTTCTAGGTACCACCAGTGAAACCATAGTGCTTCATAGGTTACCAGAAAATAATTGTCTTTGTACGAGAATGTGGCTGTTACCTCTAAAGGAAATGATTTTCATTATTATGCGCAGTCACAACACAGCAAGCTTCTGAGGAAGACCAGGAAGAGATGAGTACAGAGCTAGGAAAGTGCTGCATTCACCGTTTCCTGATCCTCCTGTACTAATGAACGCCTCCATAATGCAAGCTGTCAGTGCATTCGCCCAATAAGATGCACTGACATTTTCCCCTCACTTTGAGTACATATTAAAAAACATCTTTAAAAAGTACATCTTAATAAAACTACATCTTATGGGGCAAAAAATATGGTATATATATGTTATATACGTTTAGGCTATATTCACAGATTTGGCTGATTTTTTGCAGACATTTCTGTAACTGAAAATCAATTCCTTACATTTCAGTTGGGTTTTTGCAGCATAGATTTGGATTTCTGAGATGGTCCCAGAAATGTTTGCAACAAATCTGCTGCATGTGAATTCATTTTTCATGTACCCAAGAAGTTGGAGGACTATAGATACATCTGAAAAACCCCAGTTATTATTTATGGATTGTAGCAAAAACAACAAAACTTTTTCCGGAACTATATTTTTGTAAAGTAAAATTAAAGAAATTTACCGCCATGCGATGTTGTTTTCTCAGATGCCTGACACGGATTTCGTCCATGCACGTTGCTACATCTTTTACCAGTTGACCTAAGTCTTCAGCATATCGCTCTATAAGGGCTTCTGGGATACCACATCGACCATGCTGCCACAGAAAGAGAAGAGCTACACTGAAACAAACTTAGGAACACTTATTACATAGATATGGTCAGAAGGAATCAGTGTATGTTTTATTGTTTTTATTCCACCTAAGACCAAAGTATCTGCTTAGCCTGTCCGCTCCTGAAAAGCAAGAGTTAGGGCTTGCTCACACGACCGTATGGTTTTGCCGTCTGTTTTTCACGGATCCGTTCAGTTTTTGGATCCGTTGTGTTTCCGCTCCATTCCGTTTTTCCCCAAAAACAGGAACTTTGTAATTATTGCAAACACCAAACACATGTGCAAAATGGGCTGGGCATAGCATTTCTACAGCATGGATCCGAAAAAAACGGATGACATATAAACATGTGTTCCGTATGCATTCCATTTTTTATACGGACCCATTAACTTGAATGGAGCCACTAAACGTGATTTGCGGACAAAAATAGGACCTGATTCCAAATGTTGCGGAACTGAAAAACGGAAATACGGAAACGGAATTCATACAGAGTACATTCCGTTTTTTTTTGCGGACCCATTGAAATGAATGGTTCTGTATACGGACCGTATAGGGAACGCAAAAAACGTCCCGTATACGGAAAGCAAAAAACGTTCGTGTGAACGAGCCCTTATCCACATATGATAAACCATGGAATAAAACCTACATGACGGAAAGGTGTGACTAAACCAAAGAAGATGACAGCATCCGAAATTCTAATGAAAATTCTTCCTTATTTATCATCGAAAACAAAACAGCAACATTTCGACCCCTAGGAGTCTTTGTCAAGCATTTAAAATCCATGTACATACAAAGTATATATAGGCAACAATAGTTAATTAGCCGTAAAATAATTTGTGAAGATCCTATATATAACATAGATAGGTATGGTTCCATATGGAATCTGCCAATTTGTATACACACAACTCTGTTTTTTTTTCTTACAGGGATGACCTTGTGATCCTATACGCATTGAGTGTCTTTGCATAGATATGGTTCCCTGTTGCCTACTATCTATATGATTAGGGAAGTTGCTATGTACAATCTGTATCATGGGTGTGTTGACAGCTGACACAGGAGTACATGTGAGATGTATTATAACTAAGCAATTCTGCAGGGGTTTAAGAATCTTTTATTACAACACTGAGTGATTTAGGCTTTGCATCATATAGTAAGGAGAAAGCCTGTGGGTAGATTACTACACTTGCCTGGAACCATTGAAATGTGATGATTGCGATTCTATAATGCACACAGATACTGACCGGTTTATGGTAATGGTTAATATAGTCTAGTTTTTCACATTTATGGGTTGAGTAATGATTTTATCTGGGTTCATTCACCTATGTATGTTATACAAGTATTTGGTATGTGGAAGTGATGTCAGGAGATGAAGGGGATCTTTACACATGATTGGCTGACTAATTGACTATTGTTGCTCATACATACTCTAAGGCTGGCTTCACATGTCTGTTTAACACGGATGTGAACTGTCCGTGGTAACCTGGGCTGGATTCCTGCTTAGAGCAGGAGCGCACGGCGTCATTGGTTGCTATGACGCCATGTGCTCTCTACCGCCGCAGCAGTACAGTAATACACTGGTATGATCTATATGAGTGTATTACTGTACTGCAGCAGTGGCAGGGAGCGCACGGAGTCATAGCAACCAATGACGCCGTGCGCTCCTGCTCTAAGTAACACATGGATTTTTTTATGCTTGACAAAGACCCCTAGGGGTTAAAACATTGCTGTAGTGTTTTGAGGGATGACATCAACAAAGAAGAATTTTTGTAAGAATTTCAGATGCTATCATCCTCTTTGGTATACAGTGCCTTTGCAAAGTCTTCATAAGCATTCACTTTTTCACCATTGTTCTAAAATAAAATAAAAAATTTTTAAAAGAAAAAACTAAAATTTCACTTGTATATGAGTATTCAGATCCTTTGCCATGACACTTGAAACTTAGCCCTAAGGGACTCATTTTTATTGATAATCTTTGAGATATTTCTACACCTTGATTTGAGTCCAGTCCAACTGTGGTAAATTCAGGACTGGACATGATTTAGATAGACATAGCCCTGTTTATATAAGATGTCACAGCTGACTGCATATCAGAGGAAAAAACAAGCCATGAGATGGAAAGAACTGCCTGTATATATCAGAGAAATGATTGTTTAGAATCTGGAATTTTCGCTGGAAAAGGGTACAGAACAATTATGCTTCACTGAAAATTCTCAAGGGCACAGTAGCCGTCATAATTCTTGAATGGAAGAATTTTGGAAAAACCAGGACTCTTCCTTGAAATGGCTACCCCATCAAACTAAGTAATTGGGGTAAAGGGCCTTGGTAAGAGAGGTGACCAAGAACCCAATGGTAACTCTGGCTGAACTCTAAAGATCCTGTGTGCAGATGGTAGAATATTCCACAAGGTTAATTATCACTGCAGAATTCCACCAACCTGGGCTTTATGGCAAAGTGGCCAGAAAGAATCCTTTTCTCAGTAAAAGACAAAAAAATCACCTAAAAGACTCACAAACTGTGAGAAACAATATTCTCCGGTGTGAGGAAACCAATATTAAGCTTTATGGCCTCAATTCTTAATGAAAACCTAATCCAAAGTGCTCTGGACCTCAGACTTGATAGAAAGTTCACTTTTCAACAAGACTATCACCCTACGCACACAACAAAGACAACAGGAGTGGCTTAGAGACAACTCTGTAAATGTCCTTGAGTCCTGACTTGAACCCAATCTCTGGAGATACCTGAAATTGGCTGTCTACTGATGGTCCCCATCCAACCTGACAGAACTAGAGAGGATCTGCACAGAAGAATGGCAGAAAATCACCAAATTCAGATGTAAAAATCTTGTGGAATCATAGCCAAGAAGACTGGAAGCTGTAATCATTGCCTAAGGTGCTTTGGCTCAATTGTGGATCATAATAGGGGTGTTTGGGGCAGCCGCCCCAGGCAATAAATCTGTTTGGTGACCATCGTCACCCAAAACGCCCACATAACACATTGCACAGACCCAGCAACAATTCATAAAATCACTAAGTGAGCAGCTCTGTACTGGGCTGCAGCACTATGCTAACAAAAGCATGGGGGTTGAGGGTATTGGAAGGAGCGAGGTCAGATAACTGCACACCTTACTCTTTATGTGCCTCCTTTAATCATGTAGCAGTGGCTCCTGATATCAGCTCTCTGATGTCCCCAACAAAACTTCCAGTCCAGGCAGTAGGCAGCTGGGCTGTTGTACTGGTGACCACGTGCACAGTGGAAGTAGAAAGTGTTTGCTGACCCTTAGCTACCTTAATATATACAGCTATGTGTGTGTGTCGATATGGTTCACACAGGGTAGGGGGGCCTGCCTGGTTGTGTGAAAGTGAAAAATCATGGGAAAAACATTTTTTTTATTTTAGCACCAGAGAGCAACATAATAAATGTGAAAAAGTGAAAGGGTCTTAAGACTCACTTAATGCACTGCATTTCATCTCTGGGCTCATTTCTGTGGCCAGCCCCTCCTCGTTGCTTTTCTACTGCCTGGCCCTGTCAATCAAAGCAGCCAGGGAGGGACTGGCCCCAGAAATGAGTGGAGCTTGGGTGCAACAAGAGCAATGGTGACATCTTATTTGCCCCAAACGCCTTATATTAAGAAAAAGTATCATAACTTGGGAACGCTGCCTTGGATCGACAAAAGAAAAACTAAATTTTAATCAGGTAAACCACAGCTGTGTGGCTATACAAACAAACAATTTGATGGGAGGTTGCTGGTGACAATTTCCCTTTAAAGGAGTATTACAGTTATAATGGCTGAAGGTGCCAGCATATGACATTACCAAATTATTGATGGAGGAGGAACAAGAAGGAACCCCATTAATATCCTCAGGATAGGTAATCAATATCAGATTGTCAGGGGTCCTACTCCCAGCATCCCCACTGATCGGCTGTATAAAGAGGCCGCTGTGTTCAATGGGCACAAAGGCTTTCTTCCTAGGAAAATTGTCATGGCCATGGCGCAGCTCAGTCCCTTTTAAGTGCACAGGGCTAAACTGCGATACCAAGCACAGCAGCTATCCAATGGGCAGCAGTGTGATGGGTAAGCTGCAAGGAGGCAGCGATGCTCACTGGAACTCCCCAACTGTTTGGCAGGGGTTTGGGGAGTTGGACCCTCATTGATCTCATATTGATGACCTGTCCTAAAGACAGGCCATCAATATGAAAATCCTGAAGTAGCCCTTTAATCTTTAAAAGTAAAGGACTGATGAGCTCTGTACCAGACTTTACCAGCTTAGTGGAAACTCCAGTCACAATACCAGACACAGTGTATGGAAAAGGTGGTGTTGTGTCTGGTAACAGAAAAGCTTATTGAAGGCCCTTTGGTTTGGATCCACACAATAACATATCAATGCATAGCTTAATGATATGACATTGATTGCAATTAGTACAGAACCTCTTTAAACAGCAATTTGTATAGTTAGACCTATGAATGAACACGTCTTATAGTTGTACGCCATAAAAAAATGACATTAGGGACAAAGGACCACGTTTTCTGTGTGACCTACTATAGAGCAATGTTAACCTAGCTGTGTGCTGTTTATGAGCCCTGTAAATGAAACTTTCACTATATCTGCTTCCAAATGTAGATTGAGAGTCAATCTGTTTTGATGTTTTCTTTAGAATTTGTCACGCCAGATAAAGAAGCTCATTATATACTTATACATGTAATTCCGTTTTCATTACCCCACACAGCTGATTGGCAGGGGTGCGGGCATTTGGACCCCTACTGATCAGCTAATGATGGCCTATACCGAGGATAGCGTTTACAACCCATTTAATAACTATTAATTTGTTTACCTTATCCGAATATGGTTCTTCTGTAAGGTCAATTTCCTCAGCCAGTAACTTGTTTTCTATCAAAACTTCCTGATCCATCCCTCTGACACAAGCAATTTTTCTTGCAGCCACAGGACCTAGTTTCACGGCATGTTGAGGAACACTGACAGCATCTGTGGAACTTATTAGCGAAGTAGGTCGGGGAGAAGTTGGTGTATTGCATTCTTTTGTGGAAATTATAGAACAGGTATTAGGACTCAACTGTCCTGATTTTGTACCAGGAAGAGAAGATTCTTCAGCATTGGATGAAGTGACACAGAGAGGAGGGTGAAGCAGTCCATTTGCAAACCGTTCTCTACATTTTTTGGCAGGGACTGGAGGGGGTTGTGAAGGGTTTTTTACGAGTGCTCTGGTTTCTCCAGAAGACATGGGTGTCTTGTTCAGAGGTACTTGGGAAAAATAAACAGGACTTTGACCTATATGTTCTTTTGTATTCCTTTGCAAATGAGATGTCCTTGTGCTTTGTAGATGATCAGTAGTGTGCTCTTTAGTCACTATATCCACATTACAAGATATTCTGTCATGTATTTCTCGAATGTCCTCCTCTATTAAACCCTCGGACAGTTCTTTTCCTTCATCCGGTGAAAATACACTTAATGTTTTATTAATGCCCTGGACTCCATCTTGTTGAAGATTGTCCATTGAGTGAGATCTTGGCCAGCTTTTAAGAGATTTGCTCCCATCCAGCTCACAACTTGTACTTACGGCAACGGGCAAACTTCTACGGTTCTTTTTAGACCCTGTAACTTCGGTTGGCTTTGCACAAGTAGCATAGATGTGGTCTTGCCCAACCTTTTCACTGTTTCCATATGCGATGTCCCTGCTTGTGTTCAGATTTAAGCCTGGATAGAGCTGATGAGAGGAAGACTCTGGAGGTACTGGTGACGTCACTTGACTTTTACCTAAGTCGAAAACATATTATGAAACAGTATTATAATAAATAAACTAAATTCATAGAGGCTTAGCATACTCAACCTCTCTTTTTATTAAGCTCTGTAATATTCTCAGTTGTCATCTAAATTGAATATACATATACCTGAATATCACATCATTTTTTAATTTGCTTTATTGTAGCTATTAGATTGAGGTTTTGAGGTTGCACTAAGGACTGAAATGGCATTCGATAACCATCTTAGTCTTGCTAATGAAATTAACAGAATTTTTCATTCTAATTGATGTTCAATCTAGTATTCTGTTATTAAAAATACAAATTATTTTTGACTACAACAACCTTAAGCCTCATTCACACGTCCGTGTTTTGGTCATTGATTTCCATCAGTGATTGTGAGGCAAAACCAGGATTAGAGCCTCCACAGACATAAGGTATAAGGGAAAGATCTGCACCTGTTCTGTGTTTAGAGCCGCACCTGGTTTTGGCTCACAATCACTGATGGAAATCACTGATGTGTGAATGAGGCATTATTAGGAGTGCTATATGGTCACAGTGTCCCTTCCATACCACAGGCAGGCATGGCAACAGCTAAAACAGCTCTTTAGTATAAGGCTGTCTGCATGTTTTGTGCTGTGATTTTCAAATTATAGTAAAATAGTCTACTTGTTGACGATTTAACATATTCAAAAAAAATATTGTGGCACAAATAGTAAGAGTAACTACAACCTAGGGGTCTCTGCAAGTGATCACACCTAAACTTTTATAGGTTTAAGTTTTATTGAGGTCCTACAAGTTAAGAAAAACATGGCAGTTTTTATCCCCAGCCGCATTCACTTCAATAGAGCTGAGCAGAAAGAAAAGACAGTCATGGTACTGTCTGAAGAAAACAGCAGCCAATTTTTTCTAATTCTGCACAGCCCCTAAGGGTCCTTAACATGGTGCTCGCTCACGCGTACAGTGGGAGCCATAACCGGCAGGTCTCTGCTGTTTCAAAAAGCAGAGGCACGCGGGTAATGTCCGTGACCAGCAATAATGCAAATCGCAGTCATTTAAGCCTTTAGAAGCTCTGGACAAGTGCGACCATGGCATCTAAATAGCGAAAAACCCGGAAGCGGTTAAGACAGGCATCACCATGCGGCGACCCGGGATGCCGTTCATTCATTCTAATACGCTGAGTCTCTCCAAAAAGACCCAGCATATTAGAACAGCAGTTCCTATGCTGGCCAGTTATCTTAACAAAGTTTAATTTAAAAAAAATATATATAAAAAAAATATAAAAATGTATATCACCCCCTTTCCCTAGAATAAAAAATATAAATACATAAACAATAAAAATATAAATTTATACTGTAAAAAAACATTTCCCGAACTCGGGTTTGGTTCCAAGTGGTACCTTGGAACCGAACCCGAGTTCGGGAAATGGATTTTTACAGTATAAATCAATTTCTGAAGTTATTATGCGAAGTCTCATGAGACTTCGCAGAGTAATAACTTCGGCTCATGGGAGCCAGTACATTCTAATACTGTAAAGAGAGCTTGCGCTGTACAGTATTAAAACAAAGTTTTATGCAAATCGACTTCATCACCCTCCACCTGTGATGTCAGAGGAGGCCTGAGAGTATGGTAGTGACCTTTTATGACAGCTTTTATGACCACTTGCTGGAAACCAAGTCTGCCTCAAAATCTTTGTATTGAAATATCTTTTTGGGTATTCACCTTAGCAATTTCATATTACCTCCATCCACTCTGTCCGAATGTCCTGCACATGTGCGTACCAAACATAGTGGAGGTATTGACAGGATGGCTGGAGTTATCTGATTGCTCCCTGTTACTGAGCTGGGATCAATTTGGTTTTAATACCATGGACGCATATACATGGCCTGAGTTCTCAGGAGGAAGCACATGGCTCAAATATGGATTTGTCCACTTATTTCTTTGATGTATATTGCAAGATAGGGGTTTCATGTGTGACCTCGGCTGGAACGGACACTAGCATTCTCCTGACCCCTCTAACGGTTCTGGTCTGTATAACGCTGGTATCAGACATATTTATGATAGGGCTCTGGTTTCTATAAAGTTTTTCCATCTTACTGATTTTTTTTGCTACGATCTCCGGGCTAGAAGGACATGGAAGAGGCGATGACCCCCTATAGGAATGTAAAAAGATAGGTTGCCTACTCCTAACAATAATTTTAATATCTGGATCCCTCTATCACCACAGTGATGTAATAAATATTTCTTTTTCAAAGGTTTTATTATTTTTATTCAGTATTAAAACATAAAAAACTACACAAACTGTGACTTAATTGAGTGCTTTTTTCTAATTTAACCCCATTTTGAATTTTAGTGGCATTAAAAAGTACAACTTATCCTTCAAAAAATAAGCCCCCTTACGGCTAAGCCAGTTACGCCTTTTGTGAACATAATGTACAGTGCCTTAAAAAGTATTGATATCCCTTGAACTTTTCCACCTGTTTTCATGTTACACCCAAAAACTTAAGTGTACTTTATTGGGATTTTATGTGATAGACCAGCACAAAGTAGCAAGTATGTGTGAAGTGAAAAGAAAAGGATACATGGTTTTCAAAATTTTTAATATATATAAATCTGAAAAGTGTGGCATGCGTTTATATTCAGCCCCCTGTACTCTGATACCCCTAAATAAAATCCAGTGTGACCAATTGTCTTCAGAAGTCGCCTAATTAGTAAAAAGAGTCCATCTGTATGTAATTTAGGGTGCATTCACACGACCGTATAAATGGATCCGCATCCGTTCCGCAATTTTGCAGGATGGGTGCAAACCCATTCATTTTAATGGGGCTGCAAAAGATGCGGACAGCACACAGTGTGCTGTTCGCATCCGTGGTTCTCCTCCATGGACCCACAAAATATATAACGCATGTCCTATTCTTGTCCTCAACCGTAAAAAAGAATAGGCATTCTCTAAACAGAGCCGTCCATGTGCGTTCCGCAAAATGCGGAATGCAAACAGCCGTTATCAGTGTTTTGCGGATCCGCAATTTGCGGACCGCAAAACACTTACGATCATGTGAATGCACCCTTATTCTCAGTATAACGAATGCTGTTCTGTGAAGGCCTCAGAAGTTTGTTAGTGAACATTAGCGATCAAACAGCATCGTGAAAACCAAGAAACACCAGGAAGGTTAGGGATAAATTTGTAGAAAAGTGTAAAGTAGGGTTAGGTTATAAAAAAATATCCAAAGATCTGAACATCTCTCAGAACACAGTTCAATCCCTCATCCGAAAATGGAAGGAGTATGGCACAACTGCAAACCTATCAAGACATGGCCGTCCACCTAAACTGACAGCCCAGGAAAGGAGGCCACTAATTTGAAAAGCAGCCAAGAGGCCTATGGTGAGTCTGGAGGATCTGCAGACACAGCTCAGGTGGAAGAATCTGTCCACAGGACAACTATTATTCGTGTCCTCCACAAACTGGGCTATATGGAAGAGTGGCAAGAAGAGAGCTATTTCTGAAAGCAAGCCATAAGATGTCCTGTTTGCAGTTTGTCACAAGCCATGTAGGGGACACAGCAAAAATGTGGAAGAAGGTGCTCTGGTCAGATAAGACCAAATTTACCTTTTTGTCCAAAATGCAAAACTCTATGTGTGGTGGAAAACTAACACTGCACATCACTCTGAACACACCATCCCTACCGTGAAACATGGTGGGGGCAGCATCATGCCGTGAGGATGCTTTTCTTCAGCAGGGACAGGGAAGCTGGTCAGAGTTGATGGGAATATGTATGGAGCTAAATACAGGACAATCGTGGAAGAAAACCTGGTAGAGGCTGCAAAAGACTTGAGACTGGGGTGCAGGTTCACCTTCCAGTAGGATGACCCTAAACATACAGCCAGAGCTACAATAGAAAAGTTTAAATCAAAAGATGTTCATGTGTTAGAATGGCCCCATCAATATCCAGACCTAAATCCCATTGAGAATCTGTGGCAAGACTTGAAAATTGCTGTTCACAGATGTCCTCCATCCAACGTGACTGAGATTGAGCTATTTTGCAAATCTGGTACCAACATACCTCAAAAGGCTGTAATTCCAGCGAAAGTGGTCCTACAAAGTATTGACTCAGGGGGGCTGAATGGCACACTTTTCAGATTTTAATTTAAAACTTTTGAAAACCATGTAATATTTTCTTTTCACTTCACACATACTTGCTACTTTGTGCTGGTCTATGACATAAAATCCCAATAATATACATTTAAGTTTGCGGGTGTAACATGAAAATGGTGAAAAGTTTAAGGGTTATGAATAATTTCTAAAGGCACTGTATATGATAGACAGAATGAGTGTAACACAATGGGCTCGATTTACTAATCTTGTTTATAATGCACTCTAGATAGTGTAAACTTATGCTGGATTTACATGGCACAATTTTTAGACTGATAATCGGTCTGTGTAAAGGTGCTGCAGATGACCATTGGGTGAAATGATTTTTGTGTGGACACCTAAATCATTGTTACTGGACAGCAGTTAATGCTGTTTGAACAGTGATCTGCAGCCCCATACAGTGGAGAACGTTGCTGCATGTAAATGCAGCTCTTCACCTCCACGGATGAGCAGGCAGTTATCGGGCATAAAAAGTTCCTTGCCAATTATTTTCTGCTCACTTGGGGATTGTAAATGTATCAAGATGCAACTGATTTATCACAAGGTACTCAAGATGTGCCTAATTTATCACAGTGGCTCATGCTGTATGTAAATTCGGTGCATGACTAAACAGTTTTGTCTAACTTCATACCAACTATTAGCTTGCTTGCTCTACGCCAAAATTTTGGTGCAATTTTGATGCATTGTAAACCATGACTCTTTCTGCTAAGCCATGCCCCTTCATTGAGATGGAAAACCAAAACAGGCAAGCTAGGTGCAGTGGATTATTAATTATGACACAGCTGCTTCATAAACACAGTAGGTCAGAAACTACATTTTGGTGCTCATACAATAAGGCTTAGGTGCAATCATATCAGTAAATTTGCCGCAATGTTTCTGAAAAGTCTAACTACTCATAAAGGGGGTGTCCCAGATAATCAAAAATCTCAGAACAGCCCCCCAATTAGCTAAAGTTAAGTAATTTTCACCTCTGTCTTCAGTGCTCTTCTCTGCACCAGCCGTCCAGTCCTCCTGATGCTGCTTGTTTGCAAAGAGCAGGGGCAATGTGCTGTTATATGGCACATGACTGCTGCAGCCAGTTACTATCCTCAGTGATGCAAACACAGAAATGCAACAGCACTCTGCAACCAGCGCTCTGCCCTGCCTCTATGCTAGAAGCTATCAGAGGTCGTTGGTGTACATTTTGATCAAAAAGTAATAAGCTACTCACCACGCCAAGGCCGCCTCTATGAGTGATCCTAACGCTAAATCCTACCTGTTATGGGTCACAACAGCCACATAGAATTCAGGGAGTGCGGGCCCAGCATGCATGCTCGGATCAACCATGCTCATTAACCCTTTCTCGTGCCATAACAGCCTCCATTAGATCCAGGGATGCAGGTACCAACATGCATGCTGGGCCCACTATATATACTCATCCTGGAGCCAGAGGGTTACTAGCAGGTACTATGAATGCAAGTTCAGTTTTTATACTTACTCTGATTAAAACCAGCCTCTAGGGCAGACAAACAGAAACACAATGTGTGTGTGGAGGGGGGGGGGGGGTTGTGATGTAGTGATGGACTGCTGAGGACATTGATTGGCTGTAGCAGTCACATGCTGTGTCACATCACTGGTGCAGTTTGTAAACAAGCAGTGACAGGAGGATTGGACCGCTGGTGCAGAGAACAGCACTGAAGAAAGAGGTCAGAATTATTTAATTTTAGCCAATTGGGGGCTGTTCTGAGATTTCTGATTATCTGGGATGGGGTGTCTATGAATAGACTTTTTAGAAACATTGCGGCAAATTTACTGATATGATTGCACCTAAGCCTTATTGTATGTAGTGTATCTCAGAAGTAACTGCTAACCCAGAAGCAGTAAATTATTCTAGACTTGTGAGTCATTATGGATGAAATTAGTCTTGGTTGGTACTTAAGGTGTCCATTAAGTTGTCTTTTGGAAAAATAAACATTTGCAGACTTTACAGTGCCAAGTTGTGGTGGTCAAAATGAATAATTATTTCACCAGCCAAACACAACAGCTAACACCTGTCATCTACCATTAACATGCTGGTCTGATATATTAAACAGCTGTACGTAGGTTGGTGAAAGGAAAAATAAATTAATTTTCAGACCTCTTTAGTAGTAATAACACTCACAATAATTGAAGGACAGCATGCCAGTTTTTTAATGAATTGTGTCTATAATAAGAGATATTTAAAGGGGAAGGAGGTGTGGAGCTCAAGTCAAAACCTAGTTCCCACAGATTTTAAACAGTGTTATTTCTACTATGAGTACCTGTGAGTGAACAGCAGAGCTGGCATTGCAAGCTGAACATTGCAAAATATCCAATAAATATTGGATGTGGCACATAATTTTACTTCACCTGAAAATCTAAAAAAGTTACAAATAAAGTAATTAGGGATGAGCGAATCAACTTCGGATGAAACATCCACAGTCAATTTGCATAAAAGTTTGTTAAAATACTGTACAGAGCAAGCGCTCCGTACAGTATTAAAATGTATTGGCTCCTATGAGCCGAAGTTATTACTTCGAGAAGTCTTGCAAGACTTTGGGTAATAACTTCCAAAGTTAATTTCTACTATTAAAAACCTTTTACCGAACTTGGGTTCGGTTCCAAGTGGTACCTTAGAACCAAACCCAAGTTCGGTAAAAGTTTTTTTACAGTAGAAATTAATTTCTGACGCTATTACTCCAAGTCTCGTAAGACTTCGCAAAGTAATAACTTCGGCTCATAGGAGAAAATACATTTTAATACTGTACGGAGCACTCGCTCCGTACAGTATTCTAACAAAGTTTTATGTGAATCGACTTCAGATGTTTCATCCGAAGTTGATTCGTTTATTCCTAAAAGTAATATATATATTGCAATAAGAAAAAGTCCTGGGGTTACAGCATTTCAGGAATGGTGATCTATCTGGTTAAGAGATAACCACCTCCACAAGTAATACATCATAAACAAGGTATATGTCCTTCCCTTTCTTTATTATTTGCCTCTTGTCTTCTTTTTCCCCATTTTATGAGCCGAGTGCTAGTAGACACACATGATCAGTCACTATACCTACAGCAAGTTCTCCACCTAGTGATCTTCTACTAACTGCAGAGCAGCCAATAGCTTTCTGATGTTGATGACATTTTATAGGCATGCTGTACGATTGGATTGGTTCCTTCCTTGGTCACATGAATAATGATTGAGTGGCCTATTTTTCTGAAAATGTAAGAAAGGGATAAACTATCTACCATGTGGCTGGTTGTTGCAAATAGCATCCAGTTTGACATGGTGCACGAGGTGTGCTTAGACAGACATGCCCTAAATGACTAAGATTTAGCTGAGCACACACCTTAAAGGGGTATTACCATCTCAGACAATCGAGGCTGGGGGCTAGGATGCCACCTCTAGGACCCGCACATACATCAAGAACGGATCCCTGAAAGTAGTGGAGGGCGCACAGCGCATGCGCCCTCCATTCTTTTCTATGGGGCCACTGAAAATAGCCAATCGCTATTTCCGTCGGCCCCACAGAAATTAATAGAAGTGGTGGCGCGCAAGCGCAGTGAGCTCCCATTTACTTCTGTGGGAAGAGATCATGGTCTAAGAGGGACCTGCACCTATCAGACAATGGGGGCATATCCTAGCTATATGCCCCCATTGTCTGAGATGGGAATACCCCTTTAAAGGGAAGGCCACTTGTTATAGAAATTTACTTTGGCATTAATGTAACAGTTTTGATCTAATGCTGTTATTGTGATGCCCCTGACAACAGAGGGATGGAAGTTTGTATTTTAATTTATATTCTTAGTCTTAAAATGGTTAATTGATGTGTTTAATCCATGATGGACACTAAATATACAGTAATATGTCTAACTTGTGATGGACTTTACATTATAACATATTTTGCCAGCAGTTGGGTCGAGTTATACAATTTCAAGTAACTGAAGATTAGAAGAATCTAATTCTTAATGTGTTTTTTTAATATTAAGATCGGGAGCTTTGCTTACATTACCATGGATTCTTATTCTCTTCAGTGAGCTTGCGCCTGTTTGAATAATGCATGAGCATTTAGGGAGTATATCTCAGAGGTAATGTACTCCTGGATGCTCTCTCTATAGGTTGCTGTGGAAAGCTGTAACACATACACCTGGCACATGTGCTTTTGTTCTAAAGCCTTGTTATGGTTCCTGAATATATTTGCTGATCACAATTGCGGCTACCCATGTGAGATGTGTCTCTATTTCCACTCAAATGGAAATAGAGACACAGTCCTGCTGTAATCCTAGAGAGACTGTATCATGCAGATGTAATCGAATATTATGGATTTATGTGCACTATATATTTGTTTTAGATACGCAATAAGAGTTAAGTCTAAATGTGATGCAACACCTATGTCATATAGGAGTTGCAAACACTTACACAAACTTTGAATAGTTGAATAATTCACTTTACACGGATAAAAGTCTGTAATGTAACTTGTGTTATGTTTGAAAAATAATCTTTTGGCGAGTCACAATATTTGTGTGTGGGACATATGAATAAATATTGTCATGCCACTATGATGGATGCAGTCACACTTTTTAAAAATTTTGATGTGAATATACCCAAATCTGGGATTTTTGGGTTGTGTGTATTGTTTGCATCCAGTGGCCTTCCAGCTACAAATAAGTGTGCTGTCAACAACATGTTATATGAGATTAGCTTTTTGCTTTTCTGGAAAGGACCAGAGTCTCTGCAGTAACATGGCAGTATAGTTGAGAAAACTTCTTCTTCTCAGCTTGTTAGGATTGTTAAACAGGATTGGAAAGTAGGGAAGGATTTTATTCTTAGCTGCCAGAGGAGGAAGGACAGGGGCGGATTGGCCATAGACCTTACAACAGGGGCGTAACGACTGCGGTCGCAGCGTGTGCGACTGAGACCGGGCCTGACAGTGAAGGGGGCCCGCAGCTCTTCCGCAATAATGTGAGGCAGGGCACAGGGAGATGAGCGCTTCAATTGTGGAAGCGCTCATCTCCATAGTCATCTGTATCGCCGTCCTCAGGACAAAGATACAGATGGCTGTGCTGTGGCCAGGCAGGGGAGGGACAAAAATATATATTTGATTGGCACACCACACTTGTAGAGAAGGACCTGGTGCTCAGTGATGCGGGGGATAATCCGCAGTTAGATGTAGTGAGGAGTCACGGCACACAGGATTATAGTGCAACAAAAAGTAGAATTTTATTCCATCCAAGGTTTACAATTAACATGTCCAGCGTTAATTGTAATGCCATCCTCCATGTATCCCTGCATCATACACCTGGCCGTGACCAAGGTCCGGGAAGGACCAAAGCGTTAGCCGTGTTAATTGTAAACTTTGGATGGAATAAAATTCTACATTTTGTTGCACTATAATACTGTGTGCTGTGACTCATCACTACAGGCAGGGGAGGGAGACGCCTCCCTCCCCTGTTCCTCTGATAGGCTGCCGACACAGGGCCCAATTCAAAGTTTGCCCAGGGGCCCATACAACTCTAGTTACGCCACTGCCTTACAAGTAAATTTCCCATGGAAACGTTTAAAATCTTTGTTAATTTATTGAAAAGAAAAAACTAAAATACTGCATTGACATAAATATTGAGACCCTTTACCCAGGACTTAGTTGAAGCACCTTTGGCAGCAATTACAGTCTCCAGGATTCTTGGGTATGATGCAACAAGGTTTGCATACCTGAATTTAGGGATTTTCTGCTATTCTACTCTGCAGATCCTCTCAAGCTCTGTCAGGTTGAATGGGGACAGTCAGTGGACAGCCATTTTCAGGTCTCTCCAGAGGTGTTCAATCGGGCTCAAGTCAGGAATCTGGCTGGGCAACTCAAGGACATTCACGGAGTTGTCCCTAAGCCACTCCTGTATTGTCTTGGCTGTGTGCTTAGTATTATTGTCTTACTGGAAGGTGAACAATCAGACCAATCTGACGTCCAGAGCACTCTTGATCAGGTTTTCATTAAGAATATCTCTGTACTATGCTCTATACAGCTTGCTCTCAACCAGTCTCCATGGCCCTCTCTGAAAAGTAATGCTTAACTGTATTGATGGCATTGAGCAGGTGATGAGCAAGTGCCTGGTTTACTCCAGACATGATGTTTAGAATTGAGGGCAAAAAGTCCCATCTTGCTTTCATCAGATAAGAAAATCTGAGAGTCACAGTCTGAGTCTCCTTTAGGTGCTTTTTGTTTGTTTTTTAAACCTCCAGGCGACACTTTATTGGAGTCATTTATTAAAACCGACATTTTAGACACCAGTCTTAATAACCCTGGAGCTTGATGCAGCCATGTTATTTAGAGGCCCAGGCCTCTACATAACTTAGATGCTGGACATGTGACTTAAATCTAAGCCAACTCCCTTGCTAGCCTACATTTAAGTAATTTTCTATGCCGAAAACAGGCGTAGAAAATGGTACATGAGATGGGCCGTTCCATCCAGCCCCTTCCCCACCCATGCTACGCCCCCTTTTTCCTCTACCTTGGAAAAGTGGCATGAGTAAAAGACACCCCCTATTTGTCTTTTCCTTAGGAGAGGATTCTTTCTTTACAATCTGTCAAAGTCCAGATTCGTGGACTGCTGCAGTGATGGCTGACCTTCTTGAAGTTTCTCCCATCTCTTCACAGAATTTTGCATGACCATTAATTTCTTTGTTACCTCTTTCTTACCAAGGCCCTTCTCCCCCAATTACTTAGTGCTGTGGAGTGCTCTGGGAAGAGTCCTAATTGTTCCAGACCTATTCTATTAAAGAATTATGGAGGCCACTGTGCTCTTGGGAACTTTTAGTGAAGCAGAAAATGTTTACTACCATTCTCCAGAACTGTTCCTCCACACAATCATGTCTGAGCTCTACAGGCAGTTCTTTCCTCCTCATGGCTTGATTTTTGCTCTGATATGCACTGTCAGCTAAGAGACCTTGTATAGACAAGGGTGCATCTTTCCAAATCATGTCCAATCAACTGAATTTACCACAGAGGAATCCAATCAAGGTTTAGAAACATCTCAAAGATGATCAAGAGAAATGGGAGAGCCCCAAAGCTACATTTCAACTGTCAAAGCAAAGGGTCTAAATACTTATGTCCATGCTAAATTTTAGATATTGCTTTTTAACAATTTTGCTAAAATGTCTGTTTTCACTTTCTCATTATGGGGTACTGAGTGACGATTGATGGGGGAAAACTTTTCAGGACTTTTGGTATACAAATTATTCATTGGATAACCCTTTTAACATGTATGTACACCTCTAAGCACCAATTCACAGGTTATATAAAGTTCTAGTTCTACCTCAAAAGCTGTAGCATTACTGGTATGTAAATGCCTGAAATTACTATTTTATAGTACTAATTCTGAGTTACAGTCCAGATGTAAATTCTGCACATTTCTACTGAAAATTGCCAACACACTTGTCCACTGACTCGTACCTAGTAGTTTAATCGAGTTCCCACATCATATATGATAATATGAGCTAAAATATGCTGTTAAAACGTTACAAAGAACGATATACAGAGATGCGAAAATTGAAAACCAAATGCAAAAACCAACGGCTCTCGAGGTGTTCCAGTAAATAAAATATATCAGATTGTAAAATCTTATAGGGAATTGAGAAAATGGTACCATTATGTACTATTCAAGAAAATATTACTTAGGCAAAGGTTGTGACTTGTATGGAGCCTATATATTTGGTAACAATTTTAGGAGTTAAGCTACTTGGAGTGCAGGAGTTCTTTTTACATTTATGAATGGGGTTGGAACCCTACTCCGTGCATCTTACCACCACAGAGTGCCACGAGTTATCTGCTGTATATTTGTTAATAAATAGGCACAAGTTACGTCTTTTGCCGTAATAATATTGTCTTGAACAGTACATTAGATAGGCAAACGATTACTCTGAAATTACGTTGCCTAATTAGTACAATGTCCAAACAATGATGACATCCAGTAGTTACATGCTGTCATACTGCCACATTTACCCATATCATAGTGCCATGTTATGCTGAAATAATACCAGTGTACATTATGATTATAATATCAGCCTATAAACCCAAATAATACTGTCATACAACGTGAAGCAGTATAGCAAATATTACCATTATACAGGGACAGATTTATTAATCCTAATATTTGGATAATGTAAACTCAGTATAGACAGTTTAAAGAAGCAACATATTTCAAAGAAGCTCATGCTTGTTGATACATTTGGTGAAGTCCCAATCGATCTGACCATTAAATAGTGTCACATGTGCAGTACCTACAGTGTATCTAAAAAGTATTCATACCTCTTGAACCTTTACATATTTTTTAAAATAATACATGGTTTTAAATTTTTAATAAGTAAAAATTTGGAAACTGTGGCGTGCATTTGTATTCAGTCCCCCTGAGTCAATACTTCGTAGGACCACCATTCGCTGCAATTACAGCTGCAAGTCATTTGGGTTATGTTTCTACCAGCTTTGCACATCTAAAGGCTGAACTTTTTGCCCATTCTTCTTTGCAAAATAGCTCAAGCTCATATTGGATAGAGAGCGTCTGTGAACAGAAATATTCAAGTCTTGCCGCAGATTCTCAATAGAATTTAGGTCTGGGCTTCGACTGGGCCATTCTAACACATGAATATGTGATCTAAACCATTTCATTGTAGATTTGGCAGTATGTTTAGGGCCAGAATCCTGATGAAAGGTGAACTTCTGCCCCAGTCTCAAGTCCTTTGCAGCCTTTACCAGGTTTTCCTCCAGGATTGCCTTGTATTTAGCTCCATCTATCTTCCTATCAACTCTGACCAGCTTCCCTGTCCCTGCTGAAGAAAAGCATCCCCACAGCATGATGCTGCCACCACCATGTTTCACGGTGGAAATGGTGTGTTCAGGGTGATGTACAGTGTTAGTTTTCTGCCACACATAACATTTTGCATTTAGGCCAAAAAGTTCAACTTTGGTCTCCTCTGAAAAGAACACCTTCTTCCACGTTTGCTGTGTCCCCTACTTAGCTTGTGGCAAACTGCAAATGGGACATCTTATGACTTGCTTTCAAAAATAGCATTCTTCTAGCCATTCTTCTACAGAGACCAGATTTGTGGAGTACACAACTAATAGATTTTCTGTAGACAGATTCTCCTACCTGAGCTGTGGATCTCTGCAGCTCCTCCAGAAGACAGCTATGTCTTGGTAGGTTTATAGTTGTGCCATACTTATTCCATTTTCGGATGATGGATTGAACTGTGTTCTGAGATGTTCAGAGCTTAGGATATTTTCATATAACCTAACCCTACTTTACATTTCTCCACAAATGTATCCCTGACCTGTCTGGTGTGTTCCTTGGTTTTCATGATGCAGTTTGATCAGTAATGTTCACTAACAAACCTTTGAGGCCTTCACAGAACAGCTGTACATATGCTGAGAATAAATTAAACAGATGGACTCTATTTACTAATTAGGTGACTTCTGAAGGCAATTGTTCACACTGGATTTTATTTAGAGGTATTAGAGTACAGGGGGCTGAATACAAATGTACACCACACTTCTTGTAGTCACAAGCCTCATAAGTAGAAAAATCCAGAACCATGTATAGCTGGTTCAGACATGTGCGCTTTTGTCAGTCAAATACTTTATGACACTTGTTTTATGTGTTGCCTAAATAACATTTAGACCAGGGATGGTCAACCTGAAGATCTCTAGCTGCTGCAAAACTACAACACCCATGCCCAGACTGACTACAGCTATCAGCCGACAGCACGGCATGGTGGGAGTTGTAGTTTCACAACAGCTGGAGACTCATAGGTTGACCATCCCCGATTTAGACTAAAAGGGAAAAGTATTTTCCAAAGTAAGCAAAGTTGTATTTGGACATAGCCCATTCTCTAAGTATTACATACATATAGAGAGATGTTTTTATTCCTTTCATAAAATCCTTTGTATCCATACATATAAGAAGACTCAATAAAATGAGATCAAACTACAGTATAATAATTCCTTCCTAGAACATATTCTTTAACAGATACAATGGCTTTCTAAATTAAAACCATTCTGCTTCTTTCATCTTCAAAACAAGTAAAAAGGATAAAATAACTCGGCTTCTAGCTGAAAGTAATTTTTAAGGACAGAGGAGGTTTTGTCTTTGATATTTGTATGCAGTTAATTAAACTGTAAAAAAAAACTGTATATCTTCAAACTTTCAAAATAGTAAATTATTTTTATGCACAATGTGATAATAAATCTCTAGAATAAAGTAAGAATTGCAGAAATTCTACTGCTAATAAAGGCTGTAAACACATAGGATGGAGGCACTTTGGCCCACATTTATGAACCCCAGTATGCCAGACAGCATCAAAAAGTCACAAATGTTAGTGCATGCCCTGCTTTTGCAAAAAATTGTATCTTTTTGAGGGGTTTGCTCTACATTTAAAAAAAAATATGTAAAAAGCAGGGTGGGGAGTGGGTGGTGACATTCTAATTTGTGCCAGGAAACTGATGTCAATTATGAGTGAAATCTATAAAGGTTCCTTGCAGGCATAAATTTCAGTTGTGATAGATGAACCTCCCAAAATGCACCATAAATATTAACAGGCATGGATACCTTAATAAATGTGGCGCATCTCATGCCAGTGGGGCTGAGGTTAAGACTAGTGTGCAAAATTATGATCTTATTAAATGAATGGTAACCCCCTTTTGTTTCACATAGAGGCAAATGTTACATATATCTTTCCTACTTCTTATGCAGCCAGAGCTGCTTTGACTACAGTATTCTGTGAAACGCTTGTCACTTTACATATCTATTGCTGTCAATTAGTATATGCAATAATGAGTTGTAAATTTTAGGCTAGAAAAAGTTTCAATCTATTTTTAAGGCCGTTAAGGATACACTTCACTGGAGGAAAAAATACTAATCTTGATACTGTGAACTTTAGATACTGTGTTTGGGGTAACATTTTGGCACACCTTAAGCCATGTCCCTTTCCAGCTAAGCTCAAGGTATGACACAAAGTCCCTCTGACTGTGTGTGACCAAGTAGGAATCTGTTGTCCATGTGTAATAGTATATTAAGGGGACAGTCCTCCTTGGTCAGTTTTATGGTATGAGTGGGATGTATAAGGTGATAGGGATGCATTATATTTGCTTTGGCTAGCATCCCGTCACCAGTGGTAAACACAATTTGGGAACGTGGTCCCTATAGTTATATCAGAGACAAACACTTAGATTGACCGGCATAGTCATAATACCTAGCATGAGGGTTGAGATAGCCACAGGGGTGTTCAAAACCTCATTTTTTAACATTATAACATAATAACATTTTTTCTTGTCAGGCAGTGAATTTATAATTTATTTCAGATGGACACTTTCTGACTTCCAGCTGTGATAAATATCCATTATCCCTAAAGCACACTGTTGTTAGGCAAGGTACAAAAAGTGTCTAAAACACAGTATAAATCTGGCGCAAATCATGTATGCCAGTTTTTGGTGCAAAATAAGCCAGAATTCTGGCACATTAAGCTTAGTAAATCTCCCCCACTGTTCTAAATCATATACACTTAGGCTTCTTTCACACAGGCATCGCGTGTGAGGGCCGGATAGGATGCGGGTGAGTGGCGGGGAAATCATGCGAGTGCACACGTAATTTCAGTCAGTTTTGACTGTGATTGCGTTGTTCAGTTTTTTCCACACGAGTGCAAATATAGGCAATACATTTTACTGATTCCCAAATATAGGAGAGTGCCCAGTTGTTCTTTGCAAACATTACATTTGATTAACCCACACTTAAATAAATCAAAAATTTGATATGCACATCCTTCTCGCTGAGATAGGTTTAGTGTTCACCATAAAGACTGGTAGTAGAGTTCTGCTACAGAACCAGTGCTAGCAGAGTGCCCATGCATAAATTGTGCCAGCATAGTGCATTCCTTCACAAAGCCATGGCATTAATAGACAGAATCATGACAGCTCCTGCAGCCGCCACAAATGAAAGCTCACTGAATATGTATATTTAAACAGCTCTTATTGAAGTCCATGGGAGTGCTATATGTAGGAATTTTCCACAAGTCTCCCATAGTGGTGGTTGCCAGCATCCTTGCCAGCCTGGGAGGCCTACAAAATCACAGAAAATATTATAGAGCCTAATATGCCAATACAACTAAACTGTTTTTTATTGGAAGAATAGGATCTGTAACATTCTCTGTGATTTTGTATTTCTCTTTGATCCTCCCCAATATTCTCGACTCCCAGTGCCTTTACAAGTATGGATGTGTGATGAGTTTTTGAGTCTGGCAGAATAGGAGAGTATGTGGGTATAGCAATCTCCAAATATAGGCCTAATCTGCAAACAAACCAAGGCATCAAATACTCTACGGTATATAGAATGTTATGACATATGGATGTGCAATATAATGTTATTTTTTTTACAGATGGGTCAGTTTTTGTTTCCACATTGTGTTCTGAGCTACCCCATTATTTTAAATTAAAGGATTAACTAATTATTTTGCTGTTTTTGCAATGTTGCTACAATATAAAAAAAGATAAAAATCAGATCAAAAAACATTTACAATAAAAAAAGCATTACAGTTACATAACCCTCAAGTGTGAATGTGCCCTAACAGCAGAGTTTGATTTCCTTGAGTGATTAAAGGGAATCTCTCAGCTCCGAAACACCCCCAAACTAGAGTAAGTGGTGTATAGTGTAAGTGACGCTGAGTCCGGTTATGTAATATGTGTCTTCATTCTCACTTGCATTCCAACACTGTGCTCCACCAAACCAGCAGTATAATGCATTGAGAGCACTCCTCTCCATTATGTGTGTGAGCTCAGGAGTCCTATCAATGCATTTTACTGCTGGTTTGTCGGAGCACAGCATCGGAACGGAAGTGAGTATGTAGATAAAAATGACATAACCGGACTTGGCATCACTTACACTATACACCACTTAACCTAGCTTGGGGGCTGTTTTGGAGCTGACAGATTCCCTTTAACCACCAATGTTACAATGTTATAAAGCAAAGTGCCATCAAATGACTACATGCAGCGTTAAAATAACAGCAAGCATTTCTAATTTTATCCAGTGTGTTACAGTATTAATAGTATTAATGGTAGCAAGTTATATATGACATGATATGCGATAGTCACAATGCACTGTGATGTGAATAATGGAAGAAGCGGCATGAAATACAATTAGTTAGAAATGCGAGTGAAAGAAGCAAGCAGAGAGGTGTTATACAAACAGAACTCTTTATTACATTTTGCAGAATGGATGTGAATAGTCCATTGTCACGTATAATGAAAATACGTCTTCTATACGTCACTATTTACACATTAATTACAGCTTTAAAATGTTACACTGTACAATACTCTCCACATAACTGCCCTTGAAAATACTTCTCTTTTGTAGCACAGGATATAAAATAGTTCTGTTGCATTAAAATGTCTGAGTATTTCCCGTTTTAAGCCTGCACTACTTGTGGGAGACTTCACATGGCCATACTTTGGGTCTGTACTTGTTACAAAAAGTGACAATGGGTTCCAGCATGGAATGTTAAAAAGTTCTCCCTATTTTCTGCTAGGATACTTCTTTTTTTTTTCCTTCTCCAAAATATGCGGATGAACGACGATCAAAAATAAGGCCACAAGAATGTGCCCTTACATCTCACTATCTTGCGCGTGACACAATATAACAAGCAATACTGCAATCTTTTTACACGTAAACAGGCCAGAGAGGTAAGAAAAGATGCCTGGTGCACCTAGTGCTCCAAAGTATTTGATGTATTAATGGTCAGTCCTATGGAGTTGTCTTTTATAAAGAGACAGATTTTCTAAAGAATGTTAGGGATTACTTCCATTTTAAACAAGCGCTTTATGTTTACCAGGACACCCCCCTTTGACAGTGAAAAAGGACCCGTAAACCAAACCGTATTCCACAAGCCAAGCAATATTTACATTTTCCCATGAATAGGGGGCCATCTTTATTTAGAGTAGTGTCGGCTCACAAGCTGCAGGATGCAGATGGTATTATTTGCTTCCTGGTCTTTAAATATGAAGGCAGTATTACAAACACTAAATCTTGATTTCTGCTTGTATTAAGATTATACAGCAGATGGCAATCAGCCATCTGTATTGTAATTGCGTGTGCTTTATAGCAATGCATCACAAATAGTGTCCAAAATAGAGAAGTAAGTCCAGCTTCCTATAAAAAAAACGACCTTTATTTAGTAAAAGCTAGTACAGATACACATCTTGAACAGTGCAGAGTCTCATAATTCTCTGATCTGAAATGCGTAGACGCTGCGCTGTTCAAGATGTGTATCTGTACTAACTTTTACTTCGCTAAATAAATGGCATCCCTTTTTATTGGAAGTTAGACTTACTTCTCTATTTTGGATTTCTCTGGTGCTTTGTCCTAAGCACCTCTGTGCTTCCTAATATTATTGCCAGCAGGGGAGTGCTATATTGCTTGTTTTTTGGTATCAAAAATTGTATATGTGACCTCCTGCTACGTATCTTGTTCTGCAGTCCCTAGCCTAGTTTACAGTACTGGAGAAGACTTGTGCAATTTTTTGATATCTATGCCTTCTCATATAAAATAAACCTAGTCTTATTCTTCCTCCTCAATACACTTATCCAAAATCTGTTTTATATACCGGTATTAACAGATGCTCTTGCAGTAACAAAGAATTTTAGTCACTTATGGAAGCTCTGACTGCTTAGCGACTGACTATAGACTTCAATAAAATGGCAGTCTGTAGTCTGACAAATTTGCTAAAAGTGAAAAAAATTTAGAATTCCTGCAATGTCTACTTGCAATGGCCAATAGTTCAGTTACTGAAGCAGAGGTATCCACTAATACAAGTATATTACAGCAATAACCTAACACTTTGTGACAAGTGAGGATCCAATGTGGTTCTCGACCGTACAATAAAATGAAATTATCCTTTGTTATGTTAAAAATCATACTCTGTAATAGCATCAAGACAATAGTGCTAGTAATGGAGAGGCTTTACATTTTTATCACCTTTATAGATATGTCAAAAGCTTTACATTAATATATCTGATTTTTTAATCAGTTGTGCCACATTGTTTATCTTGATATAAATTGGTCAGAAACAAATTTTTGTTAAAATATTAAAGGCCAAAGATAATTTCAGCATAAAACAAAAAACCACCAGTTAAGTCTGTTACAAAGCAGTGTTAAGTCATTCAGTAGCCAAGATCCTTAGGTCCTGTTTAGTGTGACGTGATGGATGGTAATGCACATGAAAATGACCTAGGCAGAGAATGTCAGCGATAACACACAAAGTACAGAGGAAATGAGAAGCCAAGCATGGTGATCCAGGTTAAGAAAAGTGTGGGCACATTCCAAGATGCACAAACAGGTCCACAGGAGTCAGTTATGGGCCTACTGGCCAGCTGTCTGCACCAGGCTATGAACAATAAATTAACATTAGTTTGTTTCCTGACTCCACAGACTGACTAGGGAAACCTAAGCATGCCAGCCAGTGTAAGTGGTGCGCAATGAGGGTACACATGATGTTGGCCAATGTCTACTTCATGCCATTACCATGCTCTATGTTTTCACTGCTCTCATAACAGCCAGAATCCCGGGGGGAACATCCACTTCTGCTTTCTCCCTCTGTAAGTAGTTTTTCTTGAGAGCCGGAATGATCACTGTTACCTGCGAAAAGTAAGAAATGATGACAACAGTCATGGCATATGGTGAGGTTCAATGCAAGCACCAAGATTCAATAAACCCACACACGCATGCATGAATACGTGATGACAATTACTAGCACCTCTATGGTCACTAGGGTCTGTTCATACATTTCTGTTGGACTTTGATGTCCTGAATAGTGTAAATTGGCTTAGTTTATCATGTTAGAAATGGAAACATGATAGACCCGTTATTGGGCCATTCAGTAAAATTCATCATGAATGATTAAGAAGACAGAAAGCCATCAAAGCCATCTACTATACAAAGTTCATATGGCAGTCATGATGTCATGTGAACAAAGCCTAAAACAGATCTGAACGAAAGATGACCAAACCTTAGACAGCTCATCCCTCCTATTCTTTTATACTTCCCTCCACAGACTTCTTGGAGTAGGACGAACATATTCACATAAATGAACAGGTCCAGCACTGAGAAGTTTCCAGTAAAACAATCTTCTTTATTAACGGGGTTGTCCGATCTCAGACAATGGGGGCATATTGCTAGGATATACCCCTATTGTCTGATAGGTGCAGGTCCCACCGCTGGGACCCGCACCTATATCGAGAACGGGCCCCGAAAGTGAAGGAGGGAGCACTGCGCATGTGCAGCCGCTCTCCTTTCATTTTCTATGGGGCCGGCGAATATAGCCGAGCACTGGCTTGCCTATGCGTTTCGAGCACACAAGTTCTTAATCGTAAAGTAGGCCAGATATGCAGACCGTGCAATATGGTTAAGGTTATGCCTTAATAAAGAAGATTGTTTTACTGTAAATGCCTCAGTGCAAAACAAAAATTAGGTATGTGGGCACTTCTGAAGGTGGAGACTATAACATTAGCCAAAAGACTGCTATTGGAACACACAGTAACACATTTTGCGTTTGACTGAAACCTTGTTCAGCAGCCTGCATAAGGCAAGTGCCTCGTCATTTGTATCCTCAGCACACTGTTTATCATCCCATGAGGGTAGACCTAGATATGAGGTGACATGCCAGATACCTTTGATCCTTTTGGACTAGTTCAGATGACTTCAGCAGTGCTGTGTTTGACTGACATAATAACCACCACAGATAAGCAGAATTCCTGCATTCACCACAATTATCCTGAGACACTACCCTACAGCGCGCATATCTACTTTGTCTCACGGTTTTAACAGAGAATTTAAATGGAATCTGTCACCAGCGACCTCCCTATACAACTGTTTGCATAGACACATAGCGGTGGCTCCCCTGATTAAAATGCTGATTTTCTTTTGATGATCTGAGGTTCTGTTCCTGAGTTATAATACTTTTTCTTAAAATGCTAATTAGGCCTTTGATGCAATGAGAGCATATCCATTGCTCTCAATGCACCCTCGCTCCACTCATTTCTGTGGCCAGCTTCTCAGTGGCTGCTTTCATTGACCATGGACCAGGCAGTGGCAAAACAGTTAGGGGGGACTGGCCACAAGAAATGAGTGGAGTTTGTGTGCAACAACAGCAATGATCATGCCCTCATTGCACCAAAGGCTCAATTTGCATATTAAGAAAAAGTATCATAAATTGGGATCCGAGCCTCAGATCAGGACCATAAAGAAAAAGAAAAAGAAAAAAGGGTTTAATCAGGTGAAACACATCTATAAGGCTGGGAACACACCTAAGCGTTTTTGGAGTGGCCGTTTTTTTGAGCGTTTTTTCGCGCGACATGTCGCGCGTTTTCATGGGCATTTTTGCATTTAAGGAACGCGCTTTTTTGAGGCGTTTTTTGGATTGAGAGGTTCCAGATCCACTAAAAATGTAGGCCCACCTATATGAAAGTTGCAGACTGTTAGCCAAATTGGTCCTTTTTATGCTGGGTCAAATGAGAAAAACGCGCGATCGTATGCACGTTTTTAAAACAGAAAACGCGCATATCTTCAACTTGGAGCGTTCCCATGCATTCCAATGGGTGGAAACGCTTGAAAAAACGCCCCAAAGAAGCTCAAGCACTAGCGTTTGTGTCAGTTGTTTTTCAGCGCGTTTAAACGCACTGTAAAACGCCCAAATGTGTACCATGCCCATAGGGATACATGGCATTTCACATGTTGTGCGGTTTTTCAGCGCGTAGGAACGCGCTGAAAAACGCTTAGGTGTGTACCTAGGGTGAATCTACGCAAACCGCTAGTTAGGGAGGTTGCTGGTGACAAATTTTCCTTTCTATATTACAGCAGTCTTATGATCAATAAGCTGTTACTTTTATAATCATGGAAAACAATCTTTTAAATCTTACTGTCATATTCCTGTAAGAGCTCAATAGCTGTCAGAAGGACTGCTTTGTGTTCTGGATTCTGTATGTTCAGTTCATCCAAATCTTCCTCTTCTAGCAGTTTGAAAGTGTCTAAATCTTCATATCCATTGAAAAGAAAGGTTGGCATGTGCTCCTACAAAGCAAACACAGACATACCGTTCAGTCTGATGGAAAATATATTTATGCAGTACAGTAAATTAAGATCCCATCATTAGAATGAGGCGCATCATTGTTTCCAAGGCTCAGAGAATTAGGTGGAGTGGAACAGGATGGCTATACTGGCACTACTATATCACACAAGAAGGCCCCAGCATAATTTTCTCAGGCTGAGCCCACAGAAACAATGCTATCTTCAGTGATGTCAGGATACAGAAATAAGCCTGCGAAGATTGGCGCTGTATGCATGCTTTTATAGATGTCTAGAATAAGGTGTAGCGCGCTGTGCACTGCGGTAGATTTTCACTATACCAGTGATTTATTGGCTCATTATGAAAATATATCAGTCCAGGAAATCCATATTCCAGATTATGTTTAAAGCCTAATGTAATATCACACAGAACACATATAATGCTAACAATTGTGCTATATGGAGGTAAATGTAATGTTATGAAATTGGCCATGATTACTGTATTACCGAGCTGAACAGCAGTAGAGTAATAATAGCATAGCTGGACTTTAATTGAATTGTCTTTCCTCTAGAAAGTCATTTTTGTGTGTCTTTCAGTACTCCTTATTTGTCAGCGGAGTGAGTAATTGTCTGCAGCGCTGTACCGCCACCCCAGATGCTCACAAAATCCTGCACAGCATATATGCAAGGATTCGTAATAAATAATCATATTGTAATACAGGCTGCTCAGCTATTCCATTAAATACACTTTGTAATATAAGCAATTGATTTCATGCTTGGTGATTTTATTACTGAGGTGAAATCGTTATTGTATAAATCTTATTTTATACCTATAACCTCTATTAAGTTTGGCGCTCAGTTTATATGTAGTGAAAAAAAGAATCCCATTTATTTTCTAATTGCTTCTTTGCTTGGTAGTTTTTGGACTCTACAGCCAGAAGAATAAACATGTATGTCTGTATTGCTATGGAGATGCAGCTCCATCATAGCTCGAGAATATGCTCCATGTAGCTCTATACAAGACTATTAAAGGGAACTGGTCGGGAGATTCATGTTGCCCAAACCCCGAGCAGCATGAAACGTTGTCAGGCTTTCGTTACAAACAACTATGTTTTACTGTAAAATGCTGCAAAGTTTCAGAAATCAAGCCAGGATCGGGGATAGGGTGGGGGGAATAGAAATCTTGGCTTGATTGACAGGACTCTCCATATCTAAAAATCAGGAAGACAACTGTCAATCAAGCCAAACTGCACAGGAAGAATCCGGTAGGGAGCACCATTTGCAGAAATAATGTTTTTGGAATATTACACCATGCTTACTGTGTTTCTTAAAGTGGGTTTGCAGTAGGTGGGGCTCAATGGGTGTGGCATGGCCTACCATGGCACAGCAAATATACTATAATTTACACCAGAAACTGGTATAAAGTATAGCTTAAATCTACACCAGCTCATAGCTGGCATAGATTTGACTATCTGGTGCTTGAACAGCTAGAGATGTGCCTAATTTATTAAGAGGTCTGTATCTCTTATTAAATTAGGTGCATCTCACTCTGCCACAAACTAGATCAAGACTGGCATGTGAAACACTTGTTTTGATTAATTCCCCTATGTTTTGTCTGAAATATAGCTGGTTGGAAAGAAGGAGTCCGTTGGAACCACGTCTGCCTGAATCTCCAGTCAGGTTCCCTTTAAAGTGACTAAACAACAACAAACCTTGAGATTGATGCGGTCTAAGAGCTCTTCTACAGACTTGGGCTTCGGTGGTCTTCCCTTACGACGCCTTCTTGTAGGACGCTTAGGCTTTTCTTCAACTTCATTGATTACATCCACATATATAAACTTGAAAGTGCCAACCTTATTGTTTAAAAGGCCCATCCATGTGCCCATTGGAGGCTTGCTTATAACTTCAATGATGTCTCCTTTCTACAAAAAACAAAGTAATGAAACCTCCTGTAAATGATTCAACATAACACTGCTGTCTCCTGTTTTTAGGTTAGTAAGTGCTCAGTAATAATTATTTCTTAATTGGGAACTCTTCTGAGCAATGCCTGATATCCTGAGAGTGTTTAGGTACAGTTTAGCCATGTAAAATAATGTTGACCACTTAAGATATTGAATGATAGGTTCTGTTGTGAATGGAGTTGCACTTTAACAGTAACCAATTTACATCTGTCTTAGAAATAAAGTGGAAATCTGCTTACAAACCTTAAGTTTGAGGGAATCTGAATCATAGGGGCTGGGGGTGAAGTCTGTGTGCACTCTAGCTCTGCCGCAGAATGGTCCTCTATATGGTAGCTCCTCATCATCACCATCTTCAGACTTGACGCTCTCCCTGTTGCTTGCTGAGGAGTCTGTTGTGCTTACAGTTTGACCACCTAACAAAGTAAATGAACAAGTCCTGGTTAGTCAGATCAGAATGTCCTTCTGTATTGTAGCACTGCCACATTATGAATAATGGAGACTGTCTTATTGTGTAGGACGGGTTCTGAGAATATTACGTAGGTCTTATACCATAAAATATATACTAAATGAAGATGGAAATATTAAATGACAACAGACAAAAATGAAGCAGACAAGGAGAAAAACCATCTGCATAAGCATTCTGCCACTAATAAAATCCTGTTCCTTTTGTAAACAAGGTTTTATGGAGATGATTAGATGAATGATTAGGGGAGTCCAAATGAAAGCTAAACTTCAATATGACATGCTTACTCATTGAGCTCTGGCCACTCAGGGAGCTTCGAAGACTTTCTACTGAGCCCCCTGCTTTTAGTTTTGGCTTTTCAAGTGTGCTTGTGGGGGGCAGTGGAGATTCAGGGGAACCAGGAATCCCATCTATGCTGGAGTCCTGAAAAACATATGGACATGTGTAAAGAAATCAAGCATAAATGTTTCCCACCATGACAAACACCTAATCAATATCTATGCATATCTTACAACTTTATTCCTACTTTCTGCTTCTTCCTCGACAAATAGTGTTTTGAAAAGGTTGTTTGTTGATCGAAACATCACACATGGTCATTTCCATATTGTTTTCTCCGATTTGCTGTCCCATCCATATAAAATCCTAAACTCATCCATCACATATGAATCATGTGCTTTAGTAAATTTTGGATCATGGGATGTCAGGAATGTTAATTGCTTCAGATTGTAGCTTAATGACAAAGCAGCAGACTAGGAGGATGTATTTTCAGTTACAGCAATGAAAAATGAACTTTATATTGGGGCATTCATGTCCTAGAATCTGACCCTTCCATATGATCATCTCTAGCATAGTCACAACATAGCAATAGCCTGTCTTCCTACAGAAAGTCACACAGTAAGTTCAAAATTACAGTGTTCGGAAGCAACAACTTGTCTTTTCAGTGACGCCAAGAAGAGTTCAGACAGGCCAAGTACATGGAACTTACAACTAATCATAAAACTGGTCAAATGAAACCTATAATTTGCATTTTGCAAGGCAGGCAAGGCATGTATTTAATGTCTACAGTAGCAAGTCAGCTGGAACATAAGACGACCCAACGTAATCTCTGAACCAAAATAACCCCTTTGTGTATTGTATGTGTCAGACGACCGTGGGGCACCAGAGCTGGCCAGGCTTCTTACACTACTGTTCAGCTGAAGTCATTTGGTTTGTGGCCTTCAATAGAAATTATTTCTATATTGTAAAGTCTCAGAACAATTGTTGTATGTCACTTATTGTCAATGGCTTCAGCAATTTATTTTTTATTGACCACTACCCAAAACTGGAATTCCTCAGTACAATAGATTTCCTTTAGAAGAAGAACCCACACCAGTCAACACAGGATAAAAGTTTAAAAATCATTTCTTATAAATGGTACGAAAACTATTCAATATATTGCTTGATAACCCAGTCAGGATGCACATGGTCTAAAGAATTTTTGAGGATTGATGGGTTTACGGGAAAATGTAATCACTCTTTGTATCCCAGAATAGCCTACAATCAGCACGGGGGACGCAAATCAATACCTTTTCTAATTTCCCCTCACAATGTCCTAATACTTGTCATCCAGTGGAATATGAAGAAGGGACATTGTATGAAATATAAAAAATACTCTGCACCTGAAGTGCATTTAGAAGCTCACGAGTTCTGATAAAATATAGACCAGTGACATCATTTATAGAGCAAGGGCCTTTATGGCACCAGGTCTGAGATGTGACAGCACAACTATATCTAGGCCACCACCCTGCATGATCTCGTATACTAGCAATCAATTCTGGTAAGGAACCTGGCAGAAAGGGTTAATTGCAAAACCATAGTTTTAATATATACAGAAGCTAATATTTTATTAAGTACTACATGTGTATATAAGCTCCAAAAGACACTTGAAAGCAACAGAAACAAGTTGGCGTAAATAGACCTTCAAATGGCAGCAGCGCACAGCGTTCAATCTGAAGGTGTCAAAATGACATATCTGCTGGATTAGTAGCGTAAAGCATTGTCAACTTGGTGCACCACGAGGCTCATTTGTCTCCTACCATGAATAAATGATGCCAATGGCATTTCAAAGTTTCTTTCTGTTTAGATGTTTAACCCTTTCATGACTAGGGGTGGTATGGGCTTTCATGTCCAGAGGAAAAGTTCACCTCCTGTAATCCAAAGTTTTTTTTTTGTAACTTTGTCTGCTGCCAAAGTTGTTCCTTTTTTTTTTTTTATAGGAAACAAAGGGCTTTTTTATTATTTAAAATGGTAGCAGAGATTAAAGGAGTTTTCCAGACTACTGACATTAATGACCTATCTTTAATATCCAATCAATGGGGCCTTGACACCACGCACCACCTTGATCAGCTGTTTCTTGCAGCCTCTGGTACTAGAACTAGCTATTTGAATGGAGCAGGAAGCACAGCTCTGTTCAGTCTAGTGGCCGTGCTGGGTTACTGCAGCTTAGTCCTATTCACTTCAATGGAAGCTGAGCTGCAGTAATCCGGCACGGCCACTAGACTGTGAACAGAGTGCTAGTTCCAGTACCAGAGGCTGGAAGAAACAGCTGGTCAAGAGGCTGCTGAAGCCTGGAAACCCACTTTGATTCGTTTTATAGTTTTTTTTGGGGGGGGAAGATGGTCAGAAGCAGTGAAAAATACATATTTTCCTAATTTTCTCATGCTAGGCTTGTTTGAAAAAGAATATGTGCCCCAAACGTTGACCCTCTCATTCTCCCATGCACAGCATTGTCAAATATGTGTACATTGTGTAACGTATGACATAACTATAGCACAAAAAACAAAGATCCTACTTTAACCTTACATATATTGCCTTCCCTTTGCTTCAGATTCATCATTTGTACATGGATGAGGATGGATGATAAGCATCCAAATACAGAGATTTTATTGAACAGGCAAAAGAAGAGGGGAAAACAGACTAAAACGGGTGGATTGGTGGCAATTATTTAATGCTTGGGGCAACATACGTTCTGGCTGACTAGAACTTAATGTATGGGGGCACAAGTTAATAAGGAAAACATTTTCTGTATTCTTCCCCGCTGTCACCATATATAGATCACTGATAACCGTGATATAAGGACAACAACCCAGAGAAGATGAAGATCATGTCAACTCTGGAAGCAACCTTCGAGCCCCCCCCCCCCCCCCGTGACACAATCACTAATTTGAAAGGACATGGCAACCGCCTGAATGCAGAAATGGTGCTTCTGCATTCGGTAACACAGCACTCAGTCGCCGGGCTGCGTTCAGGGTTTTCTGTGATAGGAGATTATTTGAATTCTCTGTCAGAATACAGGAGTGGACTGTCAGTGTGACAGCCTGATCCTCCCGATAGCACAGAGTGCAGGAGCGGTGCACTGCCACCAAAGCATGTAAAGCATGTAAATTAATGGGGTGCAGGCACAGGGACCAGTCCTAGAGTACATTAATTTACATGATGTGGTTGTGAAGGGGTTAACTGACATTAATAGTCCACAGTTTTATGTATGTATACCAATGATTTTATATGGCATTGGCCAAATAATGCTTTAGTAATTATAGCCATACAAAGCCATTGACCAGCATGGTGAGAGGCCACAGTAAGATGAGGTTCTAGAATAGATCCTAGTCAGTACTGTGGAACATGAATGTGCACAAAAAATCAGCATTGAGAAGAAGAAGGATATCAGCATACATGTAGCCGGATGTAGTCATGTGCGTTAAGACCAAACGGTATCATATATTCCTTTTCTATGTTCTGTAACTCTCATTCACTCTCAGAAGATGATTTTATTATGAAGAAATGTTGGATACCATGTGTTAAACCGTCTCAGATAAACCTCATTCCTGATTCATTTTCACAGTTTAGAAAATGAAATGTGAAGTGTGGTTGGTCAGGAAACAAAGCTACTCTCTCTTTGATACACGACTGATCCATGCGGCACATGTGTATGTGCCTTCACAGTGTTCTCAAATGCGTGTCTGTTCATAATAGCAGCTATGCAAAGCTAGGGGGCAGCATTTGTCAGCTTACAGAGAAATCTATTATGCTATGTTCCTAACCTTGTGGTTAACTTTCCTTTCACACAATTTAGAAAATGTGCCACAGAAAAGGATCTAAGTATCCATTATTCTGTATGTAAATGAAAAACTGCTGCTGCTTTTCCTTAATCCTTGGAACATAACATCATTTAAATGAGTATGTTTGCTCATGATTATTGAGTTTAGAAAAAAACTTGTGAATTCTAGATATTTTTGAAAAAAAAAAAAAGAGAATCCCATCTTTCAGTACTATTATCTGTGTACAGCAAATTGTAAAATGAAAGGACAATCACATTTTTTTCAGTTTTTATGCAAGAAGCCCAATGACTATCTTGCCAGTCTGCACATCTCTAATGGTGCCTATGCTGGTCTACATGAAAGAACATAGCGATCCATCATGGTCATGTTTAGCATTAGGGCCAGGCTAATACTTACAGTCAAGATTTGTGAATTAGCTTGGTAGTGAGTCAATGCAGAGGAGCTGGTCCTAGGAAAGTTATGGGATACTAATGCACACATACATTACAGTGTCACTTTGTTGGAGAACAAGCAGATCGCTGTACCTTATCTAGTGGTGGGACTCCTTTGTTATGGTGGGGAAACTGTGATTTGGTATGAATATATTCTTGGCCATCCTCTTTAGTTCACTAATTTGTGAGTTCTGAACCAAAACTCACAGGGAAATGAAGCCACAAAGAGCAACTGAGAACCCATCATTCTAACAATTGATGAGGGTCCCAACTTACACATTTTATAAATCTGGTGGTAAACTTTAATGGGGACTTAAACCTTTGCTGAAACCACAAAGGTGCAGTAGTTCTTCTCAGAGATCTCTGTACACTCAGGTTACATTGGCTCTACTTGGTTATTTCAGTGTGTAGAATACGAACATTCCAATGACCGCTTATTCCAGATAACTGGAACATGGAAAGGTGGAGACATCGCTCAACAAACGAGCAAAATGTTGTATAATGGGATTTTTGGTGTAGCACCCAAAGTTGTCATTTGTGGGCAGCACATGGCTCTGTGTAAATAGGAGATGTGCTGCCAACTATATGCAAACCAAATGGGTGACGAATGATCGTAATAACAATTGTTTGCCCCCACTTCCCTTTGAATAGAACCACTGGCATGTGTAAGAGGACCCTTACAGGGTTTTCTGGGATTACTATGGTATTTAACAGATATGCTCACGTAGTTCTTTACCTTATATACATATTTCCTATGTTTTTTTAACTTGCACTCGCATGACCCTTTTTCACCATGTAAGGAAATCTCTCTGGTTTCTTTACATCCTGTATGTAGTACTTACTGTTCCTGTATTTAACCAAACCCATAATGCACTTCTCCTTTCTCTGCCTTAGCTCCAGCACTACCCCTAACAATGACTATCTATATGGTTCCTACCACACAGCTACTTACATAGACACTCCTCTATCACTGCCCCAATTCCTGCTTTGACATACCCATAGACATAGCATCACAGGAAGTAAGAAAGAGCGACATGGTCATATGACCGTAGCGCAGAATGGAAGAGAGGAGCAATAAAGATGAAAGAAATAAGTTACAAAGTTACATCTACCTTCATAAATCAATATTTTAAAGGAACATGAGGACAACTCTGCCACACATATAGGAATGTTCTCTGATTTTCTGACATTGTATAAGAGTAGATGAAGGTTGTGTATCAGTCACTTCTCTATGTGGAAGCCTGTTTTTTCTAGCGCACAGCTGGGCTCCAGAATTCACAGTATTGTTTCTGTCTTTTAAAGCTGCGGCATTTCAATAAACAATTTGCAGGAAAGGAATGTAAATTTCCTACTGACCTGCTCTGACACAGAACTTGTGTATTTCTTTGACATCCTTTTCCTCATGGTTTCCTTGACAGACTTGACTTTTTTACCAAGTGAGATCCTTGGTGTGGTGGGGGATTTGATGACTTCTTTGTATATAAACTCTCCATCGTTCTCCTGTAGGAGTAAATCAGGTCAAACTCCAAATCTCAAACAGCCTCGTGAATAAGAGGGAAGAGTAAAAGCCTAAGGCAGCAAGCAATGTGTTTTTGGAACCACAAGTATGACAGAGTATTATAAAGATAGTAAACTACATCTTTATTCCATGAAACCTTGTTCATACAGGGAGGGAAAGAACATTTTGGAATAATTACTTTGAGAGGCTAAAAAATCTGCATTAAGCATGCTATAGCGCAGGAGGAGCTGAGCAGATCGATATATGGGTTGTGGGAAAATATTCAGTAAAACTTGTATTTCATTCATTTAAATTCCTACCTATTCTGGGCTATGAAGTCAAGGAGGCGTTCCTATCAGTGACTGACAGCTCTATCTGTATGTACAGTCATAGAGGGAAGGCTGTCGATCACTGATAGGACCGCCTGCCTAACTCCAAAGGCCAGAAAGAGCAGGAATTTAAAGTTTTACTGAATCTTTTCCCATAAAACTATATATTAATTTGCTCAGCTCGTCCTGTTAAATAAGATGCTCCCTGTAGCTTAGACATTACTTTCAACATGACAGGTTCCCTTTAAAGAGGCTCTTTCACTGGTCCTGACTCCTGACGTTACAATATTAGTACCTGGCAGTGTAGGGCATGATAAGTAGATATCAGGGTGCTTTTTTCTCCAGATCGGCTGCTTCGTTCCCCCACTGGCTCCCCTGTTCACTTTTGGCACCCTGTATGCTAGTTAGTGGCATATGTACAGGGAGGAGGAGACGGCCATGTTTCTCAAGGGGCGTCTGTGAGCTGCCCAATCGCAGCAGAAAGCATCACAGCCAGGGAGAAGGTGATTACAGCTACTCAGGGCTTTTTTTCTGGCGGAACGCACCGGAACGGCGTTCCGCCACCTTTCATGCCGACATTTTCACATCGCAGCTTGCGATGCTCCAGCATCGCAGGCTGCGATGTATCGGCAGGGAGGGACTGGGAGGAGGAGCTGGGGGCCGGCGGCAGGTGACAGGAGATGAACGCTTCCACTGTGGAAGCGTTCATCTCCATATTGATCTGTATCGCCGTCCTCTGGACAGCGATACAGATCGCTATGCTGTGCTGTGCGGCAGGGGAGGGAGGCGTCTCCCTTCCCTGCTCCTCTGATAGGCCGCGGGCCTTGTGCCGGCAGCCTATCAGAGCGATGCAGCAGGCGGCGCGATGGCGTCATCGCGCCGCCTGAGCACTACTGAGCGGGACACAGGCCGGAAGAGGCCTGCATCACAGCGCTTCCAAGAAGGTAAGTATGGGTGGGTGAGGGAGCCTACACATGAATTTGGGGGAAGAAAATGAGCCTGCAAATGAATGGGGGAGAAAATGAGCCTGCACATGAATGGGAAGGGGGTTAGGGAAAGGAGCCTGCACATGAATGGGAAGGGGGGAGAAAAGGAGCCTGCACATGAATGAGGGGGAGAAAAGGAGCCTGCACATGATGGGGGTGGCAGAGAGGAGACTGCACATGATGGGGGTGGCAGAGAGGAGACTGCACATGATGGGGGTGGCAGAGCGGAGACTGGCACATGATGGGGGTGGCAGAGCGGAGACTGGCACATGATGGGGGTGGCAGAGCGGAGACTGGCACATGATGGGGGTGGCAGAGCGGAGACTGGCACATGATGGGGGTGGCAGAGCGGAGACTGGCACATGATGGGGGTGGCAGAGCGGAGACTGGCACATGATGGGGGTGGCAGAGCGGAGACTGGCACATGTTGGGGGGAAATGGCACTTATTACTGGCACATCAGGGGGGAGATTGGAGAGGCACTTTTCACTAGCACATGATTGGCGGGCACTATGGGGACATTACTGAGGTATTTTATATGGGGGCTCTGGGTGGTACTAGTATTATCGGGGTTTATCGGTTTCTGCAGTGTAGTATTGGGCAGCACAGCGGCACAGTATTGGAGGTAGTAGGATAATATGTCCAGAAAATGGGAGGATGATGGAAAAGTAGTAAACTAAGATTTATTTTGTTGTCAAACTGCAGAGACGAAAACTGTTGGTCTGGTCTGAAGAGAGAAGATGAGGACAGAGAACATCTATATCACAGGAGACGTCACTGGATGTAAGCGGTAAGTGGGGCTGTATTTCTGTAGTGATCAGAGCAGGGGCGTATCGATTGCCGGATGTGCCCCTCCCGAGACCAGGCTCTGGACCCGCCACTGCGCCGGACTGGCCTGTGCCCAGTGGCGGGCCCAGTTGACATTAGGCAAGTCATCAAGATTAGACTAAGTGAGCGGGGCCCTAGAAATTCTTCTGCATGGGGCCCCGCTCATAAAAATTATTTTTCATGCAGCCTGCTGGGATGGACTTTCATAGCCCCCCCAAATTTTACTTGCATCCCTGTTCTCTAAAGGGGCGGTTTTAGGGGGCGGTCCTAGGGGTGGGTAGGGGCGGTCCTAGGGGTGGGTAGGGGCATGGCCAAGGGAGGGGGGGGTGAGTTCCACCACCTTTTCTCTGAGAAAAAAAGCCCTGCATCTACTAATCATGCCCTACACTGCCAGGTACTACTACTATAACGTCAGGAGCAGTGAAAGGTCCTCTTCAAGTTTCAATGTGTACAGCACTAATTTTAAACAGCTCATGGACTGGTTTGGATTTCAGACTCAGACTAAGGCTACTTTCACACTAGCGTTTTGGCTTTCCGTTTGTGAGATCCATTCAGGGCTCTCACAAGCGATTCAAAACAGATCAGTTTGCATTCTATTGCATTCAGAATGGAAAAGGATCCGCTCAGAATGCATCAGTTTGCATCAGTTCAGTCTCCATTCCGCTTTGGAGACGGACACCAAAACGCTACTTGCAGCGTTTTGGTGTCTGTCTGATGAAACTGAGCCAAACAGATCTGTCCTGGCACACAACCTAAGTCAATGGGAACTGCTCCGTTTTTACTGAACAATCTGGCACAATAGAAAACAGATCCATCCTCCATTGACTTTCAATGGTGTTCAAGACGGATCCCTCTTGGCTATGTTACAGATAATACAAACTGGTTGTATTATCTGAACGGATCCGTCCATGACGGATCCACACAAAACGCCAGTGTGAAAGTAGCCTAGGAGATCTCTTCCTCATAGATTCCAAAAGAAAGAATGAGGTAGCTGCCAAGTCTAGTAGCAACCTTCAAGTCAGAAACTAAAAAAATGATATGTAAATCCATGCTCCATCAGGGCAAAGCTGTTCTCTAGTGTGCCTACAGGGAATCCTAGTAACCTCCCATATTTTCATCAGCTGCTATGGCTTATTAAATTAAATTCATGGAGCTGCTCTACACTTTGCCCACATTTATTATATATATATATATATATATATTATATATATATATATATACACACACACACATAGATAGATATACACAGTATGGAGGTGTTGGTTTATTTTTCTTTTGTGTTCCACAGGATTGGCGACTGGATGTACTATAAAATGCAAAAGAAAAGCTGTGGCAGCTTGCACCTGATCCCCCCTTTGTATACATGGTTTGGAGGTGCTGGTCTAACTCTCTTTAGCATTGTACATTTGGGGGACTGGCTTCCCCTGTTTAGATTGTGCACTTCCGCTCATCTACCTGGTGCTCTTAATCACAGTATCCCATAGCTGCATCCTACTTTGCCCTGGAACTTGTAGGCCAAAAGCCTAACAGAGGCAAGTCTTTTCGTGCACAAAGAGCTTCTAAGGTATAGCAGTGATCCAATCTACTTTAAGTGAACAAAATAGAGCTGTCCCACTGAAGTGAATGGGACAGAGAAGCTGCAATTAAATCTGCTTACTGCTGCAATGTCAAGGGTGACCTGGTAAACAGCTGCACTCTCTTCAAACAGCTGATTGGCGTGGGTGCCAAGAGTCAGACCCCCGCTGATCTGATATTGATGACATATCCTGAGCATAGCTCATCCCCTTTAATAGTCTTTTCCTTGTATCTTTCACCCCATAATATACATTTTTCCCCCCAAAAGTGCGTGTGTGTGTGGGGGGAATCCCCTGCGTCTTGTGGGGTGAATAATAATGAGTGCTTCCATTACCTAGGTGTGTCTCATAGGGCGAAAAATACGGTATATATCATACCAGTCGCTAGTGATTTAAATAACATATCTTATAAGGCGAAGCGCCATGAACTCACCAGAGAGTCTGCATTATTTCCAACGTGTAGTGAGCGATTGTTTAAGTCAAATCCACCAAAGCTGCAAGTCCTCTGTGATTTGAGAATAACAGACGGGAAGAGGCGGATAGAAAGACAAAGATGGGAAGACAGAGATAAAGAAGAATACAATTAATCCAAGAAATAACGTCATTTAGCACAAAACATATGCTGCAATGGAAACCAGAAAATAAAAAGTTGAAGTTTTTGATGTTGCACCACAGTGATTCATGCTCACAAAATGATGTTTGTGCATATCATAATCTTTATAATAAGTTTTGAAGGCACGGAAACCATTTTACTACATAGATGGTTGGAGAAGGCATTATTTATAGCCCTGATGAAAGTCTGCACAACCATTTCCGTTTGGTCCCACAACCAAGTCAAGACTCTGAAGGATGTGCTAATGTGTGCTAACCACATGGCCCATTGTTCACTAAACAATCCCGGCCTCAACTTCTTTATCTGCTTACAGTAAGTTGAATGAATGCACGTTGTACACTTTTCTTAAAGGGACAAAATAAATAATGGGAAATATCCACAGATACACGCCTTTGTTATACGCTATACACAATAATAATCACGTCATTCTTTAGGTAAAAAGGTCAAACATAATAGTTATAAATGTCAGCGTGTCCCTGCTCCATAAAGAAACTGTATTTACACAGTGGTAAACAATGGCGAGATTGAAAAACAGCAATAAGCCCCCCAACTTATACAACGAAGGAAAAAACAATGTCAAGGATATATAAAGAAACACTAGTGCAAATAAAACCAGTATTCCCCATAGAGATTTATCATATTACAGTTGCGATGTGGACAAAGCTAGCCACAGGCATTAGATTTACTGACAATCTAATGTCTCAGGGAGTCTGGCAGTGGCTTTTCCCCTATTTGGTTCGGCATGCATGTGTATGGGGGTAGGTTTCAGTTGGAGTAGCTATCAACCTAAATCACCATCTAGTGTATGGCCACCTTTAGGGACTATCAGTAAGAATCTGTATACATCGGCAAATTTGTGCCCCTTAAGCACCGATCAACAATCCAGTATGTCAATCTGCGCACATTAAAGGCGTTGTCTAGGATTTTGATATGGATGGCCTATCCTTACAATAAGTTATCAATATTTAATCAATGTAAGTCGAACTCTGGGCACCCCTGCCAGTCAAGTGTTTGAAGAGGCAGTACGCTCCGGTGGATGCTAGCGCCTACTCACAGCTTACCAAGCACAGTGCCATACATTGTAAAGTGCCTGGGCTTGTTATTGCAGCTCAGGTCCATTCACTTGATTGGGACTGAGCTGCACCTAGGCAATGTGACCAATGAAAGTGATGTCACTGGCCCAAAATCACAGCGCTCCGGTGAAACAAGTAATCAGCCGGGGTGCTGGAAATTGAATCCCCACCAATCAGATATTGATGGCCTATCCTGAGGATAGGCCTTCAATATCAAAATCCTGGACAACCCCTTTAATTGCTGTTTATATGTCGAAATTACTGGGCGTATTAGGACAAACAACCGGTAATACCATCCTTTGTCTCCATAAAGTTTGCATATTGTCAAAGGCGATGTGGTGCCAACAAGCAATAATTTTTGGTGCTGCATAAAAGATGAGTTCAGCTGACAAACAAGAGTCTGCTGATTTGTCAGGAGACTGGTGGCATGTTTACATGGGGTAATGATCAGGAAGGAGCATTATGCATTCATGATCATCAGCCTGTGTAAAAGGCTCCTAGGGGAAACAAATATCAGATACGTTGTTGGACGTTAATCTGCCTGATACTTTGTTCCTCTAGATATAGGCAACCACAAAGATGTCCAGCAGCCACTTCTCCCCCAGGACAGGCTGACCTGATCACTTATGGTACTTGGAGAATTCACTGTGAAAGATAGGGGTCGAACAGCTATTGTATGTTCATAGCAGCTCAAGGCAGATTGAAAAGAAAGCTGTGACCTGACTGGGAGTTGTGGACTAAGTTTTATAAATTTCCCTGTTCTAACCTTGGGTTAAGACCTCATACACATATATTATACATCCGTGTTGCACGGATCCATAGTATGGCACCCAAAGAAATCTCTTTGTCCATACTGTACATTAGTGTCGCTCTTTTATATGTGGCATGGTACCTCCCCCCTGGAAGTACTAACTCTAAGGGAGGTTACAATGTTGTATGGTGGCAGCTCCATGATCAAGAACTGTGGCTCCGATTAAAAAAAAAGGGAACTATGATCATTAAGTATCATAAGTAACCCTTTTAATTTTTTCTTCTTTTTTTTTTTTTTACTCGTCTATTTACTCGTCTTAACAATTTTAATAGAAATTTTTTTCTGTAAAAGAAAAAAATAGCCTGCACATGCAGTGTGTCTTTCTGTCATTACTGTCATTTCTATTAGTCTTGAACTTTTGCACAATCGTTCATTCTTTCTTTGCTTTCATTGCACAAGGATGACCCCTACCATAAAAGTGTATTACTTTTCAGAAATAACCATATGTTTTAGGAGTGGAGTAGCAACTTATTCTCCATGTATGTACAACAGCATTCTTGAGATAAGTGACTACAGCGCGTAGATATCTGTTCTCATCCTACCAGAACAGCAGATCGTGTACAGAAAGCTATTTTTCAATTTTTTTTTTACAAAATCTGGCTTGTCCAGTGCTAGACGTAATACAAGAGATATGCATGGATTTCAATTCATTTGACTCATTTTACACTGTATTCCCATATAAATCACTGCTTATAAAGAATTTATGTAAGTAATCTGTCTTAATAGACCTCAGGTTCCTCCATAGAATTCTATGCATATAGTAATAATTCGCGAAAGAGGTTGTATACATGTCTCAAAAGAATACGGTTAGGTTATGTTCACAAAATGTTTGTGGCATATGTTTATCATATACGACGGGAGATGTTCCCAATGTATACACTGAATATGTCCACAGTCTATAATAGTCCAAACGTACATTAAAAGCGTCTTTTTTTAACATGTTTGGGCAGTATGATTCCACTATTAAAAATTGTAGTCAAGTTTGGCTTTTTAATACAAGGGGATCATGAAAAGACATACATCACAAAATATAGGTTTCTTGAGAGCACAAGCCAAATGGTTAAATATACAGGGCTACACATTCTGCATATACATGATACGAAGATCACAGGATAGGGGATGAGTTTCTGACTGGTGGGGGTTGACTGCTGGGGCCCCGTGTTCCCCAGTTTGAATGTGGCAGTAGTCATGCATGCATCCTTCTGCTCCATTCAAATCTTTGGAACTCCTGGATATAGCAGAGTACAAGCACTTGGTAGTCCAGCAGATGAATGGAGCAGCGGGGGATAGGTGATAAGTGTTTTTCGTTGGACAATCCCTTTAATCTGTTAGCAAAAGATGTGGATAGTTGAGTCGCAGTGTTTCTCTAATGGCATACTCTACCAGGCATGGATAGGTGGGCAGTACAGTTGGCAAAGCAACCATACGATGCCCTGCAAGTATTATGCACTATTAAATATAACAGGGCCCATGCAAGTTACTCGCTGTGTTATCAGGCAAGTGTGTATGCCTGGAAGAACACGGAGTCTTTCCCAAATCCGCATGTCCCTTCCGTGGGCTCAGTTCAGTGAGAATTCTATCTTAAAGGGGTTGTTCATGACTAGAAAATAAGGGTCAGCTGTTTTTCCAGAAACAGCAGTACATTTGTTAAACAGCAGACCCCTGTTCCTAGCCCTGGACATCCCTTAGAAAGGCAGAATTGGCACTGAACTGAGCCCATGGAAGGGACACGTAGATTTAGAAAAGACTAAGTGTTCTTCCAGGTAGACACTCTTGCTGCTGTTGTATTTAATAGTGCAAAATACTTGCAGGGCATCATATGGCTGCCTTGCCAAACTGTACTGCCCATCTATCCATGTCTATGGTACATGGGTGTTTTGCTCATGGTAGGTGATTATTTAGTCCTTTTATGTTCTGCCTTATTTAGGTGTTTTTTTGCATATTTTTGCAATACTTTCTTATTTTATGCATAATTTGTGTGGGCCAAATTGCACCGACCCCCGCCCCACCCGGAACACACTGTTGGTATAGGGTTATTAGTGCTAGTGATTATTATTATCATGATTCTTTTTGCTTCCTTTCTGCAGAAGTATAGAGGAGTTTCAACATCTAGCCCCTTGTATGTTTTTTTTTTTTTTGCTCTAATAAGCATTGTAATATTTTTACATACATTGTGCATGATATTATTTATATAGGGCTTTTAGGTTGCTTTGTAGATTTTTATGTCTCTTTGACTAGATCCTCAGGATTTAAAATTATGATAGTTTGAGGTTCTTATTGGTTATCCAACCCCTTTCAAATCACAATTTAAGTGATGTGAGACAAACTGGTCGTTAATAGCAATATTGCTCAATTAAATGGTATGGTTACATGTATGATCAACAGCCGACATACTTATAGTCAGTTTCAATTCTGCAATTTTATATATATATATATGAATATATACACACACACAAACACATACATATAGGGAGTCATTTATTATACTAAAATATGCCCATATTAGGCGTATTTCAGGCGCAGATGGTGGCGCCACAGTTAGTTTTGCCACTATCTGCAACTTCTTCCCACTCACGCCACTTCTACAATTGTGTGTGTGTATATATATATATATATATATATATATATATATATATATAAAACAAACAGACATAGTGCCCACTGCAGCCTCCTATTCACCCCAAATCACATTCATTTCAATGCTTGCCTTTCCTGCACACCATGTGTCGCTTCCTATATCTTTTCCTTGTTAAATGTAGCTATTTGCACAGGAAATGGACAATTTAGCTGGCCTTTTGTCCGAGTGTGCAGAAAAACAAGACCCTTCAGCCTTCCCTACAACACTACAAACTTTTTTGTGAAAAGAAAACATACGAGGCAGCTGGAGGAAGCAGAAAAAAAGACAGGTTAAAAAAATAAATAAAACAAAGGACTATAACCTCACTAGGGAGATACACAGATTTGTGCAGCTACTTTATACAGGGGAAACGTAGTTAAAAGCTTAAGCTGCAAAGCATGGATCTTTGGCAATAAAAATAGAATTTCAGATTAGACTCCAGCACATAAATAAATTAAAAAAAAGACAACTATGTGGTAAATTATCAGAAAACATTAAAGAGGACCTTTCATCACCCTAACAAATCTAAACTAAGTATACATACATGGAGAGCGGCGCCCAGGGATCTCCCTGCACTTACTATTATCCCTGGGCGCCGCTCCGTTCTCCCGGTATGTCCTCTGGTGACTTCAGCTCTGCGTCTCAACTGGGAGGAGCCTGCCCTTGTTCTCCTGGGCGTCTCCTTCTCCCAGGCTGTAGCGCTGACCAACCGCAGCGCTCAGCTCATAGCCTGGGAGAAGAAAACCTCCCAGGCTATGAGCTGAGCGCTGCGGTTGGTCAGCGCTACAGCCTGAGAGAAGGAGACGCCCAGGAGAACAAGGGCAGGCTCCTCCCAGTTGAGACGCAGAGCTGAAGTCACCAGAGGACATACCGGGAGAACGGAGCGGCGCCCAGGGATAATAGTAAGTGCAGGGAGATCCCTGGGCGCCGCTCTCCATGTATGTATACTTAGTTTAGATTTGTTAGGGTGATGAAAGGTCCTCTTTAAGAAGGCAGAAGCTACTTCTGATTACAATTCAAGAATATATGCCAACGCCTCAGGAATAAAGTAAGGACCACCAAAATGCTCAGGTTGGAAGTAAACCTATTAACAGTTGCAAATTATAAAAGTACAAGTCGTTTTCCATGAACTTTTGAAGTCTATAGGCCCATAATGTGAAATGTAAATGCAAATACGAAAAAGGTCCAGTGCTGGCTTCTCTTGGGTGGGAAGAAATAATGAAATGATCTGTGGTGATGAAATGCTCATGCAAACAAAATACAGAATCTTTTGGTCTAGAATAGGAATACGGCATGAACACAACCATTTGCATGCTGTGCAGTCTGAAACAAAATGGCAAATGGGATGACCACTTCCACAGAATATGAACCTTCTCCATATCCCAGAAATTGCAGTCAGTGATGGATTTCATTCTACTAAGTGAGGAGTTTCCGCCTTACTTTGCAGGAGCGGGTTGTATAATAAAAGAACAATTGTGCAGTTCTAAGGGAATGTAAAAACTGTCTTTCTTGTGTTAAATAGATGTCTAATGGGGTATTTGTGAAGCTGTAATTACAAGTAGGAGTATGTCAGAGCCAAGCAGTAAAATCAAATCTTTATAGAGAGTCACTGTCATGCTGTACAACTGAATGCGCGTGCCTTGAGGCATCTTTCCATGAGAGAAGATTTGTTGAGCTTGTTTATTGTTTAACCAGTAGACAAGTTGTGTAATTATACATGGCTATAACCAATGTGTGAGAGTGCTGACTGATTCCTCTAGAATACAGGCAACTACATTTGGTTTGTGAGCAGTAAGGCATTTTTATACATCTTCTCTAGAGGCACATTATGCTTAAAAAAACAGGGCCAAGAATTATGAAACATTTCTTTAACAAAAAAAAAAGAAACTTTGCTGTCCATAACAACCAATCACTGTGCAGCTTTCATTTTTCAAGAGCATTATAAGAAACAAAACTGGGCACTGATTGGTTGCTGTAGGCATTAAAGACAGCTTTTCTTTTAGAAAGTTTCATAACTCTTCCCCAGTATCTTTGCAGGGGACATGTCCAAAAAATCTTCACAGTTCATTAAGTATATGGAAATAAATGCTGGAGGGTAAGCTTTCTTTTGGCATTTATTGAATGTGGAAAAATTAGCACATGTAAAGTGAAGATCATATCTGGGGAAGATTATGTAAAGCCTTCGCTGACTGCAACTCAGTAGGAGATGGACGGCAAACACCGAGGCAACGTTCAGACTCACAGACTTTTGATGGATTCTTAAGAGAACCCGTTTAGTACAACGGTCCACAGTGGCAGCCCATTTTCTTTCCGCCTCTTCCTCCTCTTCCAGTAAGCACCGTTTCTCAGCCTTGCTAAGGGTTCTGTCACTGACAGGTCGTACAAGATGAGTTAAGTTCAAATGACTGTATAAGCTCCTCTCAACCACATAGGTTATATTGAATTCGCTGACTGTGCGGCCCCTTGGCCTTCTGTTTGGGAAGACACTGCTGCCTCCTTTACTCCGTTGGCGAAATATTTGCTGGTCACAGACTGGAGAAGACGCTCCTTTCCTAGTTGGTCGCTGGCTGAGAAAAGCTCTAGCACATGAGTAATTAGAATCAAGTTTCTTCAATCTTATCTGCTTCCTGATATTCTGCACCTCTTCCAGAGAAACCAAAAGGTGATGTTTGTGCCTGTTTCTATCATAAAAGCAAACACTTTCTGTACTTACCCCATGGCTCAGAGAGCCAAGGCTTTTCCTCAGTTCTCGTTCTGTCATGGAACGGGAAACCTTTTGGGATTTGTCATCTTCAGGATATGAAAAAAAAGTTCCAATTTTCTTGGGGGGCTTGATAAGACCCCGAGCTTCTGTTTTGCTCAGTGTTTTTACCAGTTTTCTGTTAACGCTCATTGTTTCAAAGTTTCCTGATGAAGGAGGCACAGAAAGTGGACAATCTTCTGGATGTGTTTTGTCTAGTGATTTATCTCTACATTGTGGCTTCTTATGGACTCCAGAATAAAGTGCTGATTTATCATCTACGACAGGAGTGCTATGGACTGCATCTTCTAGACCTATGTAAAAGGAAATCAAATTAGTAGGCAACCAATATTAATCTTCATTAATGTGACAATTCTACGTGAACCTTTGTAATTTGGAGCTAATTTTGCATGTCATAGCTCAAATGATGAAATCCTTATTCTATAATGAAATAATACATTGTAATAATAAGACATGGCCATGCCCTGCCATAGAGAACCTAGATCCTTTTAACTGAATTTGGATAATACTTTAAAAAGCAAAAAGTTGCTACAATTTACCGTAAATAGGATGCCACATAAAGCAGCATTATAATTTCGAAGCTGGTTGTACCAAAGTGGTGGTATTTAAAAGATAGCTATAATTTAAAAGTTATTGCAGGAATGACTGCTGTATTTAACAATAACTATTTTTTTAATGTATTGGTATAGTGGTCGGAATGGGTTTCCCTAATATAGAGTGACAAAAGCTCTGGTTAATTAAAGAGGACCTGTCACCAAAAAATGGAAAGCAATCTGAAAGCACCATGTTATAGAGCAGGAGAAGTTGAGCGGAGTGATATATATTTTTGTGGGAAAAGATTCAGTAAAACTGTTAATTTTTACACTTACATCTACAGCCCTATAAAGGGCTATCGGTACAAGGAGGAGGAGTCATCAGTGACTGACAGCTAAATGCTATCAATCACTGATAACCCCTCCCTTCTGTACCTATGGGTATTTATAGAGCTGCAGATAAATGTATACATTGCACGTTTTATTTAATCTTTTTACACAAATCTATATATAAATTTGCTCAGCTCCTCCTACTCTACAACATGGCGCTGTCAGATTGTATTGCATTTTTTGGTCACAGGTTCTCTTTAAGTCTATCAGACTTCTGCTTGGCGATAGCTACAGCAACTTACTCACAACTTTAGGCGATATTTGACATGAGCATAATATGAGTACATTATTATCAGTATTACGGATGAGTGGCCCGACCCAACGTCGGGTTCTAACCTGCAGTTGGGCAAGAACTTGTGGCTATAATGCAGACACACACATACACCATTCATTCCATTAATATAAACTGGAAGAGTCTCAATTCCATTGGAATTAAATTAACCCCATTTGATACATTTACTAACACAAGGGCTATAAATGGGTAAAAAAACAAAACAAAAAGGGGTTCGGAATTTCTTGCGACTGAAACTGGAGGAAAAGACCGAAGCAATAATATCAGCAATATTGTAGGTAAACTTTAGGTAGCATGATAAGTGGAGTAGTACATAGTTGATCAGAATTCCCAGTTTCACTTAGCTATGAAGCTTCTCCTGTCATATTCACCTTCTGTATTGGGCTTTTTCATTTCATCAGCTCTAATAAGTTTCTTCCTCACTCTCCGAGTAGAGTTCACAAGCTTGTGCAGCCTCTTGAATTTTACTGACTCCTCAGATTCATCTTCAGACTGTTCTCTCGACTATTGGAGAAGGAAAACATACACACACATAGATACAGTGCAACAAGGAAATGGCATACAACAAAAGCAACATACTGTACTTATTTCTAATAATCTACGTCAATGTCATAAAAGATCATAAATATCTATTTTACAATACCATAAGTAATAAACTGAAGTTCTGAAAATTTAAAAGAGAATCATGGCTAATGCCCAAAGGGGAGAGCCCATATGAGATTCATTTTATATACCATAACAACAGAAACCAATGTTGTGTATTGAAAATGGGTAGAAATCACATTAAAAAATATTGACTTTTTGAGAGATTTTACATTGATATTTACAAAGGATTGATAATATTATTAGTATTCATACAATATTTTCATCAGTTGTAAACACCTTTCCCTCCACAATCTTATCCTATAGCTATAGGATAAGAGTAGCACAGCCCCAATTATCTGTCTTCCGTTATACTTTTTCCTGTGCCATTTTAAAAGAGGTATCCATGCTTTCTGAAACCTAGGGCCCAGGAAAACTGGAGCCTAGCACAATTCTATGGTCTAATATCTAGTGGAAGAAGGCAAGACGTACAGAATTTTATATATATTAACACTGTGTACTGAAAACTGTATGGAACTGGTTAATAGGAGGCTCCAAACCTATCATAATACTAAAGATATTCCCCAACCTCAAGTCACATGTTTATATATTTCCTTTACTTTTGTGTTTGATCAGATTTGCTGCATCCCAGATGTTCTGTCTCAAGAGTGCAATATAATACAACAATAAGAGAAAAATGCATGTCTTCTCCAGCAGCAGTGACAGCAGATGGAACAAGACGGAAGAGAAACCCTGAGCATGAGCCAAATCGTAGACAATACGATACTTCCTCTCCTCCTCTAGAGGTGGACTAAGTCTGTAAAGACTTACAGTGCGTAGAAAAGATATCGCTCCCTTATACATGAATTACATAGTTTATTAGAGTGTACCTTCATTTATAACAAATGTCACACATTTTACTTTTTATGAATTCGCTGCCATGCTCTAATCAGTAATGTATGGCACTGGTTGCTACATGGGACACCTCCATTATTGTATTTCCCGCTTGCCCTTGCACTATACAATTGAATACATCAATTCACAAGCTTCAATTTGTATCAAGATGGTAGAAGTGAATGTAAATGGCATCAATCTCATGTATTAATGTATGCACGTCAACTTTAGCAAATGCATTTTAGCTATGTGGTTTTCCCACCCACGTGTGATGGCATATCATTAGAACGGCATTGTACTGCTGCTTAGTGAGAGAATGAGCTGGGTTGTGACCACCTCACTATGCCTGGTCAGAAGTGATGCTGTGCAAAGGGCTGTGACTCTGAGTGGCACTTACATTCTGATTGCTGGAAATCTCAGCAGGCAGAAAGGCACTGACAATTAAACCAAATGTGTACTGGATCTAAGTGAGCATATTCGGTCAGTCTTAGAACTTTGTTGCAACAAATCTGCTGCATGTGAACTTGAAGGCTTAGTCTCATCACAGACAGCACATTTAATGTGAGAGCCATTGCATCTGCTAAGACTGCATCAATTGAAGATTTTGCATGAGGTGGTGGATGTCATTGGCTGCTCATTTCCCATGAAATTAATATTACGTACAGCCATATCAATCGTAATACAGGAGTATACCTGGTCCAACAGGGTGAGAGATGTTGTCTACCAGCAGCTTTCTGCTCTGGCTCACAGGTGGTATCCAAGCTGGAAAGACACCCACTTTAATACCCATATGTCATAATAAGGCATTTATAATTGGGTTATCAAAATGAAATGACTCTTGTAATAATGGAAGTATTTGGGGACATAAAGGGTTGTCTGCAGTAGAAATTTTTTACTTGTTCAGAAGGGCAAGTATAAGAACCTGAGTAAAAGTGGCTATATCCTTGCAGCTGAATATGTTTGTTTGGCCAAAAGCTGTTCCTCCCACCCACATGCTCAGTATGTCTTCTCAAAAGGGTAGAAGGGTAGAAGTCACTGCCAGACACCTCTGGTGGTGGCTGATCTCAAATAAGAACAAAACGACCATTTATGATGACATTCAACATGCCTGACCATTCTTTCCCTTGACATTTGTCATCTTCGGTGGAGAATCGGTCCCCATACACGTGTCCTTCCCAGCTATCAATAAGTTATGGAAAACCCAAGCGTGCTGTGCTATGCAATTTCCTTAACTCCCATACAAGTGAATAGGAACTATGAAAGCAGAACAGAACAGCAAGAATACTTTCATACAGCTCCTGTGGTATCATCATAAGCTCTAAACTCAACCTATACATTAAAAATAATACTTGCATGTCATTAAAATGTGAATTTTTCAAGTCTATTTTTGATATGCTGTAAGGACTTTGTAGTCCTTTCTAAGATAGAAAGTGAGGGCCAGCAGATAAACCAGTCTAGAGCCAGACAGGATAAACCAAAAACAGTAGAAAACAAAATGAACTGAATAAATTGACTGTGAGGAGAAATTGCTAATGAGCATGTAATGACAACCTAGTAACTGTACTGGCGGAGAGAAAATATTCCTAAATAATAAGTATACAGCATTCATATGGAAATCTAGGTCAAATGGCCAACATACTAACACGTTATAAATAATTCATCTCAGTTTTGGATTATCAATGTGCTGAATTGTTAATGTGTAGCAAGGTTAGGATCTGACTGATTTTCTGACGTGATCTATAATGTTTTATTACATGTGACCATATGCCATGTTAATAAAAAACAGATTGAACACAATTAGTATGTCAGAAAACCACGGGGACCAACAGCACAGTCATAACTTATGAAAACAGTGACACAATGGTTTCCTGCCTCTCCTGCATTTTACTGCTCATGCAGATCTGGTCCTATGAGTGTTATGTGTTACGATGCTCTGATTTTTGGAGTCTGATTTCTTAGATCTAGTATATGTATTACTAATTATTATTTAGTGGAACATGTAATAATTTGCATAGTAGCCAATCTAAGTGTTTGACAAGCATTCACCAAAGTGACGTCAGTTTGTATAGATCACGTAACGCATTCAAACACGCCTATCTACATCTTTGGCAAGGCAAAGATTTCCACTGGCGAATGGCACAAGCTTTTTAATAGTGTTGGCTAAACGAAACGCTGTAGCGCAGACCTGGGTGCCCGAGTGTTTCATTCCCGGTTTCCACGGTAACATTACATCAGATTATAGACAGCTGGCTCTTTACGTTTCAACCAAAACAAAGCAACCGATCCAATACACAAAATGATACATTTAAAGAGAGAGGAGGACATTTGGCTGCCAGCAGACTAGACTGAAATCTGCAGGAACGTTGGCATGTTTCCTAGGGTGGAACCTCTCAGCTTCTCTTGGAACAAGTGTATCCTTCGCACATCTGCAATGCTCTCATAAGGAAGAGCACAGCCAAATTTTTTCTTGGGGGGAGGGGGAATTGGTGGTGGAGGAGAACAGGAGAAAGGGAGAAACATTTGCTGTGAAGATACTGTAAATGAAAAATAAAGCTTTTCTGATGAACTGAGATGGTTCAATCAATAAACTGAGAGGGTTGGCTCTATTCACACTGTGTCAGGCAATGGCCCTTTGAGGTTTCCATTAGGAAACCTTGGAAGTAGGCCTTTAACTCATAGGCCCTCTAGTTAAAAAAAAAGGATACCGTGTTATATATATGTTTTACTGCATGCCTATGTAGAATAGTACAGTCTTCTGTGATATTCCATGCAGTAAAAACAGAATCCTTGATTGCCACCTCCCTGATGGCGGCCAAAAGGATACTCTTTTGGCCTCCATTGGATAAGTGGGGGCATGTGCTGGGAGCTGGCAGTGTGAAAATACATTTATTTGACTTGTTAATACTAAAACTATCTTATACAAAAAAGTCACATCTACATAAGGATATAGAATTACACAATATAACAATAACGTAATGTATTTATGGACTTAGTAAAATAATAAATAAATCTGCATTAAAATCAAAATGATAGGATTGCTTCATAAGTAGGACATGATTTACTAAGGGATGGCTATTCTATCAGATGGCATACTCTTGACTCAAAGACAAGCTGGAATCACAATGTTGTGCAGCTAAGATCTTCCTTCCTGCTGAGTGTATCCAGTGACTGAGGGGTCTTACGGTAACATGACTTTTTAATAATGCATTTAGTCTACTATTAGCTCCAACATGTGTAACGCCAGATGTTTTAATGTGTTGCTGTGCAGGACCAGGGTGGTCCATATCAATGAATCGTCTTCATTGATGGACCATTCGGCTACTTGTTGGTAGATTTAGCAAAACAATCATGATCTTTTACAACACCTTTTATTAATGTTTCCTAAGATCTACCTAACAGTAAGACCTTGATTATATTGCTTTTCCAGAGAGCTTTGGACCGTTTGGTGTAGTCTTTAGCACTGAAGACATGTTCTGTGTGTCCCCCAGCATTTTTTATGTGCAAGTACTGAAATGTCATTAGGCAATTAGGTTGTTTTTGACCATTCTTTGTACATAAAAAATACAGTCAAAAATTTGTATCACTTCTGCGAGTGAACACTGTAACAGGGTTTGTACAGAGCTGTCCACAGGCTGTATGTGGTATTGCAGCTCAGTTCTGTTCACTTCAATAGAACTAAACTGCAATACCAGGAACAAGCCATATTTCTAACTCACCAGCAATATTATAGCAGTGTAATCTGTGTCTTTTTAGCTTAGGTGCATTCATATATTTGAACCCTTTTATTATGAGCCCCATGTGTCATGTGATAACCCAGTATACCACCAGTCCAGACAGGAAATCAGTCTCCTTAATGTGTGGGACTTTCTGAGAATTAAAAATGACATGGACATCCATCCAATGCCTCATGGCAGCTTTCAAATACCTCTTGTCCCTACCAAGCATAATTTTTCTTGTTCCTCTGTATGTTCCCCCCTTCATGTACAGATTGCTGATAAAGATAGAGTGCAGTGATACAGTAGATGGGTCCATACTTTTATTTCTTTTGCTAAAAAACTGTCCTGAATCACACGGTTTATGCAATCAGTGTGTGCTGAGTGCAGAATCTCCAGTGTATTTCTGTGAGATGCTGATTCACACTGCTTCTAAGAGCTGACAGGGAGAAACCTATGAATCACAAGCAGAAAGCAATGGAAACAGGCTGAATCACCACAAACAATACACTGCGACTCTACTCACAGCAGTTATAGATAACAGAGAATCAAGTGTGAGTTAGGGGTTTAGAACTCGCTATACTAGGCTCACACTGCTCTCCCCTCCTTTTGTTTGTGATATATAGTGTGAAGCTACATCTGAATGTACAGGAGATTCTACAGTGTGAGTTAGGGGAAAGAAGTCCCATGTCACCGATTTATCACCTACAAGAGAAGTGTGATAAGACCCTGTCCCCTCTGGAAAGTCAGAGGCATAATAAGTAGACAGTATTAGGAGAAACAAATCAGAGGGGGAAGAAGGATCCACTGTGGCAGCCAACAAATGACTGGCACAACAACTAAATATGTTTATAAAAGGCATACTATATTGTTCTTTAGTAATAGCCTATAGTGCATTATATAGGCAAACAAAAGCTGGGTGTCTCTTTAATATTTCCACAACTACATGAAATGCCACAAGCAAGAGTGTGCGTAAAACTGTGTGTCCCAAAATTAGTCCGGAACAATTGTCAATCAATGATAGAAGTCCAACTCTTGGGATTGCTACTGTTATACGACATACTCTGTTCTAACTGTACTATCTGCTCCAGGGGAATGTTATATTCAAGTCACATTTATTGTTCATGGTCCTCAGGTCCCATTTTAAAGAGAATGTATGTATCATCCATATATTTTACTAATTAAAACCAGATAATGAAACAAACATATTCACATTTTCAAATCTGTTCTTATTTTCTAATGTTTTATATTTACATATTTGCTACATAAGATTAGGGGATTGCTGCTTCCTTGAGCACTTAGAGATATGCTTTACAGTTGCCACACTGACCACAGACACAATATACTAGAGAGAGAGTTTTCTAGGCATGCTCTGTGACCTGTGAAGGGGTCACTGTACAGGGAGGTGGAGAAAATAAGCTGTGACCATTATCTATGGTATTTTTGGATCTTGTTTTATTATTGTAATCCTGCCTGTAGTGATAATTAGAGGACTGCTGAAAAGTGGTCTTCAGAGAACAGGAAGTGTTCTGTAGGCTAGTGCAAATTGCATGATTTTGGTGTTTTTAAAATATAGACAGTGACATGGAAAATTAAAAATAACCACCAAAATTATGCTTAACCTCTTAAGGACACATGGCGTACCGGTACGTCATGTGTACTACCGATCACCGCTGCTCAGCGGGTGGTGATCGGAACAAGGTTCCTGCTGAAATCATTCCAAAAACCATATGGCTTTCCCTTCCTTCTATGTACTGCCGTTTGGCCATACAGTAGTTTACGTCCACATATGGGGTGTTTCTGCAAACTACAGAATCAGGACAATAAATATTGATTTTTGTTTGGCTGTTAACCCTTGCTTTGTTACTGGAAAAAATAGATTAAGATGGAAAATTTGCCAAAAAATCAAAATTCTGAAAATGTTATCTCCATTTGCCATTAACTCTTGTGGAATACCTAAAGAGTTAACGACGATTGTAAAATCCGTTTTGAATAACTTAAGGGGTGTAGTTTCTAGAATGGGGTTGAATGACCTGTGTTTTTGGGTGGTTTCTATTATGTAAGCCTCACAAAGTGACTTCAGACCTGAACTGGTCCCTAAAAAGTGGGTTTTTGAAAATTTCTGAAAAATGTCAATATTTGCTTCTAAACTTCTAAGCCTTGTAACGTCCCCAAAAAATAAAATGGCATTCCCAAAACGATCCAAACATAAAGTAGACATATGGGGAATGTAAATGTATAACTTTTTTGGAGGTATTACTATGTATTATAGAAATAGAGAAATTGAAACTTGGAAAATTGCAAATTTGTCAAAATGTTTGTTAAAATTGGAATTTTTTTTTAAATAAAAATGAATTTTTTTTACTCCATTTTACCACTGTCATGAAGTACAATATGTGACGAAAAAACAAACTCAGAATGGCCTGGATAAGTAAAAGCGTTTTAAAGTTATTTGCACATAAAGTGACACTGGTAGGATTTGCAAAAAATGGCCTAGTCCTTAAGGTGAAATATGGCCGTGTCCTTAAGGGGTTAAAGGCTATGTACCTTTAGTGGAAATTTTTCATTTATTATTGCATTGTACTCATTTTGAGCTAAAAATCACTTTTTCAATTGGTCTTTATTAAAAATATTGAGCTGTTCTCTGCACAGCATTGAGTTTATCTGTGCAGTGGTTTATCAGTTTAGCTGGTTTTGAATTTTCTTTCTGCTCTGTCAGGCAGGGAGCTAACAGGCTCCTTATATCTGACCTTATAAACACTATATATATAAAGATATATATATATATATATATATATATATATATATATATATATTCTTACCTTACTTTTCTTCTTATCTTACTGATAAGAATGGGGCTTAAATAAGTGTTTATGACCTTTTACTAATTTACAGATAAAGGTTATTAGGCACAAAGTGAAAGTGAAAGTATCATTCACACAGCTAGAAAAACAGTAAACCCTTTCTGACAGAACGGCTGCAAAATATTTTGTTAAAAAGACCAACTGGTATAATGATTTTTATCCCAAAATGAGTAAAATGCAATCATAAAAATTTTTTCCCGAAGGTGTACATAGCTTTTAACATAAAGCATTGAACGGAGGCGCACATTGGTCATTAAAAAGGTTTTCAGGGGCTTAGATAATAAAGGGGTTGTCTAGAATTCGAAAAACAATGCTGATTTATTCTAAAAACAGCACCACTGCTGTCCATGGGTTGTGTCTGGTACTGCATCTTAACTCCATTGAACTGAATGTTGCTGAAATACAATACCACACACCACCTGTGGAGTGGTTTCTTGAAAAAATAGCCATATTTTTCTAATCTGGGATAACCCCTTTATTGATCCTCAGAGTAAGTAATCAACATTAGATCATTGTGGGGTCTGACACACAATAACCTCACCCCGAATAAGCAGTTTCTGGTATCCACCAAATATTCCATAGTGGATGGTGTCAAAAAAAGAATGCTCCATCAATGTATATTGGCTGTGCTGGAGTACTACAGCTCAGGTCCTATTCAAGTGAATGGGAACTGAACAGCAGTAAGCTGGTTCCAAAACTACACCATGGATGGAGCCTTCTGTTTCTGACTCCAACGGATGCCTGAACAGCTGATCAGTGGGGGTATCGTATGTTAGGCCCAAGCGATCCTGACAGGAAGTAGGGGAAAGTGTCCCAAACTCAGAAGGGGCCCATCCAAGAGGAGGACTGAAAGATTTTATTGTCAGGGCCCCCTCAACAGTATTATACAATGAGTTTTATACAGAAACGGTACACACTTTGACATGACGTACAGTATATACGTGTAGGAAACAGACAGAGCCTGGCCTGGACTGAGAGAGCAATCTTGACTAGCTGCAGGAGTGAGAGTATCACGGAAGGGTGTTATCACTCATGCTATAGATTGCTGTTTTAAACAACCATGATATCTTTTTGCATCTGTATTCAAGAAAATGTTTTGAGTATATCTCTGTAACTGTAGTCAGTCCCCTAAAGCATGCCCTTTTGGCAGAGCAACATGTACTATTTCTGTGAGAAACTCATCGATCCAAGAAAAACAATAGGGATATAGCATTGGTTTCTAACAAAATTAAGACTTTAAATGTTAAAACACATAGATTTACTCTGAATGTCATTTGGAAATGTCACTTAATATATATATTATATTATGAAATAATATGTAATAAAATAACACGATTTCAATATGATCTTACTCTACAATATGATTACAGCTCTGACTATAACAACATTAAACCTGAGCTCTTACATCTCCGGACCACAAACAGAGATCCATTATACATTTATTAACCCTTATGTACATAAAAATAGAAAACGCAAAAACACAGGTCATTCAACGACCAAGTAAACCAAGAAAATAATAATATAAATCATAAAACATTATCTCAATTTTATGGTATTCTTGCAAAAAATATTATTTTGTTATATAATATCCCAGAGAAGAGGACAAAGGCTCCTTGTTTTAAAATCTTAAAATATGGTAAAGAAAAATGTCACGTCTACAAATATGGCACGATATGTTATCAGTGACTGTCTCTTTAAAAAAAAACTGCCACAGGATAGATTATGACATCACACATCTACTTTACTGACCAGGAGATTCCCTGGAAGAGTATTTGGCCAAAAAGAACAAAGAAAAGGAAACTGTTACCCAGAAAGTGCTATCAAATGCCTAACACGTTGTGATAAACATGCAGAAAACCAACTTGGGGTTTGTATTTTTCCTAAAGATAATATGCAGTCATTAGATAAGGCAATACACAAATGTCTAATGAGGAACCAATAGATCAGAAGTGCTAGATCTGGGTGTTCATTAATTTTCACATTTTCAGAAAGGGAAGTGTTTAATCTTTAATGTGCTATCTTTAACATAATCGTAGCAGACATATCATGAAGCATAGAATACCATACATACAAGTAAATTATATATAAATATAATAGCTCTCAATGGGAATCAATACAAATACAACTCTAACTCATGTTCGCTAAATAATGTAAGGCTAAAGCTTGTGAGAGGACAGATATAGTCACCACTGAAAAGCAATATATGTGTTAACCACTGAAGTCCACATACAATTTACATACATACTTTTATATTTAGGAATACTCTACTTTTGCTGAATTTCAAAAATGATTTGACGGGAACAACTGTGTGAATGGAAATACAGTGCAAAGTACATTACATGTTCGGTGAAAAAGTTCTCACAGAAACAAAGAGAAGGAATTTATCCAGCAGACGAGACCAAAACTAAAATCAAAGCCATATTCATTAGACTATGAGGATAGAAGAGTATTGGAGAGTATAACTATGTCAGTCCTGCCTAGCCCAGCATTCGAAGAACAAAGTCTTTAAACTTACCAGCTTCGGCATTTAGGACGGCGATCGGTTGTTATTGACTTCTTAATTCTTGGACTTTTTAAGCCTTGTGGTCCCCAAACCTGTGATTAAGCCCTTCTTGAAAGCAAGCAACATGTGACTGGAAATCCTGCACACGCGACTTCTTCCAAGTTATATTATCAGACACATAAAAGGTTTCAGAGCCACAGCTATTAAGCTGAAGGAGGGGGAGTGAGCTCAAGAAAGAGGATGCTGGACTTAATTAGCCGCCTTCTGCTCTCAGACTGATTCCCTGGATCCTCTCTGGGCTGTACAGCTTGTGAAAAAAAGGCAGAAGTCATCAACTATAAGCAAATCCTCTATTCACCACAAGGAAAAAAGGGAGTGTTGTATATGGCAAACAATCCCCGTTTTCACTGACGAAGGCTAGCTAACCTCTTGCTGGCCTCCAAAGCCTTAATTGCTGTCTATGGAATTTTAGAGAGAAGAAAAAAGAGGAATATAGCTTCTACAAGACAAAAATGGGCTTTGACCCTTTAAATGCTCCAAAACAAAGGAAATGCACCCCCCCCTTCCACCCCAAGCAAGTAAGCAATAAGATGATACTTGATACCATATTCTCTAAATGTGCCACATTTTAGCTACCTAATAAAATATTTCCTGAAAGTAACATGACAGGTCTGATTGCACTGGGTTTACTGATAATGGAGGTCTCCTAGGGTCTCTAACAAAGTAACATCATATGCGCCATACACATTACATAGAAGTGGATTGATGGTTGAACAATCATTAAACGGTTGTCTAGTGAACAACCGGTTTGCTTATGCAGTCATACACATTTTAGTCCATATTGGCCATTACAGTCGTCCATACTGGACATACATGTTCAATGACATCGGGCAAAGGGAGGACAAATCTTTCACTGAGTAAGTAAAGGACTGGCGACTATCAGACCAAAATTTTAAACATGACCAACTTCTTTCCACTCTACAGTCTGTTATTAGTCCTTTAAAATGCTCACTTAATGTTACATTTCAACCCAAGAATGATCGAATTTTAGACTAATGTATATGACTACCCTTAATACTCTTGGTTCAAAAACTTCTATTTGAAACACCCAGTTTCTGATATTAGGTCACAAAATTCACAGAAAAGAGTAGAATTTACTACAACTATTGAAACAGTAAGTATGGATTTACTTAAAAGGGATTTCTTAACAGTTTTTAGAAGGTGCAGAAGATAAAAGAGGCATTACTCACGTCAACAATGCCTCACTGCTGGTGTTCTGGCACTTACCAGATCCTTGATGGTCTCTGCTTCCTGGTCCAGTTTGAAGACACAGAACATGGCAGGAAATGATCACTCAGCCAATTACTGGCTGAGGTGGGCCAACTCTGCAGCCAGTGATTGGCTGAATGAGAATTTCCTGCCATTTCCTGTGTGCTGAGACAGGACCAGGAAGCCCAGGGATCAGTGAGGTGAGTAATGCATCTTTTATTATTTTTAACCCATTCTGCTCCTAGTAAAATAAAGTTTTAACCTACAAGACAAGTGCTATAAGACAAAACTTCAATCTTCTGTTTAATGCCTTTATGGCATCACTAAAGGTCCTTTAAGAGGTTGTCTGCTTTATTTTATACTGAAATATCCACAGAACAGGTCATCAATATCAGATCGGTAGGAGGCCGACTCCCGGCACTCCCACAGATCAGCTGTTTAGATAGTAGCACTCATACGAGCGCTGCCTTCTCTTCATTGTTGACCTGCTCTGCGTTACAACTGCAGCGGTGAGCAGTTGTAATTACAAATACGCCATCCCATTCATTTCAATTCCTATTCAACACTGATTCCAGCTGTTTAACCCCTTAATGAGATGCACTATACATGTACAGCAGATGTCATCTCTTTAAAATGGTGTGCGCTCTAGAACGGAGCAGGCGCCATAGCCAACGGGTTTCTGCTGTTTCCCTCAGCAGACACCTGGGGCTAATGTCTGTAATTGGCGATAGCACCCCTCAGATGTCATGGTCAATTGTAACTATGGCATCTGAGGTGGCTGAGATTGGGGAAGCTGTTCATTTGTGGTGATAGGACTGGTAGGCTTGTACAAGCTCCAGCCAACACATTCCAATGTAGGCCTGCAGGCGGAAGTGCTGCATTCAAATAAACCGAATTTACCATACACTGTGAATTATAAATATTATCAATTAAAGGGGTTATCCAATATCATAAACAGCCCCCCCCCCCCATGTGCCGGGCCCCTCACAGGAAATATACTTACCCCGCTCCACGCTGCTGTTTCTCCCTGTACACGGATGAAATCATCTGGTGTCAGGGGGAGCAGCCAATGGCAGGCGGGGACAAGGACGAGCCTCCCTAGCATCACGGATGATGCTAGGGAGGCTCATCTCTGTCTGCCATTGGCTGTTCCCCCCAATACGGATGTTTTCATTGGTGTACAGGGAGAAGAAGAAGCAGCAGCAGCGGTGCGCGGACCAGGAGCGGGGCAGGGAGCGGGGTTAGTATATTTTCTGTAAGAAGCCCGGCACGTGGGGGGGGGGGGCTGTTTATTAGATTGTATAACCCCTTTAAGTCAAGCTTTTGGAGCTCAGGTTAAATCAGATTTTTTTTCATGTTGAGAATTTTCCCATCCAGAATATCTTTGCTGAGGAGCATTTTTCTAAGTAAAGTTTTCTCAGTGTTGATATATTATGTGTTCACATTTGCATAATATAATAGTATATATATATATATATATATATATATACACATACACAGTATCTCACAAAAGTGAGTACACCACTCACATTTTTGTAAATGTTTTATTTAATTTTTTCATGGGACAACATTGAAGATATGACACTTTGATGCAATGTAATCAGTGTACAGCTTGTATAACAGTCAAACACAATAATAGCTGATCTCAGGGAGACCAGCTAAAAAAAAAACACAGCGGAGCCTTACTTAAGATTCTCAACACAGCAATCCGAAGTGCAAAGCTTCCTGGGAAACAGGAATATGCAAAATAAATGTGGAGCCCCAGTTATGGGTCTACAACACAATGAAAGCCAGATATCCCTCAAAGGAAGGAAAACCGAGCAAAGGGGTGTCTCCATTACAGAGATCACCAAATCCACCATATTAAGTGGCCCCTATGTCAAGATCCCGCTTTTTTACAAGCTTTAAGGATGACGGGGAAAACCTAAGCCAGTTATCCATCCACAGACAGCTGTTTCGGGGTGTTGCCCCTCATCAGTGCGGAGTAGGATTCTGGCTAACCGGGAGCAATGCATCGGAGACTACTCAAACACAACAATAGCTGATCTCAGGATGACCAGCTAAAAAAAACACCGCGGAGCTTGTATAACAGTGTCAATTTGGTGTGCCTGCAAAATAACTCAAAACATAGCCATTAATGTCTAAACTGCTGGCAACAAAAAACAAATTGTGTCCAATTAGCCATTTTACCTCCCCGTTGTCATGTGACTTGTTAGTGTTACAATGTCTCAGGCGTGAATGGGGAGCAGGTGTGTTACATTTGGTGTTATCGCTCTCACACTCTCTCATACATCTCATACAACTCTGAGAATCTGAAAAAAATAATTGTTTCTCTACATAAAGATGGCTTAGGCTATAAGAAGATTGCCAACACTCATAAACTGAGCTCTAGCACGGTGGCCAAGACCATACAGTGGTTCACCAAGATAGGTTCCACTCAGAACAGGCCTGGCCATGGTTGATCAAATAAGTTGAGTGCACATGCTCAGTGTCATATCCAGATGTTGATAGATGTATGAGTGCTGCCAGCATTGCTGCAAAGGTCAAAGGGGTAGGGGGTTTGGCCTGTCAGTGCTCACACCAAACGCATCAAATTGGTCTGCATGGCCGTCGTCCCAGAAGGAAGATGATGCACAAGAAAGCCAGCAAACAGGTTACTGAAGACAAACAGACTAAGGACATGGATTACTGGAACCATGTTCTGTAGTAATGAGACCAAGATAACCTTATTTGGGTCAGGTGGTGTCAAGCGTGTGTGGCGGCAACCATGTAAGGAGTACAAAGACAATTGTGTCTTGCTTACAAAGAACGGTGGTGGGAGTGTCACGGTGCATGCATGAGTGCTGCCGGCTGTGGGGAAATATAATATAAAAAGGAAAACCGCGGCACTCTTGTATCAGTGAAGTTTTCTTCCTTTATTAGCACCCAAAATTGACAGCGACGTTTCGACCTCCATGGTCTTTATCAAGCTCAGCTAAAACACCAAACATAGTGAACATATATACACCTTCTATTCCATTCATTGGTCAGGGTCAGACACAAGCTAATTGGTGTACAGCTCAGCCCTCCCCTCCAAATCATTAGTGATTTAAACATAATTATAAAACAGCCTCTCCTAGTAGTAGATTGCTTTCTCACCTGTAGTGGTCGCCGGCAGCTCTCCCCATGTATCCAGTCATTTTCCAATTTCAAAATATTCGCGCCGATGTTGGCGTCTCACTGTTGAATGTGCGCATGCGCACATAACGTCATTGGTTCTTACACATAACTAGTGTATGTGCGCATGCGCACAGAACGTCACTACTGACGATAATCCTGTGCGCTCTCTTTGGTTGATGTCTATCAACCAGATTCCTTGGGTAGCCCCTTTTCCTAAACTTCTGTCCCATCTGTGGTAATCTGTTATCCAATTATGTCTCCTCCAAGACTATCCTTTTGGTCCTCAGTAGTTGGCTAAATGGGAGGGACTCTACCATCTTCCTTGGGTGTGCACTATTGTAAAGGAGAAGGTTGTTACGGTCCGTTGTTTTTACAAAGAGGTCCGTCTCCAGCCTTCCCCTATTCACGTATACTCTAGTGTCTAGGAACTGTAGCTCCTTTTGTGAGTATACTTTGGTGAATTTAAGCTGCACATGTATCTGGTTGATGTCATCATGAAAGATATCCAATACATAGGGCACTCTCTCTGCTCGGTATGTTGTGCCCGATGTTCTTAACCCCAGGGGGTACTAGCCCACACTGGGGCCGTTACCCCTATCAGCCGTGAAGACTCTATGTGGCACCATCTGCATCTATTAATTGTTTTTCTTTCTTTAAAAATGGGCAGATAGGAATATACAAGTAATTACCTTTTGAATTTAAAAGTCATTATTTGAGAAGATGTTCGTATCATGTTGCCATAGCAATCTATGCGCATCATGTGACTATCAGCTGGGATATACCATAGATATAAAAGAAAAAAGCCGGTCACGTGACCCAGATGGGCTTCACTGACGCGCACAAATAGATTAAATAAAGCGCATCCATGAAATATTCAAAAGGGATGCGCATAATAGATATTTGACATGGGTGATGCGCTCAATATACACAGTAATGTAAGGCTTGCAACCAAAGGGAGATGCGCATGATGTTGGCTGTCAAGGATGCTGTGTGCGCATGCGCACATTTGAAAGACTAAGCCCTGGCGATGCGCATCACTAGAGATGCGCCGAATACACATAGGGATGCGCGCTGCAAAACAGAAAGAGAGCGCACAGGATCATCGTCAGTAGTGACGTTATGTGCGCATGCGCACATACACTAGTTATGTGTAAGAACCAATGATGTTATGTGCGCATGCGCACATTCGACAGTGAGACGCCAACACCAACGCGAATATTCTGAAATCGGAAAATGGCTGGATACATGGGGTGAGCTGCCAGCGACCACTACAGGTGAGAAAGCTACTATCTACTACTAGGGGAGGCTGTTTTATAATTATGTTTAAATCACTAATGATTTGGAGGGGAGGGCCGAGCTGTACACCAATTATCTTGTGTCTGACCCTGACCAATGAATTGAATTGAAGGTGTATATATGTTTACTATGTTTGGTGTTTTAACTGAGCTTGATAAAGACCGTGGAGGTCGAAACGTCGCTGTCAATTTTGGGTGCTAATAAAGGAAGAAAACTTCACTGATACAAGAGGTTTTACTTTTTATATCTGCCTTGGATCCGGAGGGCCAGGATCTACTTATCGAAGGCACCGCCACATACAAAGAAACATATTGGAATACCCAGTGAGTAGTGCGTTCCTATTTGTTTTGTTTATTATTACTGTGGGGAAATACAGTTCGTTGAGGGAACCATGGATGCCAACATGTACTGTGACATACTGATGCAGTGCATGATCCCCTCCCTTCAGAAAGTGGGCCGCAAGGAAGTATTCCAACATGATAATGACCCCAAACAGACCACCATCACTGTCTTGCTAAAGAAACTGAGGGTAAAGGTGCTGGACTGGCCAAGCATGTCTCCAGACCTAAACCCCACTGAGCATCTGTGGGGCATGCTCGAATGGAAGATGGAGGAGCTCAAGGTCTCTAACATCCACCAGCTCCATGATGTGGTCATGGAGGACTGGAAGAGGATTCCAGTGGCAACTTGTGAAGCTCTAGTGAACTCCATTCCCAAGAGAGTTAAGGCAGTCCTGGGAAATAATGGTGGCCACACAAAATATTGACACTGTGGGCAGTATTTTACCATTTTCACTCAAGGGTGTACTCACTTTCGTTGCCAGTGGTTTAGACATTACTGGATGTGTGTTGAGTTATTTTGAGGGCACACTAAATTTACACTGTTATACAAGCTGTACACTGACTACTTTAAAGAAAAAAAATCCCAATGTGCAGGTGCACGTTGCTATGGCTAAAAACACAAGGTAAAACATACAATGCAACAGCACTCTGCAAACCAAATAAAGTACAAGAAAGTATTCTAATGCTAATGCTATGCTTATTTTGTAAATTTGAGATGCTTGGCAAATACATTTTATACAAAATGACCTTGTGTTTTCAGCCACAGCAACGTGCACCTGCACATTAGGATGTGCTGACTGACCCCCTTTTTTATTTTGCAGTTTGTACTGGAGGTGTGGCTGACACATCAGTTATGCACTCCTGACCAGCCTGTCTCCCCCATAAGCTGATTTTAATTAGTGTGAGTATAATTAACTCCCTTACTCACTGGAAGCCTTTTGGCACCAGGAGAGGTATAGGGTGGACTCTCATTGCATTCGTTGGTAGCAATCTGGCACCAGGGGAGGTGTGGAGTGGGCTCGGCATGCATGTTGGTACCTGCATTCCCTGGATTCAATAGAGGCCATTTTGGCACCAAAAATTAAGGTGGGCTCAGCATGCATGTGGAACCTACACTCCCTGAATTTTATGGTAGTTGTCATGGCACAGGTAGAATTTAGTGTTAGGTTCCCGTCTTACAGAGATCGCCTTGACGTGTGGCAGATGGGCCCAAACAATTTTGTACAAAATGTATTTGCCAAGCATCTCAAATTTACAAAATAAGCATAGCATTAGCATTAGAATACTTTCTTGTACTTTATTTGGTTTGCAGAATGCTGTTACATTGTATGTTTTACACTGACTATTTTACATTGTATCAAAGTGTCATATCTTCAGTGTTGTCCCATAAAAAGATATAATAGAATATTTACAAAAATGTAAGGGGTGTACTCACTTTTGTGAGATACTGTGTATATAACATATTTTTCGCCCTATAAGACGCACCGGCCCATAAGACGCACCTAGGGTTTTAGAGGGTGAAAATAGGAAGAAAAAAAATACCGGTACATCTAACTTCTAACCATTAAAGGGGTTGTTGCATCATGAACAATGCTGTGAGGTCACTTTAGGAGTGGGGTCACTTTATTAAGGGGGGGGGGGGTCACTTTATTGGGAGGTTTCACTTTATTGGGGTGGGGACACTTTATTGGGGGGGGGGACTTTATTGAGGGGGTCACTTTGCCCTGACTGGGGTGCAGAAGACAGACAGAAGGCCATGGTCAAAGGAGGACAAGTTTTAAGGCTCTGAATGTCAATTCACTGACAAGCAGAGTTATTGGCATACCTAAAACTGAAAATCATACCTAAAAAACTATAGGTGCAGACAGTGTGACAGATACAAGAGGCAGAGCAGGCATGTGTGATGCTGCAGTCTGCTCCGCCCCACTTCCTGCCTGCTCCTGCGCTGAGCTCTCCAACTTTTTTCCTCCTCCCTCCTCCATAGCAGCACTTTGGGCTGGCCGGTCTCTACACCCGTCACATGCTGAGACCAGCCGGTCCCCACCACGGACTACCTGCAGAGCCGACCAGCCCCTGCATCACCATATGCAGCCCAGCCGGTCCCAGCCTAGGAACACACCCCAGCACGTCAGGCTCCTACCAAGTCCCACAAGCGCGGCCAGATCGCATTGGCCGGATCACATCGCAGCACAGAAGGTACAGTGACAAGCGCCGGACATGTATTCAAACCATAAGACGCACTAACCCCCCCCCCATTTTGAGGCGGGGGGGAGTGTGTCTTATAGGGCAAAAACACGGTATATAGATATCTATATATAACATAGTATACATATATATATATATATATATATATTTTTTTTTTTATATATATATATATATATATATATATATATATAGCACACACAACCTGCCGTATACATCAGCATTGGGAGTTAGTTACTTTAATACTTAGCGTGTCTTATCAGATTACAATTCTACTTTGTCATGTTATTTGTATATTAGCAGATATATGTCCTTAAAGGGCTTCTGTCACCCCCCAAACATTTTTCATTTTTGGACTTAATATAATCGCTATTGTCCGCCAATTCCATATTTACCGCTCTTACTTCGGTCTGTGCCTTAATTTCTTTAAAAATAGTAATTTTGTTATATGCTAATTTCTTCACTACCAGCAAGTTGGGCGGTTACTTGCTAGTAGCCGCTGCATCCTCCGTCTACAAAAATGCCCCCTCTTCCACTTGATTGACAGGGTCAGCGAGCGCTCTCTTCTGGCTGGCCCTGTATGCAATTCAAATCCCGCGCCTGCGCCGTACCTTTCTTCATTCGGCGCAGGCGCTGTGAGAGAAGGACGCTCGCTTGGCTGCTCCTTCCTCAGTGCGCCTGCGCCGATGACGTCAGCCCTACACCTGGAAGAGAAGCTTGCAGCTGAATGAACATCATGTGGAACTATTTGGTAATCTTCAGTACATTTAGTTCCTTTTCACAAACAGGGGATACAATTCTGAATGTAATTGGCAGTATAAAGCTGCAAGTTTTTACATGTGGATTTTGCAGTGGATTTCACTCTTGTAGTACATGAGCTCTGTTCATTTGTATTTACTATATTTTGGTGTTAATACAACCTAAGGCAAGCACAAAGGCTGTATGAAGCCTTAGGCACTCCATGCGGTACTATATGGTGTCCTTTAGGCCTGTTGCACATGACCGTATCGCTTTTTCAGTACTTTGCGGTCTGCAAAAAACGGATACACAAAAAATACGGATGACATCTGTGTGCATTTCATTTTCGCGGAACGAAACAGCTGGCCCCCGATAGAACAGTATTATCCTTGTCGGTTATCCGGACAATAATAGAACGTGTTTTATCTCTAAACGGAACGGAAAAACAGAAAAGGAAGGTATATGGAGTACCTTCTGTTTTTTTGCGGATCTATTGAAAGGAATGGTTCAGTATATGGTCCGTATACGGAGCGCAAAAAACAGAACGTAAACGGAAAAAAAAAAACGTTCGTGTGCAAGAGGCCTTACTGTACTGTAATATAGACATGCTGTCCTCCAGAAGAAATGCGTCTGCCACAACTTTTTTTCTGTTGGGAGTCATGCAAATTTTTTAGGAGGCACTAGTTCCTACAGAATACACTGCATGAGGCCTTAAAGGGGTTGTCCGGGTTCAGAGCTGAACAAGGACATAACCATAATTTCACCCAGGCAGCCCCCCCTGATGTTAGCAGCGGAAGACTCTGATGCCACAATATGCTCCCTTGCCCTGCTCTATCTAGCTCTTTTGTTTACAATAACACACTGCTGGGCGGAAGCTAAAGCCTGCCCATCAGTGCCAGTGACATCACCGGGCTTCCTGTCAGCCTCATTGAGAGCCCGGTTCGTCACCGGAACTCCTGCAAATGCTAAATCGCGCAGGGCAAAGGAGAGCATCAGAGCATGAACTGGAGTGGGTGAAAATGGAGGTATGTCCGGGTTCAGCTCTGAACCTAGACAACCCCTTTAGGGGTGGTGTCTCACAAGCCAGAAGTAGATCCAGCATGCAGGAGAAGTAGAAGTCATTCCTTGAGTGTATATTTCTCATCCTCCTCCAAGCCATTTCTGGCTTTGGCTCAATAACTGCATCAAAAGCTAAATGCAACTCCATCCTAATGGTTATTACAAACACCTTCAGGCCAACACAATTTTAAATTTTGGTGTAAAAGTATTGCCTCTAGGAGAGTATAGTGCCTAAGGTGTCAAAATACAGAATGAAGAGGGCTACTGCTATACCGGGTCTGTGCATGGACACTTGAAGTATGTCTTCATTGCTATTGGGAATCATTAGGAAGAATCCTGCAATTTATTTCTATTAACTAAAAGCCTGTGTAAGTGCATTCTATATGTTTAGGAACATACATACTAACGCCTCTCCACTCAGTTTTCTCACTATTGCCATAGAATTTCAGTTCTAGACCAAAAGCCTGGCATGAGAACATCCATAAGAACATATGTTTTCTGTCCCCGAGAGGGTTTTAAATGTAATCTACTTCAACAGAAATATTTCCTCTGAAAACTTCCAGTGACATCAGTTGTTCAGAGTAAAGCAGTAAGTGAAACATCTGCACATACTGCAGCGACTGTATTATTTTAATTTACTTATTACAGAATGGAATTACCAATGAAATAACATAAGGTTTTCTATGCCAAAGGCATAGTGCCACCAGCAGTGATCGCTGGTTCATCTGTTAGTGCTTATGTCTTCAGCAAAAAGTCCCACCTTTTTCTTGTTTGCTGAATATATAACCAGCAACAGATTATTGGACAAAGCAAAAACTTTAAGAGACATTTTTAAAAAATAATCTGCATTAACGTCCGCAAGTGTGGTGGAAGGCAAAAAAAATTGTCTAGTGGCATATACTATGTTGGCTTTAGTCACCAAAGATCCCCCTCCAGAATGTCAGGCAAAAAAAAAGGATAACTCATGTAGAAACTGACACTGTGTGACAGCTGAGGTTATTGTCAGATCATAAGATGACATCAGTGTCTTGCTAAGCCTTCCAGATTTCACCTCCATGTTTATTCATGTTGAAGATCCACTGGAACCTTATGCAGAAAATACTAGGGAATTGATATTTAAACAATGATTTGCCTATATTAGCTTGTGTCCCAATGTATCCCAAACTAGAGACTGCCTTTGAAGCATTTTGATCAGGAATCTGAGTGCAGCCTAAAAACATATATGGAAGTGCACTGGGTACAGCGTTATGATCAGTGGTAAGTTTAGGGGAAAAAAATGGCAGTACTGCCGGGGCACTGAGATATTGTCACAGTCCTTCCCGTGTCAGATGTCAGGAGATCAAGGAACCTGGCGGAGCGTGGAGAAATCTAACAGCCTCTTTGATTACTCTTGATTCAGTGTTGTTGATAATGACCAGATGCCTTGTTTCGGGTGTAACTAGTAGTCATTACTTCTACCCTATTTAATCTTATGCCACCCTTCTGACTGTGCAGTAAGATAGCTTCATTTGGTTTTGGAAGAGCTGGTGTGTTGTCCTCTGTGGTGTTCCTGCTCGTCCATCTCTACAGAAGTCGTGTTTGTTAGTGTTTTGTTTTCTCTTTCTTGTTGGTTGTTACTAAGCCTTAGAGAGACGCTTGTTTCTTCATCTGGGAAGGAACGGGTTGTCTCAATATCCATAGGGCTCTTTAGGGTCTCCAGGGTCCCAGGTTCTAGGGTATGGGAATTCCTACATTCAAGGGGTGCCCCTACAGTTAGTCAGGGCCAGGAGTAGGGTTCGCTAGGTGGTGACCTTTTCCTTTCCCTAGAGTTGAGGCCTAGTGGCTTTCCCTTTCCCTCCAGGTTGTCAGTGTGGTGTTTCCTCTAATACCTCATCCGTGACAGATATAAGTACACTTTATTTTAGTATAAAACTAGAAACATAAACAAAGTTGATCAGGTCTTAGTTTAGCTACACGTTTCACTGACGCTCCGTCAGCTTCTTCAGACATTTTTTTCCCTAACCTTACCCGTAGTATAATGACGCCCTGTAGTGGCAGTTTATATAATGCTTTCCCCATCCTGTAGTCGCCTAGTAGTATAACCTCCCCCTGTTGTGGCAGTTTATATAATGCTCTCTCGCCCTTCCCCCTTAGTTCCTATATATATATATATATATATATATATATAAAAGATACTCATTTGTGTTCTTCTCCCAACCACCGTCTGTGATACAGGCCACAGACCTCTTTCAGCGTTGCTGTAACCCAGCGGAGGCGGTTGCTGGCGCAGGTGGTCGCAATGACAACGCCGTAAACTGCCGCCACCTCAGCTCCACAAAAGGTTTGTCTGACTATCACCAGCCCCTACCTATATAATAGCAGTTTTGTATAGTCACTCCCAATAAGGTAAAAAAAAGTGGCGCAAGTGAGGGGGTCATAGAAGGATTCTATGTAATATGCAAAAGTTCTTCTCATGCCAACATTATCATATCAAGTATTATCTCAGTTTGGGGATCTGGCAGGTCTTCCCCTGCTGTCAATCCAGGCGCTGGCTTCGGAAGAAGTAGTGAAGAATCTAGTTGTCTCGCTGTCTACTAACTGCAGTCTAGCAGGGTACACCATGGAATATGGCATGTTCAGCTCTTGGAGTCTCCTTTTAACCGTTGTGAAGGTTGCTCTGCTCTTCTGAAGTTCGGCTGAGAAGTCGGGAAATAGTATGATGGTGGTGTTCTCAAACCAGATCTTTTGCTTCCGCCGAGTTAGCTGCAGGATATGGTCCCAGTGGAGTTAAGAAGACGGGCAAGCATTGGGTGAGGAGGGGCGCCTGGTGGAGGAGGTTTAGCCAGGACACGATGCGCCCTCTTAATGTCAAATGCGATGGAGAATTTCGTTCTGGAAAGGTGGTCATCAGCCACTTGGTCATAAACTTGCATGGGTTGGATCCTTTGGCGCGTTCAGGTAGGCCGATGATTCTCAGGTTATTCCGCCTTAGGCGGTTTTCATAGTCGTCACATTTTTGTTGCCAGAAATCTACCTTCTTTGCTAGGGAGGTAAGTTGTGTGGGAATGGGTGCGGTCTCAACTTCCCAGACTCTATCCTGCAGTGTTTGCATATCATGTCGCAGCAGCCCCAAGTCCACTTTAACCTCCTCCAGTTTACCTGACCGCGATGATCTGCAAGACGATATGGCCTGTAACAGTTGGTCTGTGATGTGCTTTAGACTGGGCTCAGTGTCTGCATCAGGATCTCCCGCCACGCTGTCCACAGCTTCTGGTGAAGAAGGCCGAGAGGGAGAGTCGGCGCCATCTTGGGCTTCTGTATGGGCGAATACTTTGAGCTTTTCAGAGGCTGTGAGGAACTTGTTTCGAGCCATACTACGTCGTCGGGGTCTTCCCGACCTCCTACCTCTGGGTTGAGGAATTGTGACGGCTAGCAATAGTTAGGATTATGAAAGTTAAGATGCTATGGAGCAGAGCTCGCAAAAAAAAACACGCGTGTGCTCATTCCCGTGGCTGGCCACACCCCCTTGTCAAGTATTATCATGTCTGTTGTACAAAATGCTTGTGTTATCCACGAAATAAAAATTCTGGAGCATCTTTTCTTATAATTCTACTTTGTGTCATCCACTTGTAAGAAAATGACAAATGGGTTTGTACTAATATAGACAAACACTATATTAATAATTATTATATAGTAACAAGATGTGGACTATAGTGGAAAGTATTAAATTACAGAAGTAAAAACAAATGATTTTCAGGAGGGACTAACGTAATAAGAAGTAGAGAACAGCTAAGGACAAGGCTAATGTTAGAGATGGGTTAGCATATCACATTGGGTTAAATAAAAACATACGGCCACATTTCAAAAGTATAGTAAAAAGCGCTGTGCATCTCAAAAGCCATGCAGCATGTGTGTTGTGTGTGCACTTCACATTCTTTCACAAAAACTGCATCTCATTGAAAAGAATGTCCTAATAGAAACCATAAGTTTTCCCACGTATCCTTGATAACTGAAAGAAAAGCTCCACCTTTACAGGCATGTTCCCAAAGATATTACTGAATTTCTTAAAGGGGTTGTCTAACCCGAAATGTGTAAAATATAAATTAATCATGAGGGATATCTAATAAAAATAATACCTTTTAAAAGGCCTGCTGTTCCAGCGCTGACTGCAGTTTCTGTCCCCAAAGTTTCTGATCCTCAGTGGACCTAAAGTGATGATGGTCCACTACCATTCCTTTGACTGCTGCAGCCAATCACTGGCCTCAGTAGTCACATGTGCAAAAATGGCATGTGACCTCTGAGCCACAGGAATATCGGGATAGGGGTCTCAGGACTAAACCCTTTTAGCCCAGGTCTACAGCTGACAGTAATTTCCTATTCTTGTGCTGCAGAAACAACTACGTTCAGATGAATGGATATGATTTTTAGGCACAGGAATTGCTGCAACAAATCTGCCACATGTGAATCTATTTTTGTGAAGTATAGCGAATAAGTTTATCCTTAACCCCCGAATTCCCCTTTTCCAAATACATATACAGACATAAAACTGCCTAGGAAAAAAAAAAGGCTGATATGGAGCTGAGGGCAGCTTTGATTGAATAACATTAGCTGTTAAAGGGGTTGTCTGGGTTCAGGGAACCCAGACATAAGCTCCCCTTTAACTCCTTTAGCATGTACAAGTGGAGCATCAGAGCATTTCCTTGCTCTGATGATTGCCTTGCGCTGCATCGCACAGGGCAACGTCTGTTTGTTCTGGGATGATGACATATTGGGCTTCACATCAGTATGCTAGACGAAGACTTCCGCTAAGCAGGGAGTCCAGTAAGTTCCCCGACACAAATGGGCGGTGTATAGCATTGTTCTGGGCGGTTTTAGAGGCGAGTATCACTATTACGTGCCTCTAAAACCATCCAGAACAGCACGATACACCGCCCATTTGTGTCAGTGATGTCACCAGGCTCTCTAATTAATGCCTTGTTACAAATATATCCACCTGTGATGCTCAGAATGGCACCCCCTGGTGTTTCTAGTGCTGCCTGCTGCGTCCATCCATCTATGCAACTTCTGGTGGCCAAGCACGCTTGGTAAATTCTCTACCACTTTTAAGAAGTGTTAATGGAGGTCACCTCTGCAGCCTGTGATTACCTGCAGAAGCCGCATGTGTCCCCGTTGATGGATGTTGTCCTCGGCGCATGAGGGAGCGGAACTGCCAGACCAAGAGACCGACAGCCCGGATCCAGCAGCAGGGATCAGATGAGCATCACCCCACCCTGAGACGGGCAGGTCTGGGACACTCTCTTAAGAGTTGGATAACCCCTTTAAGTTATAACTGCAGTGGTGGCACAACCCCATTCACCACGTGCAGATATCTAACCTCTCTACCTGTCCATTTAGTCTCTGCCTAGATAAGCCTGCCCTGTCATTCAGGACAGAGGTCATGAGACTACCATTCTTCCAATAGATGGGGGGCCAAAAGGTGTCACCCTGTTTTATTTAAAAAATTCAGGCATATCCTGTGCCAGAGAAAACCCTTTACTGCTCTACAAGTGATATGAAAAGGAGAATCCGAGAATCCGTGTCTGGGCTAAAAATCTGTGTTATATTCCATTTGTTTTTTTTGAAAAATTTAACAGCAGATAAAAAACTCAAGAAACTCATTATTGGTAACGAAATATCCTCAGTGGCATGCCATTGAACTGTGGTGTGCTTATTCACATCATATTAGAGAGATGTCAGCTATGATTGCATACACAGCAATACACTCACATTACAATTGGAAGACTCATCACAGGGTGGATATGACCCATCAGCCCAATCTGCTGAATCTTGGGAACCTTGTGTCTTATTCTGCGACTCATACTCCTTCAGCTGAAAAGGGAGACAATGACAGAGGACAATGTAATAGCTGCAGCAGCACGACATTTCTATCTCTGAAACTGTCATTGCTAAACCAAGAAGTGAGGTTAAGAAGCGGAAAGCAGGGCATGCTGGCAAGTATCCAAACAGCATTGGAAAAAAGAGAATATAAAATGTTATGAGACTTAGAGCCTTTACATGCGGGGTCACTGGAGTCACTGAGTAAATGTAGTAATGAAATACAAGAGGATGTAAAAAAAAAAAAAAACACAAAAAGACAATTTTGTCAAATTAGCTACTTTCTTTTGAGCATTATACTGCCTTTAACTAGTCAGTTATCACAAAGATACACATAAAAACAGAAAAGAAAGTAATAAATATAAAGGAAAAAGTTACATTAGCGGATATGATTGATGAACACTTATCCACACAGAAAAACAGTCATAAAAAAGTAGAAGTAACTTTTCAAAAAACTTTTGATGGCACAGTGACATTTGAAATGTTTTGATCGGTGAGGACAGAGTGCTGAGACCCTCACTGTTCACCAACACCAGGAGTTAGAATCGCTGAGCTGAGCGCTGTATCTCCTCGCTGCTGACAGAAATGAAGATGACCTCATAAACCTGAGACCATCTTTGGTTCCGTCTTCAGCAATGAAGAGAGACAGTAAGCGATAAGCTCAGCTTCTAACTCCTTATTGGATGATTGGCAGGGGTCTCAGCGCTCAGACCTCCACCAATCAAAACATTAGGTATGTCACTAGGTTTTGGAAAGTGTGGTTACTCTTTTAAAGTGTCTCTGGTTGGACAGCCAATATGAAAATAATGTCCTATAGGATTGCTCTAGTGACTGAATGCCGCCAGCATATTCCCATCTACTCGTCCCCTGGCAATATTGGGGAGGCCTGTAATAAGAAATCAGCACTGTCTAATGCTGTGGTTCCCGACCTGTAGTTTTCCAGCTGCTGCAAATCTGCAACCTACTGCCTGTGGCTGCCAGATTATCTTGAGAGTTGCAGTTAGTCAACAGCCATGAAGCCACAGGTTAGAGACCACTAGTCTAGTGGTGGTAAAAAGCGACGGTCTGTTGAATGGATCAGGTGTGTCATGAAGTGGTGACCAGCAGTTTGCTTTCTAGAAGTGTGAAAATGCATTGGGGTCACCAGGCGAAAATGGCACCTAGAGGATTATTACAATGGAAGCTTTTCACCTAATTTCCCAAGTTTCAGCTTTTATTTTTTCGAAGTAAATCATTAAAACTGAAGCCTAGTTCAGACAAGAACTGAAGTTGTATCCTTTGCACCCATACATGAGCCCTGATGGCTTTAGGCAGTGATGATCTAGTCATATGAATCTCCCTGGTCATTTAATGGACCTGGTTACATCTGCCTCGGAGGCTTGCTGCAGAATCCCGTAGGGTACAGAATTACAGGCACCATGAAAAAAACACAACAGACCATATTATAAAGGGGTGGTCTGTCTGGTAGTAAAATATTGACTAAAGCCCTCAGAGTGGGATAAAGAAAATGGCAGAAACCATACCCACCTTCACTGATGCCTGCCTGCTATCATTCCAATGTTTACTGGGTCCTAGATGGTTTTGCTTCCTGGACCTATCTAGACCAGCAGGACATTCTTGGAGATGCCTGCTCAGCTAATTACTGCCCATAGTAGTGACACTCTGAGCCAGTGATTAGCTGAACAGGTATCTCCAGGCACTTTCTGAATGTCGAGACTGGACCAGGAAGAAGAAACCAGCAGGGACCCAGTAAGCATCAGAACAGGAGCAGCAGGGGATCCATGCACAGTGGGTATGGCATTTATATTTTTATGCCACTCTGAAGCCTTTCCCAATAAATGTTGCCCTCTGGACAACCCCTTTAACATAAACAGACTATCTTCTAACATGTTACTTAAAGTGTTCTAATTCATGTACTAAATTAATTGTAATACAATGAGGGTGGCATCCATAGAAAAGGATCCAAGTGCATTGTGAAGACAAATGTTGAGAGCACTAAGTTAATAGATGAGGTCTTGAAATCCTACCCTTGCAAGCGCTTCCTCAATGGTGATCATTTTTTCCTTCACCATCATCATAAGCTGAATCCGCTCTTCATCACTCATTGTGATCTCACTGGCCACATAACCAACATCCTCCCCTAGATGAAAAACCAGAGAATGTATTAATTCCACAATCCCTCCTGTTTGGAAGACGTAGCATGTAAATGAACTGTGTACAACGGTTACCAAACAGCTCAACTAAACTTCCGTCTATTAAATAGAGTATGTCAACCATTGTTTTGTTTGTGCTTTTTTAAATCCCTCATCTAAATCCCCAAATCCACTTCTTTCCCAGCAATCCATCTGTACAACTGCTGCAACTTTTATATTATCTACCCAAATAAATGTCCTCTTAAAAGTTAATATTCACATTTATATATAGAAAACACTCAGAACTTAAAGCTAATCAAAATATCTGAAGTACTGCTGTGTGATAATGAAAAAAAAAAACCAAAAACATAATACCATTCTGAAAGGTGCTGATCTGACCTTCAGGACCTCTGCACCATCCTGACAAAGGGATAGAAAAGGTCTCTATAGCTGTTCTCCTGCACACCGACTCTCCTGGCCACCTGGACACAGCTCAATTGAAGTGAATGGGGATCAGCTGTAGATCCCTGATGGCCGTCAGTATTGCTGTGTAGAACCCAGGAAAGGAGCCGCAGCCTTAACTAGCACTGCACCTCATCATTCTAAGGTTCGGTAAGGGGAACGCTAACATTTCTGTCTTTACACAGGAATGTCACCACAGCTCTTTTCCACCCTGTACCCAGTGCAGGCATTGCTTTGGCTCTCACAGGCTCATAATGATTTTTCTGTGCACTGCTTCCCTCTGCTGGAGGAGATATTCAGTCAAACAATGCAGCCTTGATTTGCAGAAGGAAACGTCTCACGACAATCTTATATAGGATCATATAGAATGATGCATTTTTGCAGTACGTAAAGTAAGTGCTGCTAGAGGAGACAAGGATAAAACTCCCCCCACACTAGAGAAAGTAGAAGCTGAGGCTCCAGAGCAGCTCTAACAGGACGTTATTTCATTGTGTAGACGCCAGGGGCCTGCTGGGACACTGTACAGAATAAAGCCTGCATTGTTTCATTGCTCTCCATCTGCTACGTCTTCTAGAAATGTATTAGCAAAGTTGTCAGCATAACCCCACATGCAAGAAATGCCACAAACAAACCCTCCCCACAATGACGTGACCAGCCCCATACAATTGCTTCATATATGGTGTAGCCTCCAAAGCTTGTGATCCTCAGATCAGCACATGGCTCCTGTGATGTTATCTGCATTGGCAGCACAGACAAGGATACTTAGTAACACACTAAGAAATACCATAGGACATTCTCTCTATTATGTTTTTTATTAAATGCTCAGACAATAGGATATTACACTCAGTTTAACACATGTTCTTACAAAACTTCAGTTTATTTAACGCGTTTTCCCCGACAGGGAAAAGATGGCCACTTTCTTCCAAAAACAGCACTGTCCACAGGTTGTGTGTGGCTGCCAGACAAGTGTGACGCTGCTTATCACAGAGGTAAACATAAAGGATCTGACAAGTAATAGGTTTTGGGTAGTCAGATCCAGTGGACATCATCTGATCGTTCCTACTAAACTGCTTGGACAAGGTTTTCTTATGAGAGCAATGACCCCAGTGGATGAGTGGTGCCATGTTCTTATTTCCATTCCTTTAGTGCAGGAGAATCCCTACCTACTAGATAGATAGTACACAGAGACTTGATACTGGTGTGTTTGTCTAATGTTATTCACATACAAAACGCTATATCTGGCTGAATAATTGAGAACCTTAAAGGGAACCTGTCACCTGGAAAACACTTCTTAAACCAAGCACAGTACCTTAAAGTATACCCCAGAGTGTCGCTAATAATGATTTTATTTCCTCTTTCTGTCTTCTCAAATCTGTAAAAATCAGCGCACCGTAGTGCTGTACTATTACGGCGCTGGTCGGGAAGGGGTTAAACATTCAAAGATTTTGAACATTCTGTTTTCACTTTGTCATTATGGTGCACTGCGTGCAGAATGATGGGGAAAAGCTTGAATCTTTTTTAAAATTTTAGCACAAGACTGCAACTTAAAATGTGAAAAAGTGAAAGGGTGTGAAGACTTTCTCGAATGCACTGTAGCTGCTGATAAGGAGAGCCATTTTCACTCAGAGGACAGATGCAGTTTACTGTTCATGATGGAAAGTGAGTGGGGATCAAAATAAACATTAGCCTTTCACATCTAGATGGAGACGAGCCCATTCCAATATTTGCTAAGGGGCTTGTTACCTCCTCAATAGCTCCAAAACAGATTCAACTGGTGGAGTACTGTCTACTGGCTGCTGCAGGGTTTTTGGAGTACCCTGTGCTTATGATATTAAATATAATAATTAAAACAAATTAAATAAATAGCTGAATTAATAAAACTAAATTAAAATATTAATACTGAGAAATGAAGAATAAAATAATGTGTATTGTTATTGACTGCCACTCATTACCTTTTGATGTTTGTCTCATTATTCCTTTTTGACTTTTCCGGAAATTTTGCCAAAAATACTTATTTTTCTTCTTCCAATCAACTTTACCTAAATGAAAGCAAAGTAATTGAGGAAAATCATTAAATCAATTCTATCATAGTTTTCATTATATAACTTTTAGCTGGGAGTTCTGGCAGAAACTTAGACATAAAAACAAAACAAACTGGGCACTCTTCTGATATTGGACGCGTTTCAGGGTACTACGTAACCCATTCTTCCCCACTGAAGAAGGGGTCACGTAGTACCCTGCAACGCGTCTGGTCAAACCCCCCAATAGGACCACTATTATATAGACAAGGAATGCTACTGATGGTGTTGGAGTGCCCTTTTTGAACGTCCGTCTACCGCGCGAAAGGTGGCATGAATGAGGGTGCAGCAGAGACCGCAAGAGACAAGTGAGGTCCATGTTCACACAACCCACCAGCCTGGGAATCAAGACGGTAACGGCTTGTAGGACACTGGTCAGTTACATCACTAGACCGACGTCCAGAGCGGTACCAAGGCACGGAGAGCAACACTGGGTAAGACTGTTCCATTCTACCTGCCGGTTCAATAAGCAGTACTGTATCAACACGCGGTGCACTGCGCTTCAGCGGGACGCCGCTGATATACTTTTACAGTGGGAAGCCGCTGTATGTGGTCTAATGATGGATAGCTTCTAGTTATGAGGGAGACCACGCAATTTTGTTTCCAAAGGTGCAATTACAAGTGAGCCGTTTTTAACTGCTCTTTATGAATGGACTATTGGTCTGTCGTACTATGGATCACATGAGTACTATCTGAATATTCAATTAATTGACTGGAGAAGCTAGTGTTACATTTTAGGAGACTATACCAGGAGTTTAAGAGCACTTATACACTGGTCACCTTCTATTGTTATTTGCTGCTATATAGGACCACCGCTATATAGTCAAGTGTCCCTTTATCGCCCCGGACGTTTTTAGTATGTTCTATACAGTGTGTTATTTATTGGTCATTAATTGTTGATTTTATGCATCCTGTGAATTGATTTTTACTTTTTAGAAATAAACATCTTTCAGGTCCAATATTAGAAGAGTTCCCAGTTTGTTTTGTTTTTATCACTATTTTCTGAGTAGTTGGGGTGAACCTACTGTGAGCACCTCGTATGGTGACTTGCTAATTCTGTGCACCACATTACCATTTTCTTTTAAAAACTTAGACATGAATTCCTTCACGCATCATCTTTAAAAATCTAAATTCCATAGTAGGTGCAGGTAACACTCTTTAGAAACACAAAGTTTAGTAATAGGGTCCATTCACACTTCTGCAAAATGGGTCCACATCCGTGCGGACCCATTCATTTTCAATGGGGCCGGAATGGATGCGGACAGCACACGATGTGCTGTCTGCATTTGCATTTCCGGATCCGCACTTCTGTTTGTGCAAAATAATTGACCGCAATAGCGGAGAAGAATAGGCATTTTCTATTATAGTGCAGGCCATGTGCACATGGCCGGTGTCTGTGTTTTGCAGATCCGCAAAACACTTACGGACGTGTGAATGGAGCCTTAAGCTGGCCATACATATTACAGGTTGTTCACATTACATTTCTTGTTTCTGTTTAGTGTTAGGAAAAGATCCCGCTGAATATGTTGAATGGAAGCTGAGATGGATGCCTGATAATGGTACCTGGAACCCATAGGCTATAAGGGCTCCCATTTATTGGCTATGTCATGATCTTCTCAATAGCTTCTATGACACATTTATTATTACATGTCTTCCACTCTAGTCTATTTTAGGCATTTGTTTCATGCATCTGTAATCAAAAGGCTATAATACACTTAATGGATGTGTCATGAAAAGCTATTAAGCTCATGATATATCCATTAAAATGGATACCTATGATGGATGTCATACAGTGGCATCAGTCATCCATAGACTACTATATTAGATTCTGTAGAATCATTTCACTCATCACTAATATATATATATATTAATATATATATATATATATATACGGCATCTAGCAATGGAGGGCTATTTAGCACTTCTCTGGCATACACGCTAATAGTATAAAGAACAATGTAAAGTAAAGAGACATTGTCTAAACCCGATGATTTGGGCAGAACTCTGTGTGCATGGGCCTGATCCTCTTGTTCATATGGTCAATAAGCTGCTCATGGTGTCTGGTTACAACTGTATATTTTTTTTATTCCCTCAAAAACTATTGTGACTTGTGTGACAGGATTAAAACTAGTAATACTGACCTACGGCGCTTTCTTCTGAGCTTGATTTATGAAGTGAAAGCCTAAAAAGAAAGAAAAAGAAAATGTTAAATTACCCATCTGAATTACCAAACACGGTATCTACCCCTATTTACCAATACATCAGCAGCAATACAGCAATTTTGTTAGATTTTGAACTACAATAAAGCATGGCTGCCTGTCACAAAGACATTACTCAATTAGCTGTGAGTTCCATCGTGTACCAGATGAGGGCGCCAAAGAGACAGTTTTTCTTTGTTCACCTTGCACTGGCTGTACTATTAACCCCAGCAGTAACTTAGTAACAGAGATTTGTACAATTGTTGGATAAGTCTGGCCTTATGTGATGTAACCCCCTGTACATACAGCCGTGTCCAGGTGTACACAGTGGAAAAGCATATGAGTGAACTTTGTAAGGGAATGACCTTCTTAGCTTATCACTACCATACCAGATGCTCAGTTCTCAGACAATAACCACTTCCTCCACTGGAGACCTCGTCTGCAGTGATTACTGGCAAGTCAGCTTTCCTCTCCACAAGGCACTCACAGTCGCTGGCTGATAAGGAAAATCTGCCCATGTTCCTAAAGCAGCAGCCAGTTTCTGCAATACTGAAAGAGTTAAAGTACATTTTCCCTTGGAAGAGAAAAATTACCAGCAAAAATGAGTCCTTCAGGTTTAAGGCTGGTAAAGAGGTTCTCCACCAGCCTGATTAATGTGGCAGTAGGAGAAAGAGAAACGTGTTTGGGTAGTGCACTTTCAATGCCAATTTGGCCTTGTGATAATGACCAGACTAATCTGAAGCAGCCTTGTTACTAGGGATGAAAATTATACATACACCAATAAGTAGACTATTACGACCAGACTACTGTCTTTTAAACGCCCCCAGAAAAATCTGCAAAAAAGGGTGTTTTTTTTTTATAATGAATTGAGTCTAACTGGGTTTTCCGGGACTAACACTAGGAGGACCTATCAGGTCATAGAGGTTCTGCAAGAATATAGGGGGAATTTATCATGGGGGGAATATGTGAAGTCACTTTTGCTTGAGTCTGTGTTGTAGTACTTTGTGCCACATTTATCAAATGTCTCATGTTGTTTGATAAATTTGGCTTGTCCTTAAACCTAACACTTCTTTCTAGAAAAGCTCCTCCAGTTTTCCTACTCCAACCTCCTCCTGGAATGAGATTGCGACTTTTTAAAAAAGTCGCAATAATAAATCTGGAGTGAAACTCATTAACATAGCAAGCCACACCCACTTTTCCACCCATACTAAAAAACTGGAGTGAGTGGTGTACAAATGCAAAAAGTCACCAAACTTTGCGCAAGTGAGTGTAAAAAGTCGCACATTTTTGCGCACGTGCAAAAAAAACTGCAAAAGCCCTATTTTGCTACTTTTTGATGCCAGAATTCTGGAGTGAAGGAATGATAAATCAGGGCCTATATGTACAGAGCTTCATAAACTGTATAGTGCATGTCTGGCCAACATGTGGCTCTCCAACTTTTGTAAAACTACAACTCCCACCATGCCCTGCTGTAGGCTGATAGCTGTAGGAAGACTGGGCATGCTGGGAGTTGTAGTTTTGCAACAGCTGGAGGGCCACAGGTTGGCCATCCCTGGTATAGTGGCTGTTTTCTGTACTGCAGTTCAGCTCCTATTTACTTGAAAATCTAATTTTCTTTATTTTTCTTTTTTTTTTCTTTTCACACAATAACCCCATCAGGGCAGTAGTGCAGTCAGGGGCCCCAGCAGCCTCTTTAACAGTCACTTTAGTGAAGTGACTGTTAACTAAGCTGTGCTGCATATGGGTTGGAGGAGGAGCCCTTTAATTAAAGAAATTATTTTACAGACCTTTATTGAGATTTGAATCCCAGACCTTCTGTTTGGCAGACAGAAGAGCTACCATTACACTACAGACCTGCCTGTTGTATAGACTGAATGTTCTGTGTTTAAAAAGCTATTTTCTTCACATACATAACAATAAATAGTATATTACTGGAATAAAGGGAAAAAATGCACCATTTACCAATCAACATAAATAATGTATTCACTATATTGTACAGCTTAGGCTACTTTCACACTCGCGTTTGGTGCGGATCAGTCATGGATCTGCACAAACGCATCCATTCAGATAATACAACCGCATGCATCAATTCAGAACGGATCCGTTTGTATTATCTTTAACATAGCCAAAATGACGGACAGATCCGTTTTCTATTGTGCCATATTGTGTCAGTTAAATTGGTACCATCCTTATTGATTTACATTGTGTGTCAGGAGTAGGACGGATACGTTTGGCTCAGTTCCGTCAGACAGACACCAAAATGCTGCAAACAGAGTTTTGGTGTCCGCCTCCAAAGCAGAATAAAGGCGGAACGGAGCCAAACTGATGCATTCTGAGCGGATCCTTATCCATTCAGAATGCATTAAGGGAAAAACTGATCAGATTTGGACTGCTTGTGAGATCCCTGAACGGATCTCACAAACGGAAACCAAAACGCCTGTGTGAAAGTAGCCTTATTTGTTTTGGTATATTAAGTACTGAGATACTAAGCATTTGTTTTTTATGCTAAGTATGTTACAAAAACTGCAATGGTTTTGCAGATAATTGTAACTTTTACCATAAAAAGCTGGAAAGTAAAACTATTTTTTTTTTGCCATAAACTTTACTATAAAGATTTGTACAGGTCTTGGTGGGATTTGAACCCCAAACCTTCTGTACAGTAGACAGTAGGATAAGGATTACCAACTTCTCTAAAGAAATACTCTGCTGTAAAGACTGGATTTGTTATGCCTAATAGTACTTTTTTGTTTTTTCACACACGCACAATATTGAATAAATAGTTGCACTGTAGCTTTGTAACTACAATCAAATCCTTATCACAGAGCATTCATTTAGACTAAGGGTACTTTCACACTAGCGGCATAGCTATCCAGCAGGCTGTTACGGATCCGCCATGCTGCAACTACCCGTGTGCTGCCGCTCCGTCCCGATTGACTATAATAGGGGTGGGGGCGGAGCTATGGCACAGCACGGCAGTGATCGCCAGACTAAAAAGTCGGACCTGCAGTACTTTAAGTCCGGCGATCTCCGGCCGTGCACTGCCGTAGCTCCGCCCCACCCCCATTATAGTCAATAGGAACAGAGCGGTAGCACACGGGTACTTGCGGCATGGCGGATCCGGCAGGCTGTTCACCCACCGGAACACTATTCTGCTAGTGTGAAAGTACCCTAATAGTATGTCTATTGCCTGTTATAGTGCAGGTCTGGGGTTTAAATCCCACCAAGACCTGTGAAATAATCTCATCTTAAATCAATCTTAAAATAACCGCTTTAACAGTAAATGCCTCTTTAACATTATAATCCAGGGGAAAACACTACATGCGTGCGTGACTTGCAATGAAAGAACATTTTGACCTTGCAGGGCTTCTCCAAACCTAAACTGCTACAATTGCATAATTCTTTCACCTTGGCATTGGCATTCTAATCGGCCTTGATAGCAGTAAATAATTATATGCTACAGTAATAACGACACAAACATTGTGAATAATTGCTGCAGTCCCCGTTTTTTTTTGAAAAAAACTCAGATGCAACAGTGTGAAGACAGATGAGCTCTCTCCTCTATGCTGTAGTGCCACACAGCTAACCTGGAGGGTAGGAGGGCACAGGATGATGCTCTAACCCCAGTGATTGGTCAACTATGTCATACTTCAGAGAGACAAATGTCAAGCCAAAAACCCTTCTAAAAAGGATTTCATATTCCAGCTTTAATACTGTGTCATTAGTAGATGACGTTTTAACATCATGAATAAACTGATGTCATAAAACAGGGGTACTTAACTGGGGGACCACTGTCCAAATCCGGGGTCATCATAATGTGTCAGGGGCACTAAAGGAGCATCATACTGTGTGGGAGCACCAAAGGATCACACTGCTGTGAGAGGGAAACTTAGAGGACATCCTACTGTGAGGGGGACACTTAAGAGAATCATATTAAGAGGGTATGAAGGGAGTATCAATATATGTGGGGGCACTAAAGGGACATCATTAGAGTCTATGGGGCAATAAATGGCATCAGTATCGTGAGGAGGCACTAACGGGACAACACGGTGGTAGAAGGCACAATGGCGATTTGGTGGGGTTAGAGGTGTGGCTTGTTAAAACATTTTAAAAAATTGCCACAATTGGCTAGTCGCCACTGGTAATGGCCCTCGCATATTTTTTAGCTCGGACAGACCTTCACCATAAATACTCTTTCACTTTTCCTACTCTGTATAATTATCAGCTTACTGTTACTGCGAGAGGAGAAAGAGTATTTATGGCGTATACACGAGATTTCAGGCACACCGCATTGTCAAAGTGGATGTCAATCACAGGTTTGGGCAGACTTGCAGCGGTAACTCTGTGACTTGGGCAGTGTAAGAAGCAAAATGTCGAAGCTGAGAGCTTTATAAGACACAGCAATGATTTTGCTGTGGTGTGACCCTAGAGCACCATATCATTAACTGAGTATGGAAAACGTGATGACAGGTTCCCTTCAAGCCAGTACAGTCTCTGTTATAAACAAAAGTAAAGTTGCCTTTTATTCCAGGGTGTTGTATATATGAAATACAAATATATATAAAGAGGCAACAAAATAAACATCTTCAGTAGATCCTACTTCAGCGATCAGTCAATAACTAAGCAACCATTCCTTTGCTGGCCGATTTGGTGTTTTATGGGGCCTAAAAATGCTAGCTGGTTGCGGTATCTCTCTATGTAAACAGGGGATGTGCTGCCAAAAAAAAGGGCAAAATGAATAGGGACGGACAATTGTACTTATTATGGTTTTTCCCCCTTACAGTTTATATTTGCTTGTCTAAAAAGTGCTGATTGACGCGTTATATCATCAATCAATGTTCATTGTGGGCTGAAACTGGCCACCTAGTATTTTTTCGTGGATCAGCTGCATATAGTTATTACCATAGGTCTTACAGTAAAAGAATGCAGAGAAAAAGACCAAACACGGTCCATAGTTATTATTTTTAATAGTAAATAAAAAAGTTTTTACATAAAAAATTTCAATATATGACATCCAATAAATTGGACAATCCCTCGAAAACTGACCATAATCTGATCATACGCATCAATTTTGTCTGAACCTTGGCAGGACAGGCATCTTATGTGTGTGGAGGCTTCACAACTTTTCCCTGATGTTGGGGCGAATAAGGAACAGGCAGTTGAAGCTCAATATGTCCATTCCTGCCAGAGGTGTCTCTCCACGGCTTACTCCCTTCTCCCTATTCAGAGCAAATGCCGTATGAACGTTTAGCTGGCAGCCATCTAAGATGAACGGCCAGCCTGAAATACAAACACATGCATACCGGAATGAATGGGGATCCCAGTGGTTGGACCCCCACTGATAATAACCTCATGTCACATGCTAGCGACATGCCATAACATTCTAAGATTCCAGTAAGACATTATATCATGCTCCTCGGTCATATACAGGAAAGCGCGGATCCTTCACATGAAAGCAGTCAGGGAATGAGATGTCTGGGAAGTCATCCCGTATAAAATAAATAATCAGACATTACAGTTTTCCTGGTGACCCTTAGGAGCGGTTTCAGGGCAGCAATTACATTGAAATGAAGGTTATTTATATGCTGATTACAATTCCCCAATAATGATCTAGTGATGCTTGGCAAGAAGGAGCGCAACGTTTTGACACGCAGCCAAACGCTGTCACTCCACGAGATGGCTTTAGGGGATGATGTCTATCAAAGTACAACTTTATTAGCAGGTTCTCATAAACGCTGGAAGTGACAGCTCTCTAATAGAAAGCCATTCGTGTTAATGAAAGTGCTCAATTTTCTATGGAAAATGCTATGATAGATAGAATTGTCTTTCGTATACTGTTTAGGGCAAGGCAGTTCTTTCTGTGCGAATAGTCTAGAAGGCAGAGCTTGTGCCAAGTCGTGTTACCCTTTATATGCCTGACTTGCTCCTGTTTTATCACAGGGTTACGAGTACAAGCAATAGACAAGTCCCAAAATGGCTGGGCAGCTCCCCTTCCCAAAGACCCATTAACTAGTGTGGTTAAAAAACACATCCTTACAGATCTTGGCACCGAACCCCGCTGATGCTGCTCAGATGGAAGCCATGTTCACAGGATAAAATATTGCTTCTTGCCAAGCTGCGAACACATATGATGTCAATTTTTATGATCATGCTTTACGTTGAAGCATGAAGCAGGTCAGTGTGTTTTCCAGCTCGATGCATCAAATCGCTTTGCTACTTTACACTATGATTATCACCGTGGGATGTCTCAGGATTGCCTTATTTTTTTAATTTCACACCCTCCCCATCTTACTTGGGAAGGGAAGCATATTTACCTGCACCTAGCCTCCTAGTTTCAGTTCTGTGGGCTGTCTACACCGCGCTTAGGTTCCCGCATGTAAAATTCCAGCTTGGATAAGATCATGTGCGACACTGCAGCCAATGACTGGCCTGAGCGGAACATCACTGCTGAGTCACATGTCTGCTGAGGTCAGTCATTGGCTGCAGAAGCACACATAACCCCGTCCATGCGGAAACTTATAAAGCGCAGTGAAGAAGGCTGCAGACCCACAGAGCTGGAACCAAGCAGTGTTGAGCAGGTAAGTGAGTATCCCTTTACAGGTCCGGCAGGGAGGGATGGAATTTAAAAAAATAAGTCAATCCCGAAATGCCCCTTTAAGGCCTAATTCATACGTCCGCAATCTTCTTCCGCACCCGTTCATTTTGAATGGGGACGTGATCGATGCGGAGAGCACACACTGTGCTCTCCGCATCTGCGGATCGCGCCGCCGATCTTCCGGACGGCGGCTCCGCAAAAATATAGAGCATGTCCTATTTTTACAAGCAATTGTGGACAAGTATAGGCATCTCTATAGTGCTGGTGGCAAGGTGTTTTGCGGATCCTTAAAACACTACGGACGTGTGAATAAGGCCTAAGACATACTTCAATAAAAAAAAATATTTCCATCACAAGGTACATGTGGACCAATAAACATAAGACCTTCTGTACTTCTCTTCTCTCATCTTCTCCTATTTCTTCTCACTGTTCACTAACTGTGGTAACCACTTATGGCCGCCATTAAAGGTTACTCAGCATTCCCAAATGCCAATGGAGAAGATGCCTAATTAAAGCAGCAATACATGAGAAGATAATCTAATGCTCCACAATTAAACTGATTTGAAAAGTGTCTGGAAGAAAGACGGGCGACAGCAGTGGCAGCACCACGGTGGAAGTAATTTTTTGCCCCTAATTTCTCTTTTGGGTGAGCAGAGTAATGAATACCTCCAATGGAAGCTTGTGACTTATCCCACTGGACAGGAATACAGCGGGACATTCATAAGTTGTGTGGCATATGTATAACATTGTCTGTAATAGTAAAGTCTACAAAGCTATTCCATACCACAAAAAAAGATATAATGACGTATAGCAACCCAGTAGAGGCTAAATGTACACCAAATGAATGATTGGAGCCAATGGATACACTTGGTCCAAACGTCAGGAGCTTTTCCTGCCCTGAGAGCTTACAAATGGAGAACTCAAGGCTTAATTTTCACGTTATTAATTTTATTACAGATGTAAATACTCTCTAGATAATCACTTCCAAATGGGGTGGAATTGGAAAGAAAAGCAATTCCACCACATTTTTAAGTGTTTTTTTTTTATTTACGATGCTCGATGTGCGATAAAACTGACCAGTTACTTTCATTCTACAGATCATTACCAATCCGGTGATAACTTATATTTATAGTTTTTCCTGCGTTTTGATCTTTTTCTTGCAAATCAGACATTTTGACATTTTTTTTCTCTTTTGCCGTTTGCTGCCCTTCCCAAGTTTTTATATTTTTATAGTATGGGCGTTATTGCATGTGGTAATACCCATGATGTGTATTTTTTTATTGTTATTTTGAGGAAAGGGGGTGATTTGAATTTTTATATATTGTTTATATTTTTAAAAACTTTATTAATATTATTTTTTTTACTTTTTTATAGTTCCCATAGGGAACTATAACAAGCAATCATTAGATTGCTATTCTAATGGACTCCAATGTATTAGCATTGGAGTCTATGAGAAATGTACTAGTTTCCTATAGAGCATCCTATAGACAAGGGCTCCATAGGAAACACTATGCAGCAGCCTACTGTCATTCTATTTCACAGGGGCTGCATACAAGCTCCAGCTCCTCTGATTGCATCATGGGGGAGCCGCAGCATACCCGGAAGTGCGCGCATCCATGTTTACACGCGCTCATATGCCATGGTCAGGATTGACCACGGCATCTGAAGTGTTAAATGTCCACGACCGGCGATAATGCATGTATGAAGCAGCAGGCACCCCATGGCTATGTCGCCCACTCCTTTCAGGGGCAAATGCCATCTTTAAAGACCTGGCCAGCGCCATACTAGTATGCCACTAGTCAGGAAGGGGTTAACATGTATAATTAGAACATGCACTCACCAAACCAAGCACCAAAACAGACTAGGGCAGTGCTAAAACCCACCCATTAGTGCCAGTGACGTCACCGGGAACACTGCTAGGCAGAAGGCTCTGCCTAGCAGTTTAAAAATATAAACAAAACAGCCCTTGGCCTGAGTTATGCAGCGCAAGGCAAGGGAGAGCATCGGAGCATGAAACGTCCGGGTTCAGCTTTGAACTAGTAACAGCATGCCACTGCATATACCAACATTAAAGGGGTTCTCTGGGAATAAAGAAACTGAAAATACCTGAATATTACATTATTATAAATATAAATACCTTTCATTAGTTATAATGGTTTATTTTGTCTAGGGAGCAATCATTAGGACACCTCCAGTGTGAAACTCTGGCAAGGCTGTTTTGGCAGACAAGCGCATGCTGTGGTTTGTGTCCAGAGGGTTCTCCACTTTTTGCCGAAATGCGTATGGATCTCAGCTGGACCCCTTTATACTTAACTAGCTGAAGGACCCGGCTTTGCACGGGTATATTTCATCTATTTCATTTAATGTTTGTGTGTGCCGTTAAAAGATATTGACAGTATCCACTATAACAGTGGCATCTACAGTACCCACACCCTTAACAGTGACATCCACAGCCCCCCACCCCTTAACAGTGAACCCCCACAGTGCCCAGTCTCCTTAAAATAGGACCTCCACAGCAGTCCACCCCCTAACTTTGACCTTCACAGCAGCCTGCCCCTTTAACACTGAGTTCCACAGCACCCCACACCCTTGACAGTGACCTCTACAGGGGCCCATCCCCTTAACACTGACCATAGGTTATTGTCCCCTTAACTGTGACCTCCACCATTCCCGGCCCACTTAACAGAGACCTCCACAGCAACTGCCCCTTTTACAGTGACTGCCACAGTACCCCGCTCCCTTTACAGTGACCTCCACAGTGCCCGCCCCTTTAACAGTGACCTCCACAGCATCCTGGCCCCATAACAGTGACCTTATCAGCGGCCCGCCCCTTTAACAGTGACCTCCATAGCAGTCACCCATTTATTAGTGACCTCCGCAGTACTCCATCTCCTTAACAGTGATTTCCACAACACCCCGCCCCCTTAACAGTAGTCTCTACAGCAATCTGTCCCTTAACACTGACCTCCATAGCGGACCGTCCCCTTAACTAAGACCTCCACAGCAGCCTGCCCCTAGGGTGGCCAGAGGTCCGGTTTTAGGCCGGACAGTCCGGCTTTCAGACTCGCTGTCATCTGTCAGGCGCAGGGCCTGGACGGACACAGGGATGTCCTTTTGAACAGCTCAATCTCAGACAGCAGCACTGTGCTGTCTGAGCGTGAGCTGCAGGGGGAAATTCACCCTCCCTACCACCCCTGCAGCTGACAGAAGTTGATTTTTACCTTCATTTTTTCAATCCCCTGTCAGCTGTGGAGTGGGAGGGGGTGTGGTTTAGTGGGACCGGGGGCAGGGTTTTTAAGTCTGTCTTTTGAGGGTGGCCTGAATTTCCACCCTAACTACCCCCTGAACTGTGACCTCCACAGCACTCCGCTCCCTTAAGAGTGTCATCCACAGCACCCTGCTCCTTTAAAGCGGACCTACAGCACTGAAGAAAAATGGCTTGGTTATTATGGAAACCTGGCTTAAAACTGTGTGCATGTAGAGACTAAGGGCCTGCAAGCTTCTATTGGCTGATAAGGGTCATGTGACCAGACTTCTATTGGCTAATGTATTTTTTGGAAATATCTCAGGAACGGTACGTGCTAGAGAGCTGGGACCTAGTCAAAAACTTCCCCGGACACCTGATGTACATGTGTGCCAAATTTCATGATTGTAGATGTGACTGTGCGGATTCCTTTAGCGGACATACATACCTACACACACACACACATACACTCAGCTTTATATATTAGATTAGAAAGATAGGGCCGGTGGACATTCCGTCCGCATTCGGCAGTGCCGGATCCGCTGAATTTTTCCAGGTAAAGTGCAAGAATTCACATCAGAGGTGTGAAGGTAGCCTTGGATTCTTACTGTTGGTTATTACTCTTATCAGTAATCAAGATGGAATTTTTACTCGTCATGGTACTAAATATGAAGTGGAGGACTAATCGCTAACTGTGAAACATAGAATAAGGTAAAGGTCATTACACTGGAGGAAACCTCGGATATCAGAACAGGCTCTCATGTCTAAAGTTCACACATGTGCAACTGCCTCCCAACATGAGTGAGTAATCAATAAGAGGGGGAGGGGAATTAGCATGCGGAACAAGCAAGCAACTTGGTTAGAGGCGACCTAGTCAAATAATTAGTGTGAAAGCCAAATTCTCCTATAAACGCTGGGGGATGAATACACTTTCATTTATCTAAATGGGGGCCGGCACTGAGAGACAAATGGCTCCTCAGTCTTATCACATTAGCATGAGGCTGAAAGGAACTTTAAGACGGCAAAGTTTTGACCTCCTTGGCATCCATGTGAGAAAGGGATGGGTCGCAAAATAGGTTCATTCAATTATCTCCTCGTCAGGTTCCCATGGAGACGGTCCTAGGAGCAGGTCACAACTTTCTCAGTAAGCGCAAACAGTGCAGTGCTCAGCAGACATTTTACCCATGTCAGAGGCTGTCCATGCAAGGTGCTGACAACCACATGGGTGTCGTGTGAGCTCAGAATGTGGACCGTGCAAAGGAGCACGAAACACTACTAAAATCACAGCAACAGGTCTGTGACTGTCCACAGGGATTTCCATAGAAATTGCTGGAGCTCAACAACAAGCATGTAAACAATCAAGATTTTTATTTATTTTACACACTTATATAGCGCTGACATATTCCTCAGCGATTTACAGACATTAACATCGCTTACTGTCCCGAATGGAGCTCACAATCCAAGTTCCCCATCAGTATGTCTTTGGGATGAAACCACACAAGGAGAACATACAAACTCCATGCAGATGTTGTCCCCGGTCAGATTTGATACCAATACTCCAGGGCTGCAAGGCACCAGTGCTAACCACTGAGCCACCATGAAAAAGTACAATACTTTCAAAATAAATTGCACCTTAGCTTTCTGTCAGCGTATAACTTTATTTAGTGGAATTCTTAGATGAATGGGGACTACCAGACACAGTGGGGTCATTTATTAAGGATTTCCGACTATTTTAGTCGTAAAAATTGTGGCAAGTCCCCCTTTTTTTTTGCTAGGTTGCGTGACACCCTAAGACTACCTGTACACAAGATCAGCACAAATTTCCAAGTGGATTTATGTGCATTTCTGCAGCATATCTGTAACAAAATCTGAAATGTATATTTCGGTTTTTGGTGCGGATTTGATGTGGTTTTGCTGCAGATCTCACCCTTCCAGTAAGGCCTCATGCACACGACCGTTTTTTTATGCTGTCCGCAAAAAGGGGTTCCGTTGTTCAGTGATCCGTGTCCGTTTTTGCCTTCCGTTGTGTTTCCGTGTGTCTTCCGTTTTTTTAGCGGACATGACCCAAAAGATTTTACCAAAAGACAGGCTGACAATGTTTCCCAAGTGCCTGCCAAGGGATCCGCAAAAAAAACGGACACGGAACACGGATGACACACGTTTTTCACGGACAAGAATAGGACAGGTTATATTTTTTTGACGGACTGGAATCACGGACCACGGACGCGGAGGACAAACGGTGCATTTGCCGAGGTTTCCACGGACCCATTGAAAACCAATGGGTCCGCAGAAAATCACGAAAAACGGAGCAACGGACACGGAATCAAACAACGGTCGTGTGCATGAGGCCTAAAGAGGGAGAAATCTGCGTCAAAACCTTCATATCTACATTTGTTGTTTCCGAATTGTCCAGCAGCCACTCTACTTTCCCATCTCTACAGCAGTTAAAGGGGTTACCTAGGATTTTTATATTGATGGCCTATTCTAAGAATATTAGATTGGTGAGGCAGAATGGGGGTTATACCCTGCACCTCTGCCCATCAGCTGGAACTGTGTAATGAACAGAGCTGGTAACTGCGGCCCTGCTTCCACTGAGGTAACTACTCTGCAGTTCGAAGCTCTGGAGCTGTGTAGTTCCTTCTCTGGAGCTACGACTAAGCAGCCAGTCACCAGGAGTGTGGGGTGTCTGCATCCCACTGATCTGACATCCCGAGGATAGGCCATTGATAGAAAAATACTGGTCAACCACTTCAAAGGGGTTAGCAAAGACTGATGAAATAGCCTTAGGACAGGTCATTAACATTAGATCAACGATTAGAACCCCTGCCGATCCGCTGTTTAAAGGAGCAAGCGCTGCATTCCTTTCAATGTTTACCAGAGCTTTTTAGTAGGGACTGCACCTAGTATTACAACTCAATTCTGTTGACTTGAATGGGATAAAGCTGTGGTAAGCTGTAATACCAGACACAGCCACAAGTAAAAGTATGGAGCTGTAGCTAGTAAACAATGAAGGAGATGCAGTTGTTAATGGGCCGTGGTTTCTTCAGCAGCTGATTGGTAGAGGTACCAACAATTAAATCCCCACCAATCTAACACTGATAAGCCTATCCTAAGGACCCTTCAAAAGGGTTGTCTCATCCCCTTACAAAATGGGGCCCAAAGCATCTCCACAAATTTGCTGGTGGTCATTCATATGCATAATGAGCCAATATTTCCAAATTTATCATTCATAAAAACATGTTAATAAATTGAAGTCCCATTATGTAGAATTATTAGGCCTTGTACACGCGCACGCCAGATTACTGTACTCATTCATCACTTATTGTGCTTGATGCTCCTCTGGCTTCCAGTCATTTCTCAGCAGACTTTTCTCTGAATAACTAGTAATCATACCATAACCTGAAATTGGCTTGGATACTATCAAAATGTGAAAATATGTCCATATTCTTTGCCAAATACAAGAAGAACTTGGTGACCAAAACACAGCTGCATTGTGTATGATGTGCCTCTCCAAATAACCTAGCCTAGAACTTGAGAGAAGGCAAATTACAGCAGATTTGTCACACTCCTCCTGCTCAGCAGCTGATACTAAACTCCCAAAACACACATGTTGCACATCCCATGGTGTCTCCATTCCAGGAATGTTAAGCTGCCGTGAAATTCCAGACGATTACTGATATGTGACTTTCTTGGTGAGTGGAAATAACGCATTAAACATAACAGGAATATATTTCCACAATTTATCTAGTTTTTACAGTGATAGGTCCAGCAACCCACTGTCTACACGGCAGGACAACTATATTATGTGAAGAATAAGCCAACAACACTGAGAAGTGCTGGCATTGTGATGATACTGGAATGGACACACTCTGTTGGGCTAGCTAGTAACAGATTTGGCACTGTATATGAGCAACCAGTGTGACAGTGTGGACAGTTAACCCTTTAAGTACCGGCCTTTCGCCTCCGCTCAAAAATCGGAGGGACGTTCTGAGCGGACACCTAACGGACCCCATTATAGTCTATGGGGGCTTTAGGCTCCGTTCGGGCTCAGTTATCTGCAGAATCCGTCTTTTCCGTTCTCCTGCTCCGTTGAGAAATGGTGATGTGAAGGGACTTTTTTAGTCATAGTTCATAGTTTTTTTTTTCAGCAGCATTCACCTGAGGGGGCATATAATGTGATATTTTTATAGAGCAGGTTGTTAAAGGCGCAGCGATACCTAATATTTCTATCATTTTTATTTTTGTTAAGTTTACACAGTGAAATCATTTTTGAACAGAATAAAATCTTGTTTTTGTAATGCCATTTTCTGAGAGCCATATTATTTTTCTTTTTTGGGCGATTGTCTTAGGTAGGGGCGCATTTTTTGCAGGGTGAGATTACGATTTGATTGATACCATTTTGGGGTACATAAGACTTTTGGATCACTGGGTATTACACTTTGTGGGAGGCAGGGTGACCAGAATATGGCTTTTTTGACACTGTCTTTGTTTTTATGTTTTTATGGCGTTCACCTGACCGGGAGGATCATGTGATATTTTTATAGATTTGGTCGATACGGACGCGATGATACCTAATATGTCTACCTTTATGTTTTCCCCTATTTTTTACAATTTCTTTTTAACTTTATTTTGGGAAAAGGACACTTTTTTTTTTTACTTGAAACTTTTAATCTTTTTCGAAAAACTTTATTTTTTTAACTTATTTTTTCACATTATTTTTTGTCCCACTCTGAAACTTCAACTTTTGGGGATCTGATCCCCTTTACAATGCATTACAATACTTCTGTATTGTAATGCATTGGCTGTAAGTGTATTACTCACTGTAATACACTTACAGTTTCCTGCCTGTGAGATCTGGGGGGCTAGATCTCACAGGCTCTTACGGAAGGCAGCCAAGATGCCTAAGGACGGGTCCCCATCACAGCAGCGCGGGGACCTGATGGACACCCCGCACCCGGCAGGATACCGCACGTGCCAAGGACCACGGCAGTGCAAGGGTTAATGAGCCGGCATCAGTGTTTTCACCGATGCCAGAGCATACAGCCGGGGTCCGTCTATCATTGACTGCCGGATCCCTGCAGCTGATCGGGCAGCTCCTGCGCCCGCCTAATCAGAGCACGGTTGCTGTACGGTGCTGACATTTCTGTCCCAGTTTCATTCACTGCACATGTACGGCGCTGGTATTCTACGGGTTAGCCACCTTCTGCGTACTGTTGACCGATGTGTAGGTAACATGATTATATGGCTAGGGCTGAAACAATTACTCAAATTAATCGATTAACTCGACACAAATTTTTTTTTTGCATCGATGATTCGTTTGTGCCATGTGACCATGGAGTGTGAGTGAAGAGCTTGCTATTACTCATGCTCCGTGGTCACCCGCCTGCTTGCACAGCGCTGCACTGGATCCTAACGTACACACATTGTCAGGACATTTTAGTTCAACGCCACTGCGGCTGGGCACTGATTGCGTGGAGGGGGGGGGGGGGGGACTGATGGCAGTGGGGGCAGCTGGTGGCATTGGGGAGGAGCTGAAGGCACTTGGAGGGGGAGCAACTGATGACATGGGGGAGCTGGTGGCATTGGAGGGGGAACTGGTGGCATTGGAGGGGGAACTGGAGAGGAGCAACTGATGGCACTGGTGGGGAAGCTGATGGCACAAGGGAGGGGGAGCTAATGGCACAAGGGAGGGGGAGCTGATGGCACAAGGAAGGGAGAACTGATGGCACTGGGGCTGATGAGTTTTTATAGAAAACGTTCTTTTAATTAGTTTTTTCTTTTTAGAGTACTCGATTAATCATTGGATTAATTGGTAGAATACTTGATTACTAAAATAATTGATAGCTGCAGCCTGTATATGGCACTAATTAAATAGCCTTTTTAATATTCTGTGCTCTTTGCTACATTTTATAAGCCATTCCACCTTGTTCGGCAAATCTTCTGTGCATCGAGTCTCTGTCCATAAGATGGCCGCTGATGAAGGGTCATGTGACCAGATATCACTCAGCCTTCTGTAGTCAAACACATGGCATCTGCACTAAACTGCCAACGTTGAAAGTGTAGATGGCAGGTACAGTGTACCTGAGTCTTGGTGATGTGTCTGGAGTTATTTTTGCCTCCATCAGCTACCATTATATGGACAGGCCTTTGTGTGGACAGCACAAAAGACTTGGCAAACAAGGGGGCATTCCTTATCAAATATAGAAAATGGCACAGAATATGAACAAAGGCTATATTAGTAAGTGCCATATAATTATATTACACACACACAGATCAACAGTATCCAGAAATTGGCCAAAGAAAAACTTAGAATAGACTCAGAATACAATGAGTATCCCTAAACATTCAGCACTGTCTAATCACCTTTTCTTCTCATTACCAATATGTATGCTGACTCCTCCTTGGCTGTTTTCCATAACTGTAAAATAACTGTTTTATAAATGCATCTAGAAATAAACCAACATTGTACAAGGGAAAACACTGTACAAAATGTGCAACATAAACTGTATGAGCAGTATTTCAGGATATCTACATACAGATTCCTGCCATTACTAATGAAGTGGGCACATGTGTAAAACACATAAACAACAATGGTAAAACAGGATGGGGGTCAGGATGTAACAAGGCACAGATTTTTACCGGGGATGACCTGGATATCCTGAAATCCAAGTTATATAAACAAAGTCATTATCACAGCAACTACATCTATTAAACTATTCTCCCTGTAATCCAGAAACATTGCTAGGCTTGTACCATAGCAGATATTTTTTGTTGTAATTTGTCAAGCAGCAATAGGTGCAGTAGATAAAGTTGTAAGGGTGGTGTCCCACAAAGATTTCTGTGGCAGTTTCTATAGCAGTCTGTAGCAGGATCCCTTCCAACCAACTTCTGGCTTTGACTCAAAAAACTGCATCAAACATTGACACACAAAGCTGTGAGTGAAACCACATCCTAAAGGGGCTGTCCAGGCAGAGGATAGTAAAAAACAATAAAATAAGTCTCACCATCCCATTCCGATGCCTTCCCCACCAGTCTCTGCTTCCTGGTCCCCAGTGACATACTCAACCAATCACTGACTTGGGCGGGTCATAACTGTGACCAATGTTTGGCTGAACACCCATTTTTCATGTCGAAATCTAAAGGAACCAGGAAAGGGACCAGGTGGGGGACTGGAAAGCATCAGAATGGGATGGCAGAAGACTGCTGAGCAGGGATGAGAGAACTTGTGTTTCAAGTTCAGGTTATCTAAGAATTCCGTTATGGATTCCACTACCACGGACCATAATTTATGGTCCGTGGTAGCGGAATCCATAACGGAATTCTCAGATAACCCAAACCTTGTACGCCAAACTTGAAAAACAAGTTCGCTCATCCCTATTGTTGAAGTTACTATGACTTGTTGCATTATTTTACACAATTCTCATCCTTTTTTAAATTAATCAGCTGGACAATCCCATTAAGAACGGTATTATTTATTGGGCCTGCTGATTTATTTTCCAATCACAGCTTTCCTAATGTATATCTCCAATGTATGCAGTTTGTTTCTTATTAACTTAACAAAGATAGAGGGACATTTATCAATACCAGAGTTTTACCTGCTAGTCTTAATCTCTCCTCTGCTTGCTTTAGATGCACTGCAATTATTAAGAGGTGCCTCTTAATATCTGTGGTGCATAAGCGCAGGTCCATGTGACAAAGCAAAGATTAAGACCAACCAACCAAGGGAGCTGGTTTAGATCTCCTCTATAATTTATGCAGTTTTTCTGGTGTAGATTATAATACATGTGATAGACTGCCTACTCTGGCCCCTCACCCCCACAAAAAGTCACAAAACGTCTGTGAAACAGCAGTGTGCACCACAGTTTGCAACTTTTTGGCACCACTTTACTAGTACAGAGGGGGTGATACACACCACCCATAATTTCCTGTTCCCTAATAACATTAAAATGGTTGTGTCTTCTGTGCAGTCCTGACCACCAAGCGCCTGGCTTCACTATCCTTCCAGTGATCAGCTATTATAGCCTAGGAAAGCTGCAGTCCTCACTCATTCCCACTGAATAGGAAATAAAGGTGGGTCCCAAGTCAGCCATCTCCCTCTAAGACTACATTCACACGACCGTAGTGTTTTGTGCATCCACAAATTGCAGATCCGCAAAGCACGGATAACGGTCCGTGTGTTTCGCAATATGTGAACCACATATGCCGCCGCTTTTATTGCAGACAAGAATAGGACATGCTCTATTGTTTTTGCGGGGCCGTGGAACGGAACTACGGATGTGGACAGCACAGTGTCCTGTCCGCATCTTTTACGGCACCATTGAATTGAATGGGTCTGCACCGGTTCTGCAAAACAGATGCAGACTTATTTATACGGTTGTGTAAATGCAGCCTAACACATGAATAGGCCCAGATATTCTTATGCCTTGCATTAAAAATTTTAATGTACACTTTTTAAAGCTGAACTGTAACAGTATTGCGCTGGCACCACGTGCAAGCCGCTGCATCGCTCCTTCCTCAGGGAACAGGCGCCTTCCTCTGGAGGCTGCAGTCTGCACATTTGGTCCAAAGGCTTCCCAGGCCTGTTCCATAGGGTGTGCGCTCACTCTTTGCCTCTTAAAGGGTCAGTGGCCTTATGTCTAATTCCTTCCCCAGCCGATGGCTGGGTTTCCCTGTGTATTAATGTCATGAGCATTAGGTGACCTAGTCCCTAGTTACCAACAAAGATGTTATTCTCTCTCAGACTATCTCTGTACAGAACTCCAGTTTGACTTACGAGTTTGACTCCTAGCCACCTGTCCTGAGCTTAGCCTGTTTCTCAGATCCACTGACCTTGGCTTGTTACTGGACTACATATATTGCCTGACCCCATCGGTGCCTCTCAAGGGTGTCTTTGACCCCTGTGGGTCAGCTACCAACTACACCAGGATTATCTCAAGAGTTAGTGGCCTGGTAACACCCCTGTAATGATCCTTATACAGGGGTTTAAGGGTGAAAAACAGGGGCTCACCCATAGAGTCAGTCTAAAGTCAAACCGGTTAGTTGGTACAGTGGGTCCACACCCACTGCCTTTAACAAACAGTACTACATTAAAAATGCAATGGATATTTAAAAGCAGAGTTACCCAAGCAAATATCGACACCGCACCCAACACTGGATAATAATCACACATAAAATCCAAAGCCCAGAAGCAAAGGTGTACACAATTAGTGATTCCTAGCAAATGGTGAGCACAACAGTTCCTAACTGTGCACTGTGGGAGAGGTCAATGACCTGCAGAGCGGAAAATCTAGTTTACAAAGAATTTAATGACACTTTAATATGGACCATGCTGAGAAGGTCTCATACATATTTATACTGTATAATCTGCCACTCACTGTAATAAAAGTCAAGTTGTGATAAAAGAGGAGGCCAAATGGAATCAGATCAGTATTTGCTTTTCCTGCTCCCAACTGGGAGATAAAACAAATTTACAGGACAGAGTCAGTGGAACTTTGGCTCTATAGAATCTTATTCAGCACTTTTCCTTATCGACAATATCTAAAAGCTGGAATTTAATAGATTTTAAAAATAAAGCATTAAGCCTAAACTAAGATTTAGGGTTCATTTACAGGAAAAAGAAGAAGAAAAAAAATATTACTGGAAGACAACTTAAAGTATAACTGTCTTTTCAGTTTATTTTTTATATAGTGTAAGGACAAGGATTATTCCTTCTACTCCTCTGCTGGTGCATCCTACCAGAGGTTAGACTATATCTTTACCTCCCCCTCCTGCCTACAGAGGGTTCACAAATCCTTTATTGGCAATATCACTTTATCGGATCATGCTCCAGTCTATATGATGCTCCACCTCTCTGACTTCCACCATAAGGAAAAGGTTTGGAGGCTTAATGAGACCCTGCTCTCAGACCCCTCTATAAAAACCAAGATAGCTGAGGAATTAATGGATTTCTTTACAAGAAATACGGCAGGTGACTCTGCTGCCCTTCCAGCATCTATTGTCTGGGAGGCGCATAAAGCAAAAATCAGGGGTGACTTCATCTCCTCGGGGACGTTTTTGAAAAGACAACGTGCCCAGGCTATGACTGAGATATTAAACCGCATCACATCCTTAGAACTGACACACAAGAGGAGCCAGGCTAGGGCAGTTTTTGAAGATCTGGTCCTGGCACGTTCTTCCTTGAAAAACCTATTGAACGTCACGTCCGCAAAATTATTGATGCGCTCGAGGTTTAAAATTTATGCCCATGGTAACAGGGGTAATAAATTAATGACGGCCCTAGTGAAAAAACAGCAAAACATGGCACATATCGCATCTATAAAATCTAGGTCAGGGGACTTATTAAAAACTACGCATGATATAGCTGGAGCCTTCTGCAAGTTCTATGAGGAACTTTACAATCTACCCCCTTCTGCTCCTCTCCCAAGCTTTGACCTCCAGTCTGCCACGTCTAAATTCTTAGAATCCCTCTCTCTGCCGACGATTCCCCATGACAAGATAGCGACACTTTTAAAGCCTATATCGGAAAAAGAAGCGGAGGCTGTCCTGCAGTCCATACCCGCTGGTAAGAGCCCTGGCCCGGACGGCTTTCCCATCCTTTACTACAAGTCGTTTAGGGACATTTTAATCCCACGCTTCAGTGCCCTCTGCAATTTCTTAATGGAGGGGGGACATCTACCACCTCAGGCGCTAGAAGCGCATATAACGATTATACCGAAGCCTAACAAGGACCCCAAATTGTGTAGTAACTACAGGCCGATTTCGCTACTGAACACCGACATTAAGTGGTGGGCCAAACTTCTCGCCATGCGTCTCCAGATAGTCCTCCCGGACATAGTGCATAGAGACCAAGTAGGCTTTGTCCAGGGCAGACAAGGCAAAGAAAATACACGTCGATTACTACATCTGATTGGGAGAGCCAGGTCTCAGCGAACCCCTCTAGCTCTCCTTAGTACGGACGCTGAGAAGGCCTTTGACAGGGTCAGCTGGCATTTTATGTCGGCGGCCCTGTTGAGGTTTGGCTTCCCTACTCAGCTGATAGAGGCAATATTCTCTCTATATTCGACACCCTCAGCTAGAGTTAAAGTAAATGGGACACTGTCACCTCCCTTCCGGATTACAAATGGCACCCGGCAGGGATGCCCCCTTTCTCCTGCCCTCTTCATCTTAGTTATGGAGACCCTTCTCTGCAGTATTAGGCAGAATGGTAACATAAGCGGCATAACTATAAATGGCCATTCCCATGTAACAGCAGCCTTCGCGGATGACTTACTTATCATTACCTCTAATCCACAAACCTCCTTCCCGGAGTTAGTCTCCCTCTTCGACGAGTTTGGATATATCTCCAATTTTAAAATTAATTTCAATAAATCCCAGGCTCTTAACATCACCTGTACAGAAGAGGTAGTGAGGGAAATACAACAATCTACCCCGTTCACCTGGGCTGATCTTTCCATCCAATTCCTGGGCTTACAGGTAGTCGCTGACCCTGGACGCCTTTTTGAGCTCAATTACCGCCCCCTTCTGAAAGAGGTTAAACAGCAGCTTCAATCCCTCAAAATGCCGTTCACCTCCTGGATAGGTAGGAAAAATTACCTGAAAACCTATGTTGTCCCCCGGTTCATATACCTGATCCAGTCTCTTTCGATTTGGGTCCCAAATTCCTATTTTGAGGAGGTAAAGAGGGCCTTTTCGTCCTTCATATGGAAAGGGAAACGTGCCAGAGTAGCATACCAAATTTTGATTAAAGAAAAGCGGTTTGGAGGCTTTGGATTGCCTGACGTCCGCATGTATTATAGGGCTACCCAATTGAACAGGGGCCTGGAGGTGATGACTGCCACCCCCTCCTCACTTTGCGCGCTACTAGAAGCGGACATTATCACCTTCAAGGAACAACTAGCATTGTGGGGAGTTAGAACTTGTCTAGCTAACTCCTCAGGGATATCATTTATGAGGAAAGGGGCACTTCTGGAGTGGTCAAAATTATATCAGGGCACAGAATTAAGATTCCCTCGACCTGAAATGCCATTACATCTACTACAGGCAGTTGTCCATAGGGACTTGGAATCCCCGACGGGTATATGGAAATCACTTAGAAACTATACTATATCCTCTGTTAGCACTCCGGCAGGTGACGTAGATTGGACCAAGATTTCTGACCTACCTATACTACAGAAGGCCTCCTTCTTGCAAACATTAAAGGGCTTCTGTCACCCCCCTTAACCCATTTTTCACTAGCTGACATTAGCTATTTATCTGAAGCTGGCAATTCTGTTAAAAAGGCACTTTTATAATATTCAAATCATCTTCGCTACCAGCAAGTTGGGCGTATACTTGCTGGTAGCCGCCGCATCTAGATGAGTTAGGAACGCCCCCTTCCTCGTTTGATAGACAGGGCCAGCGCTTTCTCCTCCTCGCACTGGCCCTGTCTGAAGCTGAAATCCCGCGCCTGCGCCGTACCGCTCAGTAGTCGGCGCAGGCGCTCTGAGTGAAGGACGCGAGCTTTGCCGCTCCGTCCTCAGTGCGCCTGCGCCGATTACGTCACCGCTACACCCGCTTCCTTCCGGGTGTAGCGGTGACGTAATCGGCGCAGGCGCACTGAGGACGGAGCGGCAAAGCTCGCGCCTTCACTCAGAGCGCCTGCGCCGACTACTGAGCGGTACGGCGCAGGCGCGGGATTTCAGCTTCAGACAGGGCCAGTGCGAGGAGGAGAAAGCGCTGGCCCTGTCTATCAAACGAGGAAGTGGGCGTTCCTAACTCATCTAGATGCGGCGGCTACCAGCAAGTATACGCCCAACTTGCTGGTAGCGAAGATGATTTGAATATTATAAAAGTGCCTTTTTAACAGAATTGCCAGCTTCAGATAAGGTAAAAAATATATATTTCAACTCAGCTGACATTAGCAAATAGCTAATGTCAGCTAGTGAAAAATGGGTTAAGGGGGGTGACAGAAGCCCTTTAAGTTTCTGTAACGACATTAAGAAACTTCACCTCTCTCCTGTGCACACCATGTCATTAACATGGATTGAGACACTGCTAGGGTCTGTCTTCCGTGATAAAGGTGCTCTTTCTAGAATGTATGGCCTGCTACTCTCCTCCACGCCTCCGAGCATACCCCACGTTACAGCCTGGGAATCTGAATTGGGCACTACTTTTACTGAACCTGAACGTGCTGCCATTCTGTGTCATTCGCATGGCTTTTCGAGGTGTATAATACTTCAGGAAAATTCCTTTAAGTTGACTACCAGATGGTACAAAACGCCAGCTTTTCTGCATAAACTAAATCCTAGTGTACCTGTGGAGTGCTGGAGGTGTGGAGGAGCCCCGGGCACGCTGTCTCATATTTGGTGGACCTGTGATCGCATCCGCCCTTATTGGGAACAGGTGGAAAGCTTTATTAACAAAATCTGCACTCCCAAAACCCGTATAATATTAGATCCCAAGCTTGTGTTATTGTGGTGCCCTAACCAGACTATCACGCCCTCCAAGAAATGTCTCCCTACGTGGATGCTTATGGCTGCTAGGCTCCTGGTCCCGCTTATGTGGAAGGACACTACACCTCCTTCAATACACTCCTGGTTTGACAAACTGGATCAATTGATGAGATTTGAAGAGTTGTTAGCTTGGGAGTCACAAACCAGACAAAGCTTCCTCAAACTATGGTTACCTTGGAGACGGTTCCGAAGCTTTGGGTGATGGCTAGGCATTGCGACCTGGTTTGATCCACCTACTCGCCTACCTCCTCTCCAACCCCCCCTCCCCCCCCCCCACTCTTCACCCCCTCCGGTTCCTGTCCCTTTTGTTCTCTATGTCCTGTTGGTCCTTGTGTTGTTGTTTGTATGTCTTATGTGCTGTTTTCGTGATTGTCCACATCAGAATATTATAACTTACTGTCCCGTGTCTCCTGGGAATATGTAGGGTCCTAGGCCCTCTTCCCCGGCTTGAGTTTGCGCCGGAGTTTTGCCTTGTGATTGTAATATCTCAGTGTATCATGCAACTCCTTGCGTGACGTGATGCTGTGTGACCACCTATACTGGAGACAATTTTGACCTGTAATATTTGATTTGTTGCTCTGTAATTGTGCCTTTCTATGTGACCTTAATAAAAAGAAATTTGGCAAAGAACAAGTAATATAGGCCACCGACTCATTAGTGTGTTCCTGGATATTTCAGTGTTAGCAGATGAGACACTTGGAAATAATGGTTTTCAGCTCATGTAAACAGCAAAATTGTGTTCTGACCAGAAGCTTCTTTGACTTTAGGCGGTCCTATTAGTGATTGATAGCCTTCCCTGTATGGTTGTGTATACAGAGATCTGTTAATCGATGATAGGACCGCCATAAATTCCTGCAGTTTTAACATTGGCCACTAAGCCTAATAATGGGCACCACTTCTTGGTCTGTACAGATCACTTTACTTCAGTTATCTGCTTAGCTGTGATTCTAACCCTACCTGTAATGATATCACCTCTGTGCATAGATAAGACCGAATCCATCATTCACAATAGGTGATTGTCCAAGCTCATCTATTCTTTCCTTGTACAATGACCTCTGCACAGGTCACAGAGCATGCCTAGAAAACTCTCCCATAGAAGTCAATACGGTCCGCTCCAGACCACTGTGTATATGGTCCATAGGTCCAATTTTTTTATGCTTTTATATTCTGTTAAGAACAGCTCGGGCAAGATGGCGCCCCTATAATCATGTTCAGGAAATAGAATAAAAAAAAGGATATGTCTTGCTATCTGGTGTTAACTGGATAAAAGTTTGGAGACATATTTCCTTTAAGGCTTGTTATAATCCAATGTTTTATGGTAGACTATGTGGTGCTGATAGAAATGTTCCTCTACTGTATAAAATAATTAACAGAGGTTGTGGAGCAGACATGTTCTCTGAAAAGCTACTCATTTCACACGTTGTACAAGTTAGGCTAGCTAAAGGCGAACTAATTCATTAGCTATGAGAAAGACTGAAGGAATTTGGAGTTCTGCATTCCAGCTCTTGATCTACCTTGAAATGACATTTTTCAAGACAGAAGTTGGATGAGAAACCATAACCTCAACTTGTCCCAGTTTAGTTTAGGTTTTTCAGCAAGACAGGAAGCGTGCCTTGGTCTCGCATTATGGCAGAAATGTATGAAATAATTCATTATTTAGCCTGGAGAATGTTTCATATGTTTCTTAAGATAATTAATTTAGTGAAATCATTTTACTTGAAATTTATAGGGTTTTCCCATCTCAGACATTGTTAGGATATTCCATCAATTGTCAGACAGTAGTGGATCCCAGGGGTGGGACCTATCTCCAGATCGGGCCCCTTAAGTGAAGGGAGAGCAGCCGTGCAAATGTGCAGCCACCCTCTGTTCACTGCTATGGGGGTTCAAAAGTAGCCAAGAGCTGGCTTGGCTATTCCCAGCAGTCCCATAGCAGCGAATGCAGAGGTGGTTGTGCTAGTGGCACCGATATGGGACTATAGCAGTGAATGGAGAGCACGCCATGCATGTGTGGCCCTGTCCCCATAGGTGTGACCTGTATCTATCTGATATTAATTGCATATTCTAGCATTATATTGGGAATACTTCTTTAAAGACCATGTTCACACATTGCCTTTTTTTTTTTTTTTGGCTGCAGTGGCTAAATTGAGGCAGCTAGATATTGGTGAATTGTGATTTTTTTCCCTCATTGACTTTAATGAAAAAGAAACGCACACATAAACCACAGTCACAGTTAAAGAGGTCTACGAGTGTGGTTTCATGAAGTTTCAAGAACTCCAACGGTGTCCTTTGTGGTGCTAATCTGGCTTATATCTTTCCCTCCTGAACCCCTCTACAGGCATGCACATCGGTTTACGCTTGAACAGGGAGAGTGGAAAAGCCACTGTCAGACATAAAAAGATCAGGGATTTCAAATCCGTATCTATGCTGAATAGGGATGAGCGAATCGACTTCGGATGAAACATCCAAAGTCGATTCACATAAAAGTTTGTTAGAATATTGTATGGAGAGAGCGCTCCTATGAGCTGAAGTTGTTACTTCACGAAGTCTGGCAGGACTTCGGGTAATAACTTCAGAAATTAAGTTCTACTGTTAAAAACCTTTTATCGAACTCGGTTTCGGTACATTGGAGCCAATACATTCTAATACTGTATGGAGCGCTCGCTCCGTACAGTATTCTAACAAAGTTTTATGCGAATCGACTTCAGATGTTTCATCCGAAGTCGATTCGCTCATCCCTAATCCTGACATTGGGGGAGAATTGGGAACCCCCATACATGTCAGTTGGTCAGCTAGGCCTGCCAAAATCGGTAGGTTCACACATTTCTCACACGGCCATATCTGTTTTGCAATCAGCAAAATGCGGATAGCGGACGTTTGCCTCCCGCACATTTATCAGGCCCTATTATTAAAATGCTTATTCTTGTCCGCAAAATGGCCTAGGAAAATAGAACATGCACAGCAGCATGGATGGGGGCAGAAATTGGATATGCTTTTTGAAGTCCCTAAAAAATGAATGTCCACATGCGAAATGAAAAAAATACAGATTGGACATGGATCAAAAATATGGTCATGTGAATAAAGGCTAATGCGTATGGCCAGCTTCAGGAAACATGCAGGGAAAAGCACTTCATTTACCTAATCCTCACTGAACTGAAAGGGTGGAATTCGGGTGGAAATAGCCAACATTCAGCTACTCCATTAAAAACCACATCAATAAACAATGCAAGAAAAAAAAATATGAATCCACAATTGACATTAATAAAAAAAAAGAACACTTCAGTAATCCTTTTTAACATTCCACTCCACATTCCTTTAAGATTACAGAGTTTACCAAAGTCTGCTCTATCCTTAATAATGTCCTTCAAAAAAAATATTTGGAGCGTGACATGTCAAATATGTTTAAGTATATCTTCAGTTAGTAGAAATAGCTGAGTAAATACTATTTATAACATTTTGCGGAACTTCAAGAACAATAATTATGAAGCTGGTGAAGCCGGAGAAGCTTCTGGTTAGCACACAATATTGTTATTTAAATAAGCTGAAAATCCTTATTTCCGAGTCTCATCCCTTTTTCCTGCTAATAAATATCCAGGAACACCCTAATGAGTCAACAGCCCATACAACTTGTTCTGTACATATTGTTCTTTTTCCAGGTGACAGAGTGCGTCTTTAGGCTCTGTTCTCGTTACCGCTGTGAACAAAGTCTTACCTGAACAAATCTTTGGCGTACGATCTACATCTTTATAGACCATATTGGGATGTCTCATGAAGATAAACCGTTTTTCAAAAGAAGCTGGGAATGTGATCAGCATACATTTACATTAGACTGGGGTCCTGAGAAGAGGACCCCCATCTATGACATTCGTTTGCTCTAACTGGGTAATATGGACACGGATTGCTGTGATAAGACAACACCTTCAAATGGCTTGTCTCCCTTTTACAATCTTGTTTGTTTAGAAGGGTCTCCTGAAAGTAAGCTATTCACAGGGTGCACTGCTCCCGAGACTGACAGTGATAATCTGCAGGGGAGCAGAGGAACACAATGGAAATTAAGCATTGCAGGGCATTACAAGCTCCATTAAAAACTGTGAAACTTAAGGTGGCCATACACATTAGCTTAAGGATGATCCAAATAGACGATTTCAACCCAAACCAACATTCTTTGGTTGAAATGTAACAACGAAACATAATTTTAACCGACCGATGACAGACAATTATTGTTTGAAAAGGAATCAGCCATGTTCAATATTTTTGTCCAACAGTAAGAAGAAAGATCTTTCATTTAAAGAAAAATCATTCAAGAATGAAAGACCTTTTTTTGAAAAAACGTTCCCAGAAAGATCTTTTCTCCACCGCCCGCTTTTATTGAACATGTATGGCTTGAACAACTTTAACAATCAATATGGACTAAAATGTGTATAGCTGTGTGTGTGAAAGGAACGTTCACCAGAAGTTTGCGCCGACCGACACTCTTTGCCCACATTCATAGGTGGCAATTATCTTTATGGTAATACAATCGATAGTCTCCATACATTTTTTTTTTGTTTAAAACAATTAAAATATGGGACTCAGGGCTTGACTCAGAAAAAGCCCAGATAAAGTCCACAGATCTTTGTGATGTTATTGTAGAAAAATTGTTATTTCACCAGTCTCAGGATTCCTTCACTGGGCAGCATGGTGTGTGCAGTGGTATTAAAGCCCATACTTTCCTCCTCCCTGTACAGTATGCCCTCTCCCCACTCCATGAGTGGATACTGCGGAGTGGAGGCTTTGAAGGTGAGAAGATATCATGTCACTAGAGAAGATAACTGTACGTATATTTCTCCGATTTAATTGCAATATGAGACAACATAGAATCAAGAGGATGAGAAGATTAAGGGAGGACATGCTGGGATATTTTTTCTGTATTTTTTGAGTTTAATATTCTTCTAATACAGGGGAAAGACACTTGAATAAATGGTATAAAAGCGGATATAAGAGCCCACAAACAAGGAGTTACAAATGTAAACTTTATGCACTGGTCTTGATATCCCCTGTGCTACCGGAGGACAAGCCTAATTTATGACATAGAAACATAGAAACATAGAATGTGTCGGCAGATAAGAACCATTTGGCCCATCTAGTCTGCCCAATATGCTGAATACTATGGATAGCCCCAGGCACTATCTTATATGAAGGATGGCCTTATGCCTATCCCATGCATGCTTAAACTCCTTCACTGTATTTGCAGCTACCAACGAGGAGCAGGCCTCATCATAAAGTAGACACATCCTCCTGCCGTCCGCTCGCCTAAAAAGGAATCTTCAACTGCTCAGAGCTGCCATATTTTCTGGCTTCATTTGCACCAGAAAACTGGTGTAAATGAAGATAAATTTGTCTCTGCTGTTTGCCACACCCCTTTCGCACCCTTGCCATGCCCCCTTTTGGAAAAGTGGCAAGGGTGGCGTAAAAAGAGGCACTTGAGGCACTTTTCGCAATTACAAAGTCACAGACACACAGCTTGCGAATTTTTAAAGCCACTTTTCTGGCACAAGGGAGATGATAAATCTCCCCCTTAGGGTTGAGGTCAGTCAGTCAAATGAGGTTAACACAGCTAATAGTATTATAATAGTGACTGCTTAGCCTGAGTTCACAGCTCCGTCAAGGAGATCCGGCAGGCTGTTCCAGAACAGAGCAGAGTGCCGGATTTCACAGGATCCAGCATTTCTGGATTCTCTACTTCACCACCAGATCCCGATTGACTGTAATGATGTCCAGTGCTTTCAGGCATAAATGTAGGGTTTCGGTCAGACAAAAAACGCTGCATGCAACGTTTTTTTTTGTCCGGAAAAGACATTTATAAAATTGCTTGTAATACCGTCTCTGCTGTGCAGTTGCACCAAGCTTTTTGCCATTTTTTTACCCCACTCCACGGAATGCCAACCTAAAAAGTTTTTGGGTCAGGCTAAATGTAATTGCAAAATGCATCAAATGTATTAACTACAGGCACCATTTTTGGCAGAAAACATTTATAAAAATGAATGCCAACCATGAAGAAGTATAACAAAGAGAGAATTGTCTAACCCACATAGAGAACCATGTTAAAGGAATGATGCTAGATCCAAATTTAGCTAATTTGCACCCTTCCTGATATTTGTAAATGCAGACAGCTTACAATACTATGAATAATTCTTCTCCAATACCTCCCTGTTTGGAATTTTTCATAAAGAGATATTCTCATGTCAGACACTTCTGGCATATTCACAGGATATGCGATAAATAATTTTATGTGGGACCCCCCATATGTCTAAAACAGAGGTTCCCCAATTGCTTCCTGCCACACCTGTCCTCCTGGCCGCTGCATCTGGCAGTAAGAAGTGGCTCGGTTTATGGAAACAGCTTGCTGGAAGTTACACAAAAAACGTAGCACTGCGAGCTCGGCTGTTTCCATAAGTCTGGCCACCTCTTACAGCCTGGACAAGGCGGCCAGCAGGAAGGATTCAGGTGGGACAAAGCTTGGGGACCAACACTATTCTAGAGAGGGGTGAGGCTCCCAGAGGTGGGACCCACATCTATCAGACATTTATAGATTTTATGTGAATATGGCATAAACGTTGAGATCAGAGTAGCCCTTAGCTATATACAATGATTCTCCAATTAGCAATGTTATGTGTAAAAGAAAAGATTTTTCAAATTTGATGCTGGAAATAATTTAAAAATGAATATTTATTATCCCAGTTGAGTTTAATAATGAAGAAAAAAGGTAACTTACTTCCTTTCAATCTCTGGTGTCGATAATGTGCTACTGAATCCTGCAGAATCCTACAAAAGAAATATGGATTTATCTACTGTAAGGCTGGGTTCACATCACTTTTTGCCCTACCTTTAATATATATGTTGGGGAAAAAAGGATACAAAGGTGTACACTACACTTTTCCATCCTTTAGAGTCCGGTAAAAAGAAAGTATGTTAGCGTATACGTTTTTGTTTCTTTTTTTTAACAATGGAACTTTATGGTGACGGATGCCACTGTATGGCATCCGTTCAATGTATGCATTATGGGGAACATTTATTAAGACCAACATTTTAGACGCCAGGGTAATAAAACCCCAAGCTGGCGATGGATCTGCCGAAGTTATGAAAAGGCGCTGCCCTCTTCATAACTTTGGAAGATCCTCCGCCAGTTCTAAATGTAAGCCTGCTTCTGAGCTGTCTGACATTTAGACCTTTTTCTACTCCTGAAACAGGCGTAGAAAATGGTAAAGGAGACGGGCATGCTGGTCCGTTGCCTGCCCCACCTACACCAAGCCCACTTTTTTAGACCTGGCATGAGCATGGAGAATTTGTAGATTGTGGCACAACTAACTGTAAGCCTGATATAAGCGTATTTCAGCATCATAAATGACCCCCTATGTAAATGTAAGACAAAAACGTGATGTGAACCCGGTCTAAGTCAGTGGTGAGGTAAAGTAGGGTGGAGAGTTACATAATAATTGTAATTAAAGGGGTTCTGCAGTAATTTTAAACTGATCATCGATCCTCTGGATAGATCATCAGCATCTGATCGGCAGGGTTCCGACACCTGGGACCCCACCGATCAGCTGTTTGAGAAGGCAGCGACACTGGCAGTAGCGACGCGGCCTTCTCACTGTTTACCGCAGGCCTGGTGACGCCATGACTAGTATCACTGGCCTGGGCATGGCTAAGCTCCGTTCACTCGAATGAAGCTTAGCCGCCCCCAGGGCAGTGATACTAGTCGTGATGTCACTGGGCCTGCAATAAAAAGCGAGAAGGCCGCAGCGCTACTGCCAGTGCCGCTGCCTTCACAAACAGCTGATCGGCGGGAGTCCCGGGTGTCAGAACCCTGCCGATCAGATGCTGATGATCTATCCAGAGGATAGATCATCAGTTTAAAATTACTGCAGAACGCCTTTAAAATGATAGCTTTAGAAAGTACATCAAAATGATTAAGAATTGCACTTACTTCACTTTGGGGGGATCGCAGCTGTAATGATGTGGAGCCGGCATCAGATTTCTCCTAAAACAAAACATATGTGGCTTAGTCACAATCCATCTAGAAACGTGGCACTTTAGAGGGAGCACAGACATCATTTTACCAAGATAAAGCACTACATGTACTGTACATGAATGCAGAAAATGAAAACCATAATGTGCTCAACTCCTAACCGACTGCTTTCAGCTGAGGCATTCTGCGATTTTCAAGGGAGCCACATATTACATATGACGGCATACAGCAACTCTTTCCTGATACTCTCAGCTTGACATGAATTGTATTTCCATCTAAGAAGTCTGCAGACGTTAATTGCAGGTATTGATGAGGCATACGGGTATAGATGTGGAGTTTACAAGGACTGTCCTGTATAGAATCAGATGCAAGTGAAAAGAAAGGGTGAATGATATAGTAAAAGTAAGCATGCTAGGAACATATTAGAAAACATGACAGTTCTTCCAAGCAGGAGTAATCTGATCATATGGGGAGCATCTGGTTATGGCAGTACATTGGGCACACACTAGAGAGCACTGGCAGAATCCCCCTGCTTGTTGGCAGAACTCTACAAGCAAGGGAAATGATTCAGATCAATTGCTATTTAGGCAATTTCCTAACAGCTTCTGCTGCACAGTCATAACCATCCACTCATTGAAACGTATATGGAAAATTCCAGCACAGACAAAAAAAGGTTATATTGGGACCACTCATATCTCAGGGTCACGTCTGAATGAAAGATTCCTTCTATTTTCTGAAATGTTGCCGACATTATGGACAGGAAATTCGAGCAAATTGGGTTACTCCCCGATACACACAAACTGTGTCTGCAGTCATCCAAGCCATGCCCACTTCCAATAAACCACTTCCCTTTCGGTAACTTAACCAAGGAATTTTTCGCAGGAAATTATAAAATACACATGATTAATTCTGCCTTCTAATAATGTAACATTTTACTCAGGTACACATTGAGAATGAAGATGATAGAAGTGTCACGAAGGTGGTACGGTAAACCCCAAAATAGCAGCACATTCATGAAATACATTTTCGATAAGCAGCACTTCATCACAACTCAGCCAATGTAATATTGTAATTACATCCGCACTCTAAGTCTACTTTCACACTAGCATTTTGGCTTTCCTCTTGTGAGATCCGTTCAAGGCTCTCACAAGCGGTCCAAAACGGATCAGTTTTGCCCTAATGCATTCTGAATGGAAAAGGATCTGCTCAGAATACATCAGTTTGCCTCCGTTCAGTCACCATTCCGGTCTGGAGGCAGACACCAAAATGCTTGCATTGTTTTTCTGTCCGCCTGACAAAGCGGAGCCAAACGGATCCGACCTGGCACACAATGTAAGTCAATAGGGACAGATCCGTTTTCTCTAACACAATCTGGCACAATAGAAAACGTATCCGTCCCCCACTGACTTTCAATGGTGATCAAGACGGATCCGTCATGGCTATAGAAGACATAACACAAACGGATCCATTCTGACCGGATGCATGCGGTTGTATTATCTAAACGTGAGTGTGAAAGTAGCCTAATTCATACTCTGTATACCTAACTTTCTAAGACTAGGTACCTTTATACATAACTGGTTGTGCTAAAACCGTTTCCAATAAAGGCATCTAATTGATCCATATCTGTATTAATGAATTACATAGTAACATACCAAAAGCAATAGATACTGAATATTCTGCATTCATCTACTTGAAGGCTATACATGTCTTAAGGACACTGCATGCGGGTTAAATATAATATTTAAGCCTTTAGTGATACACATCTGTTTCTCTTCAGAAGATGTGAATTATTCCAGGTCCTTAGTATATAAAATCATCATGTTAAAGTCATACACAAGAATAACATACTTTCTAAGAATATATGTATAATGGACAGGATAATATACAATACATATGTACACATGTATGGGGGGAATGTAGTTTCAGCGTCACTTCTTTATAAACAGAAAAAGCAACAAGAGTATAAGAAAAATAAGTGTACGCCCTGATATTTGTATAGATTGTATGTATCCTAGAACAATGGGTCCTCTATAAGATGCTGAGCACTGAGAAGTTAGAGCCAATAAGCTATCCAACTGTCAGGGTCCTTGTCCAGCACCATGCACTGGGGCCATGCAGACAGTAGTCGCCCCCTGAAATATCTACAGTAACTATAAGCTCCAGTTTAGAATTCAGCGAGATGGTTAGATAACTACTTACTATGAAATGAGCTGCTGTTCTCCATCACTATGACTGAGGAGGCTCTCTGGATGTAGTTAGCTAGGACAGCACGCAGGATGGCGGCGTATCTTGGAAACATGAGGTTGGCCCTGTCATGGCTGAACTGTGCATGTTTTGTATCTGTTGCACAGACACATCCAGATGCATCCTGCCTTACAAAACCTTGACCCTCATCGAACCTTCCTCAGTGTAATCCATAAAATGCAAGTGACTAAGTAACTGTAAAAGGCTATAAATCATACATCAGCCACTGACATACAGGAACAAAGATTAAAAAAAAAAAGTCGGGCACAGTACAAAACCTATATGCTCAATGTAATAAGCAAGACTACAAACTAGACTTGTCTAAAACAACACTTAAAGGGAATGTATCCTCAGAAAAAAACTTTTTGAAATCATGGTTTTATCTTAACCATAAACCATAACCATAAAATGTTTGGTGATGTTATTTTAAATTTTCCAAAAATCTTAAAGTCCTGCAGTTTACGCATCGACCACTAAGCCTAGTAACAGGCGCCACTTATTGATCTGTTCAGATCACTTTATCTACTTATCATTACAGACAGGATTAGAATGACCGAAATCACCTCTGTGTATAGATAAAAGAGGATCCACCATTCACAACAGGAGATTGCTAAAGCTTCTACTCCCTCCTGACCTCTGCGCAGGTCACAGAGCATGCCTTAAAAACTTTACCACAGAAGTCAATGACTCAACTCCAGGCTATTGTTTATGACCCACATTGGCTGCTGTAAAGCATATTGCTAAATGCTATTAATACCAGCTCTGGCAAGATGGCCGCTGTTTGATAGTGCCCATGATATTAAGTGTTTGTATAGGTGAAAGGCAGGGCATATAGTGTACAATGGCCAACATATGGTGTAGGAGTAGGAAACCAGGTCAGAGGTAGAAGAGTGAACATCTCACTTTACAGTAGTGCAAAATGGGAGTTGTAGTGCATCCAATTATAGCAAAACACTGTTCTATTCTCTCCAAGATAGCGATGTATGGATTAAGCAAGGATGGGAGGTATGGCCCTCTTTGTAAACTATCTTGGTAAAGTCTCTCACAGTAGAAACTACGGCAAAAAAAGTACCTTGGCAATAATGGCTATAGTGTCCACTGCCAGATACAGACTTTGCAAGCACATCTGGCCAGGATGTGTTCAAGTGATAGGTGTCTTAACATTGTCCCTCACAGTAGCAGTCTGAATGGCTGTAGTAGCAGATTACTTTTCTGACTCCAATGCCAGGTTTTCCTCTTTCTGTAGATCTTGCAGAGATCTGTTAGTCTCTGAAATGGTTATGATGAAAGCTGGACACAATTTTACCTATCATCTCCTTAATGAGGGCAGCATGATGGATGTGGCTCAGAAAACAGGGAACTACTTCCTTACTAGCTTGGGGAAGGACACAAGTAAAGTTAAATATCTAGTTTTTTGGGGAAGGTTTAAAGAAACAGCTTAGAGGTGCAGGGTCACCCTAAAGAGACCAGCTATCTATGGAGACTTACTGACAATGCTCCATGGGAAAAGAATATGCAGAGAGGTATTTCACAAGGAAAGAGAATCATCTTGCTAGCACCACCTTGTGGAAGTTGCTCCCTATAAGTCAAAATCTGACTTTTTAACTAAGCCTTGGGATATGACAAGGGAATATTGCCAAGCCAAATATACATCCATAAACAGCCAGCCAAAATCCTACTCCACACTGATGAGGGGCCCAAGTACCCCAAAACAGCTGCCAATGGTTACACTTTGTCCATGTACAACAACAGGAAACAATGTTTTATGTCTAGAAATACTTTAACCTGTAGGGTTGGCTTACAAGAACCCTTATTATATGTTTGGGAAAGATAAGGGGTTATCATCTCAGACATTTGTGGCATACCGCTAAGATATGCCACTAATGTAAGATAGGTGTAGGTCCCACCTCAGTGAGCCAATGCTATCTCTAGAACGGGTTCCCCAAAGCACTTAGCTATTTCCCAGACTCCTACAGAAGTGAATAGAGAATGCACCACGCATGCACGGCCACCTATCCATTCACCCACATGGGACTGCTAAAAATGGTCGAGCTAGCACTTGGCTTTTTCTGAACTCCCATAGCAGTGAATGGAGGGTGGTTGCTCTTGCGCGCCTGACTTTGGGGAGCCTATTCTAGATACAGAAGTGGGATCCATACCTATCTGACACTGGTGACATATCCTAGCAATACCTGAAATGAGAATACCCCTTTAAATGGTATTATAGTAAGGGAAACTACTATAAAAGAAACAGACAATAATAATAGTAGAAAGCCGTGAAAGGGTATAATAGAAACGACTTTCTTTGCCTAAATGTTAAGAGTTTGATAAGTTCAGAAAATACAAAGAACATATTTCTTCATAATAAACTAGAACACTAGCTGTTGATGACGATGCACAAGCTGCGGATTTCACTTTTTGCAATGCACAAGGTAATTCCACTTGTAAAACACGCAGATTTTGACATAAATTCTGCAGTGAATCCGCAGCAGGTTTTTTTCTGCTGGAATATACTTCTTATATGAAAACACCCTTATATACTCCAGCAGAAAAGTACACACTGTCTTGCAAGAAAGTTCTGCAATTTCAGTAGAGCTCTTTAATTTGCTGTTCTTGTGGGTCTCTGAGTAATTCACAATTCTTCTGATGTACTGCAGCATGATTGTCAGAAGAACGGCGCTGCGGCTTGATAAGAGGGACATGACTAGAATAAAAGATTTTCTCTACATGTGGAAGCATTTAATCAGGCAAGCTTCAATTATTTTTATCAAGTGAGGGAGAGAAGTAATCCCCTCTGCTCTCATAAATTTGTTTAACACTTTACCAAGCATCCATACTGAATGCCAATTTAGGCATACAGGGATTGGCATGCATTTGGATGCGTAGTGTAACTGAAGGACCCACAAAACCCATCCATGTTAGTTAGATAACAAAAATTCTGTATGGAAATATCACAGTCTAATTAAATAAGCCGATTCATTATGCAAGTGTGCCGTTGACTGGCAGCCCCTCGGAAACAACGGAATTCTCTCAAGGCCTTTGTACTGACTTTGAAAATATGTAGCATTTCTGTTCGAGGGGTATTCTGGTCATGTGCAAAATGTTGCTGTATTTCATGGATACCCTACAAAATTCATCCATAAAAATTATCAATATTGGCAACACAATCAGTAAATGTAACTGCCACTCATGCCAACATTTACAAGCATTGTTTCCAAGTGCACACCTCTTGCATGTGCCATCATTGCCCTGGATCCCTGATGTACCAAAGCTCATTCATCAATGTTTTTTTTTGTGTAAAAGAGCCTATACTAAGTTATTAGTTAAGTTATAGGCCCGAAGCCTGAGGCTGCTGAGCTTTGGTATTCTCATAACATTCCCCTTCTGAATTTTGCCACACATATAGGGATATTGGTGAATCCAAATCACTTACATGCCAACTCACATCAACGCTATGTGTTATGTGTATATGTTTCACATTGAGGTCAATGTCTCTATAATGGACTATACTGGATAAAATTTAGAACAGAAAACAAAGTGCAACTTTAGGCTCAAAAACTCATGGCTCTGCCCAGAAATAAGATGTTAAAAAATCCCAAGCTCTATGTACACTAAAGGCTTTTTAGACATTTCTTATGGCTGCTGTCTGAAATATTATTTTTCACTTTTTTATGCCAAAAAATGTCTTAATTGTCTTGTTGTAATCTCAGGAGAGCACAGCACTTTCATACAAAATGCACGGATCTGCAGTGCGCATGCACGACTTCCCACTCCATCAGAAAGGGTGAACAGGAGCTCTGTTCTCGGGATCAGTGGGGTCCCAGAGGTCAGACCCCTACCGATCAGCTAATTATTATAATAACTTGGAACCCCTTCAAATAAATAAATTACACAAGGTATACAAATATTGTAATCTATATATCAACCTGCTCAACTCTGTTTGCTGTATAACTTTATGCCCACAGAAAGGACTCAAGTACAACGTGATGAGTTTCATGAGGAGCAACAGAATGAGGTCCATGAACTGCTTGCCGCTCCTGAGCTACACCCTGGCTGTATACAGCAAACCAATCTGTATGAACAAAATATTTTCAAAAAGCCATATATAAAAAAAACACTCCAGGTTTTTAAAAATTTTATATATATTGCTAACTCCCCACCAGTATTTTAGCAGTTCAATTTATTACACCCTAAGGGTCCTTTCACACTTGCGTTCTGAGGATCCGGCAGGCACTTCCGTCCCGCCGGATCCGTCAGAACACAAGTCGCCTGAAGCATTAAAAGACTGATCAGGATCCTGATCAGTCTTCGAAATGCTTTCAGGTTACTATGGCAGCCAGGACGCTATTAAAGTCCTGGTTGCCATAGTAGTAGTGGGGAGCGGGGGAGCGGTATACTCACTCTGGAGCGCCCCTGGAGCCGCACGAATGGTAAGTATACTGCTCCCCCACTCCCCACTACATTTTACCATGGCAACCAGGACTTTAGCGTCCGGGCTGCCATGGTAACCATTGAGAAAAAGCTAAACGTTGGATGCGGCGATGCGCCGAAACGACGTTTAGCTTAAGGCCGGATCCGGATTAATGCCTTTCAATGGGCATTAATTCCGGATCCGGCCTTGCGGCAAGTGTTCCGGATTTTTGGACGGAACAAAAAGCGCAGCATGCTGCGGTATTTGCTGCGTCCAAAAAACGTTCCGGTCCTGAACTGAAGACATCCTGATGGATCCTGAACGGATTTCTCTCCATTCAGAATGCATGGGGATGATCCTGATCAGGATTTTTCCGGCATAGAGCCCGACGCCGGAACTCTATGCCGGAAAACAAAAACGCCAGTGTGAAAGGACCCTAACTTAGTTGCATCCATACATTTGGAACCTTTTTATTATAGGAACCTGGTCATCAGCTCTAGCATGTAAACAGGAACTCCGTCTCTCCCTGTGGCTACTGGATGACATCATCACCAATCAAATCCATCCTGGCAGTTTTCAGGCCCCGCCCCTCCCTCCATTTTTTTCTGTATATCGCTGTGTTCTGTCCTATAACTGGATTCTACATTGTCCTGAAATTTGTAGGCCAAAAACCCAAGAGAGGCAAGACTGTTAGTGAGGGTCCTGTCTGTTAGAAGCCATCTTGTCATTGGTAGATAGAGCTGACATATTCTTAATTAAAATTGTGCGCAAAGAAATTCTAATTTTCACATAGTATTTATAGCAGCAATGTAACTTACAATATATCCATGTTTTCAGTGTTTGCATGTGTCTTTGTACATAAAGCAGCGTGCTGCTACTTGTAGTCCTTGTCTGTTTTTGCATTGCAGACATGGTAGCGTGCACCTAAACTCCATTTATATGTAGTTTGGAGGTGCTGGTCTAACACTCTTTTGCATTGTATTGTGTTGAAGATATAATGTCTCCCTTATCTAAAGAGCAGGAGTGCAGATATATAGTAATTAAGTGTATATAGTGATAAGCTGTACTTGTATAAACCTCCTGACTTACACTGCCTGTCTATGCCATCTGTGTTTGCTGACTCTCCAGTGTAGTTCTATGGGATGTTGCTTTACACTGGTCTAGGAAAACCTTATCTAAAGGGAAGAAGGAATCAAAATGGCAGACAGCCCATCAAAAAAATCAACGGGTATAGACAAGGCTGACACAAAAGCTTCTGTCTTACACTTTAATAAAGGCCTATTCTACACTATATAGGCAGTGATTCTTTAATGCAATTACAAATGAAAAACAATTCACTCATCAAACGTTTGATGGTAAAAATCCAACATTATTTTGTTTTTGAGTTTGTGACACAATAAAAAGTTTATACAAGTCAACCACTCAACCACCCAGCTTTAGACAAACAGAGAGAGAGAGAAACTCTTGATTTCCTGAAGCAAAATGAAATAGAATGCACAAAAATATCTTTACTGGAAGACATACAAACAACGAGGGTCATATCACAGCCTATGGCGTATACTGCTACATCAAGAAGGGTTAAAGTTTACAAAGTTAGACCTATTATTCAAGGCAGGAAATATGCCTGCAGAGGAAACACATCCATAAATTTTAGAGAAGGGATACAACCTTGGCCAGCTGCTGCAAGACTAGAAAAAACATTGTCAAACTAAAGCACAAGGAAGACATCCAAGAGGGATTTTCCTCATTCTGAGGTCCCGGGCAGGATGCACAATGGACAGTTTGAAGAAGAGTATGTTCTATCACTGAAAGAGTCACTTCTTCAAGGAATCTATTTACTGGAGCTTTATCTGCCAGTAATGGAGGGAAAAAAAACTGAACAAGAAAAAAACTGAAAAATGTGAAAAATATGAAGTTCTAAAAGAGTCCAGCCACTTTGAACAGTAATATCGTATTCTTGCAAAAAACATGTCCAGGTTTTATTTACGTGTGTTAATCCTGTGCTGATTGAAACTGCGGGTTTATCCAATAATCAGGGGGAGGGATTACCTTTAAGGAAGACTACACAGCTCAATTAGAGTGCAACTGCCCACAGTTTCAGATGTGGTAAACTGACAGATATATACCTCACGTACATTGCAAATTTGTGTGAATGTTGGCCGTATGGTTGCCCATGGCGTTCGAACATACACTTAAATAAGAAAATAGATCTGTAACAGTATCTGATGGAACATGATATCAGATACACAGGCACTGTAGTGTCTCATGTAAGTCAATGAGCACCTTACAACTTAAGAAGGTTGAACGGAACCCTGATATGACCTTGTGCATGAGACCTAAAATAATTTTTTTGATATGATACCTTTAGTTTTAGTTATTCCTTCACTCTGATTAACAATCATTTCAGAAAACAATTATTCCCAATATTAAATGTTTTTTTTTCTGTAAGAGAAATTCTAATATTAAACATTCTACTCAATGTCAACAATTTCTCACACATAGTGAATAAACTAAAGCTGAAAACATAGACAATAGATAATAGACAATGCTTCAAAACATAATTCATAAGCAACTACCGTATACGTCAAGGCTTCAGAACGGCCTTCACTGTCCTTAAATTGAATATTACTGAAAATCTGCAGGCAGTCTAAAATATGTAGTACAGACAAAACAACCAGAAGCAAGGAAAAGTGGGAAAATTTCCCAACTAAAGAATGTTTAGAACTTTTTGACAATGGGAGTTCTGTCAGAAACTGGTTATTATGGGCCAAAAAGTTGAAAAATTCCCAACTTCTCGGATAAAAAAGTCCACCTTAGGGTACTTTCACACTAGGGTTAGAAGAATCCGGCAGGCAGTTCCATTGCCGAAACTGCCTGCTGGATTCGGAAAGCCGCGTGCAAACGGATATCTTTTTTTCCGGATCCGTTAGACATTTGCATTGAAATACTGGATTCGTCTTTCCGGTATCATCCGCAATAGCGGATCCGGTATTTATTTTTTTCAAAGCTAGAAAGAACTGCACATGCACAGAAAGGAAAACTGAATCTGGCAATGCGGAAATTTCCGGAACACTTAGTACCGGATCCGGCATTAATACATTTCAATAGAAATTAATTCCGGATCCGGCAAGTGCGGTAGTGTTCCGCGATTTTGGCCGGAAAAAATACTGCGGCATATTTTGTCCGGTCAAATACCGTACAAGAGACGGAACGAAAGACATCCTGTTGCATACTGAATGGATTGCTTTCCATTCATAATGCATTGGGACAAAACAGATTTTTTCCTGTATTGAGACCCTTTACCAGATTTCCATACCAGAAAAGAATAACCCTAGTGTAAAAGTACCCTTAGGTTACTTTCACACTAGTGTTTTTTCCGGATCAGTCATGGATCTGCCAAAACGCTTCTGTTACAATAATACAACCGCATGCATTCGTCATGAACGAATCCGGTTGTATTATGTCTTCTATAGCCATGACGGATCCATCTTGAACACCATTGAAAGTCAATGCAGGACGGATCCGTTTTCTATTATGCCAGATTGTGTCAGAGAAAACAGTCCCCATTGGCTTATACTGTGTGCCAGGACGGATCCGTTTTCTATTGTGCCCGATTGTGTTAGAGAAAACAGTCACCATTGACTTACATTGTGTGCCAAGATTGTGTTCGAGAAGGTTAGACCCGTATGGCACACTCAATAGTGCTGTGTGGAGTCGGGATCCCACCCCGTCGTCATATATTGAAAAAACTCCAACAAAATATCGTTGATTTTTGCATTTATTGTGATGCGGCAAACAGACACTTTTTGTGTGACGTTTCGGCTAAAGAGCCTTTTTCAAACCTCGGCCGCTGTAGATGTCTGTAATAGTGTTGCTGCGCTGTGGTGAGTAATGGTGGGTATATATAGGCCCTCCATTACCTTGCGGGTATATACCCGCCATTACTCACCACAGCGCAGCAACACTGTTACAGACATCTACAGCGGCCGAGGTTTGAAAAAGGCTCTTTAGCCGAAACGTCACACAAAAAGTGTCTGTTTGCCGCATCACAATAAATGCAAAAATCAACACTATTTTGTTGAAGATTGTGTTAGAGAAAACAGTCCCCATTGACTTACACTGTGTGCCAGGACAGAAACGTTTTCTATTGTGCCCGATTGTGTCAGAGAAAACGTTTGGCTACGCTTCGTCAGGCGGACAGCCAAATGCTGCAGGTGGAAAGCTTCCGGAGCGGAATGGTGACTGAATGGAGGCAAACTGATGCATTCTGAGCGGATCCTTATCCATTCAGAATGCATTAAGGGCAAAACTGACCCATTTTGGACCGCTTGTGAAAGCCCTGAACGGATCTCACAAACAGAAATCCAAAACGCGAGTGTGAAAGTAGCCTTAGGTGTGCACAATCTGCAGACTGTGGTGTCTTGTGTGTCATCGGTGGGATGTGGCTGTCTTTTGACAGAGATGTCTTTCTGAACTAAAAGTGAAGTGCAGACATTAGATAGCAGCTCAGTTCTTTCTTCCCTGGAGGACCACAGATTTTAGTGCAGGACCTGGAAGATATTCATGAGTGCCTTCTAGTGACTGTATCTTTCAAGTTAGATAAAAGTGGAGTGGTGAGGTGAGGAGAGAAACCCCATGCTGGGGCAGGGACAGCTCAGTACTAAGGCTGTGCTGTGGTGCTGAGACTGTTATGGGGGGCAATGAGTGGCATACACTGTTATGGGGAAAACTGATGGGCTACACAAGTTTTTCTTTGAGCATGGAGCAATTCAGGCAAAACTGTCAATGTGCCAAGTGGAGACAATACTGGTATTCTTTTGGTGCTCTCTGAATCCTTGTATTATTCACTGCTCACTTAAAGGGGTTATTATTATTTGGCCTTAGGTAACCGATATTAAATTGCCAATCAGCTGTTTTAAAGGGCCACAGTCCTTGGGTAAGAATACAGTGAATTGAGCAGATCTGCAATACCCTACACAGCCACTACCAACAGTATGGCACTGTGCAGTTCAAACAGTTTCCTAACTAGTGTACATAATGTTGTGGCTGCACCACTCATACAAGCGTTGTGACCCATTTGAGGAGCCAATCATCAGGATTGCCAATGGACAGCCCCCACCATTCTAATATTCATTGGCTATCCTAAGGATAAGATGTATAACCATTTTAAGCCCTGCACTAAGCATAAGACTGTTAATTCGTTTTACCCAGATTGCTTCTAGGGGTACTCCTATTTGAGACATTTATGACATATCGACAGGACATACCATAAATAGGGTTGAGCGAACTTGTGTTTTAAGTTCTGCGTCCAACGTTCGGTTGTCAAAGAATCCCATTATGGATTCCAAATTCCGTTATGGTCCGTGGTAGCGGAATCCATAACAGGATTCTTCGATAACCCAAACCCGAACTTTGGATGCAGAACTTAAAACACAAGTTCGCTCAACACTAACTATAAATGTTTGGTCTTTTCCATACTCTAGAGAAGAAGAGATGAGGTGGAGAGGTGGCTGAGATTCCATAATTTACAATGAAGCTTGTAACGTGCACGTGCAGCTGCCTCATCTACTCTTCTCTAAAGGAGTCCCGGAAGTGGAAGTCCCAGCATTTAACATTCATGACAAACTGTTGATACGCCACAAATACCCCTTCACGTTTTATTGTGGCTCTTGGCAGTGGTAAATCTGACAATATGGCCGTTGTACAGATCCACTGAAAGAGTTATCAAATTTACTTTTGGTGAAAGCAATTTTTTTTCCAAATATCTAATTATATGATAAGAGCAGGAAGAATTTTCAGTTGGAAACAGAAGAAGGAACTTAATCCAGCAATAATCCTAGGACAAACTGCAAAAAGCCCACGGGAGCCCTCACTTCTGAAATGATAGCAGTTTTCAGGAATTATAGATCAAGGCCTGACTTGTCAGCCGTGAAGCTAGGAAAAGAGGAGCCAAATTGCAGCAGTCTGAGCAATACATATTTCTATCCTCGTGTACGCCTCCCTTTATTTCATATTTTGACAACCGAGAGACAAGACAACACTTGTAAACTGACATCCAAGCTCACAATGACACTAAGCCCTGTTATTTGTAGAAGTGAGGCACAGAATAATCTGAACAAAAATGTTTTAGTGGATTTTAGTAAGGGGTTAAATCCCACAGCAAAACCCTATAACATTCACATTGATGGTTTTATTTATGGCCGCACCTCAGGACATTTATCGTCTACATAAATCTCCAGGCTGTAAGGCGGTAGATGTTCCCATGGTCTAGAGCCATATCTGCAAAAAATCTTTATCTACAAAAAAGCCTTAAGACAAAATCCTTCACAGGGGAAATTCATGGTACACTTTCAAAGTAAAGTACTAAAGTATTGAACACCCCTGCCCACAGGTGAAAGGTTGGCAAGGTGGAACAAGAAGAACGAGAAAATAACGAGTCATACAAAAGGGAGAACAATAGAAATATTTGTTAACAGAAGAGCCACGGCTCTCGATGGCATATTTTTTATCTATTGTAAGAGTCAAATTGATGCTTCAAGGCTTGCAACCTATATGTGGGAAAAATCAACCATCCATGATACCATCCATGAAACCAGTGCTAGATGAACCCGGACTGCAGTGCCTATTCAAGTAAGCACCAGCCTTTTATTCAACTCATTTAATGAATCTGTCACCTCCGGCAAACCCTAATACAAAAAAAGTACAATAAATTCATGTTTAGAACACCTGTGCTGGCTCCAGATGAGTACTGGTGATATCCCTATTATCCTATAATGTGGGAGAGGTCCTCCCCAGGAGTGCATAGAGAGGATCTCCCCAGGAGTCCTCTCCCTTATGTGAGCACACACAGGAGTCCTCTCAGCGCACTCCACGGCTGGTATGTGGGCGCACAGCACGGCAGGGGAATGGGGTTGAGTATCGACATTCAAATGACTGATTCCCTTTAACTCAATAATAATACAGTATACTACAGAGCTATAGAGTCGGAGCTAGTGTTGGTAGGAATGTACTAACTCGAAATCCGACTTAAAAATAAAGATATTAATCTAATTATTAAATGTATAGCTTGCTGCATACGTACTTTCTTAGGAATTTAGGAACATTAGTCATCGTAATCATATAAATATATGTTGTACACATACACGTGTGTATGGGGGTTGAACTACAGCTATTTGATGTGTATGGCTAGCTTTACCGTCACGTTTCTGCGGCTTATTGATGGAGATATTATCAAAGCTTGCTGCACCATTCAATCCCAAAAAACCAAGTCACTGAGGAACAAAGATCAAAATGGACATCTCAAACAGGTTGCAATACACCTGTTATATCCATTATGGATCCTGTAAAAATGACAACAGTGTGAATACATTCTAAACACTGGGTGCACTTTGATTAATTGCCTTTCAATGTAAACTATGCCATAAATCAATCTATGGGGTTATGCCATGGTTGATGTAAAAAATGAAGATCAGCCATCACAGTACATGGCCATCTCTTTCTAACAAAGCTAGAACCAGCCCTATAACTCACATGGATCCAGAGATCTCAACTGTTCTGTTACATTTGCGAACTTCTCAGTGTGGTGGACAGAGAAATAAAGAAAAGAACAGCAGGTGGCGCTATACAGATACATTTTATGGAATTACTCAGTGGCTATGCTACATTTTTAATTACATGAAATTACGAAAGTATTCAGATCCAGGTGCTGGTTTGAAAATGTAGAATATTTGTCGTGACACAAGCCTCTTAAATGTTTTGTGAGTAAATTAGCAACTGCTCAAATACGTCCCACAGATGTATTCCCTAATGCTGTACGAGTATTCGTATTTATTAAGATATTATTAAATATTAGGTGCAGGGCAGCTGGTGTAGATTACCTGTAAAATCTATGCCAGTTCTTGGTGTAGTTTATAATAAATGTGCCCCCCCCCCCGTACCGTCCACTTTTTCAAAAAGTGGTGAGCAGGACTCTAAACCCCCAAAAAGTGGCAACATTTTAAGTGAACATGAAGTGCACCAAACTCCGGTTTCCTGGAGGTAATAAATGTCTCCCAGTGCATTCGGTTACAACTATTTTGCTTTATGAATACATTTTCTACAATTGATACATTGGTTTTCTGAAATATGAAGTAAACAGATAATAACTCAGGAGGAGGAAATATGTGAGCAGGGTTATGGAGTATTGAAGGGGTTGTCTGGGTTCAGAGCTGAACCCGGACACATCCCCATTTTCGTCCCCCTGACAGGAGTATCGGAGCAGTTCATGCTCCGATGCTCTCCTTTGCCCTGCACTGAATCGCGCAGGGCAAAGGCATTTTCTGGAGTTCTGGTGACAAACCAGGCTCTCCTTAGGGCTGCCAGGCGGAGACTTCCACCCAGCAGTGAGACTGGTGACATCAACAGCACTGATGGGCGGACTTTAGCGCTGCCCTAGCCTGTAAAACGGCTGGGGCAGCGCTAAAGCCCACCCAGCAACAGGTCCGGGTCAGAGAATTTCGGGCCCATCTACCAGTGACAAGGTGGCTTCTAACAGACAGAACCTATTCTAACAGTCTAGCCTCTCCTGGGCTTTTGGCCTACAAATTTTAGGGCCATGAAGAATCCAGCTATGGGATAATCTGACTAAAAGCACCAGGAAGATGGGTGGGAGTGCAAGGTTCACAGGGGATGCCATTTCCCCACATATACAACATGAAAAAGAATAAACCAGCACCTCCAAAATATATATAAAAAAGGGGCACAGGTGCATGCTACCTTGGCTGCAACACAATGCGTAGAACTACAAGTAGCAGCACACAGCTTAAAGAAGTTGTTCGGACATATGCTCCGATGCTTTCCTTTGCCCTCAATAGATCTGGTGACGTACTGGGTCTCTGCTCTGTAAAATGGCTAGGGCAGCGCTAAAGTCCACTCATTAGTGCCAGTGACGTCACTGGGAACACTGCTAGGTGGAAGCCTTCATCCAGTAGTGTCAGTAAACAAGAAAGCCCTGTCCTGCGCTATACAGTGAAGGGCATGGGAAGGCATTGGAACATGAAATGCTCTGATGCTCACCTCAGAGGGGCTGAAGACTGAAGAAGGGGATATGTCTGGGTTCAGCTCTGAACCTGGACAAACCCTTTAAAACACAAAGACACAGGTGAATCATGAATACATGAAAGCTGCACCTTCCCCTGGGAACGTTGCACTCCCAACCATCTACCGGGTGCTTTTAATCAGAGTATCCTATAGCTAGATCCTACTTTGGCCTGAAATGTGTAGGTCAAAAGCCCAGGAGAGGTAAGACTGTTAGTATAGGTCCTGTTTGTTAGAAGCCATCTTGTCACTGGTAGACAGGCCCAACATATTCTTGATCAAAAATAGGCTCACAGAGTTTCCACTTTCATATAGTAAGTATAGCAGTAAAGGACGGATGCTGTACATAACTGATACCTAACTGACACCAACGGAGCCTAAAGACCCCATAGACTTTAATGGGGTCCGTTTGGTGTCCGCTCAGAACATGATTTTTGAGCGGACACGAAAGTCAGCCACCATTCACGATATGTGACATTACAGTTTATATTCTTATTCCTGAATTCTACACAGGGCACAGAGCATGCCTACAAAACTCTGATAGAAGTCACAATCATGTTCTGGAAACCGAATTTAAAAAATCTTCAATCAGAAAATAAAAACAGATTAGAAAAAATAGATATGTTTCATTATTTGGTTTTATTTGGCAGGAAAAAATAAATGAATAGGTGACACATTCTCTTCAAAAAATGGACTTTTCCCCATTAGAACTGCTGAGCTCTGCTTCCAGGATTGTGGCCTTTTAATTCTGATTTTGCTTTTCATTTGAATGTAAATTTGTGGAAGTAATGAGGAAGCATTGTGGAAATAATAGGGGAGAATTAAGGTTTAAGGGAACACTGGGAAAGCGGCAGCTTTTCTAAATGCACAGAAGAGATTTTCATGCTCGGCTAGGTTTATTTGAATATTGTACAGATAGGAGGGAAAATGGTTGTTTTCTTTCCTAGGGAAATGGAAAACTGCAATATTTTATAGCCGGGCAGAAAGTACATCTCCTAATCCTAAGAACTCATAAATTGGAAATGAAATGAGGATGATAAGCAGACAGATCAATTCTGTGTCCGCTCGCTTTCTTTTAATATAGAAAACGTATCCATCCATTCACAGTTCAATAAAATGACTGCGGGGTTCTGGGACAAAAAATGAAAAGACGTTACTTATGCAACAAGCGTTTATCCATTTATTTCTCCATCACATTTTATTCCTATCAAATCAGCTGCATGCAGTGGGGGCTCACAGGACAAAGAGAAGCGGGTGACTGCAATATTAACAGCTCTCCAGTTTCACAACATTTTAGGGGGTGTGAAGGGAACCTCAAAACGCACCAGGTATAGTGGTTCGGAGATGATAAGGTGCTCATCATTCATGGCATTGTGTTCAATTTCTTCTCCCAGTTACTGTAGAGCAGGAAAATCTTGAATATGGATGCCTAGAAGGCTGAGGCATGCTAAACACTAGATAGTGCACAGTACAAACATAGCTTTTGTGGAGCTGTTATTATGAGGAGTAGTGTGAATATGAAGTTCTATTCTGCCAGACTCTGCTCCTGCAAGTACAGTGGAGGCGGTGCTTCAGTCTGAACTGTGCTATGCACTGAGCTACTTCTCAGCCCCTCCCTATAGTATCCAAACAGAAGACCACTACAGCTGTTACTCAGAACAGTGGGGAGGAGCAGCTCAATACAGAGAGCTCTACCTGCAGTGCACTTAAATAGCAAAATCTGGCAGAATAAAACATTTTAGTCACACTACTCCTGATGAGAAAAGCTTTACAACTGTATGTTTGTACTGCTCAGTCCAGGCATTACCTAGTGCTGTCAACAGTTTAGCATTGTCAAAACCGCTGACAGACTCCCTTTAACTACCCTAGAAATATAGCAACAGCCTACATTCCCCAATAATAAAGGCACATTATGTGAACCTGTAGACAGGTGTGATGCTGTTTTTGGAAGAAATCCGCCATGTTTTTCTAATGCTAGACAAACTATTTGAAGGGGTCGTCCCATGTCCATATTTTTCAAACCAGCAATAGATCTGAATACTTTTGCAATTGCATGTAAATAAAAAAAATGTAATATAGCCACTTAGCTATTCAATAAAATGCTTCTGTATAACGCCACCTGCTGTTTGTTTTTTTCCTTATTTCTCCATCCACCCTACTGAGGAGGTCACACACACTTTAACTGCCACTAGCCATACGTTTTGTTAGAAGCTGAGGCGGCTGCAGGGGAAGAGATGCAGCAGAAAGGACGTGTCCCCTGATAAAGGACACACCTCCTGAACTACCAGACTAAAATTAATCTAGCAAAGAAATTAGAGCAATGAATGGGGAGATCTCTGGGTCCATGTGAGGTACAGGGCTGGTTCTAGCTTTCTTAGAAAGAGATTGTCATGTACAGTATGATGTCTGATTTTCATCAGAATTTCAATATACAAAAAACGCTATTTAGTCAAAAATCAGTGAGAGACACAAATGTTTGTAGCAATGTCATTTACATGTGTGGCAGATCACCCTGTTAGATCAGAAAAATCAAATTGGCTAATCTGTTGTGGTGACCAAAATTTAAATCAGTTTAGGGATTTTTTTTTTTTAATACAGCTCATCTGCTGATAATAGCAATATCAAAGGGAACCGAAAATGTAACAATCCGTTCCGAGCTTTCAAGGAGAGACAGGCCCATGTAATGAATTTTAATGCATGAAGGAAATGCAATCATCTTCTGAAGCTTCATTGCATATATCAATTTTGAACAGAGAACAAAAGGACAAGAGTGCGTCTATTGGATCTGGAGTCTAGGAAAAATTCTATACTTATGTTTCTGCATTGGGCAGATTTTTTCATCACTACTGTCTCACATACTACAACGTTTAATCTTCTCAGCGGTCAGAAAGCAAGGATTTAATCCTCATCATCCATACTCAAGCATCAAGGGAGAAAAGGCCATGATCCATAACCAATGACTGTGTACCTACATACCCATGTGGCAGTGCTCTTGGGGCACGTGAAGTAAAAAGATGTCCCACAACCATAAAGTTAATAAACTGCATAATATCTATATATCTCATCTATCACCTATCCACCGTATGTAATATAATGAAAAAGCTACAGCGATCATTTGATCATGACAACGTGCACTGCCACCCTTAGACATTAGTTTCTTATTGAGATAGCACCTCCTCCTGCGTCCAGGACCCTCGTGTCAATCGTACGCCCAACAGATTACCCACTTACAGTACAAAAGGTATGGCCTAATAGCAGGGAACAGCTCTGGTAAAATGGCATGACATCAATGGGCTGTGACTATATGACATGAATCAGTAGTAAAAGATGCAGCGGAAGGAAAGGACACAATCTACTAAGCAGCATTCCAGAGAATTAGGTAAAATCCATGAATCTCCTATAACTAAATCCAGTTTCCTATTGTGTTATCTTGTGAACTGCAGTTTTCCTGGGAGTACATGTGAATACAATGCTACCTGACACATCAGTATGGTCTTCAGCGCCCACATTCATATTGGGCTCATTCATCACCAGGCAAGACATTAGGCACCCATGATCCACACTGAACAGGAGGTGCCCAAGGTACTGTACAAGGTATGTGAACTATGGCACCGAATATACCGGCTGCAGGTATCTCATTATAATCACTATGTGACACGTCTGATTCATCTCATGGTGTAAATTCTATAACGTACCCCAAATACTAACTGGGCCAATGGCTATATACATTGTGCAGGATAATCTTAAGAACGTGCTGTACGCCTTCATCTGGGATCGCTCTGGACAGATCTGGTGAATCACAAGAAGACAGCATGACTCCTTTACATGGCGGTTTATAGCACTTACTTATTCCGCAGATATTTCCTTCCTGTTCACCGGATCAAATCTGCTTACATTTCAGTCAATATAAAAGGTACACTTCATGATAGATTACATTACGCCTCTCTATAAGACAGGTTATATATGCACAGAACAGCTTAACAATTTTTTTTACCTGTATTAACAAAGACTTTTATATTTAGTGAGCGACTGAAAGATACACCCATCTTAAAATGCTGCCTGCAGATGATAAAAAAACACACAAAAAACAAGAACTATGATTAACTAGCTTGCAGAGGCGAACACAGACTACAGATACTATATACTATAGTTAGACCTCATTCACACCGATAGGCCTTCTACTTAAAGGGGTTCTCTGGAAATTAAGAAATTAAAAATACTTAAATATTACTTTATTATAAATATATTTCCAAATACCTTTCATTAGTCATATTGGCTTGTTTTGTCTAGGGAGCAATCATTAGGAGAAGTAAAATGGCACAAAAAACCTGTCCTAATCACACAGCAGGACAGGTTACTTCACAACACTGAGGTAAACAGCTGCCTCATCATCCTTACTTACTTGTCAGGGATTATGATTCTAATTACAGTTTAATATGATCTTCAGCTGAATCTCTGTAGGAATGGAGTTCATGAGGAGACATGAAGTACAGAGAGGAGGTGGGGATGTGGCTAATGAGCAGCAGCAGTTGTATGCAGTCTCCATTAACACAGCCCCACATTACCACAGTCTGTCCTGTCCGTCCTCCATGGCTCCTCATCAACTCCATTCCCAGAGATTCAGCTAAAGATCTTATCATCTGTATTCAGGATGATAATTCCTGACAAGTAGAGCAGAGAGCAGGATGAGGCAGCTCTTTAGCTCAGTGTTGTGAAGTAAATTATTTTCCTGTGTGATTGGGACAGGTTTTGTGTGTACTAATAGGATGGCGGCCATTTTATTTCCCCTGATCATTGCTCCCTAGAAAAAAAAAAACTTATAACTAATGAAAGGTATTTGGGACTATATTTATAATAAAGTAATATTTAAGCATTTAAATTTTCTTAATTCCGGGAGAACCCCTTTAAGTGAATAGGCGATTGTCAGAAAGGAAGCGTTCTTCCCGAGTAATGCCTGCTTGTTTGTGACGTGAAGAGCGGCATGTACATGCAGCAATCACCTCTATGGTATGGAGAAGAGAGATTACTACAGCTCCTCTTATACAGCTGCATCGTTTCTCCTGTTGTCTAAGGGTCATTTTACACTGTCTGCGGATTGGGCAGATTATAGGGAACTAACATTCTTTCAAATGCTCGTTCCTGTTACTTAGCCCGTGTAAAGGTCCTGCCATTCACTCAACAATCAAGCAAAATGGTAGTTTGTTGGGTAATCGCATTGTTCATGTGACAGGCGCAGCACAATGAAGTGCCTAATGCGCTGTGGCATTAGAAGAATTTTGGTATCTCTGACTTTTCTCGTCTAACCAGACTGTCTATTACTCTGTGATTCCTTTAGCGCCATTCTATGAAAGCAGTAGGTTTAAAGAGCACACCAAATGCTTAAGATAACTTCTTTATTAACTTCAACTTTTCTTCCTATATAATGCTGCTGCCTCCATGTGTCACAAAATGGAGGTTCAAATGTTCAATCTTGTCATTCAACATAAAATGGTGGATATATTTCTCTCTTCATTATCTGTCCTCTCACTTTAAGTTAGTAAAGCACTTTATGATCTCTCTGAGAGGTATATCTGAGGCTTAACAACTGAAAAAATGGCATGGTGTTAAACAGGCAGGAAATGCTGAAACCCAAAGCAGTTGTGCATATATATACAGGGGAGCAGATCCTGCACTTGTGGCCCGTTGCTAATGGCGATTCCCAGCAAAAATGCATACAATGGAGGATGCCCGCAGTGGACCACAAGTAACACAATAGATATCCTACACAAGATGGCAGTTGTGTGGATGTGATAAACAATATAACAATAACTATAGAAAAGACAGGTGCATTCTGTGGTCTTACTAAACCCTCATTCTGATGTTAAAATTGAGAATTAGCCAACATATCCTACTGTGGAGGACATGTCTGAGCCCGAGCACCGCGCCAAGGTTTCTCAAGTAGTTTTTGACCTAACACTCACCTACCTGTGCCGTATGGGCAATACCAGGGCCAGGGGGCGCATTACAGGAGTGTAAAGGCCAACTCGCAGCATACTCCCAAGTTACCTCCAGCATTCTGTTAATAACTGAGCTTACCTTACAGTCATATAATACATTTTAAAGGCATATTATCTTTTCTGCTTCTGTGATCACAATATATAACTGTTACATGACATCCAAACACATGAAGTCACAGTAAATAACTCTGCTTTTGTCTTTAACATGTAAACATAAGAACTGTATTAAGATTATTAGCAGGTCTAGCTGTATAAACATATATAAGCCATATTAGCAACCTAGGACAGGTCTTAGCAGGCCAGCTACAGTTCATACTTCACCTAAAATCAGTTTGCCAGTAGTGCATCTCCCTGTGGAAACAAGGGACGTGCTGCTGACAATATGCAAAGTGAATCTGTATCCTGAACCAGGTACAGATTTGTACACCACTCCTGTGCTGCATGCTGCACTTTTCTGTCCAGCGCAGGGAGACCCTGCTTGATGGATGCCAGGACCATTCCACAGAAGCCTATCATCCTGGCATCATTTTTTATACTGTCATGATGACATTACGAATTCATTTTAACTTACTCAACCCAAAAATATTACAATAAAGGAGGCACAACCTGTACCGACATCTTAGCCTCGCCACTCCTAGAAAAGAGTTCTTAATGACCCTTCCTTAAAAACACAATAAATTGCATTAGTCAGTGTCTACTGTATGAGAAAACTGGTTCCTCCTCGGAACCCCATAATTTAGCTTCTCTTGTCTAGCTTCTGAGTCTGTCTGTGAAAAAAAAAAATCACAAAGCAGAAGGGAGAATACAGAAGAGACAGTCAGCTCAGATGCTATGTACACGAAAAAGTGAACAAGTTTAGTGGTTTGGTTGTATTCACTTCTTTAAAGTATGTCATATAAGGAAAGTTCTTGGAAGAAGACTGAAATTTCTCTGAAAACATAATTACCGCAGCTGCATGGATGGGTTATCTACACTTTTTGTGGCCCCATAAATGAATGGCTCCATGCGTGATCCTCAAAAAATGCAGATTGGATGTGGACCAAAAATACGGTCATGTGAATGTAGCCTAACGCTGGGCAAAATTCAACATAGGGGGTTACTTTCCTCCAAGGGGACAGAAGCCGCAGGGGTCCAACAACCCATCAGATCATTGGAGGAAAAAGAAAAAATCATAGAGATCATGAGATTCCTAATTTTATGTAAAAGCTTACTAATTGTACAAAGAAGTTCAATTAAATCTATGTCTACTACTAATGTCATTGTAAAAGGCTGGCTAAAAGAGACAGCTCTGATATACTTAACGAGCCCCAGACCTTTCAGTCAGATGCGATCAGGACTGGTTTCCAGCCTCTGGATGTAACCAATAGTGTTTATATTCCCTGACAGCAAGCATTCCTAGCAGAAGCTTTGATGGATCAGACATTCACATGGTGAGAATTGTGATGGATGGACCCTTGTTGTGAGCCCTGCACATGGAATACTTTTCCAGCCAGTAAACAGCAAATGGTATGAAGCTCTTCCTCGGACCAGGCACAAGGAAGCAAACGTCTTCAAGATCACAATCTGCGATGAGTCCTCTGCGGCAAGTGTTACCTATGCATCACAGATAGCACATTAAAATTCATGTTAAATGCGGGGTTGCTGAAGAGCTGGCAGAAATGTACGACTAGCGCTGATTGCTGTAAATTGGAGGAGCTCATGCAGTGTAGAACCGCTTGATCTGTAGCTGAAGGCCCCCTGATGTGTAAGTGCGCATTCAGACCATGTTCTCATCACATACTGATAGAATAACAGCATCTATACGCTGACGAGAGCTCGCCATGCTGCCCAGCCTAACAATCCTGTATTGTCTCAAGGGGCGATCACTAGGATTAGGGTCCTGTGTACACCGCTGTACAAACTAGAAAGGAGGTGGGATTGGACATGCATGACTACTCTCTAACGACTAAAAAAGTTTCGATACCCAATCGACACTTTTCTCTGGTATCGAGCTCGATACCAGGATTAGTATTTTATCGATACTGGGCTGTGCAGTAGCAGAGAACGTGGCTGCGCCGCCCTCAGCGCGGCCATGTTCTCCTCGGCAGCACGGGGAGAAGGAGGCAGTCTCTCCCTCCCACTGTGCTGCCGCTGCAACCAATAGAGGGAGAGGGGGGGGCGGGAGGAGGGGCAGGAGCACTGGCCACCAATGCCTAGTAACGTTTCATATATAAATGCAGGCAGAAGACACATGCTGCCGGCACCTGCCTGTGACAGAGCGCTGCGATCAGAGGCAATTAACCCCTCAGGTGCTGCATAGGTTCCCAGAATTCCAGAGGACCATGTATGGCCTATAAGTCTCCTCACGCCGATTAAGGTGCTCTCACCAAGGAGAGATAGTGCCCCCTAAAAACAATGGAAACATACAAATGGCATCCGCTGATTTTGCTAGGACCGGCCAACCATCTAATCTGTATGGGGACCTCCCAGTCATCCCAAGACTGCAGATGGGGGAGATACAGATTGGGCTGTTGGATTTCAAAGTGGCCATCTATTTTGTTCTAGGGGAGATAAGCAGCCGCCAGAGCTGTCTGATGGCAGCTTACTTCCTTCTCATTCACATTCAGAACACATGTAAGCTCAGTATACATGTTTATGAGGGGGGACTAACAGGTATCTAATATGTGTATGGGGACATGCATGGCAAAGCCTGGGTGTGCTTGTGTACAGGGGTCAGAAAAGATAGCTGTCAACGAGCTTTGGGCTGACAGCTACCTGAAGTATATGGACAGCCCTGGCCTACATGATGTCAAGGATGTGCCCGTCATCTAATGAATATGGGGGCTGACAGGTCTCATCCTACAGCACGAGATGCCCAGCAGGAGCCCCTCATTATCTTGTGCTCTACTGAATTTTCATATATGTTTGACGGGACTGACCGTGGAGTCAGGGTAAATAGTTGTCAGGTGCATTATCATTTACCCAACAACTATCTAACATCTATAAATTTAGAACAGAGGGGCACTCGTCACCTGGGAGTATATTTGGAAGTATATTTGGAAATGAATCACATCACAATATTCGTATTTACTGTATATCATGCATCACCCTGAATATAAAAACAATGCCAATCCAAACTCTATCTAAAGTGCATATAGTGTAACTCTTACTAGCTTGTGCAAATACCGCAAAAAAACAATAAAGTGCTCGTGCTTCAGAAATTATTAGCTACAAATATATCCAAAAAGTCCCAAATCTCCAGCTTGTGCAAATGTCCAATTAGTGTCCACTTGTGCAAAACCGTTATTAGCAGCAATCAACACCGTGTGGGAATAGGAATATTAGCAGCAATAGTCACAATATAGGAAATGGCGATATGAGCCGTATTGAGCAGTACTTCAACGTGTAGTGGCACTCCGGTCACTTTGCCTTAGTCACCAATCGCGCGTATATAATGCTGGTAACTCAATTATGCGGCCACAAAAGATGCGAGCGGTACGGTCTTACCATTTCAGCCGATACGTTCGCTCTGATTCAAGTAGGGCACACCGCTGCGGCTCGCGTGTTGCCTTCTCCACTCGCGCGGCGTCCCGCGCTCTTCTGGGGTACACGTAGCGTCCCACGTGACCCAATTTCGTTCCGGTGGCTTGCCGTCCTGTGAAGCTTTATATCTTTGGCTGGATTATAACCCCAGAAATACAGGTTGGTATATTCCTCCAGTTACCGCTCTAAAAGATCCTCACTGCACAATGGTCACCAGACGCGTTTCGGGGTCAATGCCCCTTCTTCAGTGGTTCCACGCTGTTTACATATATCTAACGTCTATGGCGTTATGGCGTTAAGCCCTTTACAAGCAATGGCCTATATCCAGGATAGGCCATTACCATCTGATCTTCGGAGGTCTGACCTTCCACGCCCTCTCCGTTAATCTGGTGCATGCAGAACTACACAGCTCCATCTGTTGTCCTGTAACAAGGTTCATCCACTGCACAACAGATGGTGCTCTGTAGTTCCGGCACCGGACCTACTGTAGGACAGCTCTGCCGATCAGGGGATAGGCAATCACTTGTAAAGGGTTGGACAACCTCTTTAAAAGCTTTTATCTGCTCTCATATAAAAATGGTAATTTAGCCGTTTCTTCCATCCGCACCCGTGCGATGTTGAGAACCACAACTAGTATATAACTTTACAATTGCTAGGAAAGAAAATACAGCACAATTACATTAATGGAATTCGTGCCTTGCAAAGCTAACAAAAGCATCGGTAGGCAAAAACCAGCAGAGCAATTCTAGTTGGTGCTGATGTACTAAAGTGAACAGTAATAGCTTCCAATAAATATGGAAGTGTAAATAAAAATGTAACTCCCGCTGAGCAAATTACATTACAGCATAACAAGCAGCATTTGGCACTGAGCGTATTAGCAATCAACTGGCAGGAAGAAATCCTCCTCACTGACAGAAGACACTAATTATTCCAGGGTTACGTAGAAGAAGAAAACTACAATGAGGTATGTGCTAAACAAATATTCCATTTACTGCCACATGTCCTCCATCAGCCACTGCCTTCTATCAGTCTAAGTTACTAACATTGACAGTGGTCAACCAGCTATCCCTCCCAACACTCCACATACATGCATGCTCGACCTGACTAAGTGAGGAGAGGGGCAAAATTAACATATCTACCTGAGAACAAAGGCATCAGGCATATTGAATGGGAGAAAGTTAGGACACATTAGATGGTTGGCCAGTCCTGCCAAACTCAGCCGATCAACATTTCAGGGGCTCTCCAGTACCATGATGCCTTTTTTATCAGCTCACCTTGTCACTAATGTTGCATATTTATCCCCCTTTTTCAGGTGATGAGGGGGGCCTCTGTCAGTTTCAGAGGTTTCCAGGTGGGTTTGAAAACCTGGTATGCCTAGCTCTGCCATCTGTCCCAGCGTTGGCTACGCCTGGCCCGCAAGTTTCGTACCATGAAGACAGCATGACATCCATGATGATGCCTACACATTGCATGGACAGCATCTAGAAAAGTATGTCACGGGAAGTGCCAAAATCATCACTGGAGACATACCGTGACTGGGGGTAGAAGAAACGGTGAAGGGGTAAGGTAATAGCAAAGCATCTTCTTTCCATGGGTTGAATTAGATATTATTAGATAACATTGTGCTGGAAATCCCTTTATTCTAATGGGTATGGCCATTTGGTTATAACTAGGGCTGCACAATATATCGCGAAAGCAATCGTTATCGCAATTAATCGCCATATCGCAATCGCAATTTGCTGACCCAAAAATGCTGCAATTATATTACCGTATTTTTCGCTTTATAAGACACACTTTCCCCCCCCCCCCAAACGTGGGGGGGGGGGAATGGTAGTGCGTCTTATAAAGCGATGGTTGACTTTCTACGTGACACTGACACTGTATCTCTGGCCGCTATGCTGCACAGCGCGGCCAGCGATACATCAGTTAGGGCTCTTTCACACTTCCGTTGTTTCTTTCCGTCCTAGAGTTCCGTCCTTGGGGCTCTAGGACGGAAAGAAACTGATCAGGATTATCCCAATGCATTCTAAATGGAGAGAAATCCGTTCAGGATGCATCAGGATGTCTTCCGTTCAGTATGTCAACGTTTTTGGACGTTGACAAAACAGTAGCATGCTGCGGATTTGTCTCCGTCCAAAAGCCGGAAGACATGCTGTAACGCCGATCCGGAATAAATGCCCATTGAAGAGCATTATTCGGATCCGGCATTAAGCTAAACGTCGATTCAGCGCATCGCCGGATCCGACGCTTAGCGCTGCGCATGTGCAGCAGCTGTTCCGATCGGGGCCCCAGTGTAAGCTGGTGCTCCGATCAGTTACCATGGCAGCAAGGACGCTACTGGAGTCCTGGCTGCCATGGTAAGTACAACCCAGCAGTGTACTTACCTGCGCTGCGGCCGTCAGGCGCTCCATTATGACATCACAGGTCCGGGCGGCGCATTGATCTATGCGCCGCCCGGACCTGTGACGCCATTAACGAGCGCCCGGCCGCCGCAGCGCAGGTGAGTACACCACTGCTGAGTACCATGGCAGCCAGGACTCCAGTAGCGTCCTGGCTGCCATGGTAACAGTAAAAGCATATTGAAGACTGATCAGGATACTGATCAGTCTTCAAATGCTGTCAGTCCACTTGCGTTCTGACGGATCCGGCGGGACGGAAGTGCCCGCCGGATCCTCAGAACGCAAGTGTGAAAGAGGCCTTACAGTGCGGGGAGGGAGGAGGGGCCGGTGGAAAGTCGTTATTTTAATGAACACATGTTCTTATATCTATTTTTTTTTATCTGTCCTGTGCAGTGCTATTAAGAAAATGGCAAGTTTTGTATCTTGTACTTTTGCAGTAATGCAAATATGTATTTTATTTTTGAAAAACACTGCGCATTTCAGTTCTTAAGTTCAGCATAACTACATTTCACATTATCAGTCATCTGTGTGCGCTTTTACCATGAAAATCCAAACAGATAGATCTCTAGCACAATTCCCTTAAAATATCGCATCGCATATCGTTATCGCAATTTTTAGGGCCCTAATCGCAATCGCACAAAATTCCCATATCGTGCAGCCCTAGTTATAACACAAATACACACACAGTGGGCTACAACAATACATACGTCCGTCAAGTTCCACCTGTTATTCAGTTTACTCTAAGCAATCTAAAACAATATAGAAAGGAAAGATCCCCAACTGGTGTATGGGCAGATCAACAGATCAACACTGCACACTGTCAATAGCGGTAATCCTGTGTCCTTACATGGTGACTGGTTAGTTGTCTACACCATCTGGATGGAGCTAAATACATATATCCATAGCCTCAAGAGCAACAATGAAAGTAAGAGGCTAGCAATAAATACAGAAAGTCAAGAAGATCAAATGATGTACCATTATTAAAGTGGGGTGGGATTTATCAGAACCATGGGCGTAACTACAGCCATAGCAGCCATGGAACTTGCCATGGGTCCCAGAGGTTGGGAGGGCCCAATCAGGTGGAGGAACATTGTACCTTCATGTGGAGAATAACAATATGGTGGATCTTTGGTATAATGTGGGTTTTCTGAAATAGTGCTATTCTACATAACTTAATTTTTTGCTATTTATGTAGCTGTTTACATTTTCCATCTTAGTCTACTTTCACACTCGCGTTTTGGCTTTCCGTTTGTGAGATCCATTCAGGGCTCTCAGAAGCGGTCCAAAACGGATCAGTTTTGCCCTAATGCATTCTGAATGGAAAAGGATCCGCTCAGAATGCATCAGTTTGCATCAGTTCATTCTCTATTCCGCTTTGCAGATGGACACGTTTTGGCACACAATGTAGGTCAATTGGGACGGATCAGTTTTCACGGACACAATCTGGCACAATAGAAAACGGGTCCGTTCTCCTTTGACTTTCAATGGTGTTCAAGATGGATCCGTCTTGGCTATGTTAAAGATAATACAAACGGATCCGTTCTGAATGGATGCAGACAGTTGTATTATCTGAACGGATCTGTCCATGACGGATCCGCACAAAACGCGAGTGTGAAAGTAGCCTTAGTTACACCCTTGGTCATAAAGTTTCTAACCCTATTGTATTTCCTTTGTATACAGGGCATTATGCCTGGTGGGAACCCCAGTGATCAGCAGGGGAACTCCGCACTCAGGGGCAGGGGAGAAGAAGCATAACAATGCAACTTATTGAATCCAGTGGGCCGCTCACTGATTTGAATGGAAGTGCTGGGTACTCCAAATGGCAACTACTCTCCGCTGTCCAACCTCAAACTTAATCCCCATTTTATGTATTTGCCTTACAATGTTTGAGACAGTAAATATTGCCACGATGCATATATATCAAGGAGAGATCCGCCATAGGCGCAGCATATAGAACAATGCAGAGCACATACCGCAGCATCCCAGATCTGCTGCCTACTTCTATGAAGCAAGCTTTAAATCAGGCCTGGCCAGCCTTGATTTATAGACTTCTTTTATTTCACTTATCTGTAACTAAGTTTCTCTGCTCTGAAGAGCGGGCAGCCGGAGGCGCTATCTGCGGCATCCAAATGTGAATGCAACAGAACAGGTTGTAAGAACAAATCATCCCTTAGACGAGCAGGAGCTTAATTACAATCCTAATGTTTGAACATTTAAATGTCGTCAGCGATTTACACAAATTGCTTTCTCTTCTGAAAGCTGAAAATTCTGCTTTAAAACCTCTTCCTCTGTGTGTTTTCCCATTGCTGAAAACACAGAAGTGGTCTGAGAACACGGCATCACAATGTACCATATACTCTGTCTTCTAATACATAAAATCTATCCTCCAAATTAACTTCAATATGTGCAATTTTCAAAAAAGAACTTTTACCTCTGCCTAACCAAAACTTCTGTACAGTCGGGATCACAAAGTGTTATATAGTATGATTGTGCAGTGGTCAGGATTGAGGTTGCCCCAATACTATGCTGGATCACCCTGATACCGTCGAGGTGTCACCATGTGTTACTGCTCTCTGGATGGGATGGTAAAGTGTGGCGCACCCCAATGGGAAAAAATTCCAGCAGTCAGGATTTGGAGTAAACTGAACTGAAGAGCAAAACAATAGAGGCAATGCACTGAGCTTGCTTTCCCAGTCTCCTAACTGGCTGAAGAAGGTTATGTGCTAAGGAAGGGCCTGAGCTAGCTATCCTTCTCTCACAAGGTTGGTACCCTGGCAACAAGGCTGGAAGCCAAGAGTCTGTGGCTTAGTTGTTGGGCAGAGTTTCCCCGTCTCAGCGTCTTCTTCTGGTCACTTGTGCAGAAGAAGGGGGCTCTGATTGTTCTACTTGTATACAGTTTCTAACTCATCCAGAACCTTCTAGTGGGAGGAATGAATCTGGAGAAGCAAAGCCTAACAGAAACAATGTTATAGTTCTCAGCTGTCAGAGATTTGTATTGTGCCTCAGTAAAAGTCAATGGGAATGACTAAGTCTAATTTCACATATGCAGCAAGAGATCCATCAGGCAGAGTTTTTAATCCGGCCGATCTCCACCGGACCCCATTATAGTTAATGGGGTCAGTAGGCATTCCTGTACTGTCGGGCAATGCCGGATCTAGAGAACTCCGGCAGGTTGTTCTCTGCCAGAACAGCCTGTTGGATAACTTGCTGCATATGTGAAACTAGTCTAAGCAGTTTCCAGTTGTAAACAACTTTTTGACAGAGCCAAACCAGACTGTCCAAAGTCCACTGCATCTGTATGTATGCATGCTGGGAGTTGTATTTTTACAACATCTGGTATGACGGAGGTTGCCTACCCCTGGCACAGATTACAGTCCAAGCAAACCTTTCAAAGTGCAATAAAGTAGGGGTTGATGACTTTGCATAGCAGCAATAGAAGCAAATGTCCACAAATATCCATACTCCAAAGTACCTTTGCAGCCTTATCCTGAAAAATATGCTGCATCCATGTAGAAATATAATTTGGATGGGTAGATTTAAGTTACCTGCTGGACATTGTTGAGTTAATGAGGTTGTGGGGTCAGTAGGTATAGAGTACAATTTCTCCATTTAGGGAAAGCCACAAAGTACTTCTCAAAGTAGAGAATGTGCAGACTTCTAAAGGCATGATGATCCTTTGACATGTGTCTCAGCTTCCTCCCATAAAACATTTGGCTTACCAATGAAACATGTCTTATGGTTCATTTTGACAGCATTTCAATGTCTGTAAACTGATGTAAAACACTATTTGGTGCCTTACCTCATCAAGATCCTGGGAGACATGGCGCTTGCGCAGTTCCTCCATTCTCTCGCACACGTCTGTGAAGCAGGTGTTGTAGTAGTCAGCGTACTGTTCAGCAAGGTCGTCAATGTTTCCCAGTGAACCATCCTATAAGCAGCGAACAGAAAATGTTAGTGAGGGGAAATTAAACTCTCAACCTGCATACAGTATTTTATAAATGGACCCACAAAAAGGAGATTTTGTAATATAGACTGATCTGCAACATCTGAAACATTTAAACCACTAATAGGTGAAGTGGAAAATATGCATTAACTCATGACAATGGCACCGACCAAGGAATAGGATATATTATACAGCAAGAGAAAGTCATAACGAAAGTCATAAGGATCTGAGTGAAGCTGAAAAGGGCCAAATTGTGAAGGTTAGACTGCTGGTTGGCAGCATCTCCAAAACAGCAGTTCTTGTGCTTTCTGGTATACAGTGGTTAGTTTCTAAGGACTTGTTGAGTTCATACCTGTTCATACCATGGTTTGGCAGCATGAGGGGAGCTACACAATATTAAGCTGGAGGCTCTAAAGAGGCTTTCCAACCCCAAGCCAATTTTAATTTCCCCAAAAGGTGGTCTACATAAAGTAAAAAATACTCATCTGCTCCCCACCGCTTTGTTACAGTGCCCAGGGTCTGGTCTGCGTGCCTTCTGGTCCCCAGAGTGTAAACTTATGGACAGGGTCATGTGCGCCAGCGCAATCATTTACTGGCCTCAGCGGTGACATGTCCCTGGTGGCACATCATTGCTGGATCAGGAGCCACTTAAAAGGGGTTCTCCAGGAATTAAGAAAATGAAAATCCGTAAATATTACTTTATTATAAATAAATTTCCAAATACCTTTCATTAGTTATAATGGCTTGTGTTCTCTGGGGAGCAATGATTAGGAGAAATAAAATGGCCGCCGTCCTATTAACACACACAAACCCTGTCCTAATCACACAGAATTATAAGTTACTTCATAGCGGTATGAAGGTATAGAGCTGCCTCATCCTCCTCTCTGCTCTGCTTGTCAGGAGTTATGATACTGAATACAGTTTAATATGATCTTCAGCTGAATCTCTGTAGGAATGGAGTTCATGAGGCGACATGAAGTACAGGGAGGAGGTGGGGATGGGGCTATGTCCTGCTATGTGATAAGGACAGGTTTTGTATGTACCAGTAGGACGGCGGCCATTTTATTTCTCCTAATTACTGCTCCCCAGACAAAATGAGCCATTATAACTAATGAAAGGTATTTGGGAATATATTTATAACAAAGTAATATTTAGGTATTTTCATTTTCTTAATTCCCGGAGAACCCCTTTAAGGATATGTTCACCACTGAGCCCAGTGAATGATTTCACCAGCGCACGCGAATTCAACTGGACCCTCGGCGCTGGAATGGAGCAGCAGGGAGCAGGCGAGTGCATTTTTTCCTTTATGTAGATGACATTCCAGGCCATAATATAATTGCCATTGTGGTTGGAAAAGCCCTTTTATGTTATGGCTGATAAGTGTGTAGTGTACACAGACAAGGTAAGTTATATCAGAACACTGGGTCTTTTTCACGTAGATGCCGCAATTTTGTGTCCTCGATTAAAAAATTAACAAGTAATATTACTTCTCGCCTTTAAACAGGGACAATTCCTACATTTTTCTACATAAAATATCCAATTCTTGCTAGGTAGTGAAGTAATATGTAGCTGCCACATGCTCCTGATTATATGGCTGGATTCTTATCCACCCTCTAGGCAGCACTTATCACCTAAACTTATGCTTTCAGAAAGCTGTTAATGGTTCCAAAGGTCACAGAGAAGTTAGTGCACAGCCCAAGTAATCCACTTAAGGAACAATGCGAGTGTCAAATCTCCAGCTTATTCATATTCTTTAAGCCACGTAGATGTTTCAAGTGAAAAGCCATGAATCCACATGTACAACTCCGCTCAATGTAGCATACATTTAGATACTAAATTTCTTCTCAAATGGGTTGTGCAATGGCTTTATATTGAAAACCTGTCCTCATCAGAAGCATCAGATCGGCGGGGGTCAGTCTCCCGGTACCAAAATTACCTAAACGTCATCTTCTTTGTAGAGGTGGTACAGTTTAATTACAGCCGCTCGTCCCATTCACTTGAAAGGAATGAGCAATTACACCACTGCTACAAGTTAGACAGCGTGGAGTTAAGCAGTGAAAAAGCCACAGCACTCGCGCAAGCGCCGCAGCTTAAACAGCTCATCAGTGGGGTGCTGGAAGAAGGAACACCGCTGATTTGATACTTGTGACCTATCGTGAGGATAGGCCGCACAACCCCTATAACTTTTATTGAATTAAGTGTGGCTATGCTAAATTTTAAATTACATGCAATTACAAAAGTAGTCAGATCAAGGTGCTGGTTTGAAAACTGTAGGATATTTTCTTTTGTGGGATAACCCCTTTAAAGAGCCAGGTCATCAAGTAGATACGTGGAGTGACTTCAAAAATTATATCTAGATAATCATCCAAACATTTTTTTGAAAACAAAAATGACATAGAATATTCACATATAGGCTGTAAATATGTGATTTTTTTTTATGGTAAAGTCCCTTAAAGGGAATCTGTCACCAGTTTTCTGCTGCCCTAAGTTTTAAATCCTAACAGCTCGGAAACCTGCCGATGAGTCCTCATATTCATGAGCTAACAGCTCTCCCCGCCCACCTGCCTCTGATTGGACGAGCCAGGAGCTCATGAATATGGGGACTCATCGGCATGCGCTGGAGCTGTTCTATACAAGCTTTTGGCAAAGTCAATTAAAGAAAGTGATGCAACATTTTTGATCTGTCACTAGTTTATGTTGCCCTTAGGGTGCTTTCACACTAGCATTTTTACTTTCCGTCCTAGAGTTCCGTCCTCGGGGCTCTAGGACAGAAAGATACTGATCAGGATTATCCCAATGCATTCTGAATGGAGAGAAATCCGTTCAGGATGCATCAGAATGTCTTCAGTTCAGTCTTTTTGACTTTTCAGGACGGAGATAAAACCGCAGCATGCTGCGGTTTTATCTCCGTCCTGAAAAGCCTGAACACATGACTGAACGCCTGATCAGGCCTTAAGTCCCATTGACTTACATTGGGGCCGGATCCGGCATTAAAAAAAGACTGAAGGACGGATCCGTCCTTCAGGTGTGCACATGCGCAGACCTTTAAAACAGTGAAAAAATACAAGACGGATACGTCTCTCCGCATGGCAAACGGAGAGACGGATCTGCACTTGCAATGCATTTGTAGATGGATCCGCAATCCGGATCTGTCTACAAATGCTTTCAGTTGTCATGCGTTGTGACGGATCCGGCAGGACGGAAGTGCACGCCGGATCCACACAACGCAAGTGTGAAAGGGGCCTTAGTTAGGACACCATAAAACTGATGACAGATCCCCTTTAGAAGTGGAGCCATGTTGCTGTCTGTGCAGCCCCAATCTAATATGCAAACTAGCAAAAGTGAAATAATACAAACAGGATGCTAAAGTAATTAAATGGCTGGCAATTTACTAGAAAAGTTTGTACATACACGCTCCAACTTGGAAAACCATTGACAAAGAGTAGAGCATGTGCCAAATAAAAGGCACATAAGCACGTGCCATTTTCTACTGCACATATACTTGAAAAAGAAAAATAACTAAAACCTTCTGAGCAAATATTTGTGCACCCTCCTATGTGCATTTACATATGCCGGCCCTGGAACAAGTATCTGTGCAAATCATTTTCATTTGTTAATAAAGTGCGGTAATATTTTATAACTCCCCTCCAACTGCATGAAAAGATAACCTCTGCCCAGACAGTACTAATATGCGGGGGTGCCCACTATGTCATATGGCTCTAAATCTTGTACTTTTATTCATCTATGAGACTGGACAGCTCCTATAATACATAATGAATCCCTGCTAGCACCAGCATTTCATTAAAGAGCCTGGCTAGGGTCAACGGATGCGCGGCGTTCATTAATAGAGCGCCAGAGGGCACAAGACTACTAGGGAGGACATTCATCTCCATTAACAGACCCTAGGTTCGTAATCTAACACATTATTTGCCACACTTGTCATACTGAATGCTAGGATATGAAGGTAATTGACTGATATAGCACCGGAGAAGGCCAAATGAAAGAACCAATTGTTTCACACTGCAACAGAAAACTCGTCACCAGCAAATCAGGGTTTTAGAAGAGAGTGCTGGTGTCTAACCATGTACAATGCTAAAATGGAATGACTGAGAACATCAAAAAGGGGTTTTCAGGGGCTTAAATAGCAATGATTTATTCTTAGGTTAGGTCATCGATATGTGAGTGGTGAGGGTCAGCAGTTTGTAGGGGCTGTTGCGAATGGGTGGGCAATGTGGCCTCTTCACTGTACAGCGCCGTACATTGTAGAGCGGCTGTGCCAGGTGTTGGAGCTCAGTCCCATTCTCCTGAATGTAACTAATAAAGGTTCACCGAAGAAGAAGCTGGACCCTCACTGATTTCCTAAGGATAGATCATGAATACCTAGTTCCTAGAAAATGACTTTAAATATTAAGGGTTACCACAGGCAAAACTGTCCAGCAAACAACTGAATGACAACAGACCAATCGAATCACCCCCTTTCCTACTGTATTCAAAAAACAAAGCATATCTATTGGTTAGAAGGGTCTTTTGACAGTTAGCAATCAAAAAGTGTCCCCTTCTAGGACCTCCATCAATCATCTGTATCCTGTGGACAAACTTGGCCATGGGCTTTCATTTACCCTGCAGTGACAGCACAGGGGACATTACACATTACACAAGGCCTATTCATATTAATGGTTGCCTGTGCAATGCATGACAGGTCCTCCAGAGCAAGCCACACTTTCTGCTACCACTCTCTACAATGACCAAGAGATGAGGGTCCCGAGCAGGGGACTCCATCTGTTAAGGCCGGGTTCACATTTGCGTTGGGTACTCTGGCACTCTGATACAGTCACTGCATTTGGTATAGAAAGAAAAGTTTTTTCGGCACTGCAATATTGTTTGGTTAGATCTTCCTCATTATTATTGTAACATAAATCCATATACAGACAAATGCTTCCAACATGCGGTAATTTACGCGTTTCAGACACAATGTCTGTATTCAGTATGTATGCTGGCAAGCCACTGGATCCCATTATAGTGAATGGGGAACCAGAGGTGCACAGTGTACTCTGGCAGCCTATTCATCTGCCGGAACAGAATTCCGGATTTCACAGTGCAGATGTGAACGCAGCCTGAAACAGAATTCAATGGGTATCTGAAAATGGTTAGTCGAAACCGGAAAAACAGCTGAACTGTTGAACACCTATTCTTATAGGATATAGCCTAAATGCAACCATAGATATCCACGTTTAGGTCCTATTCACATGATCATGTCAGGTTTGCAGTGCACAAATTGCAGATCCGCAAAATACAGATGTAGTCTGTGTGCATCCTGCACTTTTCTCAGACCCACATACTCTTATCCACAAAATGGACAAGAATAGGACATGTTCTATCTTTTTTGTGGGGCCATTATATAGGGATTTAAAAAAAAAAAATCCTGTACAACCCCTTTAACAGTTTACCCAAATATGCAGTATGGGCTGCAAACCAGTAATCAATGATATGGCAGACTTACTTTGCCAAAATCTGCTCTTTCAACACATAAAAACGGGAGGTACGCTTTATTTTGCAATTCCATTATGACTAGACCTTCCTTCCTACAGTTTCCTTCTCTTCAGCCTTTAAATAGGATGGGAAATGACTAAAGTACTGGTGGCTAAAGACTTGGTGTAAGAAAAAAAAAATGTTTCCTGCCTTTCGACCAGTAAAAGGCATGTGCGTAATAAAGGCATACATACAGTTTTACTCGCCCAGTTCAGGATTTCCTCAGGAAATTCTGATTTCTCCCTTAGTTCTACATTAATACATGTAAGAAAACCCCTAATCTGTTTGGTCTACTGAAATGATTAACCATAAAACTCCTGGCATACAAAAAAATTAACAAAAATAAAACAAAACCAACTGACCAACAAAGAAAAAAAGTTGTCTTGTAGTGGGGCCTCGGATTTGCGGACAATAATAGGACATGCACTACTTTTTTGCGGAACGGCCTTGTGGACAAACAGAAACGGAATGCACACAAAGTAACTTCCGTATTTTCTACAGCCCCATCGAAGTGAATGGTTCCGCATACGGGCCACACAAAAAACGGAACGGAAGCAGAAAGAAATTACGTTTGTGAGCCCTTAGACTGCAGTCAGCCAAGTCAGGAAAGTAAGTTGCTGCCAGACACCTCGTGGCTTATCTCTCCGGAGAACAAAAAGATTAGGCATGTTGTAATCCAACAACCCGATCCTTCTTTCTTTCTCCTGACATCTGCCATCAGGGGTCGGTCAGGATACAATCATTTACATTAGATGGTCCATAGTTAATAGTCTACTTTCACACTTGCATTTTGGGCGGATCCGTCATGGATCTGCAAAAACAGATCTGTTACAATAATACAACCACATGCATCCGTCATCAACGGATCCTTTTGTTTTATCTGTAACATAGCCAAGACGGATCCGTCATGAACTCCAATGAAAGTCAATGGGGGACGGATCCGTTTTCTATTGTGCCAGATTGTGTCATAGAAAACAGTCCCCATTGACTTACATTGTGTGCCAGGACGGATCCGTTTGGCTTTACTTGGTCAGGCGGACAGAAAAACGCTACAGGCAGCGTTTTGGCGTCCGCCTCCAGAGTAGAATGGTGACTGAACGGAGGCAAACTGATGCATTCTGAGCTGATATTTTTCCATTCAGAATGCATTAGGGCAAAACTGATCCGTTTTGGACCGCTTGTGAGAGCCCATGACGGATCTCCCAAACGGAAAGCCAAAACGCAAGTGTGAAAGTAGCCTTTCCTAAATCAGCGTATTCTGTGGACAGTACTTTAATGTGTATGACCAGCTCCGTCCGCTGCACAAAGAATGGAGCTATGTAGATCTGACACCAGAGCTACAGCAGAACAGCTGATTGTCAGGGGTGCGGGGGGCTTGGATCACTGCCGCTCAAATATGGATGGCCTATCCTGAGGATAAAATCCTGGAATATACCACTTTAAATTAAAAAAAGTATTCCTATAAGAAATACTATTCACCATCAAAGAAAAGATAGTAAAATTGTTAAACAGTTGCTGCTTTTAAATGAACCATCTCGTGTACTCATGAGGTATTTTTTTTTAGGATAAATCCATATATTTTAGAAATAGAAGTTTACCATTGAATGGATGAATGCACCCAATCTCTGTCCATCAGATAGATGCCTTGTCCATGTGTATGTGCTTAGAGTGCTTCACAGAAGACTTCTACCAATTAATGAAATCTGTCAAGGACTAAATATGACTATTTCTAGTGCACTCGAGTATGCGGTGCGCCTCACATGCTTTATGCAATAATTCTACTCTATTCAAAAAAGATGAATTGAAAACAAACAGCAAGGGAATAGAAATGGAGTTCTTCAACCAGAAGACCTCTACCCAGAGCAGCTTGCAGAGTGAAAACATACAGAGTCTTTTGTGTCTAATTACAATGACAATGGCTAGTATTGTTCCTCACAACCTCTATCCCTCACATCCGTAATGAGCGCTGTAGTGTAACAGTCATCTCTGTACAGTATTATGTGAACACCCTTCTAATGAACAAAGAGGTCTGTGCACAGCAAGGGATAACAAGGAGTCACCCCAGACCAAAGCTGTAGGAAAACAAAGGGGGTCACAGACAGGTCCGCAAATAACCAAAGGTCAACATTCAGACAGACTCCAAAACTACAAACATAACCCAAATCAAGTTATGATGATGAGTAATACAGCATTCCAAAAGTAAAGTATTTCTCAAGTTGGTGAATAAAAATTACAGTAGTTCAAAAATTTAAATGCAAGTCGTTAACCCACAGCATTCATCTAGTTGACCATTCAAGCGTCACATCTATTTCCATGTGTATAATGTATAGCCATAGTCCACAAGAGAAATTGCATATGATTTTCTTGCCTAAGAAACCACAAAATCTACAGGCAGTGCCCTTGTGACTGTAACTGTATTCACCAGCTATAATAGAATTCTGCACCATAGGCAGCACTGCCTATATCTGCTTATCGCCTGGGTGACACATCTCCACATCTCTCCCTACCACCAGAAGAATATCTACTTATCGCTTGGGTGACACATCTCCACATCTCTCCCTACCACCAGGAGAATATCTGCTTATCGCTTGGGTGGCACATCTCCACATCTCTCCCTACCACCAGAAGAATATCTACTTATCGCTTGGGTGACACATCTCCAAATCTCTCCCTACCACCAGGAGAATATCTGCTTATCGCCTGGGTGACATATCTCCACATCTCTCCCTACCACCAGGAGAATATCTGCTTATCGCCTGGGTGACACATCTCCTCATGTCTTCCTACCACCAGGAGAATATCTGCTTATCGCTTGGGTGACACATCTCCACATCTCTCCCTACCACCAGGAGAATATCTGCTTATCGCTTGGGTGGCACATCTCCACATCTCTCCCTACCACCAGGAGAATATCTGCTTATCTCCTGGGTGACACATCTCCACATCTCTCCCTACCACTACGAGAATATCTGCTTATCGCCTGGGTGACACATCTCCACATCTCTCCTACCACCAGGAGAATATCTGCTTATCGCTTGGGTGACACATCTCCACATCTCTCCCTACCACCAGGAGAATATCTGCTTATCGCTTGAGTGACACATCTCCACATCTCTCCCTACCACCAGGAGAATATCTGCTTATCGCCTGGGTGACACATCTCCACATCTCTCTCTACCACTATGAGAATATCTGCTTACCGCCTGGGTGACACATCTCCACATCTCTCCCTACCACCAGGAGAATATCTGCTTATCGCCTAGGTGACACATCTTCACATCTCGCCCTACCACTAGGAGAATATCGGTTTACTGCCTGGGTGACACATCTCCACATCTCTCCCTACCACCAGGAGAATATATGCTTATCGCCTGGGTGACACATCTCCACATCTCTCCCTACCACCAGGAGAATATCTGCTTATCTCCTGGGTGACACATCTCCACATCTCTCCCTACCACTACGAGAATATCTGCTTATCGCGTGGGTGACACATCTCCACATGTCTCCCTACCACCAGGAGAATATCTGCTTATCGCTTGAGTGACACATCTCCACATCTCTCCCTACCACCAGGAGAATATCTGCTTATCGCTTGGGTGACATATCTCCACATCTCTCCCTACCACTAGGAGAATATCTGCTTATCGCCTGGGTGACACATCTCCACATCTCTCCCTATCACTACGAGAATATCTGCTTATCGCGTGGGTGACACATCTCCACATGTCTCCCTACCACCAGGAGAATATCTGCTTATCGCTTGGGTGACACATCTCCACATCTCTCCCTACCACCAGGAGAATATCTGCTTATCGCTTGGGTGACACTTCTCCACATCTCTCCCTACAACTAGGAGAATATCTGCTTATCGCCTGGGTGACACATTTCAACATCTCTCCCTACCACTAGGAGAATATCTGCTTATCGCCTGGGTGACACATCTACACATCTCTCCCTACCACTACGAGAATATCTGCTTTATCGCTTGGGTGACACATCTCTCCTTACCACCAGGAGAATATCTGCTTATCGCCTGGGTGACACATCTCCACATCTCTCTCTACCACTATGAGAATATCTGCTTATCGCCTGGGTGACACATTTTAACATCTCTCCCTACCACTAGGAAAATATCTGCTTATCGCCTGGGTGACACATCTCCACATCTCTCCCTACCACTAGGAGAATATCTGTTTATCGCCTGGGTGACACATCTCCACATCTCTCCCTATCACTAGGAGAATATCTGCTTATCGCCTGGGTGACTCATCTCCACATCTCTCCCTACCACTATGAGAATATCTGCTTATCGCCTGGGTGACACTTCTCCACATCTCTCCCTACCACCAGGAGAATATCTGCTTATCGCCTGGGTGACACATCTCCACATCTCTCTCTACCACTATGAGAATATCTGCTTACCGCCTGGGTGACACATCTCCACATCTCTTCCTACCACCAGGAGAATATCTGCTTATCGCCTAGGTGACACATCTTCACATCTCGCCCTACCACTAGGAGAATATCGGTTTACTGCCTGGGTGACACATCTCCACATCTCTCCCTACCACCAGGAGAATATATGCTTATCGCCTGGGTGACACATCTCCACATCTCTCCCTACCACCAGGAGAATATCTGCTCATCTCCTGGGTGACACATCTCCACATCTCTCCCTACCACTACGAGAATATCTGCTTATCGCGTGGGTGACACATCTCCACATGTCTCCCTACCACCAGGAGAATATCTGCTTATCGCCTGGGTGACACATCTCCACATCTCTCCCTACCACCAGGAGAATATCTGCTTATCGCCTGGGTGACACGTCTCATCCACTGGAACATCTCCATCGCCTGGGTACACTTCTCATCTCCCACTGGGAGAATATCTGCTTATCGCCAGGTGACATCTCCACATCTATCTGTCACTGACATATCTGCTTATGCTATGAGACATCCATCATATCTACCTCCACTGGAGATATCTGTATGTGATGACACATCTCCACATCTCTCCCTACCACAGGAGAATATCTGTTTATCGCCTGGGTGACACATCTCCACATCTCTCCCTATCACTAGGAGAATATCTGCTTATCGCCTGGGCGACTCATCTCCACATCTCTCCCTACCACTATGAGAATATCTGCTTACCGCCTGAGTGACACTTCTCCACATCTCTCCCTACCACCAGGAGAATATCTGCTTATCACCTGGGTGACACATCTCCACATTTCTCCCTACCACCAGGAGAATATCTGCTTATCGCCTGGGTGACACATCTCCACATCTCTCTCTACCACTATGAGAATATCTGCTTACCGCCTGGGTGACACATCTCCACATCTCTCCCTACCACCAGGAGAATATCTGCTTATCGCCTAGGTGACACATCTTCACATCTCGCCCTACCACTAGGAGAATATCGGTTTACTGCCTGGGTGACACATCTCCACATCTCTCCCTACCACCAGGAGAATATATGCTTATCGCCTGGGTGACACATCTCCACATCTCTCCTTACCACTATGAGAATATCTGCTTACCGCCTGAGCGACACTTCTCCACATCTCACCCTACCGCCAGGAGAATATCTGCTTATCACCTGGGTGACACATCTCCACATTTCTCCCTACCACCAGGAGAATATCTGCTTATCGCTTGGGTGACATATCTCCACATCTCTCCCTACCACTAGGAGAATATCTGCTTATCGCCTGGGTGACACATCTCTACATCTCTCCCTACCATTAGGAGAATATCTGCTTATCGCCTGGGTGACACATCTCCACATCTCTCCCTATCACTACGAGAATATCTGCTTATCGCGTGGGTGACACATCTCCACATGTCTCCCTACCACCAGGAGAATATCTGCTTATCGCTTGGGTGACACATCTCCACATCTCTCCCTACCACTAGGAGAATATCTGCTTATCGCTTGGGTGACACTTCTCCACATCTCTCCCTACAACTAGGAGAATATCTGCTTATCGCCTGGGTGACACATTTCAACATCTCTCCCTACCACTAGGAGAATATCTGCTTATCGCCTGGGTGACACATCTACACATCTCTCCCTACCACTACGAGAATATCTGCTTTATCGCTTGGGTGACACATCTCTCCTTACCACCAGGAGAATATCTGCTTATCGCCTGGGTGACACATCTCCGCATCTCTCCCTACCACCAGGAGAATATCTGTTTATCGCCTGGGTGACACATCTCCACATCTCTCCCTACCACTAGGAAAATATCTGCTTATCGCCTGGGTGACACATCTCCACATCTCTCCCTACCACTAGGAGAATATCTGTTTATCGCCTGGGTGACACATCTCCACATCTCTCCCTATCACTAGGAGAATATCTGCTTATCGCCTGGGCGACTCATCTCCACATCTCTCCCTACCACTATGAGAATATCTGCTTACCGCCTGAGTGACACTTCTCCACATCTCTCCCTACCACCAGGAGAATATCTGCTTATCACCTGGGTGACACATCTCCACATTTCTCCCTACCACCAGGAGAATATCTGCTTATCGCCTGGGTGACACATCTCCACATCTCTCTCTACCACTATGAGAATGTCTGCTTATCGCCTGGGTGACACATTTTAACATCTCTCCCTACCACTAGGAAAATATCTGCTTATCGCCTGGGTGACACATCTCCACATCTCTCCCTACCACTAGGAGAATATCTGTTTATCGCCTGGGTGACACATCTCCACATCTCTCCCTATTACTAGGAGAATATCTGCTTATCGCCTGAGCGACTCATCTCCACATCTCTCCCTACCACTAGGAGAATATCTGCTTATCGCCTGAGTGACACTTCTCCCCATCTCTCCCTACCACCAGGAGAATATCTGCTTATCACCTGGGTGACACATCTCCACATTTCTCCCTACCACCAGGAGAATATCTGCTTATCGCCTGGGTGACACATCTCCACATCTCTCTCTACCACTATGAGAATATCTGCTTACCGCCTGGGTGACACATCTCCACATCTCTCCCTACCACCAGGAGAATATCTGCTTATCGCCTAGGTGACACATCTTCACATCTCGCCCTACCACTAGGAGAATATCGGTTTACTGCCTGGGTGACACATCTCCACATCTCTCCCTACCACCAGGAGAATATATGCTTATCGCCTGGGTGACACATCTCCACATCTCTCCTTACCACTATGAGAATATCTGCTTACCGCCTGAGCGACACTTCTCCACATCTCACCCTACCGCCAGGAGAATATCTGCTTATCACCTGGGTGACACATCTCCACATTTCTCCCTACCACCAGGAGAATATCTGCTTATCGCCTGGGTGACACATCTCCACATCTCTCTCTACCACTATGAGAATATCTGCTTATCGCCTGGGTGACACATTTTAACATCTCTCCCTACCACTAGGAAAATATCTGCTTATCGCCTGGGTGACACATCTCCACATCTCTCCCTACCACTAGGAGAATATCTGTTTATCGCCTGGGTGACACATCTCCACATCTCTCCCTATCACTAGGAGAATATCTGCTTATCGCCTGGGTGACACATCTCCACATCTCTCCCTACCACTATGAGAATATCTGCTTACCGCCTGAGTGACACTTCTCCACATCTCTCCCTACCACCAGGAGAATATCTGCTTATCACCTGGGTGACACATTTCCACATTTCTCCCTACCACCAGGAGAATATCTGCTTATCGCCTGGGTGACACATCTCCACATCTCTCTCTACCACTATGAGAATATCTGCTTACCGCCTGGGTGACACCCAGACACTTCTCTCCCTACCACCAGGAGAATATTTGCTTATCGCCTAGGTGAAACATCTTCACATCTCGCCCTACCACTAGGAGAATATCTGTTTACTGCCTGGGTGACACATCTCCACATCTCTCCCTACCACCAGGAGAATATATGCTTATCGCCTGGGTGACACATCTCCACATCTCTCCTTACCACTATGAGAATATCTGCTTACCGCCTGAGCGACACTTCTCCACATCTCACCCTACCGCCAGGGAAATATCTGCATACCGCTTGGGTCACACCTCTCCAAATCTCACCCTACCACCAGGAGAATATGTGCATACTGCCTGGGTGACACATCTCACCCTACCACCAGGAGAATATCTGCATACTGCCTGAGTGACACTTCTTCACATCTCACCCTACTACCAGGAGAATATATGTATACCGCCTGGGTGACACTTCTCCATATCTTACCCTACCACCAGGAGAACATCTGCATACTGCCTGGGTGACACTTCTCAACATCTGACCCTACCACCAGGAGAACATCTGCATACTGCCTGGGTGACACTTCTCAACATCTCACCCTACCACCAGGAGAATATCTGCTGACAGTCTGGGTGACACTTCTTCACATCTCACCCTACCACCAGATATAGTCTTGGGGCAGGATGTAGCCATTAAACACAGAACTACGTGTGCCCTATGAATATACAGTAACATTTACCACAAGGCACTAGCCATAGCGTTAACATTAGAAATCCATTCAGTAATTAATTTGTGAGAGTAATAACATGAAAAATACTGATATTTCAATCCCTACAGTAGTGGAACAAATAAAAACTTCTCAAATTTGAATTTGTCCTCTCTCATCGAGAAGAACTTTTCCTGCTAAGCTGCATTTCATGGTGACTACTGGCAAATGAACACTGCTACATTCATTGCAGTGTAATCATTGTCTTCTATAAACCAGCTACTGATTGCACCATAACATGTCCATTGCTGATATATCTTCCATATGAATTTTAACAGGTACAAGCTAATAGGTAAGCCATGACAAGTTGACTTTTTCTTACTGACTGACATATGTTAGATTCAAGTCAACCGAGAACCTCATGAAAGTATCAATTAGCTGGGAAAACCAGACAAAACAGCATTTCGTGTTAAGTTTCTTAAAATCAACATTCTTATTCAGATAAGCAAGTTCAAGGATGTAACAAAAGATATAGTTACAAGAGAAGATGTAATTGGCCAAGTTAAAGGGGTTGTCTGGTTTTCTGATACTGATGACCTATCTTCAGGATTCCGACTTCCAGCACGCCAGCTGATCAGCAGTTTGAAGGGGCTGCAGCACTCGTGCAAGCGCTGCCTCCTCTTCAGTGTTTACCTGCAACTGTCATAATTGCAGCAGCAAAGCAGTGTCATTTCAGTTCTTTTCAGCCCATTCACTTGAATAGGAGATAAAGGGGTAAGTACAATAAACAGTAAATGGCGTGCAGGTAAACAGTGAAGAGGACATAGCACTTGCAGATTCCCCTTCAAAAAGCTGATTGGCGGGTGTGCAGGGAGTTGGACCTCTACCAATCTGATATTGATGACCAGAGGTAGCACTATATTTTTTCCAAAAGAGTAAACATACTCCTCTTACCATTTTGAGGGGTACTTTTAGCCGAAAAGGAGTACCAAAGGTGCAGTAATTCTGATACATAATACGTCGGCCTACCTTTGCGTTGGAGGCTCCGCCCGCAGCCTCTTTTGCAAATTCTGTGAAAAATACCAGACAAAAAAATACTTTTATGCAGGACTTTTTTTTTTTTTACCCGATACTGACCGGATCCCATCATAGTCATTGGAGTCTGCTTAGTTCTGTCCCTGTCAGTTAGGCTGGGTTCACACCATGTTTCTGTTATACGTTTCACGTATACAAAAAAAGTATACGTTAATGGATGCCTGAGACAGATGTCATACTGTGGCATCTGTCACTAAAGAGTTCCATTGTAAAAAAAAAAAAAAACTTTTTTTTGCTGGACTTTGCAGGACAGAAAAACATGCTACATTACGCTTTCCCATCCTGCAGAGTCCTGCAAAAAAATATACTCTCTCGGCTGTAGTTATCCATCACTCCTCTTCAGCCCACTGCGGCCATGTTCGCTGGTGTCCTCAGCATAGCGCACCGCTCCCTCTTCTCTCCTGAGTACAGCAACTACCCAAGAGCTAGCCTTACAGCCCCCGCCAGCTGCAGGACATGATACCGCTCCAGCAGCCTGCCCAAACTGACCAATAACAAAGCTCCTTGAAGTATTGAGCTTTTTTATTGGTTATTTCAGGCATATGCAGCATCGCTGTGCTGCCTGTGCCGTTCACAGGGTGCTGAGCGGTATGACTTTTTTCAGTGAGTAAAATGGCCTGAACAGGCGTCTATGACGCTTGTACAGGCGTTATTGCAACCTCTGTTGATGACATATCCTGAGGACAGGTCATAAGTATCATGAAACCAGACAACCCCTTTTTAACTTAGCCAATAACATCAATTAAATGATTTATCCCTTGTAACTATATCTTTTGTTACATCCTTGAAATTGCTTATCTGAATAAGAATGTTGATTTTGAAAAACATAACAAGCAAATGCTGTTTTGTCTGGTATTGGAGCAACACAGGACAAGACTTTAAAGGGTTTGTCACTTCAGCAAATAGCATTTATTATGTAGAGAAAGTTAATACAAGGCACTTCCTAATGTATTGTGATTGTCCATATTGCCTCCTTTGCTGGCTTGGTTCATTTTTCCATCACATTATATACTGCTCGTTTCCATGGTTATGACCACTGTGCAATCCATCAGCAATGGCAGTGCTTGTACACTACAGAAAAAGCACCAGCCTATGTGCGCTCCAACAGTCCTGGCCACCAGAGAGGCTGGCACATTTTCCTATAGTGCGCAAGCACGGCCACCGCCTATTACAGGGTGGTCTGTAACCATGGAAACGAGCAGTGCATAATGTGATGGAAAAATGAATCCAGCCAGCGAAGGAGGCAATATGGACAATCACAATACATTAGTAAGTAGCTTGTATTAACTTTCTCTACCTGATAAATGCCAATTGCTGAAGTGAGACAACCCCTTTAAATTACTACAACTTCTTGATGATTGATAGATAGATAGATAGATAGATAATGATGTAGCTAAAATATTTGAATTTCATACCTAGATAGGGAATTGAAAGTGGTCTGAGAGGGAAGAAGAAAAGGGGAAGGAAACCTTACAGATGGAGTGACCGGCACCGGGCTACACCTCCACTGAATCTGTCCCATGGCAGGTATTGAAAGGATTCACATATAGGTACAGTACATCATGATCTAAGGGGCTGTTCACATCTCGATTTTGCTGTACGTCAAACGAATACATTTGTAAACAGATAAAAGGTATAGAAACGTATGGCTTGACATATCCATAGACCAAGGATCAGCAACCTTCGGCACTCCAGCTGTTCTGAAACTACAACTCCCAGAATCCTCTTTTCACTTCTATAGGAGTTATGAGAAGACCAAAGTAAGTGTGATGATGGGAGTTGTAATTTACAGTAGCTTGAGTGCCAAAGGTTGCTGATCCCTGCCATAGACTATAAATGGGCAAAAGTGCATATTATTCACTCTGCTTGTCATTGTTTATGTTTCTGTACATTTTTTTGCAGGATGGAATAACGTAGCATAACACTCTACATATAGAAACTTTTTTTTTTACATTGCAGTGAATGGGAGATGGATGGAAACATAAGACAATATATTTATTATACGTTCACCTTATCCGTTTTTATCCAGATACTTCCGAAGTTCCTACTTCCTTATATTTAAATGTTTTCAAAAAAGGAAGGCTTCACAAAAATAGATACAGTTTTTGTTTAAAAAAAACGACACAAACGTATTGAAACGTATGCACATCCGTCAAATGTATACATTAAAAAAAGGATAAATAACCCCAAAATTGCATACGTTTGTATATTTCTTTTTACTATATGTCTAAATGAATCCACCTGACGTACAGCAAAAACGAGATGCGAACGGTCCATAAGAGCATTTACACATTTTTATTCTTCATTGAAGATACACTTGCAAAGTTGCAATGATACATTACGTTGGCTGTACATCCCTTGTTCACATGGGGACATGTACTGCTGATTTTCAAGGATTTTCAAGCTTGCACACAGGCCAATTATAGAGAACGACCAACGTCTGTTTCCATCTGCTGGCCTGATCAACTGCATGTGTAAGGGGCCAGCATCCATAAAAAAAATCAAGCATTTCTAGTGAAGAACACAATCCTCTTCTGTAGCTTCAGTGATAAAGTATTTCCAGGAGCATTCCAAAGCTACCTGAAAACATGTCCTTATGTTCCACATAGAAGGCCTCAATATGTTGTAGATACTTTCTCTCAGGCATAAAATAGATGGTATTACAGATCAACTGACAACAAAAAATACCTTAGTTGCAGATGCTGATGACTTCACAGTGGAAGATATTAGACCAGCAGTGTTGAAACGGTCAGCAGTTTTATCGTAGATCCATATTGAGTGGATCTTAAGTTACATCATGCAATAGGGAATGAAGGGAGAAAATTACACAAGATGTACATCTACCAGGCAACCCATACTTTGAGAAGAAAAATGTCTCTTTGAAAATGCTTTACATTCCTATCGTTCATACAGTACAAAGACCTAGCAGGAAGCTTCCACATGGTCCTGAAAATAAGGCGGGTGGAAGATGACAAAAACAAGCTCCAATCCTCCTCTTGGAAGACGCTACACTATAACTTAAAAGACTATAATTTCACAATTTGAGATAAGACATGCGCTCTCTGATGAAAACCACTCTACACCACCTTCCAATGAACAGTTTTTAAGAGAATAATGTCAAGCCAATAACGGCAAGAAAACATCCAACCAATTTCCTGATTACTGTTCCACAAACAAAATACGCAATTAGGCACAAACAACTTGTGCTTCCTAATGGAGAACGCCTTTATCACTGTAACTTTACATTCCAAGCCAGAATATTGTGGAAGACACAGGATCTGAGGGAGGTGGGTGTCTTCCTGACCCTTGGTGGATGTTTTGGATTAGAAGTCTCCACAAGTGAATGATAACAGATGGGGATGAAGGGAAGGTTTTTCACACAGTATATTCTGTGGGCTGACTTTAATTCAGAGAGGTTATGCAAGATGTATCGTTCACAACCCGTATGCCTGATGCATCTGGAAATAGTTAGCATAGATCTGAAACGTCTTCAGTCTATCTTAAATTAGAATCAGCTTCTATGGGCCAACAAAACGAATTGTTACAGAGTTCAGTAATTTCGAGACAAGACTGCTTCATGGAAGAAATGAAGGAAATTTTGGGGGATAAGATATCACAGAATGTCCTCTCTATAACAGACGGTATGTACGTACCATACTCACAGCACAAATCCACACAATAAAGAATCAAACTCGTTTTGGGCTAGTAAAAACGGTTTCTGACTTAGCCTTCATCAGGTATGAAAATTGTGGGTCAATATCCTTTCTTCTGTTTAATAATGCCTTGCTGTACTCTAATGGCTTTAGGAAGGAGCTTTGTGGTTTAAGTTAGTCCACACCGCCCTAACCTTTTTACTTAACTTGGATTGGGACCTCCCAAGCCTTACCTTCATAGATTCATCTTTATATAGCAAATGTTATAGGGATTTCCAAAGTCCTGAAAACCCTCTTTAATGTGACAAACACATTAACAACATGTGCACCAAAAGAACTTGCTGGTGTAGATGACTTTTTCTGCTGAATGGAACTCTTGTCGATGTGAGGAAATTATTGCCTCTTAATAATTCTGGCACATCGTACATCAGCAGGGGTTTGCTATTAATGGCGTAAGAAATGCCAGTCTTAAAGGGGTTCTGTAAGAATGGGGGGGTTGGCAAACCCACCAATTGACGGACCTGTAAAGGGAAGCTTACTTACCTTTTTCCCACTCCTCATCCAGGCCTGTGATGCTGCGCTGGACTCCTTTGCTGAAAACAGCAGGTTTGACAATGCCTGCAGCCAATCACTGCCCACGACGGTCACCAGCTCCCCTTACGCCATGATAAATGGTCACATGGCACAAAGGGATCCGGTCGCCAACACAGCTAGTGATTGGCTGCAGATTGCGTTGAACCAGATGTTTTCAGTAAAGGGAGCCCAGTGAGAATCTTAGGCCTGGAGGAGAAGGAGCCAACACCGGCAAGCAGGGAAGGGTACATTCACACTTGCGGCATGGCTATCCGGCAGGCTGTTCCGGTGGGTTAACAGCCTGCCGGATCTGCCATGCCGCAAGTACCCGCGTGCTGCCGCACCGTCCACATAGACTATAATGGGGCGGGGGGCGGAGCTACGGTACAGCACGGCCAGACATCGCCGGACTAAAAGTACTGCAGGTCCGACTGTGCCATAGCTCCGCCCCCCACCCCATTGTAGTCAATGGGGACAGAGCGGCAGCACATGGGTACTTGTGGCATGGCGGATCCAGTAGGCTGTTCACCCGCCGGAACAGCCTGCTGGATAGCCATGCCGCAAGTGTGAAAGTACCCTAAGTAATCTTCCCTTTGCCGGTCTGGCCAATTAGGAGGGTCTGCCAAACCCTCACCCCCATTCTGGCACAACCCCTTTAATCCTTTCCCCCCACTGAGATGATATATACATATGCATGTAGATAGAAACTAAATAATAAAATGCAATCATAAATGACAAACAAACCAAGTCAAAAAGCAAAGACCAGATTCACTTTGGTGCAGTTTGCTACCCACACAACTAGCACACCAACTTAAATCCTGAAACAAGTAGGGCAAAGTACTGATCTGGGTCACAAACGTCCAGCAGGCAGCTGGTGACACCTCACCGTTAATCTCAGATTGCTATAAATAAGCAGCATGAATGGGTGTCTTCATGGACTCCCATAGTCTTTTCAAGCATGGCATAAACATGCACAAAGAAAGCTCCCAGAAAAGTAATTGAGGGATGCCAACATCGCACAAAGTCTGATCTCTGACAACAAGGTTTAGATTGTCTTCATACCGAGTTGTTTCTGATCTGCTGGCTTAACCATATACTTAATAGATGGCCTCTGGGCAGAGCAATCCGACCTACAAGTGCATGAACAGGAAACGACAGCACAATGGATTGTTCAGACATGGCACTATGTTACATGTTTCGGGATAATGAGAGGACCTCTGTGCCAACATCTATGGACTTGGATTCCTCTATAGCTGCCATGAAGCTTTACATTTAAAAGCAGATGCCTGACTCCAGTAAGGACAAACCACGACAATAACTGGACTGTTCACTGACGGGAATTTCAGAAGACGCATCTACATCTTGTTTTTATCTCCTCTGAATGAGCCGATCTGTCTTTGACTCCGGTGGTAGAATGGCCACTGTATTTTTATGAATAGAACAGACTGGAGCTCTCTATATGACCTTTAAATGGCTTTCTGGGGAGAATCTAGCACAAGCATATATCTAACATATATATGTTGTTAACCCCCTGATGACTTTTTCACAAATGAGATAAGTCGGCAAATATCTAGAATCTGGGGAATACAATTTATTCCCTATCTGCTAACCCACAAATTTCAAACGGCCGGCAGAAGAAATGTCAGTAAGGCCTCATGCAAAGGACCCACCACAAACCCCAGATCTGCAAAACACCGATGCTGTCCATGTTCCATCCACATTCTTTTATGGGTCCATTGACTTCAATTCCATGTAATTTGGGGAACAGCATAAGATGTGTGTATTTATTTTTGGGAAATCTTTTCTTTGGTGTTTATCCATTGACTTCATGGGTCCATGGATCACATTTTGCGGACCAGAATAGGACATGTTCTATGATTTGAAGAACTGGCATACGGATGTGGAGTGCACACATGGACAGTATCCATGTTTGCAGACTGCAAATCGGATACTGTTGTGTCCTTGAGGCCTTATACAATACTGTTGTCCTACAAGACCCTTGACTCTGCCGGATGCTTGTTTTGTGATGGAACAAGGGTTCCATCACATAGAAAGGGTAAATTCTGTATAACTCAATTTGACCATACACTTAAACTTAAAGGTGTTGTCCCATCTGGACATTTATGGTATATCCATATGATATATCATAAATGTCTGAGAGGTGTGAGTCCCCCCGCCTCCCCCCTCTGGGAGTAAGCTCACTCAGCTACATTCAGAAGTCTCATAGAAGTGAATGGAGAAAGACCCACATGCATGGCCAACTTTCTATTCCTGGTGGCACAAGACAAGGTCCCGATCCTACTCGCCAATCCCTCTCATCTCCCATTCCAGCTCTTCCCAAATCCTTGCTAATCTCAATCTCCTGGTCCCTCTGGACACACAGGAAATGATCGCTTAGTCAACCTATGGCTGAGGTAGGTCACCGCTGTGGCCAGTGAATGGGTAAGCAGTCACTTCCTGTGTTCCAAGAGGGACCCGGAAGTAGAGATCAGCGGGAACCAAGGAAGCGTCAGAATGGCAGCAGTGAAGTAAGTATCACTTCTTTGGCCTTTTAAAGACACATTTTTAATGTACCAACTAAACAACCCCTCTAAGACAGCCGTCAGTTGAAGGTATGTTTGGCCAACACCCGTTCCTCCAACCCCAGCTATAAACATGTATGCTTGAGAACAACAATCAATGGTAGTGGCTAGTCACACAACAGATAAATGGTCACCCACGTAATACACAGAAGCATTAGGTATCCTATGTACAGGACCTACATCTTTAATGTCCATAAGTGCTAACTGGGCATATGGACGGTGGTTTTAGTGGTGAGAAAACCCTTTAAGGATGTTCTCTCCTACTACTTGCACAATTTTGCAAATGACAAATCCTATTACTTGCCAACAAGGACTTTTAGCACTACAACAGATACCTTGATGCTTTCATGGCTGGTATAAAAGGGGTCTTCTCCCCCAGAACGATAATGCCAGGGTGTTACTGAAGAGCCACGGAGACCCATTGCGATGCTGACTTTGAGTAACATTTTCAGTTTCAGCTGCACAAAGTTTTAAAAGCATTTGAGAAATACAGTTTACAAGTGTCAGGACCTTACATTTTAGTGAGAATGACCAAAAGGTCTGGATGTTGGTTTTGTAGCCCTGGGGATGGTAGCAGAGCTGGATAAGACAACTTAATTATCAGTGAATTGATGGCTTCCTCATGCCAGGCGCCATTCATTTGCATATAGTTGGATAGTACTGAATGACTGCAATAGCCTTTTTGTCATAGACTATCTGACTCCTGGCGCTTCCCAGAGGGCGTCAAGAAAGAGATTTCAATATGTCCTGATTTGGTGGTGGTTTTGCACCTGAAGATGTTGTAACTCAATGTGCATTCGCTGCTCTGCGTTGAGTCCCTTACCCATGCTATAATCTTCTACACAAGGTGGACCATAAACAGGTGGATGTCTGACCATCAGCAGTGAGACACCTGCTCTTTTACAGATGCCAGTGTCCTTTTGGCACACCTCTCATAGAAAGTCTGGATACCATATATACTTCGGTACACAACTACTTTTGAAGCTAATTTGCTTAGCTTGGACAACGAACACTGGCAAGTGCTCAAAATAACGCAAATTGGCTTTTAGGTCATTACATCTGGTTAAGATGAAAAATAGCAAAACTCTACATGTCAAATTTCACAAGGTTCTATCATACAGGTGCCACAAACGTACTGCCAGAGAACATGGCTGAGAAGGGCATATGTGGGGCATCCAGTATCATAGTGAACACTTTTCAGCTTGTGGCTTCATGGATCCTACTGATGAATACAGCATAAGCACATACCAGCACTATCAATAGGGGGCAGTCTTACAGGATGAAGCTAGCCTGTCAACAGCAGTGGCTAGTCAAAAACAACCATGGAGCACTCAATAGTTTAAAGATAGATAGATAGATAGATAGATAGATAGATAGAGTAAACCCATTCACGACAATCCGAAACCAGTCACATATACGTACAGTCTTACAACAGGCGGCAATATATATCATTGCAGGCGTCTCGATATTGGTCCTATACACTGGCACTGCGGACTCTTCTTCTACTGCAGTGACACATGGTGGAGATACTTCCACACTAGAGAACATCCCATACACAGATGAGAGGACTGTCCACACAAACAGGCAGTACTGGAGTACTGGTACTTATGTCAATACTTCATGACACCAGGGTGAGAGGAGCCAGAGGCAATTCCTTCAGCATCTGGTCACCGACCCTTGAGACATCCCAGTTTACAGTTCACACAAGGATGAGGACTAAGCTGACCATCTTGTGTGCTGCTCTGTAGACACATATCACATCTCAGGAGATGCTGATCCTCCTTACTGATAGAGAGTTTTCAGGGTAATGCTCCCAGAAAAAAGCATGAAAATACAAAATCTTATTCCCTCTGACAAATATAGCGCCAACATATCCCACAGCGCTGTACAATGACTGTTTACACGTGCATTATCATGACACTAAAAGACATGTCACATACTCCACAAGTCAGCCTGGGAGCACTCTGTATAGCACCGCTGTGTAAAAATGGGAAAAGCTCATGGAAAACAGCAGGATATTTACAGGACAGTGGTATTTGGCTGTGACAGAAGAAGTGACACTAGAAAGTGCAGTGACTACCACCAGAGCACATGGGGAAGTGTTTATACAGCTAATGGTCTGGGAGCATGTGATCTCAGCGCAGTCAGGGATTATATCTATACTATAGCTATCCTATATACCTACTGATACAACATACCCCACCCACCCCCAGCACCACCAGCACCAGCACCACCACCACCACCAGGTAGAAGATAGCACAGGGTGGACTAGTCAATCAGCACAATCCACACACGTCTATTGATTAGTATGTCCTGGGAAGGAAACCTCCTGAGGGTCATTATCCCAGAGCCCCCTCCCCACTCACCAGCATTCCCATCACCTCTGTCCAGAGACTGGAGAAGGCGTCAGACACGATGCCCTCCTCTTGAGGCTCCTGGCTGCTGGCTTCTGCCTGTTCCCCCTCCATTGTGGTCCAGCCAGCGATGCTTCAGGACGTATTAGTGCCCCTTGGTGCTCCCTGGTACCATTCCTCAGCTGGCAGTCAGTGTAGCCCCCAGTGTGCGCCCCTGTGCCTGCTGTAACATAGTATCTCCTGCGTGTGCCCCGCCAGCACAACCTCCACTTTCTCCAAACTACTCTGTGGGCACTGAACTGGCCGCGGCGCCTGGACCGGTCCACAGAGTTTCAGGAAGGGGTGGCAGCCGCCCAGGTAGCTGTGCAGACAGTTTCTTCGGTAAGCCTCGCAGTAAGTGCCCTCCACAGGGTGAGAGCTGCTGAGCCCGGGACGGTAAATGGGCTGTCTGCAGCTTCTCTGGAACTTGGAATGTGTGCACACCTCCCCCTCAGTGACTGAAGTGTGCTCTCCCGACTTCACATGACTGCTCTCTGTGGGGAACGCACTGAATGACAGCTCCAGTCTGATTAAAGGAATGCCACCAGTATAATGCAGGGGACAGAAAGAGTTGTGTACAGGGCAAGACTTCTAGTCTCTACAGAAAATGTCTGCAGATTATTACTTAAAACATCTGTAAGAACCTGTCCTTGAAGTGTCCCATTGGCACAAAGTATGTTAAGGAAAAGTTATTTACACTACAAAATGTATATGTAACATATTTTCTTTCAAAATGGAAATTGTAGATAAAATATTTAAATGTATGTAATACTTTCATTATATAAAAAATGCCAATATCGTTCTGCTGGGAGCGCTATGGAGAATATAGGAAAACGTATTTGCATATGGATTTTGTTAAAGCCTCACTCCATTTGTCTTTTGCAGACTGCGTGTATTCTCATACATTGCAGGCTGCTCAGTCACATTCAATGCGAAATCTGGCCCATGAGCTTTCTGCACCACATTTTGAGGCAGTTTAAGCCAAAATTTAGATGTACTTACATTAGTAAACGTGGGCTGTTTTCTCCCACCTCTACTTCCTACTGACATACTTTTGCTAATATCCTTTTGATAGATTCTCAAGAAATAGAGGACAGATGAAAGGTGATGAGTGCAGGATCAGACTGCGCTTAGTTTGTAGTCTGTTACCATGGAGACACATAGGTCTCCATAGAAGCTGTGGACAGAAAGACTAACTCCAAAGTCGCTTTTTATATTTTAGACAGACTGGAACAAGCAAGTTAGTTGGTGAGCAGTTAAAATTCAGAATTTAGCTTTAGACATTTATGCACAAAAAGAACCTTATATAGCTCAAAACTAGTGTTGAGCGAAGTTTTGAAAAATTTGATTTGGCTGCTTCGCCAAAATTTTGTCACAAAGACAAAATTTTCTTTGTATTTCTTTGTATTTAGCAGACGCAATGACAGGGAATGGCGATTGCGCTGCCCCCGTCATTGAACCCCTCAGATGCCATGTTCATTACTGATTGCGGCATCTGCAAATAATAGTAAGGGCTTTCAGGGGTTAATCCGTAAAAAAAATATTCACCTTATTCATTTGAGAGCGAAAAGGCCGCTACGATCATCCTGTTTGAATACATTGAGCGAAATCTTGCGCAGTGCGTTATGACGTCATCACGCTGGCCAGTGTAGTGATGTTATACGTCACTGCGCATGAAATTTCACGTGGGCTCTTAAATGGTGATGGCCTGTTCTTAGCAGGTATCTTTATATGGGTCTCTCTGCGTCGAAACGGTATTTGGTTTGTTTTCCTGCATTCCCCACAATGTCACAGGGTATGACACAAAATAATTATATGAATGCTTTAAGGAGAGCGTAAAGCCATGCACCTGCTTGTCATCCATAGTGTAGAAAACAGGTTTGATCAGCTTAGTCGTCTGGAAGCCATTGGGTGGAGACACACCTTTATAAAGTATGTCTAGGCCTGAAAGTATATTTCAGGAAAGCAAGCACTGGAAACATGGTCGTCAGCTTTTTGCTTTCATGCAGCCGACTGATGTGCCATGATATTCCAACCAAAATAGCTAGGAAACATCCTGTGCTGGAGCTGCCGTCGTCTTTTCAATAGTCGCCTTCATTCCTGTGAGAGGGCTTGACTCACAAAGTAAATATTATGTGCTTTAGTGTGGCCCACAAGCTAAGGTTCTCTGGATGCTTCACTGGGATCACAGGAGGTATGGACCATGAGCTGAGCTATGTGGAAATACTTCAGGCTTTATTTCTTTCCTCTGTCCACAAACATATCATATTATTTTCAAAGAAAGGATAGAAAACCACAGCAATATGTAGTCACTTAATCGATAATTATACTTTTATTGAATATTCCAGCAAAGGGTCCTCCAGCCGCTCTACCACCATCTTCTATGTTACTAATAAGGCCGTCATCAAGGTTCACGATGGACCAAAATGTTGGCCGATCATATTTTGCGGATTATACCTCCTGACCTTTGATGGAATTGCAAATAAAAGTATCTTCATTGGCTAAGTGACTACACAGTGCAGTGGAGTTCTGCCCTACCACTGAGCACCTACATACTTTCCGAGTGTTGACCATATACAGTTTGGTCAATATATATTTGGACAGAGACAACATTTTTCTAATTTTTGTTCTGTACATTACCACAATGGATTTTGAACAAAACAATTCAAATGCAGTTGAAGTTCAGACTTTCATCTTTAATTCAGTGGGTTGAACAAAATGATTGCATAAAAATGTGAGGAACTAAAGCATTTTTTAAACTCAATCCCTTCATTTCAGTGGCTCAAAAGTAATTGGACAAAATAAATAATTGTAAATAAAATGTTAATTTCTAATACTTGGTTGGCAATGACTGCCTGAAGTCTTGAACTCATGGACATCACCAGACGCTGTGTTTCCTCCTTTTTAATGCTCTGCCAGGCCTTTACTGCAGCGGTTTTCAGTTGCTGTTTGTTTGTGGGTCTTTCTGTCTGAAGTTCGGTCTTTACCAAGTGAAATGCTCTATAGGGTTCAGATCAGGTGACTGACTCGGCCATTCAAGAATATTCCACTTCTTTGCTTTAATAAACTCCTGGGTTGCTTTGGCTTTATGTTTTGGGTCATTGTCCATCTGTATTATGAAACGCCGACCAATCAGTTTGGCTGGATTTGAGCACAGAGTATGTCTCTGAAAACCCCAGAATTCATCCAGCTGCTTCTGTCCTATGTCACATCATCAATAAACACTAGGGACCCAGTGCCACTGGCAGCCATGCATGCCCAAGCCATCACACTGCCTCCGCCGTGTTTTACAGATGATGTGGTATGCTTTGGATCATGAGTTGTACCAAGCCTTCGCCATACTTTTTTCTTTCCCTCATTCTCGTAGAGGTTGATCTGTCCACAGAATCTTCTTCCAGAAGTGTGCTGGTTTTTTAAGATGTTTTTTAGCAAAGTCCAATCTAGCCTTCTTATTCTTGAGGCTTATGAGTGGCTTGCACCGTGCAATGAACCCTCTGTATTTCCTTTATGCAGTCTTCTCTTTATGGTAGATTTGGATATTGACACGCTTATATCCTGGAGAGAGTTGTTCACTTGGTTGGCTGTTTCTCTTTCTCTTCACCATGGTAATTATTCTGCCATCATCCACCACTGTTGTTTTCCGTGGTCGTCCAGGTCTTTTGCATTGTTGAGGTCACCAGTGCTTTCTTTCTTTCTCAGGATGTACCAAACTGTAGATTTTGCCACTCCTAATAGTGTAGCAATTTCTCGGATGGGTTTTTTCTGTTTTCGCAGATGAAGGATGGCTTGTTTCACCTGCATTGAGAGAGCTCCTTTGACTGCATGTTTACTTCTCAGCAAAATCTTCAAAATGCAAGCACCACACCTCAAATCAACTCCAGGCCTTTTATGTGCTTAATTGAGAATGAAATAATGAAGGAATTGCCCAAACCTGCCCATGAAACAGCCTTTGAGTCAATTGAGTCCAATTACTTTTGGTCCTTTTAAAAACAGGGTGCCACATGTAAAGGAGCTGAAACTCCTAAACCGTTCATCCAATTTTTATGTGGATACCCTCAAATGAAAGCTTAAAGTCTGGACTATGTCCATTATATAACTATAACTAGAATATGTTTCAGTAAACAGGTAAAAAAAAAAATGTGTGTCAGTGTCCAAATATATATGGACCTAACTGTAGACTATTTCACTTTTTTAAGGCGGTTTCTTTCTGCATAGAGAATTCTATGGGAAAACCTACGCTGTGTATGGGGCACTAAGAGGGCCTCATACTGTATGGGGGGGGGGCACTTACAGGGACATCATACTTTGTGGGGGCCCTTAAATGGCATCTCTCTGCCTGGGGAATACTTAAGGGGGCATGAATCTGTGTGGGGGCCTTTAAGGGGCATCATTACGTGTTGGGGCATTTCTCTGCAAGGAGGTCACATAAGGAGAAATCTTTCTGTGTGTAGGGCACTTAGATGGCATCGCTCTGTGTGTGGGCACTTAAGGCGATTGAATATTGTGGGAGGGCATTTAAGGGGGCCTCATACTGTGTGAAGGGGAACTTAAAGGGTTATCATACAGTTTAGGAACAGAAGGGATCATCCTGTAGTAAGAGGGATACTTAGGGGACATCATACTGCGTAGGAAGGCACTAAGGGCAATCATACTGTGTGTGAGAGACAATAAAGGGACATTATACTGTGTGGAGGAACTCAAAGGCATGAATACTGTCTGAGGGACTAGCAAACAGCGGGTCTACAATACACAGGCACGGATGCGGACCCATTCACTTGATGCACCACGTGCATGCACTACTTTTTTGCAGTGCGGAACATCTGATGCGGATCACGAACCCCATTCAAGTCCGCATGTGGCGGCCCTACAGTCAGTGTCCGTGCATTGTGGATCGCAATTTGCAGTTCACAGCACGTGCCCGGCCGGCACATGTTCGTGTACATGTAGCCTAAGGGACATCATTACTGTCTAGGGGGCACTAAAGAGCATCACTATTGTGAGCTAGCACCAAGGGGGCATTCCCACTGTTTTGGAGATCTAAGGGAGCATCCTTACAGTAGGGATGCCACCATTACTGTGTGGTGGGGCACAATGGGTATTGGGCAGGATTAGAGGCATGGCTTATTGTAAATAAATTGGCAAAATGTGCTACGCACCACTGGTGTTGTCCTTTCTTATATTTTTTACACTCGGTCCATCATTCAATGGCACACCCAAGTATGAGAACCTTTACACTTCAATCTCTCACTGTAATGATAGATGGCGATATTGACAGTAAGTGCGAATTCTGTCATCTTTTGAACTACACATTATTTTTTTAAATATTAGCTATTCTGAATTATCACAAATTCACTTTCCTGTTGCCCTTGAAGCGTTAATCTGGCCAAAAACTTTAATTGGCCTAAATCAGGGATGCTCAACCTGCGGCCCTCCAGCTGTTGCAAAACTACAACTACCAGCATGCCCAGACAGCCTACTGCTATCAGCCCACAGCAGGGCATGGTTGGAGTTGTAGTATTACAACAGCTGGAGGGCCGCAGGTTGGGCATCCCTGACTTAATGGACAATTTTGATGGTTTCCCGGGTTTGCCACAAATAAAGAGTATTGTGAGCGTCATTATGATCTATTAGAAACCAATTGTTTGCTTGTTTTATCATACAGTGTATCTTGCCAATCTATATATGACCGCACAATAAATGAATAATTGATATGCAATATTGCCTGGGCATGCATGTTTATGATGGTCGGGTGAAAGCTGCTGCCAAAATGAGTGTTTGCCTGAAACTTATTGTGCATGTATGGCCACCTTTACTAGATTTCTTCTTTAAACAGCAGGAAATTCAAAGCAGCAGTCCAAGTGCATAAACAGGGAGCAGTACAGTATATTGCCTTTTACATGAGGGGCAATACATTACATTTATTGGCACTATGTGACGGCTAACATATTTTCACACATACATAGCAGTTAGAAAGGCAGGTAACGTCTTGGCAGAGTGTCAAGTATCTGGACTGTCTACGCTCAGATATTGCATCATGATACGCTGAGAAAACATACATTGATTAATGCTACACTACTTGAGTTGCCAGTGAGCTGGATATTCCAACTGCTTAGCAGATGTCAGAAAGCACCCGTTAGGAGAAAATGACTCCCAAATGTGGCTACCTCTGGAACACATTCATTATTTTCCTGACTGCCAACAAGAAAAACTATGAATACTGTACCACAGCAATGCAATACATAGCATATCACATAGTAACATAGGTTCATCATTTATACAACAATGATCGTTAAATTAATTATAATCCTCAATGTCGGTTACTATTAGATAAGTAGCTATACTTTTTTTTTTAAATGCAGACATAGTATCTGCCATTACTACCTCTTGGCATACAGCATTCCATAGTTTCACTACTGTAACTGTAAAGAATCCTTTCATCTGCCTTGCCCATGCTGCTGGTTTATTTAGGTTTGTCTGTAATATTGTACAAAGAAGTTGAGTTTTGCCCAAGTCTGAGAAAAAAATAGTGATGAACGGCATAGGCAATATTTGTTTTCACGATATTTCGCAAATTTTTCACACAATATTTGCAATAAATTCACAATCTCCAGTCATTATTTTCATGATTGCGCAAATCGGCACTAATAATGCGCATTTTTTTGGGCAATACGTGCAACTTCACATTTTATCAGGTCTGAGTAGATATTACTGATTGGTGCAGTATTGTGACATCACAGCACTGTGTCTAACAGAGACACTAATCCCTATCACAGCACAGTAATTCCTATCACACTACCTAACACCCTGCACTGGAACCATCAGCTACACTATATCACTATCTAACCTACACAGACTATCTCCTACTAACTATCTGTATTATATATATATATGAGCTAACTAACTATCTAATGTAATTAAATAATGATCCAGATGAGTCTGCAAAGCACAGAGCACAGCACTATGTCTGTAGCATGTATGCATGGACAGCAGAACCTATTACACTACCTAACACCCTGCACTGGAACCTTTCAGCTACACTATATATATCACTATCTAACCTACACTGACTATCTCCTACTAACTATCTGTATTATATATATATGAGCTAACTAACTATCTAATGTAATTAAATAAGGATCCAGATGACACAGTAAAGCACAGAGCACGGCACTATGTCTGTAGCATGTATGCATGGACAGCAGAACCTATTACACTACCTAACACCCTGCACTGGAACCTACACTATAGCTACACTATATATATCACTATCTAACCTACACTGACTATCTCACTCTAACTATCTGTAATATATATATATATATATATATATATATATATATATACTAACTAACTAACTAATGTAATGACACAGGAAAGCAGAGAGCACATCAATCACACTGCTGTCTCTCTCAGAAATGAAAAAAAAAAGAAAATGGCTGCTGGGGAGGTATTTATATAGTAAGGGGTAGGCAACTTTCCTATTGGTAGCTAGGGATGTTGCTAAGCTCTGACAAAAAAAATTGCAGCCTTCTCATTGGCCCACAAGCAAGGAGCAGTAGTACTGATGAAAAAAAAAACTAGAATATTTGCGATTACGAATATATAGCACTATATTGTAGATTTTCGCAAATTCTTGAAGTGCCAATATTCGCAATAAAAATTCGCGATTAGAATATTCACGATCAACACTAGGAAAAAAATTGCTGGCTATGTATAGTGTAAAAAAAAAATCAGAAACCCCTTAAAGTTCTGCATTTTCAGCAAAAACTGACATTAAAATAGAGTCATTAATAAAGAGATTAAAACAATTTGGCCCCTATTCAAGTACAGAACGGCCCCTTTAATACGCACACATTTACGTGCTATGTATATCAGAGCTAAGCAAACGGGTTCCTACAAAACTAAATCACGTGACAACTTTAACATCTTTAGAAAGTTGGGAAGAACTTCAAAGCATTTTTGTCCTTCAAAATAGGTTGGGTGGAGCAAACAGTTTATTACACCTTGTGTAACCACAAGGCTGTGTGTCTGCCAGATTCTAGGACAGACTGGCTTTTTACCAGAGCTGTCATTGACACTGTTATAGTCTTATGAGTTTTGGCTCCTATGGTTTTCAAATTAAAATCTAGGACGGTCTCGTGAGGGGGAATGTGTTCATCCTGTCTCTTCTTTTTTAGCTGCCAGGGACTAGTAAACAATTCAAATCTTATAGATTTGTATATTTTACACCATTCATTACCTTACCAGCAGCGCAAACTGCAAAATAAGAATTCCATGTAAAAGTTGAGGAATCCCTAAGTGACCTAGTCCTGATTATTACATGGGGGTGGAATATACAGTCCATTGTACTGCAGGACGATTTAAAGGAGTTTTTTTCTCTTCAGCAAATGGAATTTATCATGTAGACAAGTTAAAGGGGTCATCCAACCACAAAAATGTCCCCCCACACAGATTGTACTTACCTAGCTCCCTGGCACTCGCAATGCTTCTGCTGCCCATACGGCCGCTGCTGCATCTCCCAGGTGATGCTAGGGAGGCTTGTCCCTGTCATGGCCTGCTATTGGCTGTCCCCTCCAGCTGGATGTTTTGATCCGCGCGAAAGGGAGATGCAGCAGTATCGGGGAGTGAGGTAAGTACAATCTGTGTACCAGGGGCCCAAGCATTGAGGGGGCATTTTTGGTGTTGGATAACTCCTTTAATGCAAGGCACTTACTAATGTATTGTGATTGTCCATATTACCTCCTTTGCTGGCTTGATTCATTTTTCCATCGCATTATACACTGCTCGTAACCAGTGGTTATGGGAGATGGCCAGCGCTTTTCCCTATAGTGTGCAGGCACGGCCACTGCTGGATTGCAGGGTGGTCGTAACCATGGAAACAAGTAGTGTATAATGTGATGAAAAAATGAAACAAGCCCTTTAAAGGTCATTTATCAGCAACAACAACCCAGCCATAATGCCTGGTATGGCGACCCTGCTGGTTAAAAACATACCTTTCTTTCTTGATCCGTTGCTGTGTATAGGGCAAATGTTTTAAAAGATATGCAAATTAGAGCTTAAGTGCACTGAGGGAAGGCCCTAGCAACTCTGTGCACCATACATCCTCTCCTCTGCTTGCTTGGACACTTCCTCCTCCTCTTAATTGACAGGGTCAGGAATCCAGGTGGATTGTCCAGGGTAGTCGAGCAGAGGAGATAAGGGGCACCAAGAAAGTTTTAGCTTCTATGGGGTACAATTAGATCAACATCTCATTATTCTACCATGGAGTGCATAGAGTATGACATCCATCACCTCTACTTCTTCAAAGTAATTCCCTACCCATATTATAATAAGAATATGTAGAAATGTGAATGTCTTTTGCTCGTTAAATGCTAAATGGTTTTTTCAGGATTTTAAAAGTGAAGGCCTGTCCTTAGGATACGCCATCACTATCTGACGGGAAGGGGTCTGACACCATGCACCCTCACTTAGTAGCTGTTTTGCAGTAGATCTAGTGCCAGACGTCAGCATCGGAACTACACAGCACTGTCCATTGTGTAGTGGACGGAACTGGTCACTGGAGCACTGCTCCCACTGTAATGAGTTGGAGCAGCACTGCAGTAACCAGCTAAATCCACAACACAGTGGATGGAGCTGTGTAGTTCTGGTGCCGGAGCTACTGTAGCACAATTGATCGTTGGGATTTTGGGGTGTCCTGAGGATAAGCCATCACATGAAATTCTGGGCAACCCATTTGAGGTCAGACACCCTTCTGATCAGCTGCTGTCATCGCTGTATTCTGATCCCCATAGCTTTTTTTATAGTTATGGCTACTGAGATGTTTATGGCTCATATTTTGCAGGATGATCTGTGGTTCTTGCTAATACCATTTTAGGGTGTGTTTGACTTTTTGATCAGTTTTTATTCAATATTTTTGGAAAATCAAAGTGATAAAAAACAGCGAATCGGCCATCTTTATTTTACTTTTTCCGTTACACCAATTAACGTATGGGATAAGTTTTTTTTTATATTTAAATAGTACAGTCATTTTCACAGGAGATGATGCCCATGATGTTATTTTTTTTATTGTTTATTAATTTTTTATTTTATTTTGGGAAAGGGGGGATTTGAATGAGACGAACTAACAAACAAAGACAGACAAACACAATACCAGAGTCATACGAAAATGGGTCAGAACCAGACAGGATATGCAGTACCAAACGAGAGACGAAGTGGTCAGAAGACAAGCCGAGATCAGAGCCAGACAGACTACGCAGTACCAAATAAGAGACAGAGGGTGGTCAGAAGCATGAGCAATCCAAATAACCACAAGAGCAAGAACCAGGAACACAGCTAGTGAGTCAAAGACGATCACTGGCAATGATGTATGGCCATGAATGGATTCAAATAGAGCACCAAGTCCCATCATCAGAACTTGATAGGTCCATTAACCCGATGCTCCATTAGGGAGAACACTAGACACACTAACAGAGCAGCTGAGATAATCTGCCCACGGCTAATCTTTTCCAGCACACTCCCGCTGCAGGGAGAAATAGAGCATTGCATCCTGTTACTAAGGATGCTGTAGTGTTACCAAGGGGCGTGGCTCAGCAGGGCATCTCTCCTGGCGTGGTAGTGCTGAGGCTGAGGATCGCGCCACTGGAACCCGGACAGGTAAGTTTGTTACACATAAGGTCCCCATTGCTGCAAGGCAACAATGCTGACCACTGAGCCTACTACAATCTACGAGAGGACCAGGTGAAATCTATAGTCTATAGATGATTTTTAGAAAGGTTAGTTGCGCTGCAATCCGCGACTTTTCCACTCTCACTCCAGGTCTGAAAAAGTGGGCGTGGCATGGTCGGGGAAGGGGACGTGCGGGCAGGCCCGTCTCATTCATCACTTTCTAGGTTTTAGGTGTAGAAAATGGTCTAAACATAAGACAGCTAGGAAGCCGGCTTACATTTAGACTGCCACTGGATGTGCCAAAGTTATGTAGAGGCTAGTGCCTCTACATAACCTCAGAAATGCACAGCCAGATATAGCAGTTATTAAGATGGGGGTCTAAAACGCCGGTCTTAATAAATGACCCTCATGTTACTCGAAGTTTGTTGAATTACGTATAAATGGGTTATTATAGGGTTATACTTTGCAGGTTTTAGCCAAAAGCCAGATTAGAGCCTAAATACAGGACATAACTGAATGTTTTGCAGCCCTATTCCTATTACATTTCCTGCTATTACCACTACTCCTGTGTTCTTATCCATTCCTAACAAAATGCAAAAAATGCCAACTGGGCAGCAGAAACATTTACTTTCACAAAAAAGACCAAATGACCATTTTTCATAAGTGAAAGAAATTGAAATCTCTTTAACCAGTCCCGGACCGCCGTACGCAGGATTGCGTCCTGCGGGCGGCCGGGATCTTCTGAGTGGACGCATCGGCGCGTCCTCTCGCGAGACCCGTGAGTTCCTGTGAACGCGCGCGTCTCGAGGGGCGCGCGTCTCGAGAGTTGAACTACAGCCTGCCAGCGATGATCAATCGCTGGCAGGCTGTAGATGCGATATAAATCGCATCAAACATGTATACCAGACGCTGTTTTGTGAACAGCGTCTGGTATACCTGCTACCTGGTCCTCTGGTGGTCCCATTTGCTGGGATCGACCACCAGAGGACCAGGTAACACAGTAAAGTTGCACCAAACACTACACTAACCCCCCACCCCCCTCACCTATTAACCCCTTGATCACCCCATCTAGACCCCCTGATCACCCCCGTCATTGATCACACCCCTTGTAAGGCTCCATTCAGACGTCCATATGTGTTTTGCGGATCCATGGATTCACGGATCTGATCCGCGGATCCGCAGATCCTCAAAACACGGACACCGGCAATGTGCTTTCCGCATTTTGCAGATCCGCACATTGCCAGAACTATATAGAAAATGCTTTTTCTTGTCCGCAATTGCAGACAAGAATAGGACATGTTCTATATTTTTGCAGAACGGAAGTGCAGACTCGAAGCGCGGATCCGTAATTCGGATCCGAGCGGGACAAAGTCTGTCCCCATAGAAATGAATGGGTCCGCAATTCCGCTCCGCAAACAGAATTTCGGACGTGTGAATGGGGCATAAGGGTCCCTTATCACCGCCAGTTAGTTAGCTACTTGTTAGGTAGCTAGCGCCCAGCCCACCGCACCGCAGTCACTGATTTGGCAGAGATTTTTCATCCACATTGACCGATGCGAATGAAAAATCTGTGCCGTTCATTTTTTTTTTTCAGCGCAGAGGCTGAACGGAAAAATCTCATTACCCGTATGCTCAATATACGGAGAATCGCAGAAACTCCTAATGCTGGCCATACGTGTAATGATTGTAGCATTTTAGAAAGAAGACACCCCAAGGTATTCCGTGAGGGGTATGGGGAGTTCATGTAAAATTTAATTTTTGTCACAAGTTAGTGGAATATGAGACTGTAAAAAAAAAAAAAAAAAATCAATTTCCGCTAACTTGTGCCAAATTTTTTTCTGTGAACTCGCCATGCCCTCACAGAATACCTTGGGGTGTCTTCTTTCCACAATGGGGTCACATGTGGGGTATTTATACTGCCCTGGCATTTTAGGGGCCCCTAAAGCGTGAGAAGAAGTCTGGAATCCAAATGCGTAAAATGCCCTGTGAAATCCTAAAGGTACTCATTGGTTTTAGGGCCCCTTTGCGCAGGCTGCAAAAGTGGCACACATGTGGTATCGCCATACTCAGAGGTAGGCATGTGTGGGGTGTATTTTTATATACCCATACTTTGTGTGAAAATATCCTGTAAACGACAACTTTTAAAAATTTTTATACAAAGTTGACAATTTACAGAGATATTTCTCTCACCCAACATGGGTATATGTAAAAATACACCCCAAAACACATTGCCCTACTTCTCCTGAGTACGGCGATACCACATGAGTGACACTTTTTGCAGCCTGGTGCGCAAAGGAGCCCAAATTCCAACGAGTACCTTTAGGGTTTTACATGGCGGCTCACAATTTAGCTCCCGCCAAAATGCCAGAACAGTAAACACACCCCACAAATGACCCCATTTCGGAAAGTAGACACCCCGAGGTATTCACTGAGGGGCATAGTGAGTCTGTCTGAGATTTTTTTTTTTGCCAGAAGTTATCAGAAATTGAAACTTTTTTTTTTTTTTTCTCAGAAAGTGTCATTTTCCGCTAACTTGTGAAAAAAATGAAATGATACATGAACTCACCATGCCCCTCCGCGAATACTTTGGGGTGTCTTCTTTCTAAAATGGTGTGATTTGGGGGTATTTATACTATCCTGACATTCTAGCACCTGAAGAAACATGACAGGCGCTCAGAAAGTCAGAGCTGCTTCAAAATGCCGAAATTCACTTTTTTGCACCATAGTTTGTAAACGCTATAACTTTTACCCAAACCAATAAATATACACTTATTGGACTTTTTTTTTTATCAAAGACATGTAGAACAATAAATTTAGAGAAAATTTTATATAGAAATGTATTTTTTTTTGAAAAATTTTACAACAGAAAGTGAAAAATGTCATTTTTTTGCAAAAATTTCGGTAATTTTTGATTAATAGCAAAAAAAGTAAAAATGTCAGCAGCAATGAAATACAACCAAATGAAAGCTCTATTAGTGAGAAGAAAAGGAGGTAAAATTCATTTGGGTGGTAAGTTGTATGACGGAGCAATAAACAGTGAAAGTAGTGTAGTGCGGAATTGTAAAAAGTGGCCTGGTCATTAAGGGTGTTTAAGCTAGGGGGGCTGAAGCGGTTAAAGCCTGAAATCTACTTGGCTCTGAAAAAAATAAGTCGGCTTGCAGCATTTGGCAGAAGTAGTAGAAACATAGATGAGCTGTTTTGTGAACTCAGCGTGTCTTGAGATGTAAATATGGTGCATTATTTCAAAGGAGCTCTTGAGGAGGCAGGTTATTTTAATACATTGCCACATCAATGTACCATATTTCCATATTTCCTCCCAAAGTTAGTCAGATTATGAAACACATTTCAGGGCTGAGGACAGTTTGATCCACAACATGTTTTCTAAGATTGTTACAGAGCTAGAAATATTGAATAAGTTGCTACGTAAAGTAATTGAGTAATATTTATAAAAAGTTTGTATGCTTGTATATATGTACAGTATGTGATATTCCACTTCTGAGAATAAGACATGGTAGGTAAACAATATAGTTGTAAAAAATGAAGAATGGTCAAGAAAAGCTCCCAAACGTGATCGTAGGAAGGATCCACGGAATGGGAGTTATATTAGACCAATGTATAAAAAAGAAGTGACAGCGCCAATCCCTTAAGCCAGAAATGTGCGAGTAATAAGCATAATCAGGACTAATACGTTTCAAGCCGCAAAAAATAAAGGTATAAAATACTGAATGGATAAATACCATAAAATAATAATGAATATAAATACCAAGATAAATAAAATGGAGGTAATAATCATATCGACTCACTTCGCTGGGGGGTAGTCACTGGATAAACTTAAGACACCAGTGCCTTTAACCCCCCTGGCCAGGATCGCTCGTAGAGATGTCAAGGATCAGCTGCAGCACACGTATGGAGGCTTCTGGTTAATCCTTTTATTGGTAAAAGATATGTGGCTCAACGCGTTTCAGGGATATATTCCCCTTCTTCAGGAGCAGGTTATATACAGGCAGTAAAATCAGTTTAAATATAGTCAAAAATACCTTAAAATTTATCTATTTTATATTTAATAATTTTTGTATTTATCTTGGTATTTATATCCATTATTATTTTATGGTATTTATCCATTCAGTATTTTATACCTTTATTTTTTGTGGGTTGAAACTTATTAGTCCTGATTATGCTTATTACTCACACATTTCAGGCTTAAGGGATTGGCGCTGTCTCTTCTTTTTTATACATTGGTCTAATATGGGAGTGATATTAGACCCTTCCGTGGATCCTTCCTACAATCGCGTTTGGGAGTTTTTCTTGACCATTGTTCATTGTTTACAACTGCACGCTAAGTTTTTGCCCCTTGCATACACTTGTCTTCCTTTCCAGCAGCTTCCCCCATCTCCGTACCTGACTACTCTTTCACTTTCCCTGCACTGCTGGCACCCACTACATCTCTTCTGGAATCTCTTTGACTCCTTGATTTGTGGTTTAACCTCTTCTCTTTTTCTTCTACTCACAGGTAAACAATATGCCACCCTGCTGGCATGGTTCCCAAGATCAGTGGTGGGACTAAAGCTGGCCATACTTGAGACAATGATTGTCTGCATATTGGACAGTCAGTCATCCATAGGATCTTTCATATGAACTATCCCACCTTCCGCATTCCAGACTAAACTGGCTAACCAGGGGGTGTTTTAAGAACAATGGCAATGGTCCTTAAGAACAATGGCAATGATTTGCTCAATTCAAGCATGCAGTTTTGGCCATAATTTTTCATTGTGGATAAGTACATTTTCGGCAGACAAGAGTTTGCCATTGGCCATCACAACCAATAATTTGCACAATTTTTTTTTACAAACGACAGTCTGCTGAAATGGCCAAAATCGCCCATCCTGGACAAAGGTTGTCTCAGGTATTGCAAAAGGTTAATATTTATTGACGAGTATACACTCCATTCAGGAAAGAGCCTTTTGCTGTGCAGTTTGCGTTTTTAATGAACCAATAAGCACTGATTCATTGAATAATACCACTACATTAGCATCCTGAATAGTAAATACACCCTTCTAAGGAACGAATCTCCATCACAAAAGGGCTTCTTAAATATCACACCTTCGACAGAAGGGGAGTCTGCCAGTCAATTCACTTCCTGTGGGAATCATCCCCTTCAATGACCATACCCAATAGAAAATGGATGGCATACAGCTAATCAGCTCAACATACAGATGGTATTTGCCGTTTCAGACTTGAGGCCATATCTTAAGACAATTAGTGTTCTAGTCCAACATTTAAAGTGCCAGCAAATGAACAGTCATATGTTCCCTGCCAGCAATGCCATACACATGCATTCTATTACATAAGTGATGACGAGGTGACAAAATACATTATTTATCAATAATGAAAAATCCTTACATCACGAATCAAAACTCGAGATTTGCTTCACCTCATGTATCAAAAGGCGCATGCTATTTTTAAAATGTGTCTTTGTGTAATTGTAGGCTTATAATCCATCATTATATTAACAAACATTTTTTTATATTGAAGTGTTAAAATGAGACATTTTATTATATTTGCGACAATGCATCTGTGCTCAACTGGTTTTAAATGTATGACTTCTTTAAGGCGGATATGTGAAATTGAATTGCTAAAATTAAAACTTTTTGAATAAAAGTCGTATCTATCTGATCTGCCATGCAGTGTTTGACATATTAAACTACCACAGAGGCATTCTAAATCGTAGTCTTCATTTTGTGCCTTTTAAGCCAAACATAACTTGCTAAATGAGGCGTTTGCTAGCCTCACCCACTCAAAACAGTTCACATATTTGGCGCAAATCAGTTCGCCATTAATTTAGGTGTATTTTACACCCAAATTCAGGCGCAACATGATTAGTAAATGTCCCCCACTATCTCTCACCAGCGTTTGGGTATGCATGACCAGTCGCAAAAATATTCAAAAAAGACAATTTTGTCTACTATTTATTTAATGCATATGGGCACCACTCTTATTAGCACTTAGTTTGTGTCAGCATTACATTAGTGTCTACTTCAGGTGCTTATTGGGTGACTAGAGTCGGTAGGATTAAAGTTTACATGAAGCAATCAATGATGAGCGCTGTTGTTGGATTTGAGCTATTTTGTTGATCACACATATTAGAAGGAAGAACAAATTTCTATAGTTGCATTGTATGTTAGAATAATCCTATTTTTTTAATTTTCATGTCATCAATCACTTGCCAATATTTTTAGCCATAACAATTAAATAGTGGTTGATGCACATAGTTAATTGCTTGTTTTATATTTAATTAAGACATTTAGTGGCATAAGTAATCCAGGGGAACATCATCTTCACTTAGGGTATAATAATATACACTTTTTCCTTGTAGTAGTTCAAATACCTGGCTGGCTTTAGGTTCACCTCGAATAAGACAACCTTTAAACTGAGCAATATGTAGTTGGATATGACTTATTCTCCAAATATAACTTGTCAGAAATAGCAGCACATTTTGCATAATAAAATAACTAGAATTTACGGTTTTCTTCTAAAATAGGTAAAATGAAAATATGTTGTCCTTAGGGTGCTTTCACACTAGCGTTTTTACTTTCCGTCCTAGAGTTCCGTCCTCGGGGCTCTAGGACGGAAAGATACTGATCAGGATTATCCCAATGCATTCTGAATGGAAAGAAATCCCTTCAGGATGCATCAGGATGTCTTCAGTTCAGTCTTTTTGACTTTTCAGGACGGAGATAAAACCGCAGCATGCTGCAGTTTTATCTCTGTCCTGAAAAGCCTGAACACATGACTGAACGCCTGATCAGGCCTTAAGTCCTATTGACTTACATTGGGGCCGGATCCGGCACTAAAAAAAGACTGAAGGACGGATCCGTCCTTCAGGTGTGCGCATGCGCAGACCTTTAAAACAGTGAAAAAAATACAAGACGGATACGTCTCTCCGCATGGCAAACGGAGAGACGGATCTGCACTTGCAATGCATTTGTAGATGGATCCGCAATCCGGATCCGTCTACAAATGCTTTCAGTTGTCATGCGTTGTGACGGATCTGGTGGGACGGAAGTGCACGACGGATCCACACAACGCAAGTGTGAAAGGGGCCTAAGAGGGGTTGGCCTATCTCAGACACTGATGGCATATTGCTAGAATGTTACATAAATTCCAGATAGGTGCAGGTTCCACCTCTGATAACTAGTGTTGAGCGCGAATATTCGAATAACAAATTTTTTTAGTGAATATCGGCACTTCGCAAATTTCGAATATTGCGAATATAGCGGTATATATTCGCTATTTCGAATATTCGTTTTTTTTTTAAAGTTGTTAATCCTTGTTGCTCTCTGGTTGTCTTCCCGCTTCCCAAAAGCTGTTCTTGGCTGGCTCCCTGCCCGCTCCAGTCAATGCCCGTTGCCGCTTCTGTTGACTTCCCGTGTGCATGGGAACGCCTCCATGCTAAAATGTACTGTCAGATGTGAGAATCACGATCTCACAAATTTGACTAAGTTGTAATCGCAATGCGATTAATATAACCTGAATTACTTGCATTGTGAATTCAACTTAGAGCTGGGTTCCTAATGCTTGTATTGCTAGAATTTAACGAATATCACAAATTCACGAATATAGCACTATATTCTCAATCTTCGTTATATTCTAGCAAGCCAACCATTAGGAACTCAGCTCTAAGTTGAATTCGCAATGCGAATATAAACTCGCATTACGAATTCAACTTAGAGCTGAGTTCCTAATGGTTGTATTAATTGAGAATATAGTGCTATATTCGTGATATTCGTTATCTTCGTCAATTCTAGCAATACAACCATTAGGACCTCAGCTCTAAGTTGAATTCGTAATGCGAGTTTATATTCGCATTGCGAATTCAACTTAGAGCTGAGTTCCTAATGGTTGTATTGCTAGAATATAACGAAGATTGAGAATATAGTGCTATATTCGTGATATTCGTTATCTTCGTCAATTCTAGCAATACAAGTTACAACCATTAGGACCTCAGCTCTAAGTTGAATTCGCAATGCGAATATAAATTTGCGTAACATTCGCAATATATAGAATAATGACGAATATTCGATTTCGACGAATATATTACGAATATTCAATTGAATATTTGCAAAATATCGCAAAATCGAATATGGCACTCATCACTACTGATAACCTTCCTATCTACAGAACTGGGCCCAGAGAGCAGCTGCATATGCGCGGTATGCTCTTCATTCACAGCTATAGGATCTCCAAAAATAGCAGAGCGAGCGCACTCAGCTGTTTTCAGAAGTGCCACAAGAATGAATGAAGAGTGCACTCCATGAGTACGGCCACTGCTACATTCACCACTATGGGACTGCTGGAAATAGCTGAGCTGGCGGCACTCCGCTACTTTTGGAACTACCATAGCGGTGAACGCAGGGTGACCATGCATGCACGGCTGCTCTCCATTCACTTAAGGGCCCATTCTGGAAAAAGCAACGGGTCCCAGAGGTGGGACTTAAACCTATCCGACATTGATGGCACAGCCTATCAATATACCATTAATGTCTGAGATGAGACGAACCCTTTAAGTCACTTTATCATTGGTGCTGCATACCTTCTACCACTAACTGTTTCATCCATCCTTAACCACTTAAGCCCCCCTAGCTTAAACACCCTTAATGACCAGGCCACTTTTTACAATTCTGCACTACACTACTTTCATCGTTTATTGCTCCGTCATGCAACTTACCACCCAAATGAATTTTACCTCCTTTTCTTGTCACTAATAGAGCTTTCATTTGGTGGTATTTCATTGCTGCTGACATTTTTACTTTTTTTGCTATTAATCAAAAATGACCGAAATTTTTACAAAAAAATGTAATTTTTCACTTTCTGTTGTAAAATTTTTAAAAAAAACTACATTTCTATATAAATTTTTCTCTAAATTTATTGTTCTACATGTCTTTGATAAAAAAAGTCCAATAAGTGTATATTTATTGGTTTGGGTAAAAGTTATAGCGTTTACAAACTATGGTGCAAAAAGTGAATTTCGGCATTTTGAAGCAGCTCTGACTTTCTGAGCACCTGTCATGTTTCTTCAGGTGCTAGAATGTCAGGAAAGTATAAATACCCCCAAATCACACCATTTTAGAAAGAAGACACCCCAAAGTATTCGCGGAGGGGCATGGTGAGTTCATGTATCATTTCATTTTTTTCACAAGTTAGCGGAAAATGACACTTTCTGAGAAAAAAAAAAAGTTTCAATTTCTGCTAACTTCTGGCAAAAAAAGAAATCTCAGACGGACTCACTATGCCCTCAGTGAATACCTCGGTGTCTACTTTCCGAAAAGGGGTCATGTGGGGTGTGTTTACTGTTCTGGCATTTTGGGCGGGGCTAAATTGTGAGCCGCCATGTAAAACCTAAAGGTACTCAGTTGGAATTTGGGCCCTTTGCGCACCCAGGCTGCAAAAAGTGTCACTTATGTGATATCGCCGTACTCAGGAGAAGTAGGGCAATGTGTTTTGGGGTGTATTTTTACATATACCCATGTTAGGTGAGAGAAATATCTCTGTAAATTGTCAACTTTGTATAAAATTTTTAAAAGTTGTCGCTTACAGAGATATTTTTCACACACAGTATAGGTATATATAAAATACACCTCAAAACACATTGTCCTACTTCTCTGCGATATGACGATATACATATGTGACACTTTTTTGCAGCCTGAAGCAGTGACCTAAACCAATGAGTACCTTTAGGATTTCACAGGGCATTTTTACGCATTTGGATTCCAGACTTCTTCTCACGCTTTAGGGGCCCCTAAAATGTCAGGACAGTATAAATACCCCACATGTGACCCCATTTTGGAAAGAAGACATCCCAAGGTATTCCGTGAGGGGTATGGTGAGTTCATGTAAAATTTTATCTTTTGTCACAAGTTAGTGGAATATGAGACTTTGTAAAAAACAAAATAAAATAAAAAAATATATATCAATTTCCGCTAACTTGTGCCAAAAAAAAAAAATTCTGTAAACTCGCCATGTCCCTCACGGAATACCTTGGGGTGTCTTCTTTCCAAAATGGGGTCACATGTGGGGTATTTATACTGACCTGGCATTTTAGGGGCCCCTAAAGCATGAGAATCCAAATGCGTAAAAATGGCCTGTGAAATCCTAAAGGTACTCATTGGTTTTAGGGCCCCTTTGCGCACCTTGGCTGCAAAAAAGTGCCACTCATGTGGTATCGCCGAACTCAGGAGAAGTAGGGCAATGTGTTTTGGGGTGTATTTTTACATATACCCATGCTGCGTGTGAGAAATATTGCTGTAAACGACAACTTTTTACATTTTTTTATTCCAAGTTGTCAATTTACAGAGATATTTCTCTGCAGAAGATAATCTTTTTCATAAATGTAATGCTGTTTTTGCTTTCATGCTAGAACCTGCTTTTCTTACATTATTCTGTACATCCCTCCTGGTTCCTACAGTTATGATCCATTCGTTTTGACTGGCAGGATAAATACTTCTACTCGTTCAATTTGAAGTTATTGGAGAAATAAATGTGCCAAGTAAAACCTCTTTACACTAAACTTGTAATTCTTATCTCTGCTCTTCTCCAGTGAGACTATAATACCGTTCTATTTGTGCCATTACATTGCCTCACTCAATATGTAGGGTATTTTGAAATGATCACATAACTCCTATTCCATGAAAACCCAGTGCTCTTCTCCTTATAAGATATTCCAAGATAAATAAAGAGAAATGAAAATTGCTGCAATCCAATTAAAAGAAAGGGCTGTAAAATCCAGTAAATAAGTTCAACTTTCAGCCACATTAAGTATATTTTGCTTAGTCTGACACCATGGTTTACAGAATTTCAGCTTTTTCTGAACATTCTGTTCATAAGCGTTTGCTTAAGGCCACATTACATCAAATGCAACATTTCCAGGTACATAACATCAACATCTTTGGGGTAAGAGAATTTATTTTTTCCATCAGTGTGTCCCAATATGATTAGACAAGTTGTCACTATGTAATTAAATGCATATTTCTCATCTCTGTCCAATGTAGCAATAAGTTACTCCTGGAATGCAAGTGCATCTATGAAGGTACATAAACCAGGGATATCTTACCAGTGACTTCTGTGCAACAGTCCTGAAGTGATGTAATTTCTCTGCACTCTGGCAGGACACAAGGTCCAAGAAGCCACTTAGTTCTGCTCAGTAAGCTTGGAGGGTTTCAGGTTCTTCGTACAATACTACACTTTGTACATTCCAGTAGAAAGATATCTTTGTGTCCAAACCAGACATCTCAATTTCTCAATAGCTGCAAGTCGCTGCTAGCAATGACATTTTTTGCAGATAGCAATTAAACATTTAGTTTATGCTAAATGTTGCCTTCTGTATTCAGTTATTGGTCCTTCTCAATGGCATACCTTATTTTAATAAGGCCATTTCACATCTTGGTTGATTCAGTCTGAAGTCAAGAGCAGAACAGTAAAATCCCTCTTCTCTGTAGCTACACGTAGCTACACGAAACATAAGTAAAATGACTTCCTTTTGCTGTCTCCAAACTTTTAAAACCCATCCCCCATATCTCTCTATCACCTAGCCACAATGAAGACTTTAAAACCACAACATCTCCCCTTTGGTAAGTAACCCCCTGTAATGTGTTGAGAGAATCATCTCCTGCTGAGTTTGCCTGGAACTGATAAGGTCTAGTCCTGACACATAAAAAGCCATAGTGTTGTCCAAATAAATAATACAACAAAGGCAAACAGTTCTACAAAGAAAATATACAGAATCAAGTCTATATTTCTTGGCCACCTTGTTTTGCTTTTGTAAATATAAAAAACTGATTAATGACTCCAAAATGACCACATAATTCTATTGTAGAGTATACAGTATATATAACATATATTCCTTTAGAAATATATGGACTGTGGACAATATCTTCCCATATGACTCTGTGCTAGAAGGCTGTTTGTTGCCATAGTTGGCCACAGGGGCATAACAAACCTGAAATTGTTTGCCCATCCTTTTTATTTTCCCAGGAGATAAGTCACTGCCAGAGGTGTCTGATAGCAGCTTTCTCCTCTCTCCATTGAGAACACAGGCTCAGACAAACTGAATGTGTATAGAGATATGGTCGTCAGCCGCACTATCATTTAGCCAACAGCTAATGAGTGTGGATGGCCGTATTTAGGCTAGTGAATACCCCTGATACCTTTCTCATGACTGATCATCCAACAGTTTGTAATTCTTCATTGTGATATTGAACTTTTAAGAGTTAAGCTGGCCATACACATTACATAGCTGTTCCGTACATATGCCAAGCATGCATACGTAGTTATTGTCTTCCTGCTAACAAAATGTTGAGCAATTGAATCCAACGTCCCAATCCTTATCTACCCCAATGATAGCAATAGGGGGAGACACATACATTACATGATAGTCGATGATCCTTCCAAAATCAGCGGTATCAGATGATACACATCTAATGTATATGTACAGCTTATGTGTTGTCATGATTTTTTTTATGTGGGTATTAAATTTAGTGTACTGATGTGTATAACTTTTGATAACCTCTTTCTATATGTCTTACTAGGGCATCAACTGACATTAATGGAGGACTTATCCAACTACGGCAGACAAATAGGGTCATTGACTTCATGTGCATTATACAGTATATTATCCCCTATTCGTCAGCATCTTTTTATAAACAGTATGTGATCAGTAAATACATGAAAAGACAGATTAAAGATTGATTATTATTAGAGATTAGTGAATTTGCGGTTATGAAATTAGTTTGTGATTTGTTTACTGGTAAAAGCAGAATTGCGTTAATGATTCCGTTACCACGGACCATAAAGCAATTCTATAATGGAATGCATAATGGAATTCCTTTAGAGGCATTCTGTTATTTATTCCGTCATATTAGAAGTCTATGGGCTGCATAACGGATCCGTCCCGTTTCCATTATTCAAGAGAGGACTCCCCTGCATAACAGAACAGAACAGATCCGTTATGCAGCCCATAGACTTCTAGTATGACGGAATGAATAACGGAATGCCTCTAAAGGAATTCCGTTATGCATTTCATCATAGAATTGCGTTATGATCCGTGGGAACCGAATCCATTACGCAATTCACCTTTTACCAGTAAATGAAGCGTGCACAAATTTGATAACCGGAAATTCGCTCATCTCTAATTATTATTATTGATCTCTACATACGGCATTTGGATTTATGATTTAGCACCTCTGAACTGATGCATTGACTGATTAATAGCTGTATCTACTTATTTTTCTAAGTCCGTGAGGGCTCCAAGGCTATAGATTAGTTTCCCGGACTGTCCAATATCTTGCACATTTTTTTTTTTGTTAATCTCCATTATTAAATCAATAAAATGACATAAATTCACTAAAAAGACATGATTACTTAAGCGAGAAACAAAATATTACATATTTCTTAACTTATATATCCACCATCTACTACCTTTCCCCCTACCCAATTTTAATTAACATATTCGTCTGCATATATTTTTTATACATATTATTTTGTGTTTTTCTTTTCTGATGTTATAGGGGGGCATACTTTTGTTGAAGGTTTTCCAAGGACTCTCTAGTGGTAGGAAGGTTGGGAATGAGTGCTCTAAGGGTGCAAAGTTGCATTTAAAAATCTAAATTCACAGTTTTCCAAAGAAGCAGTTCCAGGAATATGCATAGTTTCTGCATACTGTTACAATGTGCCAATGGTGCAGCTTTCTGTAGTGTTTCTGCCAGTACGTCTGCTCATGCTCCAAACTGCTTAGTGCTTAAACGGAATCTGTTAGTTGGACAGAACCCTGTAAATGAGGATGTTTCTTCATTAAAATATATATAAGGACAAAATTCAAAACTTGTATTTGTATTATATTAGTCAGACTGTGATTAGGGGACAGGTACACATCTAAGTAAGGGGGCTACTAAAAATATTATCTTTTTAAAGGATTTGTACACTGTCAACTCTTGTATCCAATGAATCTAAAATAAAGAAATTAAACCACGTTACAAATGGTCTTTATTACAAGTCTTCTGCCATACAGCTCCTATGCAGACCTATGTGGCTTCTTGATTACAGACTACAAAGTTTTTTCCTGTAGTTCTACTTCCTTCCATCATTACCCAAGTCAACAAGTAATGTAAGGCTAGTTTCACATTAGCGGTAAATTCTTCCGGCAGGTTGTTCCAGCAGCGGCATAGCCGGATACTGCCTGACCCCGCCAGAGCCTTTGACAATAGTAGGACTTGGCTGAGATCGCGCCTGTTTCTGGCCTTAGTGCCAGGATTCAGTCGTACAACATTTTTTGCTGAAACAGCCTGCGGAAGAATTTCAAAGCTAGTATAAAACTAGCCTAACTTGAAACCTGGAAATATACAGTAAATCTAAAGGGAATATGTATTATGTCAATCGATCACTTAATTGCTTCATCATATTCTTTGCTATTTAAGCTGCGCATACACACACTAAGTGTTAAGATAATGATCGTCCAGCCGTCAGCTGTCTTTCTCAATCCTCCCATACGTATGTATGCTTGGCTGTGCCTAGCGTGCATGCTTAGTGACTCATTAGAATGGGTTCACATCTACGCTGTGAACTCCGGCTTATGGATGAGCTAATGTTTGAAAATTAGTGTCCCCCGTTTTAGAGGGGATCTGGCATAAAAGTAGCGATCTAGCTGTAGTGGACACAGCTCATTCAATGGCTGGTATATTATTCAAAATTTCTACAAGTGGGTTTCCGAATCTGGTCCTGGCCCATGGGTTAATAAAAATAGAGGGGTGCAGATGAAACTTGTTCCCTCAATCTTTGTACTGTGGTATACACTGCAAACCATTTACACAGCACAAGATTGCGAGAAAAAACGAAAAACCATAAATTGAATTGTTAAATCACTGGATTTCCATTTCTGATGTATTCGTCCCTTTTAATGTGTAAATCTCACGCTCTGAAAAAATTCAGTTGTCATATCTAGTGGATGACATTTGTACCAAATGCCAAAAGATAGTTGGCTGTGGAGCAGATATGAGCCAGCGCCAAGAGTCTGCTCTGCAACTGCTCCAGAACAGACATCTATAATCTATTTCAGACAAGTATAAACCCAGTCAGTGGAAACTGGAATTAAGAATTTTTCTGCCAAAACCATCAAGAAGACAACCACAGTTATGGAACAGAAGAATGGATTGGACATAATGAACATACAGAGATTTAAAGGCACAATACACATCTAGGTAGAAAAAAACATGACATCATGGATGCCAGTCTACCTAAATGATTGTGAGTACTTGTTACAGTAACCTGAACAGTTTGTTAGAACCACTAGTATAAAATGATTGTTTCTGTAAATTTTGTCTCTTGCCACCTATTTTAAAGGGGGTTCTCTGACTATAAATATCCTCTAGGCAGCAATTATTGTAAAATAATGAAATAAGATATACTCATCTATTTCTTCCCTGCCACTTTCAGCTGCTGCTCCTTTGGCATTTGCATGTTTGGCTGCATTGATGATGTGCCTGTGTATTGCATGTGACCCCTACAGCCAACCAATGGCCTCAGCGGTCTTATGATGTATACTTCTGAGGCCAAGGACTGTCTGCAGCTGTGTTAGGTACAGTATATACTGACTCTTTCTCACGCTTCGGTATGGGAGGGAAACCCACACCGAATGTAGGAGGGAAAGGGGTGAGGGGAAAAGGCCTGGAAACTAGGAAAAGGGGCAGGTCACCTCCTAGAGAAACGCCAGAGGTAGGTGAGTTCATACACAGGAACCTAAAGTGCTAACTGACCCTGTACGAGCCTGGTATTAATGTCAGGACAAGAGACAACCTGTACCTCCAAAAGGTAGGACAAACAGGAGTCTCCCTCAGGCCTAAACACAAATGACAGGGAAGATTGCAACACAACAAAACCCAAACAATAAACAAAAGTGGAAGAAGACACTTAACTTCAAATGACTTTGGAAGCACAGGAACTCCGTCGAGATCCAAACACCAGCAATCCACAACAAGACTGAAGCTATAAACTGCATGGTGTAAGAAGCCACAATAAATAGGGAAAGTTCAATGACCACATAAGCAACACCTGGCCATTACCAGAAACAACACAGACACAAATTGATCCACAAGGAACCTGTCAGATCAAACTCACTGATCTCCTGGCACCTGTCACAGGAACGTCCATGACACACGTAGGGAGGATTAGAGCTGCAGTGGAGGATAAAGTGCGTGGGTATACATTCTTTTTATATGATTAACTAGGTCACCATAGTGGCGTTTACTGTCACATAAGCCCTCTCTATGCATGTCAGAAGAATCAGGGGTGCATGTCATGGATGCAGCTTGTTGGGAACCTCAAAGATGCCCTGAGAGGCAGGATTTGTCTACTGACTGATGCCTTTGTTATTTTTATCTTTGAAAATGTTACAATTGTTATTCAAAGAATAGCACATAGATTTTCAAATGAATGCTCTAGTTATTACAGGTACATCCTAAAAGCAAAGTGCCATGTCTTTACATTTCAGTGAAGAGACAGAATAATAAAAGTGTAGTTAGAGTTAGAGGTTCAGAATTGCTAATCCTATAGATGGCGTTAACTTAGACAGGTTGTCTAGACCTACACCAGGTTTATCAAAGTAGTCCAGACTGGATAATAGACAATGTTGCCTAAAGGCTGTATTACACCAGATAATTCTGCAGGCGATTGTTCGCAATTGCCTGCTCTCTAGCGAAGGAGACCGCTGCTATTACAAGCAGTGATCTCCTTCACAGCATAGGGAGGAGCAATCGTTATACCATCGCTGGTCGCCATGCTGTCTAGTTATTTGCCGGCAGCAGATCATGACTAGACAGCATTATCTGCCACTAGCAAATCGTGAACTTTCAGCAAGCTGAAAGATCATGATTGCCGAATGAACGAGAATTTTCCTGTTCATCACTATTAAACTGCCAGATCATCGCTAACGAGTGTTACTACAAAGAAAATCTGCCAGTGCAATACTGGCTTAACTTTATACCAACTATTGGTTGGCTTACTTTGCCAGCCAATAGTTGTGATGCAGTTCTGGAACAGTATAGCACATTGTATGCAACACCTATTTCCCTGCTAAATTATACCTATTTTAGTAAGTGATACTGCTTGTCCAACTAGGCAGCTTTGTCCACTGTGTAGTGGTCGTGATGAGTTCCTGCAGCTCAGCTCCCAGCATGACCACTACACAGTGGACAGAATTACATGATTCCAGCTCTGGCAGCTGCTAAGAAGAGCTGATCAGTGGTGTGAACGTCGACAACCCCTTTAAGCCCCAAATCAATAAGCCGTAAAAGATAAAGCAAAGTCTGTAAAGATGTTCAGCATTGATTTAACCTGTAGAATATAATAAATAAAAAGTGGTCAGAATTAGCTGTGTTCCTTAGAGTTTAATTCATATTTCACTGAAAATGAATGATTGTTAAGATTTATGAAATGTAAGTTCACACATTATAGTTTTTGCTGCAGGAGGTGTGGTTAGGGCTTCCAGCTCAGTTAGGTTGTATTATTAGCACTGTACACGGATTGGCAAAGGCCAAGCCTTTCTGCAGATTGTACAGGATTAGAGGGGTTTTCCAAGACTTAAATACTGATGACCTATCGTCTGGATAGATCATCAGTATCTGATCGGACCCCCAAGACCCCCGCAGATCAGCTGTTTGAGAAGGCACCGACGCATCTCCCAGAAATGCATTGCACTCAGCATTTGCAAACCCTGACTCCCCCATTTCCGAAGCTCTGTTCTCTTTCCTACCCTGCATAGAAAATAGTTCCTCACAGCTCCGGCAATTCATTGATAAGTAGCGCTATGGTATATATCCACCCTTTCCAATTTCCTTCTCCACTGTCTACACAGATATACAGCTATATAAGAATTTAGAAGAAGGGATGAATGGATGAAAGCTGCCTGGGCCGCTTCACCGTGAGATCACTATGTTGGCACTGAGAGGAGGGCAAGGAGCAGCGAAATTACTGAGCATGTTTTTCCACCACTGAACATAGGAGAAGGTAGTCCAGAATTTAGGGCACAGGAGAAACAGCAGGGGCGCTACCATAGAAGAAAATGTGAATAAAAATCTTACAATATTTTTATTGCATGTATAGTGCACAAATACAAAATTTGCATCACTCTATTCATTGCCTAGTAATACTTTTTTGTGGGGTAACCCTTTTACGGTACAATTCACCAAATCACTGGGATGGGCTAAAAGTGCACAGCACAGATTTGACCGTCATGGTAAGCTGTTGCATTGTATTATCTCTTTTCAGTATACATGGGGTCAGGCTGTGTGTGTATCTTAGTAAGAAGCAGTAGATAGTTTGGGTATTATACAAAGACATTTGTGCCTATACTTTAAGATCTTATTGAGATATGTAGCTGCTAAGCTGCCATGAAAGACCTTTTTACCTCCAGACACACTACACCTACACAGCATTTCATATGTACAGCTCTTGTCAGATGATCAATGACGAGTGAAATAACTGTGCACAAGCTATGCCTGAACAAACAGGACGGTGAGGGTTCACTGGCAGTGCAGAAGGCTGGCCTAGTACTGGTCAAAGTCAGGCAACAGAAGCCATTGGAAAGGATACTGCCAGATTTTCAATGACACAGCTGTATGGACATGTAGTTGATAGTTGTATGACGTAAAACCTTTTGTATTGCTTCAAATAAAAGATGACAGTACATTAATGTCTGTGGTTGCTGGCAGCGGCACAGAGCACTTTCCCCTAATTTTTACCTTTAGTAGTCCTAAGCAGACATGTACATCACATGAAGATCAGCTGGACCAACATAAATCAATTCTTCTGATGTGTGATGCTGTTCTAGATCTGAGAGTGAGTGGTTCCCTGGGTATTCTGCTAATCAGAGAAGGAACCACAACAACAACAATCCAACATGTAGTGTTCAGGCACATGAAATCCAACTGCTCGATCTTTTTCTCCCATGACATCTGCCATGAGGGGAGAGTCAGGAGGCCCATACACATTAGATGGTCGGTCAGTCCTGCTGAAATTGACAGAATCGGCCCACATTTATCAAATGTCTACTGCCAGCCTTACACCTGTGCCCAGTTGCAGTAATTATATTTCCTGTACTGGCAGACACTAATACAAGTGTAATGGCACCCATAGCCCCGACATTGCTAATAACATGTACATTTGAGCAGTGTCAGATGGGTTCCAGAGGAAATGATTTTGAGTTTCCACCCTTCTTTCATACAGAACAGGTGCTCATCCTCTTTTAATTGCATGGCCAATTTTCCTAATGTCACTGAACGTGAAGGACGTGTTCAGATTGATATATAGTAGAACCTGTATTTTATTCATATAAATCTCTGCACTTTCAAGGCTCAAGAGTCCAGTGGGCGGTCCTAATATTGATTGATGGTCTCCCCTGTACACACAAAGAGAGCTGTCAATGAGTAGAACCGCCCGCTGCACTCCAAGATTTAAATTAATAAAATAATTTGCTGAATCTTTTCCCACCAAACAACATATCCATCTGCTCAGCTCCTCCTGCTCTATAACATGCTGTCTACAGATCAGACTGCATATACATCACAGGCCCCCTTTTATTATATTCTTTTTTTGCAGCACATCTCCTTTAAAAAATTATTTTGCATCTTTATAGATACTTAAATGTCTCTGTAGACATAACCAGAGTTTGTTTTTTGACTTTTAGTGAATTCTAGTTTGCCTCCAGCATGTTTCATGTCATTAACACTATTCACTAGTGATGTCCTCTGTATCACCGCACATAAAACTGCAGGAAATACATACTTGACACATAGGAATATTTGAAATAAAAGTATAGCCAGAGTAAACATTGCGGCTGCTAATAAAATTGTACAGCGTTCTACAGATGTTCTGTCATCTGTTTCATAATCAGTGTAATTAGCACACTGTTATAATGTATTTATGAAACACCCAAAATTCCATGGTGTCAGACACATAATAATGAAATAACCTATCTGTTTGCAATGTGTGACATATCACTGAAAAAGCACCATACTCTCTGATACGAGACATAACACTAGTTCACTGTAGGACACGCCAGGGCCGATGCTATATGATAGAGATTGCACAGGTGGCGATTGCACTGGCACGCCTAGCATTCATGATGGGCGGGTTGGGGTTATGTTTAGTATGCTCAAAATAAACCAGATCCATTTAAAAAAAAAAATTCGGTTCTTCTGATGGATCAGAAGAACAGAAACCTCAACGAAGTGTCAACACAGACTAAGATGTCTAAAAGACTCTTCTTACCCTGTATCTATAGAAATAACATGCCAGTTCCCCAACTAGTATTTGTACAGTATGTGGGAGATAGCTGTCAATGAACACCCTTTTTGTCTGTTGATAAATATAGAATTGAGCTGCCATCCCATAGGGAATTACTGCCGGCCCCTAGAATAAGCCTGTTAAGAAAAAACTTCCATTTAAAGCCTGTATAAAACTGGAATTCCAAGGAAAGAAAATATGCTGTTGATTTTCCATCTGGATTTGTGGCCAGAAAATCAGCATATTATTGTAGCAGTAGCCAAATTGACGAGATTGTAACAAATCTCATCAACACTCTGCGGAAATTCACGTCTGGCACAATATTAAATCAAAATTAAGCAGCAGATCAATTTTTCTGCTGATTTCACCCTTCACAACGTTTAAGGTGTGTGGCAAGAATTGCATAGTACTGTGTTAGCCAGAATAATTACAACAGTATTAAGGGATTGAGACCATTTGTAATCCTGCCTGAAGAAGGAGTCATTGTGCTCTGAAAGCTTTCAATATGTTTTTTTCTGGTTAGCCTATAAAGGTACCACTCCCTTAATACTTTTTTATTCATTAACGCAAAAGTATTCAACGTCACAATGTGTAAGGTGAAATTGTTATCAAATCCGTTTTTTTCCGATTTTTTCCACCACGTGTGGCTATACCCTTAGGTTCATCAGCAATTAGTGCATTCATACCCTATACATCTATATATGGCGTGCATGTGTATAAATAATATTTTCACTGTGCAGATTTTTTTTTTTTTTTTTTCGAAACAAGTGCATTCTACTTGGAGACACTATTATGTCTGTAGGGACATGCGGCTGACACACTTGTACTTGGGTGTCACTACAGCATAAGCATCTGGGTAGCGTATAAGCCAAGAAAAGCATGTATGTGTATGTGGGAGTCATAAGAAAACTATTAAAGTTATATAGGCACCTTTAGTTGCAAAGATATATACTGTAGGTTGTTCAAGGAAGGGACAGCATGAAATCCCAACAAGGCCTTCTCCTTACAGACAGCTTCAGTGTTTCAGAAAATGAGCCAGGACAGAGAGAATTGTCCTCTGGGTGACTGCCTGCTGTCTCCCTAATTGGCTCAACTTGCTCGACACTCTCCCTATTTGTAAATGGACAGACACTCGTCAATCAAAAAAGCCCTGTGGTGAGAAGCCAGTGGGGACCTCCCAGGTGGACTGGAAACTTAAAGTGGCCCTGGAAAAATACTACAAGTGACCTTATGTGGTAGGCGGGTTCAAATAAACAGAAAGAAGGGCTAATACAAGTAGGCGGGCCAGCAATCCCATATTAAGGCACAAAATACCGCCCCAGCAGAGCCAAATACCTCAGTGCAACACAATAACCTGACCCAACAGCAAAAAAAACTAAACTGCAGCACAACATAATGCCCCAGGAGAACAAAATACCTCCTCAGAAGCTGCCCCTCCGTGGTGGCCGGCTCCAACTGTCGTACTCTGTCCTCCTAATCCAATGGCAATCATTTGAATTCTGGAATCAGTAGAGCACCTATGGTTGTTGGCCAGGTACATAACTACTTGATGCCCCCAGCGTTAATTAACTCTGGGAGCGTCCGATCATTACATACCTGCCTGGAGGCCGTGAGGAGGGCTTAGGCGGCTCCCTGGGCATCGGCCCACTGGGAAATTCCCCAATCTGCCCCCTCGCACCTGCCCAGTTGACTATTCTCTCTGTTCCCGGATCAGTATTAAACTATATATTCTATAAAATGCGGTAGCATTTCAGAGAAGACATTGATGTCTGTTATGATTAAAAGGGATTTCTCATGATTAATGTAACAAATGAAAATAAGACATCATATAGTACATCATGACCTCTTTCTAACACAGCTAGAACCAGCCCTTTATCTCACATGGATCCGGAGATCTCCCCATTAATTGATCCAACAGCAGGTGACGCTATGCAGAAAGATTTAATTGAATAACTCAGTGACTATACTAAATGTTTCATTACATGGAATTTCAAAAGTTTTTAAAACGTGGTCCTGGCTTAAAAAATGTAGAATATTTTTCATGGGATAACCCCTTTAAGATTCTCAGGATTTTATGCTTCCGTAGCTTCGGCAGGATGACGCTCCTGACAAGTTCCCTTTTAATGTGATATTTTCACTAGTACTGAATATATGAGACTGCCCTAAAAGAAATGTCATTTCAATCTTAATTAATCTTCTATTTTACTGATTTCCGCTGTTTTGTCTACTGTCTAAAGACTCTGAAAATGGAAAATAGCTATAAATTGGACAACATAGTGTTTACTGGCCCTCACATACTGGATTTATTTGAATTAATTTGCAATAAATTGAATAATTGAACTGTCTACCCAATAATAGGTTCATGTGCGATGTAATTGGTAACGATTTACTGTCTGTTACTGGTCTACAATGAAAACATAATGACATCATCAGCCCTCAGATTTCTCAAACCTATTTAGAATTCGGAGACTCTCTTCCTTGCCAGCTGCATTCCCCTCAATTGCTGTCTGGTAAATAGCAGCTGCAGAGGAAGCCTAGCGATGCCAGGGTACATCATGGCGAACGCCCCCGCTCTTTAGTCTAGTGTATTACCAGCCAAAATTGCTGAATAGAAAATCTGTGTCCTACTGAAGATATGAACCTTTCAACGCCAAATGAGCTGGCAATGTGGAGCGTTTCAGTCCTTTACAGGCAAAGGGTGAGTTAATGAATGAAAGGGAAGAATTTCTATTCACTCTTTATTGTGAGGTATATAGAGTAATGCAATTGAAAAGTGTAGGAGATGAAATATAATCTAAAGGTTTAAGCCATACTGAATACCCTAAAAAGGTTAAATCATCTGTTTTTGTTCCATATGAACAGCATGTTATTATTGAGAGGAACGGCTTTAGTTATTGTAGATATCATAGAACACAAAGGATGCCTCCGGTTGTGCATTACATACACCCACATACAATATCCTTTCTTCATCTAATAATTGTCATTAAAATCTCAATGAAACAATCAGAATGAACTGGACTAGGCATACACAAGTGCACACAAAGATCAATGGTGTTGGGTTGATATGTCCTAGGTCCCAGATACAGCCCACTTCTGTATTGTGTCTGTCCATACATCCCAACTGTCCTGGATCCAGTGGGACAGTCCCGGATTTCGATGGCTGTCCTGAAGTCCTGTGAGGCCCAGGGTATGTCCAGCTCTCAACTCTCTCTTAGCCCTTAGGTTCCTTAGCTGTCTGCTCCCTGCTTCACCATCCGACTCAAACGCTAATGCTCCCCAGCAGGCACAATCCAGTCACACATCTCGTTGCTGGGTGTTGTAGGAGGAGCGTGCAGGCCTGGGAATCAACCTCTGTCTCATCCTACACAGCCTAGTGTAACAGTGGCTGCTGTGCGCCGCTGTTCTCCTGTTTACCACCGTGGTCCCGGGCGTCATGTTCAGCGGTGATCTGCTGCCAGAGTTTCCTTTCAGCCTTGGCCACAGCATGCTTTCTGCTTGCTTCATGCAGCATTTCCTTAAGGGTCGGCGCTCATGACTTCCTGTGTTTTATGGGTTGGATCATGTGACCTCACCAACCAATCCTAGCCCTCCTGCACATATATAAGTGGCTCAGTCCCCTTCCCAGATGCCTCAGTGTCAAGGTCCTTGTGTCCTGCTAAGGTTCCTGATATCCTTTTGTGTTCCTGTGTGCCTGACTCGTACTTGTATTCCTGGACTCTGCTACCCTTTTGATCCCTGCCTACTTGCCTCGACTCTCCTGTTGCCGACCCAGATTGCCTGACCTGTACCTCTGCCAACTGCCTTGACCTATTGCCTGTCTGACTTCGCCTCAGCCTTATCCTTCGATCTTGCACTGTTGCTCCTGGTAATGACTCAGACTGCTGATGACACCTGTACCTCTGGTACCTTTCTCAGGTACTTCCTGGACCAGCTGCCTCATGTGCCTATCCTCCTCAAGAGGTAGTGACCTGGTGTTCCCTTTGGGAAATTCTATCCTCACCATCACGGGTATTGTGAAGATCGAGGGGTTACCTTAGACAACGCCCTTAGAGGAGGTAGGACACGTGGCACAGTGGGTTCACACCCGCTAGTTCGTGACACCTAGAAGGCACAGTGTGTTACCACATCATACCTGCTAGAGAGTGCAGGATGTGCTGGATAATTGGGGTAGCACCTAGGTAAGTATTTGTTTATTTATTTTGTGTAAGGTGGGCATAACTACTGTGTGGGGGCACAATGTGAGTATAACTACTGTGAAGGGACACGGTGTGGGCATAACTACTGTGAGGGAGCGCAAGGTGGCATAACTAATGCACTGGCAACTACTGTAAAGGGGGCATAATGCGGGCATAACTACTGTGAAGGGATGCAATGTGAGCATAACTACTATGTGATGGTGCAATGTGCGCATAACTATTGTGAAGGTGCACAATGTGAACTTAAAAACTATGTGAACATAAAAACTGTGTGGCACACAATGTGGACATAACTGCTGTGAGAAGGCACAATGTGGGCATAACTGCTGTGAGAAGGCACAATGTGGGAATAACTTCTGTGAGAAGGCACAATGTGGGCATAACTACTGTGAGGGGGTATAAAGTGACAGGAGGAGTTAGAGGCGTGGCCTAGTATTAGACAATTTGCCACAATAATCTACATGCGAAACTGCTATTGTCCCTGTTTGTGATTTTCAAAAGTTGGAAGGTATGATCTGTCTACTGGGATCACTCACTAGTATGTTTCTATCTGGTAAGAGCAAAGTTATAAGGGAACATCTAACCCGACCTCCCAGAATCTCTCATTTAATCGCTGAGCTCAGACATACAGGGCTCGCCTAAGGTGGAGAAAATCCACAAATGATAAGAATCCAGCACTCAATCAAAACTTCAAATATCTATCTATCTATCTATAAAAATGGGAAAAAAAGCCAGCAGCACTCCAATATTATCCAAAAGGTTGTGAAGGTTTATTTACCCAGTGTCAAAATAGCGACGTTTCAACCGCTTGTTGCGGTCTTTCTCAAGCTTTCTCTAGCTTGAAAAAGACCGCAACAAGCGGATGAAACGTCGCTATTTTGACACTGGGTGAATAAACCTTCACAACCTTTTGGATAATATTGGAGTGCTGCTGGCTTTTTTTTCCCCATTTTTATTGATGTGGACCTGGTGCTGGTTCGTATGGCCTGATTTTGCATCCACATGTTATATAGTGTGCTGCTTTCTCCTTTTCCATATCTATCTATCTATCTATCTATCTATCTATCTATCTATCTCTCTTTATCCATCCATTCACCCATCTTTTGGAACTCTGTGTTCCTTCCACTTCTCTCTGTTTCCTGCTTTGATTGGGTTGTCCCTTTCATTATTTACCGTGTGCTGATGAATTCTTTTGTAAATGACTGTTTACGTGGGCCGAGAGGATGAGAAAGATGTTAGGACAGAATCCGAGGAAGCCATAGAAACAGTTTTGTAACATTCAAAGTTGGGATTATGCCCTTATACATTCAATGCAAATTAACTAGTTTTGCATGATTAAACATGTTATGGTTTTCACCAAAAAATCTTGAATACAGAATTAAAATATTTCTTAAACACAAAATGTAGCCTATGATTATTGTCAGACTTAATGGAGTTTTCTGAGATCATAAAAAATTGGGAAAAGAAAGAAAATGCCATAAAATAATAAAAGATCCATTACTCACCTGACAATTCGCTGACCGTTCCAGCACCACCGATCTGCTGTTCCCTGTCCTGATTTTTCAGGAGAGTAAAGGGTCTTTTTTATTTTATGGCATTTCCCCCCTTCCTTTTCAACATTATAAAACTGTCCTGTTTCTATGACTTCCTCAGATTCTGTCCTAACATCTCTCTCACTCTCTCAGCCTACAAGCACAGTCATATAAAAAGGACTCTGAAAGCAGTCGATAGTCTGGTATGTCACTTGTGGTGTTCTAGTAGGAGGAAAGAGATCTCCTTCTGGGTGATAGAACATTTATGGATTAAAACATGACCACAGTTCAGCACTCACTACAGGACCATTATGACAATGCAGTATTCCTACAGGGTATAACATACCTACCTTCCGGCCCTTCCATGGCTTCTGTCTACTCTGGTCACCAGACTCACCACCGCTCCAGTCTTCTCAGCAGCACTGATAGGGATGTGGGCAGTGCAGCCATAGAGTGCAGGGGAGTCCGACTAATCACAGGACCCTGCCGTTTCAGCAATCAGGAGGTCATACCGACCAGGCAATCAGGAGGCTTGGTTAGTGGGGCTGATAGGGTGACCAATCCAAGCACCTGGCAGTCTACTTGAATCTGGTTTGTCCTGTCAGTTTTAGTGTCCTACATGCTAGGTTTGTGATCGTGTTCCAACCAAATGGTCTCTTGACCATTCCATGCACTAACAGTTTCCTATCTGCATTGGAATTGACCTTGGGCTGACATGTCATTTGCTAAACTAAAATATCAACATTTAATAATCCAGCAAAATGCACATTGGTTAAGCAAATAGTGGCGCCTGTCATATGTAGGGGTGCTGAAACGTTCTCCTATAAAGTGAATTTGTGTAAAAGTTGGCCAACATAATATTGTACTTATAAAAGGTGTATAATATAATATTTTAGAAGAAATTTATATTAGAAAAGTTTACCTTTGGAAACATTGAACTGCAGTTTCAATTGTTTGGACCATCTATCCAGTAAAGCTAAATCTTTCTCCATTATACTACACCATCCAGGAATATCAACTCAACACTTTTGTGTCATTGGTAAATAGGCAAACCTCGTCTACCAAACCTTCTCCTATGTCACCTACAAAAATATTTAGAAGAATAGGACCCAGGACAGACCCTTGAGGTACACCACTTGTAATATGTCTCTCCTCAGAATGCACACCATTAACAACTACACTCTGGTGTCGATGGTGTAGGAGTTTGTGCTCCAGAGCTGCTTTTTCAAATGTAACTGGGGACAGGACGTTGCAACTACTGCCAGCTATTATACAGTGTAGCTACTACTATACCACGCTATGTTACGTCTTATTAAATGTTATAGGAGGCTTTCAAATGCTGTAATGCATCGATATGCTTAGTGGTACTAAATAGGTCTCAGAAATAGTGAAGCTGGGTAGTGGGCAGTAAAAGACATGGATAGCCCAAATTTATAAACTGTCCCTATGGCTTAAAAGGGCTGTCCGGGGTTTTAAATGCTAAAAGTAAATTTTGTGCTAGCTGTGTATCTAAATATTCAGTCTTCTATAAATGGTGGTAATGGAGCCTAAAGTTTTAACAGGGCTGTGCATGTTTTTAAAATGAATAGCCTATCCTCGGTGACTTCTAACATTCTTAATTTATAGTATGGGGTACATTACTCCTCGTATGCACACCTCACTTACAGGATAGGCTCTATTTTAAAGGGAAACCATGTCATTCACTTTCATTACATTGACCTTTCATATAGTGCCAGCTTTAGGCCCTATTCACACGTCCGCAAAATGGATCCGCATCCTATCCACAATTTTTGCGGAAGGGTTGCACACCCATTCAAAGGGGCAGGAATGGATGTGGACAGCACACTATGTGATGTCCGCATCCGCATTTCCGCATCCGTGTTTCCGCATCTGCGTTTCCATTTTCTGCAAAAAAATAGAACATGTTCTATTCTTGTCCGCAATTGCGGACAAGAAAAGGCATTCTCTATATAGTGCTAGCAATGTGCGGTCCACAAAATGCGGAATGCACATTGCAGCCGTCCGTGTTTTGCAGATCCGTGTTTCCGTGTTTCCGCAAAACACACTACGGGCATGTGAATTAGACCTTAATGTCTTGATATGCTGGCATCCACAAATAGCCCATCCATCAAATTAGCAGTTAAACAATATTGCCATAGAGTGCCAGTCCCTAAGAAATTGCCCCAGTTATTGGAGAAAATGCATTGACATATGTTAAAAGATGATAAAATCATAGCCAGATACAGTATCATGAGAGCAGATTGTTAATGTTTTCAGGCTCTTGTGACCTTCATGGAGTTACAGTTAGATGTTTAAATTAAGGCCAAATACCAGATACTTTGTATTGCATGGATACTCGCTGTTATGATCAGATAGAGCAGTCTCTGCTGCGGGCTCCACAATCTGTACAGTGTCTTTGGGATATGCTGGAGCTGACAGTGGAACATTTCTGGAATACCCCTATAACAAGCTAACACGGCATATTTCACAACTTATAGGTTCAATCTCCTTCTGTAAAAGGAAGTGTGCATGTATTTGCTTCCTTATTTGGAGGGAATGTGAGCTTGGAAGAGTATCATTTTGCAACTTGTATAAGTCTGGAAACAATTGTTAATCTTCCTAAATCTTATATTTTTATTTATTTATTAAAGGGTTTGTCAGAGTTTTTTGAAAATTCAGGCAGGCTATTGAAATAATTTTAAAAAGTTATATGTACCATTCCAAACCCCCTCTGTCCCAGTGCCGCCACTCAATCTCCTCCCTGCTGGGCTTTGTTTTTTAAAACTGGAGTGGTGATGTACCCATATACCATACATGATCACTGCAACCAATTACTGGTCATGATGATTGGCTGCTGTTGTGATCAGTGCAGCCAAAAACACAACATTATGGCTGCAGAGGCAGAAATATCCAAGCAGCAGTGCCTTTTACAAAAAAAATTCTAAAAAATGAACTTGGATGACCCCTTTAGGGTTCATTCAGATGACCGTGTGCTGTCCGCAAAATCAGGTCATGTCCTGATTTTCAATGACAAGTATAGGACGTGTTTCATTTTTTTTGCTGAGCTGTGCAATGGAAGAAAAGGGCCCCATAGAAGTGAATAGGACAGCATCTAATCCTCAAAAAAACGGATCCGCATTTTTGCGAACCACATTCGGCCGTCTGAATGAGCCCTTAAGGTAAAATTGGAATATATTCCAAAAAACTCCATCTTTGCTCATACTGATTTCAGTGGGGTGACATAGGTCATCAATATTATGCATTTGCGCAACCCCTTTAAGAACTGTGACTATGGATGCTCTTGTTTTGGTTAAAGGGTTTCACAATTAAACTGGCTGACAGGTGCTAACTACGCTATTCTTGTGACTATTCATGCCCCCGTTACTGCAGAATACTTGCTTTTATAATATGCAAATATCTAGGACCGGGGGGGGGGGGGGTCATTGCTCCTGCTCCTAGAGGCTCCGTTCTCCCACCAAGTCTTGATTGACCCAGGGCCCAAGCTGGCAGTCGGTGAGCGTCCTTCCCTCACCGTAACAGAAACTCTTTAAAGGGATTTGCTGTGATATAGGAATGGAACTGATTTGGTTTACAATGTGAAAATAAATAATCTTGTAATATACTTACCTTATCTGCTCACAGATGCCCTTTAAATGGCCAGGTGGATGGCGTGATGCATAATAGTTTTCGAATGGAAGGGTAGGAACCTGCCTAACGTACCTGCACCCACAGTCAGTGGAAATCATGAATGTGCGAACATATTAAGTTCAAAGGCTATGTGTGCTGTCCGTAAAAAATGCGGATAGCACATGCTCGTGAAAAAAGGAAATGTGAACGGGGCTTTAGTCATATTACAAAAGCTGTTAAAAGGCTGTAAGATGACTCCACAGTAGGTGGCACTAGAGAGACAGTTCTTCTTCTTCCTACAGGTGAGTGACTTTGCATACCTTTTTTCTTAGGGAGCATTCCCTCTGCTATTAAATTTCTTATGCCAACTTGGTGGTCTCCACAAGGAGAAACTTTATTTCCCCAGAACCATATTACTGATACATGGAGGCTAAAACCATGTACTGTACATAGATAAATTTATAAACTGTGGCAGAAATCGACATCTTGGATTTTTTGCGATTAAGGCTACATTTAAACTTGCGGCAGGACGGATCCGGCAGGCTATTCAGCCTGCCGCATCCGTCCTGCTGCAAGTGGCCGTGCACTGCCGTGCTGCCACTCCGTCCCCATTGACTATAATGGGGCGGGGGGCGGAGCTATGGCGAAGCACGGCACTGCACCGCCGGAGATCGCCGGACTAAAAATCCTGCATGTCTGACTTTTAGTCCGGCGATCTCCGGCCGCGCACTGCCGTGCTGTGCCGTATTTCCCCCCCCCCTGCCCCCGCCCCATTATAGCCAATGGGGACAGAGTGGCAGCACGGCCACTTGCGGCTAGACGGATGCGGCAGGCTGAATACCCTGCCGGATCCGTCCTGCCGCAAGTGTAAAAGTACCCTAACAAGCAAATCAATCCAGTTTGATTCAATGGAGCTAATCTTCAGCTTTTCAGCATTGAAACCACAGCTATAATAATCAAGCTGTGGATTTTGCTGTATATACAATTATCAGTAGAATGTTTGCTGATTCTGTCAGAAGTTAGAATCTGCACCTAAATCCTTCTGGGATCCTCACTGTGCGACCATGGTCTGAAGCAGAATGCAAGGTCAAACGATGGGACAAAAACAATATAAATGCATGAAAACTGAAAATGCAGAAGTAAAAAAAAAAAACTGGACATACATTTATTATGATAGGATGTTATGAGTCTTTTCACTTCTCCTTTGCTGTTTTCTATCACTTTCTGTCTTAGCTCAACATGTTCTCAGTTCAATTTTTGAAAAGACAAGAAAACTTTTCTTTATTGCACCATTCAAGGTTTCCCATAAAAGCCATTCTTCTCAGATGACACCATCAATCCTAGACAGTTTACGTGAAATTGATTAAAAGATGATGTATAGCGAGTAGGATCAAGCAAGGAAGGTATACTGCAAATTGCTGATGCTAGTGTCTGCACTGCTTCCTAGTCAATCACTAATCATGACACGCAATATGTGTAAACGGTAGTATATTTTTCCCATTATTCTATTATAATATATAGGTATAGTTTTTGAGTAGTTACATTTAATTAACACAATTGAAGTGTAATGTTTTTGTGTTACAGTAACACTGATATATAAAAAGTGTGCACCAAAAATGACACATGAAATTTTCACAAAAACGATATATATATATATATATATATATATATATAATTTATTTATATAGCACCACCATATTCTGCAGCACATTACAAATTCAGAGGGTTCACGTACAAAACAAAAGTCATCAAAATGTAACTGGCTAATGTACAAACTGAAACACTAGGAATGAGGGCCCTGCTCGCAAGAGCTTACAATCTATGAGGATGTAAGACTGTTAGAAGATCGAGTTCAGGCCTGAGGAGTTGGTGGTGGGGAATGTTACTCGGGGAACAGTCATTTTAGGAAGCATGATAAGCCTGCCTGAAAATATGTATTTAAGGCACGTTTGAAGGTACGGAAGTTGGGAATTGATCTAATAATCCAGGGCAGAGCATTCCAGAGAGTAGGTGCAGCTTGAGAAAAGTCTTGAAGACATCAATGAGAGGGACGAAACAAATTATATAGGATTTTAATCTTAGGTCGCTAACAGAACAGAGAGCACGAGTAGGGTGGTAGAAATGAGGGAGAAGATGCATGGAGCTGTAGCATATATAAAACAGAACCATACAAAAAATGGCAAAAATCAAATGTCTCGAAAAAAATGGGAATTCTGCTGTGTTCGCCTGGGTTTAGGTGACCCACAGTACCTTTAGCTTAAAGCAAGTCACACATGGTATATAAAAGAATTGAACATTGTCAAACACAAGAGAAATATGTAAAAAATGTTAGACTAGTAATCTCCAAACTGAGGCTTTCCAGTTATTGCAAACCTACAACTCCCAGCATGTCCATGTATGAGTTGTTGGTAGTTTTGCTTCAGCTGAAAAGCTACAGATTGAGACCGCTGCTACAGAAAATAAGCTTGAGTCATGTTTAGATTTAATCCAAAAAGAAGGTTGAAATATTATATTTTGCTGCCATTCCATAGATGCACAAAACATTCATCTTTTCTATTGGTCTATTTATTTCTTTTATGCTCATATAAACAGTTATGTGGATTATGTAAAAATTTATTTTATTTTACTTGAATTAGATATTACTGTTTATAGTCACTAACTAATGGAACAAGAGAATTCTATTACCTGTGTATATTAAAGTAGCCAGACAATCCTTTATAACAAAGCTTACAGTAGGCATGAATTAATTGCCAACAAGAAATTGACTTGTCCGCCCTGCTACACTGAAGGAACACGTTAACTCACAGAACACAGGCACAGCATCAGAGAGAACGAATCCAATTTATCCAATAGACATCAGGGATTAAGCAGGTGTAACAGATCCACTGACAAAAATCATCAGGGGACATTCCTCCTCATTGCAAAATACTGCCAATGAAAAGTCACATAGTTTGGCTTTTGAGGATTTTCATGTTCGCTCGATTGTTGCAGCAATATTATTGGACATCTTTCACGCATATATTGAATTGTTTTTGTAACCTCATGGCTTCACACGTCATTTGCTCTATTTTCACTGCGGTAAATGATATTATACATTTGCGATTCTAGCATCTATATAGTACAATAATATTTTATTATGAAAGAGAACTATGCACTGTTAAGACAATAGCCACTAATGTCGAACTCTCTCTAAGGCTAGGTTCACCTGTGCTTTTCCAATGGGCCAGATCCGGCATATGCCAGAAACCAAGGATCTCATTGACTATAAATGAGATCCATCAGGTTTCCGTTATTGCCATAATCTGAAGTGGAGGTCTCTGTCTGAACCTCCTTATATATAGAAATAACATAGGAAGTAATGTTCTCCAGAAAGGAAATTGCCATAGTCAATTCAATTGTATAAACATCATATGATGCAAGAATACAATAAAATCTATAACATTTATAACATTACATAACTACTTCTATTAGAGGGATTATGAATCCTGAACATTTTGTTGAACACCTAGTTGATACAAATATGGACCTGATATTTAGAATAATGCCGCTAGCATAAATGTCAGCATGTAGAGAAGCAGATCATATGTTAAGCCTGAAGGATGTTCTGTTTATGATAAGTAACGTACATGTTAACATTTATTTCAGTATTCACGCCATTCAGAAAGATGGAGAACACATTGTTATACGGAAATTTCCATCCTGCAAATCATCACTTGTAAAAGTCAAACATTTTTACATGCGTCTCAGTTAAATAGAATATATTACAATCCTTGAAAAGTTTGTACTCTAAAGGAATGCAGCAGAGTACAGTACATAAGTGTAACCAAGTAGCCTTCTTAGATAGCAACACAGCTTGCAGGAAAGGTTTGTAAGAAAAGGGTAGACAATCTGATCACATCAGGAAAAATTGTTTAAACTAAGGAAAAGTGAATGCATATACAGTATGGTGATAGTTAGATTTTACAAAATGCCCATAATTTACAACCCCAATTTCAAAAAAGTTGGGATGCTGAGTAAAATGTAAATGAAAATAGAATGCAATGATCTGCATATCTCATAGACCTATATATTATTCACAGTAGATCAAAGAACGCATATCAGATGTTGAAAGAGAGACATTTTACCATTGCATGAAAAAATTAACTCATTTAGAACCTTATGGCAGCATCACACCTCAAAAAGGTTGAACCGGGACAACAAAAGACTACAAAAGTAAGTGGTACTAATAAAAAACAGCTGGCATGACTGGGTATAGATAGAGCATGTTAGAGAGGCAAAGTCTCTCCGAAGCAAAGATGGGCAGAGGTTCCCAATCTGCAAAATCTGTAATCTAAAAATTGTGAAACAATTTAAGAAAAATGTTCCTCAAAGTAATATTGTGAAGATTTTAAATATCACACCATCTACAATTCATAATATCAAAAGATTCAGAGAATCTGGAGAAATCTACTGTATGTGTGCAAGGGACAAGGCTGATGGTCAACATTGGGTACTTGTGATCTATGGGCCCTCAGACGGCACTGCATTAAAAACAGGCATGATTCTGTACTGGAAATCACAGCATGGGCTCAGGAACACTTCCAGAAACAGAAATCCCTGTCTGTGAACACAGTTCACCATGCAATCCACAAATGCAAGTTGAAGCTGTATCATGAAGAGATGAAGCCATATGTTAACACAATCCAGAAGCATACCTTTTTCTCTGGGCCAAAACTCATTTAAAATGGCCTGAGGCAGAAGGGAAAACTGTTCTGTGGTCAGATGAACCAAAATTTTTATTTATTTTTTGAAACCACAGACCCCATGTCCTGGGTAATCAAGAGGAGAGGGACCATACAGCTTGTTATCTGTGCACAGTTCAAAAGCCTGCATCTCTGATGTTATGAGGTCGCATTAGTGCCTATGGTGTTGGCAGCTGCCACATCTGGAAAGGCATTATTTTGGCTGAACATCATATAGAGGTTTTAAAAAAACATATGCTCCCATCCAGACAACGTCTCTGTCAGGAAAGACCTTGTATATTTGAGCAAGACAATTTTAAAACATATACTGTATCCATCACAACAGCATGGCTTCGCAGAAAAAGAGTCCTAGTGCTGAACTGGCCTTTCACCAATAGAAAACAATTGGCACACCATGAAATGTAAAATCAGAGAAAGAAGACTCAGGACTGTTGAGCTACTAGAATGCTATATCACCCTAGAATAGGAAAACATTCCTCTCCCAAACCTCCAGCAATTGGTCTCCTCACTTCTCAGATGTTTACAAACTGTTGTTAAATGAAGAGTGGATGCTACACGATTGTAGACATGGTCCTGTTCCAACGTTTTTGAGATGTGTTCACATTCTAAATGAGTTTTTTTTTGTTTAATGAAATGGTTAAATATCTCCCTTTTAACATCTGATACGTGTTATATGATCTTGTGAATGAAATATGGGTCTTTTATTTTATTTATTTACATTTTGCATAGCGTCCCAACTTTTATTGGAATTGATCTTGTGCATTTTAGCTCCATTTACACACAGGTAACAGATAAGCTTATTTGGTGCCCAAGACTAATGGTTGGCCAGTTAATTTAGTACCTTGTGTGCCTCTCCCCAAGAATCCATGCCTATATAATTTACAATTTCACATACTTCTCATTTACCTCCACACAAATGTAGTTCTCAATAGTTCTCAAAACCAGGTATTTATAGTAAGGTCTGCTGTCTCCTACAGGTCATTTTCTGGCACCATTCCTCACTTCTCATATACTATATATTATATTATATTACATTTCTAATGCTATAGGGCTACAGTCTAATCTAGTCTTCCCCATCTGTTGTGTAGCTTATGGTCTCAGTCTATTATCTATTCCTTGCTAACCTATTTTTTTCAGGATTCTTTCATTGGCTTTTCCACAATTACTGTCAGATGATTATAGAACATTACCTTACAATTAGGGCTGGGCAATTAATCAAATTCATTTGATTAATTTGCCCTTTTAGTGCCCTGTGATATTGTTTAACTTCTGGAGCACTTTATCAGAGCAGCCTGTGTACTCTCTTCAGTCTCTGCCACCTGTACCATTAATCCTGGCATGGGCTTCAGGGATTGAAGAGACCCTGCACAAGATGTGCTGATACAGTGCTCCAGATCACCACGGGAGCCTGGCGCTGACTATAGCCGGGCTTCCATTGTAATAGCCAGCATCACAGTTAACTACGATGCCAGCTGTTTAACTCTCTAGATGCGGTGGTCAATAGCGAGGCATGTCAGCATTTGCCATGGCTTGCCATAAATGAATATGTCTATTAAACTGTGCCACAGACACAGACTCATAGACTGCTTGTCACTGGTACAGTGATAAGCTATATCAGTGGTATACAAAGTACAGTATAACATTGCATTATAAAATCCTTGTCCCCTAGTGAAAGTAAAAAATAAATAAAGCTTAATTGTTTATTTATATGAACAAAATAAATAAAAGCATTTTCCATACAAAAGTTTTAAAAAAACCTCTCACACATCTATGTTATCGCGCTGTGTTCACCACCTGCATATTAAAGATGACATGCTATTTAAACTGCCCCGTGAACAACATAAAAAGATGAAAAATGCAAAAGATTAACGGAGTTGTTCCTAACCCCCCAAAAAATAAACGTTAATCAGTTAATCCAATCTACCCATATGGTATTAAGGAAACTACATCAAGCCTGTACACAGCTACGTCAGAGGAAACAATTGTGTCTCTACGACGATATTAAAAACAATTGTTTTTGCATGAGATGTGGTACTATTGTGCAAAAGTAGTAAAAGCCAAATAAAACTATACATATTTAGTATCGGCATCATCATTCCCATACAATATAAGTAACGTGCTAATTATGTTAGCAGAATACCTTTTTTTCCCATTACCGCATGCCAAAAAATAATAAAAGTTTATCTATTAGTGATATATATATATATATATATATATATATATATGCCAGAATGGTTTAACTAAAAACTATAATTTGACAGAAAAATAAAAGTGTAAAAAAAAAATGAAATAAAAACAATTAAGAAAAATCGATAATTGTCCTTAAATTGAAAATAAGTAGCTTTTTTGTAAAATCGATCAACCCTATTCACATGTTTACCAACTTCCATCCTTCTTCTTTCAGAATTGTTTGACCTTTTCTACCTGTACTGCCTGATCAAGGTAGATCAGAGGTCATTGTTAGTCTACTACCCAAGCAGTAGTAATCTACAGACAAGCATGACTGGCTCGCAAACTTGATTATTATGAAATAACTATATATCTAATATCACTCCTTTTTTCTTAAGCTGGCCATACACATTTGAGGTATGTCGACCGAACACATTGATGTATTGTGTATAGGGGTCTCCTGACTCTGATGGCAGATGTTAGGGGATACTTTTGTTTTCAAGGTGCTTAGCCACTGCTGGGGGATTCTGTCAGTGGCTTCCTCCACATCTTAATAACTTTGCTTGGCTGAGCAATGCAGGTATGTGTATGAGGGAAGCAGGAGTGATAAGTATCGGCTGAACAAACGTTCGTTGCCCACTATCATATGTGTATGGCCAGCCTTAGTAACACGCAGAGAGAAAAGAAAATTCTATCATACGTAATTTTGTGGGAATTTAATTATCATTTGCTTATTATCTACCGGTTATGTGTTTGGGCAAACTGGAGGAAGCCAGTTTGGATGTGCATACCTTGACCGCATATGGACTTTGAGATGCTGCTATCTTCTGTCTTTTTCTTGCTCTAATGGTGCATCATCATGGTTTACATTGGCAAATTAACATGACTGATATTAATTCAAGCAATAGTAGTTCCAACTCTGACACAGATGAAAGCATTCGTCAGGTCACCACTGTAGAGTGAGATGTGTTCATGCATGGTGTTAATAGGTGGTTATCAAGTTATATGGCAATAGGATTGTGTAGCGGTCATGTACTGCAGGGTGGCATGTTTAGCTAATGTCCAGCCTAGTATAAAAACTTGCTTCCTACCAAGATTGCAATGTATTCATTTATATGAAAAATAGACTTTTTGTTCAAACTTTTCGAAATGTGTTAATTTATTTAATTATTTTCATGCTCAGAATTCCACTATATGTGTGAACGCTTTGAAAAGCACCATAGATTTAATGAGCTCTGCTAATTCTCCATCAATCAGGTTAGTTGCCCTGGGCTGACTTCCCAGGATGTACCCAGGTGCTATATGCCAAATATGTAATGAAGGTCATCAGACTGCGGGCACAGCGCAGATGTGTAAGCACTGTGAACTCAAGGTGGATAATTTGCCAAGTTCTTAAGCATTTCAGCAGCTCCGGAGCCTACATACAGCAATGTGTGGTTCCAAACCAGTGAGCCCAGGCATTACCTTCTGCCTTTCTGACACTTGCCAATACATAAACATGGAATAGATCTAGGGTCTCAGTGAGGATAGAAGCTGAAAGGAAAATGTATGATGACTGATTTAGGCTTTCTTCACACAGAAATTTGGTTAGCCTTTCCATGTGTTTTATGAGATGTTTTTGTTGCATTTTTTCAAAATAGTGTATTTTAGTACATGTGTTTTTTGGGGCCTTTTCTTAAAAGTCATGTGTTTTTTTAACATAAAAGTATATATCCCCTCTGTAGGTCTCAAGGTTTCAAACAGGGCAAAATAACAGAAAACATCCTATAAACACCCAATAATCGTCCTATTATTGTCCGCATTATGGACAAGGATAGTACTGTTGTATTAGGGGCCAGCTGTTCCATTCTGCAACCTACGGAATGCACACCAGCGTCATCCGTGTTTTTTGCCGATCCGTTTTTTGCAGACCTTAAAATACATACGGTTGTGTGCATGAGCCTTAATGCAAATGTGTTCTTTGTTCACAGCCCTTTCAGAAATCTAGTCAAATTTTGTCTTCCTGACCTAGAGATCTACATTCTTCCCTTCCTGCTGCTTCTGCCAATTGAATATTTATTTGTAAACTTCTAGTAGGAATACTGCAAGTACTTACTAAAACTGACATGTCCTCTCTAAATGCACTTTAATTCATACATATTTAGTAAATGAACAGTTCTCCAAAGAATTTTGGAAAGTCTTAGTAAAACCATTTGGACTGATCCCAACAGCAAATCCAGGGCTGTAATAGCACAGAAGTGCGTGAGGCTTTTACTTTACCCCAGTATGCCATAGAGCAGGGATGGGCAATCTGCGGCTCTCCAGCTGTTACAAAACTACAACTCCCAGCATGCAAACACTGCTTACAGCTATCAGCCTACAGCAGGGCATGGTCGGAGTTGTATTTTTACAACAGCTGGAGAGCCACAGTTTGCCCATCCCTGCCATAGAGGCTTCATGCACAGAGCTATCCTGTAAGAAAAGCATCCTATGATGAATTCCACAGATTTTGGAGGATGTAAACAGATAAAAAATCACCATATCCGTTTGCTTCAGATCCTGTTAGGCTACGTTCACATTGCCTCTGTTGAAGATCTGTGTAAAATGCTGGGCTCCCTGATGAAAACCTGATGGACCCTATTCCACAGATCCCCCATAACAGTGTGCCATCCATAGATCCCCATAACCATGTCATCCATAGATCCTCCATAACAGTGTCAGGCACAGATCCCCTCATAACAGTGTCACTCCACAGATCCCCCCATAACAGTGTGCATCCACAGATCCCCATAACAGTGTTCATCCACCGATCCCCTCTCATAGATCTCTCCATAACAGTGTCAGGCACAGATCCCCCATAATAGTGTCATCCACAGATTCCCATAATAGTGTCATCCACAGATCCCCCATAACAGTGACATCCACAGATCCCCCATAACAGTGTCATCCACAGATCCCCCATAACAGTGTCATCCACAGATCCCCCATAACAGTGCTAGTTTCACACTTTCGGCAGGATGGATCCGACAGGCTATTCACCCTGTCAAATCCGTCCTGACGCTTATTTCACCGTGTCCCCAGACTGCCGCTCCGTCCCCATTGACTATAATGGGGGTGGGATTACAGCACCATGCGGCAGTGCATGGAGAGAGGGATGCCGGACTAAAAAGTCAGACATGTCATAGCTTTAGTCCGGTGTCCTCTTTCTGTGCCCTGTCGTGCTGCACCGTAACTCCACCCCCATTATAGTTTTTACTATTTGTACAATATTCGCATTATCATTTCAGGGGCAGGGCGCAGAGGCTCTCTGCAGTGGACAGAGGTCAGCCAGAAGGGATACCATGACCGGTCTGTGTGGGCTATACAGCCGAGCCCCATCTACAGCAAATCATGATGCCTTGACAAGACCTGTCTGGTATCCCTTCTGGCTGACCTCTGTCCACTGCAGAGAGCCTAGTAGCTTGGGCCAAAAGTTGGTTTTCACTATTAACTTTTTACATTTTACATTCACTCACACACAGCTGCGCTGCAAGATGAAGAGAATTGGGCTTGAGGGCGAACTGTCTGGCGTCACGAGCGTGGATATTATAGTCAGTGGGGTCTGTCAGACCCAGTTGGTTTCCATCAAGTGAAAGAAATGTTGCTTTTGTTATTTTTGTTGTTTTCTTCTTATAACGAAGCAGAAGCTGATGTGAATCAGTGATTTATGTGTTTTATATATTTTCATCTGCACATTGTTTCATTTTGTGTAGGATGTTTTGTGGTTCATGTGGTCCACGCCGACATCCTCCATTGTATGCAATTTTTTCTGGGGATGGTCGTTTGCTGCGAACCACATGCAGAGGAACTGCTCCCCCGGTTAGAAACACGCCACAGTGTTTGGGGTTTGAGCAGTTCCTCCCATTTAGGCCACGTTTATTTCTGTGATTTCTGATGTGAACACAGCCTAAGTCGAGTCTGGAACCATATTTTCTGTCTTCTAGGTCCTAAAAATGGAACCAAATGTAAGAATGAATTAAAACCTGAAGCAAACGGATATTATTTTATCATGCATTAGATAACTATTCAATTTAAATTCAGCAACACATAGATAGATAGATAGATAGATAGAGAGATAGATAGATAGATAGATAGATAGATAGATGATAGATAGATAGATAGATAGATAAAAGATAGATAGATAGATAGATAGATGATAGATAGATAGATAGATGATAGATAGATAGATAGATAGATAGATATAGATAGATAGATAAGACTACTTTCACACTAGCATTTTGGCTTTCCGTTTGTGAGATCCGTTCAGGGCTCTCAGAAGCGGTCCAAAATGGATCAGTTTTTCCCTAATGCATTCTGAATGGAAAAGGATCCGCTCAGAATGCATCAGTTTGCCTCTGATTAGTCTCCATTCTGCTCTGGAGGCAGCCTGCAGCGTTTTCCTGTCCGCTTGGCGAAACTGAGCCAAGCGAATACATCCTGGCACACAATGTAAGTCAATGGGGACAGATGAATAGAGTTCATGACGGATCAGTCTTGGCTATGTTACAGATAATACAAACGGATCCGTTCATGACAGATACATGCGGTAGTATTATTGTAATGAATGCATTTTTGCAGATCCATGACGGATCCGCCCAAAACGCAAGTGTGAAAGTAGCCTAAGATGGATAGATAGATAGATAGATAGATAATAAATAGGTGATATATAGATAGATATGAGATAGATAGATAGATAGATAGATAGATAGATAGATACTGATAGATAGATAGATAGATAGATAATAGATACTGATAGATAGATAATAGATACTGATAGATACTGATAGATAGATAGATAGATAGATAGATAATAGATAGGAGATAGATACAGTTGTGTTCAAAATTATTCAACCCCCAATGCTGTAAAGGGTTTTAGGGAATTTAGTGTACATTTGTAATTGTGTTCAGAATGAAATCTTACAAGGACTTTTTAAAGAACCAAATGCAACTAAAATGACATCAATTGTTTCTGTAATACAGTATTAAATGTTTTTTTGTGATTTCTTCATTGACACAATTATTCAACCCCTTAAAGACTACCACTCTTAAGAACAGAGGTTCATTCAAGTGTTTTCGATCAGGTATTGAAAACACCTGTGGATGTCAAGGAACAGCGATCAAGCAGAATAAGCACCAATTAGGCAGATGTAAAATGACTGTGATACTCAGCTCCTTCTAGACATTTACTGGTGTGTTTGCAAACATGGTGAAGTCAAGAGAATGGTCCAGGAAGACAAGAGAAGAGGTGATTTCTCTTCACAGGAAGGGCAATGGCTATAAGAAGATTGCAAAGATGTTAAAAATACCAAGAGACACCATAGGAAGCATCATTCGCAAATTCAAGGCAAAGGGCACTGTTGCTACCTGGTCGTGGCAGAAAGATGCTGACTTCGACTGCTGTGTGCTACCTGAAGCTCAAAGTGGAGAAAAGTCCCCGTGTGACTGCTGAGGAACTGAAAAAAGATTTGTCAGATGCGGGTACTGAAGTTTCAGCTCAGACAATAAGGCGCACACTGCGTAATGAAGGCCTCCATGCCAGAACTCCCAGGCGCACCCCCTTGCTGTCTCCAAAGAATAAGAAGAGTCGACTGCAGTATGCCAAAAGTCATGTGGACAAACCACAAAGGTTTTGGGATAGTGTTCTGTGGACTGATGAAACAAAATTAGAACTGTTTGGGCCCATGGATCAACGCTATGTTTGGAGGAGGAAGAACAAGGCCTATGAAGAAAAGAACACCTTGCCTACTGTGAAGCATGGCGGGGGGTCAATCATGCTTTGGGGCTGTTTTGCTTCTACAGGTACAGGGAAGCTTCAGCCTGTGCAAGGTACCATGAATTCTCTTCAGTACCAGGAGATATTGGATAAAAATGTGATGCAGTCCCTCACAAACCTGAGACTTGGGAGACGTTGGACCTTTCAACAGGAAAATGATCCCAAGCATACCTCCAAGTCCACTAGAGCATGGTTGCAGATTCAAGGCTGGAACATTTTGAAGTGGCCATCGCAGTCACCAGACTTAAATCCGATTGAGAACCTCTGGTGGGACTTAAAGAAAGCTGTTGCAGCGCGCAAGCCTAAGAATGTGACTGAACTTAAGGCTTTTGCCTATGAAGAATGGGCGAAGATACCCGTAGATCGCTGCAAGACACTTGTGTCAAGCTATGCTTCACGTTTAAAAGCTGTTATAACTGGAAAAGGATGTTGTGCTAAGTACTAAGATTGAATGTCACTTGGGGGTTGAATAAAACTGATAATGATGTGAGCACAGAAAAGACATTTGTGGTTATTTCATTATAAATGTTATGTTATATTTGTCTGACTTACAAGTGCCTCTTTAATTTAATTGTAAACAAGATGACTGAAATGATCAAAATCAATGTCAAACTGGCCAAAACACTCAATTTCAGTGGGGGTTGAATAATTTTGAACACAACTGTAGATAGATAGATAATAGATAGGTGATAGATAGATATGAGATAGATAGATAGATAGATAGATAGATAGATAGATAGATAGATAGATATGAGATAGATAGATAGATAGATAGACACACACAGAAGAATCCTCCTTTTGCAAACTTCTAAGCGTTCTAGCTTTCTGGCAGTGTACCAGTGCAATCCTAGCAGTTATCAGCAAGCAGCTCTTTATTAAAATGATATTATGGAATATAGCTTCAAATCTTTGCTTCATTTTCATTTATTACTGGTTGATGAGTGCGATAATAGTTGTACAGGTCCGCTGCGGCGCAGTGTATCAGCATGGGGTGCAGTAGCAGTCGGCTGTAATGTCAGCTTTGCTGGGAATGCATCATCATAAACAGCATGAGCTATACTAGAGATAAATAGCAGAGACACATCATTCAGATGGAGCGCTCTAGTGGCGAGATTAGCAGATTCAGAAGAGATGGGACAATCTGGATAAGTCATCAGGCATGTAACTAGAGACAACAGCACACGACATACACCAGATTGCTTACAGTATGTCACGGATACACTCACTACAGCGATGCCTGGTGTATGGGGCTAACAATTCACTAAGCATTTCCAGCTATTTTCCCAAAAATGATAGTTCTTCATAGCTTTATATTTGGGTTAAGTGTGTATGACTGATTAAAATGGATGACCAATACATATATACCCAAATAAGTCACAATTGAAAATGTTATAGAATATCTTCCAATCATCTGAACCAGGGTTTCCAACCATCCAGAAATTCCTAGATAGTCTGTAAAAAGAGGTGACTTTTTTCCTGTGTCCGTGATTTTTTTTAGGCTGGTTTTACTTGAGTAGATTATTTTGATGGTATTTTTCACAATTTTACAGCTCATTGTTAGTAATGAGTTTGTAACAGTATATTGATTGAGCTACAAATATGCATTACTTTGTGAAACGGCTGCTTCACCGAACTTTACCAAAAAATCACAAATTACTTTGTCACATAGTGCACTTTCTTTGTAAGTAGTGGGTGCAATGAGAGGGATCGGCGATTGCGCCCCCCCCTCATTGTACCCATCAGATGCCGCATTCATACGTAATCGCAGCATCTGATATTAATTACAGAGTTTACAATTTTAAAAAAATTTGCTCGCAACAGGCCAGCTACCACCATCTTGCTTGAAGGTCTGGCGCGAAATCTAGCGTGGCCTGAGATGACGTCATCATGCCGGCTGGCGTGGTTTCGTCATACGTCACTACGCACAGGATTTCGCCTAAGATCTTCAAGCAAGATGGCACTGGCCGGCCAGCAAGCAAGCAAATGGATCAGGTAAGTATTATTGTTTTTTACACTATTTCAGGTTAAATAAATTCACTACCGCGAAGCATTAGGGCATTTGGCTTTGTGGCGAATCCAATTTATCCAGAAATTCGGATCGAAGTCCACTTTGTGGATTTCAATTCGCTCATGGCTACTAATAATCTTTATCATTCATTATGGTTTTCCAATTTGTCCGTAAAAAGTCTTGGCTGTCTTTGGCTGTGATTTGGGGATAAATTGACCAGAAAAAAAGAAAAATTCTGGTTGGCAACCCTGATCTGAACTTTTGAAGTAAATTGGAATCGTAAATGTGGGTTCAGATTATGAAATATCAGCTTTGGCAAGTTTTGGCAAACTTATTTCTTAGTCTCGGGCCTCATATCATAGTTTAAATTCATATAGGACAGACACAGAATGATCATAGTTCTGAGTATCTTTAATGCAGGCATAATAATAACTTTTATGAAGGGTAACAGTGTAAAGCCCAAAAGGAGCTCAGGGGGCTCTGGCTGTCATCGAAGAGACACAGCATTTTGGAAACTTGTCAGGCAACGGTCCAAGGGAAAACATTATGCAAATGAGCTTATACCAACCAAATCAGATGACAGAACCCAAAATTTGGCCTTATGGGCTAGAAATTGGACAGTAATATCTTATTGATATAGCTATATCTGGTCTTGTTTTCTGGTCTAGTTTTTTTTTTTTTTCCATTATTAGGTTCCATTATTGTAAAGCATTATTTCAATTTTATGAATTTATAAAATGTATACAATACAGAAATAAAGCAAATCCATGTGTTAAATGTATTTTTCAGGTTATTATGTCCCTGCACATAGGGTCGGACTGGCCCACCAGAGTACCAAGGCTCTAATACCATAATAATAGTGAGCCAATAGTTAGGTTAAAAAAAGAAAACCCATTTGGAGATAATTATTTGCCACTACGGTCTATTGCTTTGATTTAAAACCTAGTATACATTATTGATTATTATATTGGGGTTGGGTCCAAGGAATCCTAGTCCAACACTGCATGCACACACCGTTGTATGACAATGGTAACTATAAAAAATAATGGGGATTCTCATGAAAAAACATTTATTAGCTATCTATAGGATAGGTTTAAATCTGTAATCACTGTGGATCCAAACACAGGGGCCTCCACCAATCATGAGAAGTCCCATTGCTCCATTCACATAGAGGACCGCTATTCGCTGTAGACAGGGGATAAATGTTGTTCAAGTGAACATGTCACCAGGCAATGCAGGCTGCAGACAGCATGTTATAGAGCAGAAGGAGCTGAGCAGATTGATATATAGTTTTCCTGGAAAAGATTCAGTATAACTTTTAATTTGTTCATTTCTATCTGTGCTGAGGAGTCATGTGAGTAGTCCTATTAGTGATTGACCGATAACTCTTCATGACTACACATAGACAGCCTGTCAGCAAGTGGCACCACTCATGAGTCCTCAACATAGAAAGAGCAGAGGTTTAAATGTACCACTTCCTCTTGTCAGGGGTTGCTCTTAAAAGTTGAACAATGGCCAGCATTCCTGTCCACAAGAAGGGTAGCAGAGAAGAAGATGGAAACTACAGACACAGTTATGCTTGACCTTGGTAGTAGTAACCATAACGGAAACCCTCCTGAAAAAGAGCATAGTTGACCACATTCAAATCAGCAACTTGTTAAATCCAAAACAGCATGGATTCACTGAGGGCAGATCATGTTCAAACTTATCTTATTGATTTCTTTGACTGTCAAAAAACTGTTGGACAAAGATGGCACCCAGGGCAGACTGGGAACTTAAAGTTGTCCTGGAAAAAAAAAACTAAAAGTGGCCCCATGTTGTAGGCGAGTCGAAATTGACAGACGGGCAGCAGGTGGGGCAACACAAATAGGCAGGGGCAACGCAAGCCACAAGTAGGCAAGGCCAAAAGAAGTAGGCGAGGACAGCAATATCATAGTGCAGCACCAAAATACTGCCCCAGCAAATCCAAATACCACAGTTCAGCATAAAATATTGCCCTATTACCTTAACAAGGACAATGATGCAGTTGAATTCAGTAAGGCACCTGGCAGATGGCCAAGTGTATAAGTACTTGATGCCCCTGGAATCAATTAATACTGAAAGCATCAGATCGTTATGTACCTGGCCATGGCTGCGAGGAGGGCTTGGACAGCCCCCTGGGCATCGGTCCATCTGGAAATTTCCCTGTAGGGTCTATGGCCAGTCCACCACTGATAGCACACTGGATATAGCCTACCTAGACTTGAGCAAAGCCCTTGATACAGTACCACATGAAGAACTGATAGATAAATTATGGAAGATTGGGCTTAATCCCTAGATCAGTTGGCTGATGAAATAAAAAAGAGAACAACACAAGAACGAGGGGGAACAATCTAAAATTACTTGGGAGGAAGATCAGAACCAATGTCAGGAGATATTTTTACACTGAAAGAATAGCTAAGGCTTGGAACAAACTGCCAGCAGATATGGTTGTCAGATCAAAAGTAAGTGAATTTAAACATGCCTGGGATAAACACGTCTATCCTTAGATAAGTAATAATAATAATATTAATAAGGGCAGACTAGATGGACCATGTGGTCTTTTTCTGCTGCCAATCTTCTATGTTTATATGAATAAATTACATATTTTACAGACTCTTTTTTTTGCTCAGCACCTCCTGCTATATAATATACTGCCTGCAGATTGCACTAAAATTTCTTGGTGGCAGGTTCCCTTTAAAGAGAAATCCCCTTTAAGTTGTGTTTTGTGTGACTATAATTTTTTCCAGTTTAACTGTAATTTATTGGCATATTTCTATATGTCTGCATATTTTCCCAGTGTATAATAATATATGCTGTATAGGGCTCTGTTTCTGTCTACACATGTTCTATCCCACATTTCAGATTGCAACACATGTATTTACTGTCCTATTATATTACTTATATGTGTTGTAAATGACAACACATACGTTGTACAACCTTAATATTGATCCATGGTCCTTTGCATGTGCCGCTTTCAATTTGAATCCTTTAGTTTTAGTGAATGACTATATTTGAGGACATCTAGAAAGACTGTGACACAATCAAAATGTGCCAGTGTAGGAAAGTACTGTAGCACGTTATATTCCAAGACATGAAAAATTTTCCTAAAACGGAACCACACGTTCCACCCCTTTTTTTAATAATAAATTTGCTGTATGAAGTATGACTGGGATAGACACAATTTAAAGTGTTACACAGAGGCCCAGGCTATGGACACTGTATTCGGGATACATGTGATACCTATCCTGAATACGGCATAAGGTCTAAGTTTCTTTTTATGATACTATGACAGCAAAAAAAAAAAAAAAATCTCTCTGGAAGTTGGTAACTATGACACAGACCATGTTACTGCACAGAGACACATTTCAGCTGAATGCTTTTGCGGCTTTTCCAGTCATCACTGTTTAAGGAACCCGACAATTACTTCCCCAGAGAAGCTTTCTGGATGAAGTCCCGTTGAATGTGGGATGATGGAATGTAATGTTGACCCAGGAATGCCAGCAAACAGCTTGCAAGCACAAGCAGCATCCACCCTTCTCTGCCTCCTGAGGCCCTGCTTAACAACTAAAGCTAACTGCTGAACGTAGCTGCCCCCTAGCAAGATGCAGTGGGAATACAGCTTATCGTTCTTCCTATAGAAGGTAAATTCATAACCAACTCTCTCTATTGTCCTTCAGTAAGGCTGGTAACACTCATTTACAATATCCTTGTAGATGTTTTCCAATGTCATATAACCCATAGACATATTAGAGCGTTGGCATTGGGCATCAAGTACTCTGAGTAGGAAGAGAGGTGAGCTGAAAGAATGAGTCTATATACAACATATGACCTGGTCCTTAATGTTTCAGATTGCTATCAGTATAATGATTGCATGTATAGGTAATCGGAAAATACTGTATACTAAGTAGTCTGTCTATCTGTACATGTCATTTTTCACATCCAGTCGTTCTTTACATTTCTTTTAATATAATTATATAAACTATTATATCATGTAAAAATATAAAGCTAGAATTTGAAAAGTAACAATTAAATCTACAGGAAACGGCACATTAAATCCAGACCTATGTGCACTCAGTCATATACCATTCTTGAAATAACTGGAGAAGCCGGTCTGTATTCAAAACTTATATATTACAAATGTCTGACTGTAAAATAATAAATATCTGGATAACAGTTCAATGCATCCAAAGTGAATACAGAAATATCATAAAAGGAGGTTTTGACAGCTGAGAAGATTGTGTGGACACAATTATCTTTGTTGTCTGGAATAAATGTGATGTATAAACGTAAGGTGAGAAGATAATTAACTGGGCTATACAGAGAGGAGCACATGCATTCATTGACAGTGAAGCTCAATTTCATGACCGAGATTGTTCTAATGGAATGGCTGGTTTACACTAACTGAAAGAAAGACACTCACTGGGGGAATTGTCTAAGAATGGTATTTGTACATTCCATTATTTCCTGAAATCAGCATCAGTGATGCCTAGATGTGGATTGGCTGAACATGCCACTTTTAATGGGACTGGCTGATCATCTAATGTGTATTGGGGGCATCCCAATGGCACATGTCAGGGAAAAGATCCATGGTGCTGTTGGATTTTAACTGTCTGATCTCAAGGAGATAAGTCACTACAATAAGTGCCTGGCAATATTTGCTAATTTTTTTTAATCCAATTTTGCAGCTGTACAATTTCTTTCTGTGGCATCCAATACCTCACAGTGCCCCATGCACCTCTACAAAAATATCCTCCAGCAGGCTAATTCTACAAGAACCTCCAGCAGTCAGTCTCTACAAAAACAAGCTCCAGCAGGAAACCTGTTCAAGGAACAACCTCCAGCAGGAAAGCTCTACAAGGAACAACCTCCAGCAGGAAAGCTCTACAAGGAACAACCTCCAGAAGGAAAGCTCTACAAGGAACAATCTCCAGAAGGAAAGCTCTACAAGGAACAACCTCCAGCAGCAAAGCACTACAAGAAACAACCTCCAGCAGGCAACCTCTACAAGAAACAACCTCCAGCAGGCAACCTCTACAAGAAACAACCTCTAGCAGGAAAGCTTTATAAGAAATAACCTCTATCTGGCAACATCTACAAGAAAGAACCTTCAGCGGGAAATCTCTACAAGGAACAACCTCCAGCAGGGAACCTCTATAAGGAATAATCTCCATGAGGAAACCTCTACAAGGAACAACCTTCAGCAGGAAAGTTCTACAATAAACCACCTCCAGCAAAAGCTCTGCAAGAAATAACCTCCAGTAGGCAGTATCTACCCAATCTCTGACATCCCACACCTTCAATCAGAATTTTTTCAGCTGTTCAATGTTTCATGGGTTTTTGTGTGTCTATATGTGTGTATAAACTACATAGGACAGCCATTGCTTTGAAGTCTGCAACTTGTTTTCTAAAATATTACAAGCTTACAGTGTGGGCTAATGAAATGTTGCCTCAAAAGCATGATGAGCATACAATGTCTCCTATTTCCCCGATAATTACCATGATGATTGTGTACAGACACATGTGTCAAAGTGCTGGCCCTTCCTTTCTATGTTTGGATATCCTTCCCCTGAAAAACACATAATTATCTCTAATGAGACAGCGAGATGTGCACATCACACACCAATATCACTTTAATAACCACCGTTTTTGCCTGCTGTTAACTTCATTATAAAAATTAGGCCAGACCACTGCAACAATATGTGCCCAGTATTTTTATATCATTTTCTCACCTCTGCATTTATATAGTGTATGACATTCTAGCTTCTTGCTTCATTAATACTCAATTTCCATTAATATTGATGGCTATTTAACACATCCTCTTAGAATCCATAAATTAATTTGGATATGAAGCCTCAACAGTGTTCTCCTGCATTCTGCTCATTAAATTAATGCCATGAGCTTAAATATTCTGCATTAATAGGAATAATACATGAGCTAAATGAGGTGCTCTTTCATTGCTAAGTGACACCATGTCATCTATGATTACAGAAGAAGGTGTGGAAAAGATAAAAGTGAAGAAGTTTGCTCCTGTGTATACTAGTAGGAGCTGATGGGTTGTAAGCAGATTGAGAGACTGATTAGTTTGCTAAATGTCACAGAGGAAGAGTCAACACATGATGCTCGTTCAGTGTGAACAACAGCATTGGGGTATAACTAAGGGCCCTTTTACACTGGCCAATGCAGTGGACGATAATCAGTATTGAACGTTCATATGAACCTTCATTTGCAGTCACTACTGTATGGGGATGAAAGATGGCTACTATGAACATTTATCCCTATACTGTATCATTATTTGTTGGCATCATCCCTGTTTACACAGGTGATATGATTCCGACGAATAATGATTTTACGTGACACATATATGGTATGATCAGCCAGAAAATGAGTGTTTACTTGTTGATCCCTAGTACATTTTACGTGGCTCAATTATCATTTGGTTGAACGTTTATTCCAGATAATTGGTGCAATCATTGGCTCCTATAAAAGGGGCTTAAGACTGGTTGTACGCATGATAAACCAGTATACCTGCATGCTCGCCATGTGTGTTCTATATGGGGACAAAGCCACTGCCAGACACCTCTGGTGGTGGCTTATCTGCCATCCAGAGAAAGTCGAGAGGTTCCTCCTATACGCATTAGATGGTCCTACTGCAACCGACAGGTTTGGCTGATGTACATCTAATGTCTTTGAGCAGCTTAAGGGGCTGTTTACATCAAGTTTTAGCTGTACGTCAAGCGGATACGTTTGTTAACAGAAAAAAAAAACATATAGAAACGTGTGGCTTCACATACCCATAGACCAAAATTGGGCAATTGTAGTTCAGAAGGGCATACTTTTGACTCCGTTTGTCACTGTTTACGTTTTTTGTATCTTTTTTTGCAGGATAGAATAATTTAGCATACCATGCTTTTCTATCCGCAAAAAACCCCAAAAATGTATAGAAATATATATACGATTTTGTTTACAGTGAATAGGAGATGAATGGAAGCCAATACATTTATCATCAGTTAAACCTATCCATTTTTTATCCAGATGGAGGAGAAAAAAAACCATACTCACCTCATCCATTTGCTCGCAGAGAGGCCATTAGGGCCATCTTGATTAAAGAAACCGAGCAAAATATTGCTGGTCGAGCGCACTGATGTTATCAGTGATGATGTCACTATGCTCGGCCAAAGTGATGGCATTATTACTTCACGGTGCAAGATTTTGAACGGTTTCTTTAATCAAGCAAATGGATAAGGTGAGTATTTTTTTAACCCTGATTAACCCCTAAAATGCATCTGAGGGTTTCAATGACAGGGGCGGCACGATTGCCATTCCCCGTCATTGTGCTTGCTTTATACAATGGAAAGCGATTCGTGATTAAGTAATTCGTAATGAATCACATTTTTCTCTAAAAAAACATGTATGTTTGTTTTTAAAAAATGGACACAAATGCATTGAAATGTACAGTATGCACATGTATCATTTATTATACATCAAAAAGGCTAGATAACTACTAAAGTTTTATTTTATTTTTACTGTATGGCTAAACGTATCTGCTTGACGTACAGCAAAAACAAGATGTAAACAGGCTCTGAGTCTCATGGTGATACTGGGCAAAAATTCTTACAATTTGTTACCATTGCTGTCTGCATCAGTACATGTATATCCCGCTTGTATATACAACGAGTTACAAAACAAATATACCGATGTACGACTGTAAAAAGAAAATACACCATTTTTATTAATAATCAATGATAAAATATACAAGTAAAATAGATGGAAAAAAAAAACATTAAGAATTGGTACACAGCAACACAACTTTTTTTTTTTATACTGGGCGGGGTCGTTGATGACCAATTTCACTGGATTTTGCAGTTTAAAAGCACAATATCGTTAATTTTCCAGCACATAAATAGAACATAGAAAGCAAAGCAAAAGTCCTTGCCTGTCTGGGGTTTTCTCACCTATGCTCTCAGCATAAGGCCTCATGCACACAATCGTATTTTGTTTCTTTGTCTGTGCCGTTTTTTTTTGCTGATAGGATGCAGACCCATTCATTTCAATGGATCCGCATAAAATGTGGACAGTACACCATGTGCTGTCCGCATCTGTATGTCCGTTCTGTAGCTCTGCAAAAAAAATAGAGCATGTTTTTTTTTTTTCTAGTTTACGGACAAGGATAGGCATTATTACAATAGATCCTCAAAAATAACATATCCGCAAAAAAAAACAGATGCCATATGGCTGTCATCCATTGTTTTTGCACATCCGCAATTTGCAGACTGCAAAACACATACGGTCGTGTGCATGAGGTCTAACACAGGAGATTAGGCTTTACACAGGTCATGCAGCTTCCACACCTGAGTTTGCCTCAGGCTAGGGGAATGTATGGTACTGGAGTGGGGAGGGAATATCACTTTCCACTATCAACACCTACATGCCATTCCAAAAACATACAGCCCTTAAAACACTTTAAAGAAAAGTGCCTTAGCAAACTTCACTTTTCTAAAACAATCCAGCTATCGTGGATTCTTTTTACCTCCGTCATCTGAGCATTCTGGGTGAGATATACACCTCCTCCAGTACTTTTCCAGACACCATGTTACAATACATTTACAACAATAATAGCTATAGTTGTGAGTCATGACACTTTGACTATCCACATTCTGCACAAATAACACATTCTACTTATGCCTCAATGAGCAATTGGCTGTACATATTACAGATTCCTAGCCACTATATATGGCATCTCATGGTACTTCCTCAATAGACACAATGCTCTGTAATATGCCATCTAAAAACATCTGCTGGAACATAGAACAGTTCTTTTACCCAAGGATTCCTCTTTGTATGAATATATAAGAAGGCATTTACAGTAAGCAGCCATTTATTTCTGCACATCACGGAAAAATTGATTTACTTATGCAATAATTATATAGCCGTATTTATTAAAGCATAGTAGCTTGGATCTACAGGGTTGTTTAGTGGGTAACACTAATAATATCGAACTTACGGTTGCTGCATTTGCATGGAGTTTGTATGCTCTCTCTCTGTGCTATAAGATAGTACAACCTGCTTTCCACACCTTGGGACAAATCCATGATGTTATTATTATTTTGCTATTATACATGTACTGATGTTCACCCATGTTTTGTTTCAGGAAAGGACTTTGTAATATTAGAATATTGCAAATGTTATATTTTGGGGTGTATTTGCTGTGAGAAATGTATAAGCTGTTAAAAGGGTTGTCCGGATATCCCCATTTTCACCCAGGCTGCCCCTCTGACATGAGCTAAAGCCTGCCCATCAGTGCTGGTGACATTACCGGTAACACTGCTAGGCAGAAGCCTCCTCCTAGCAGTGTAAAAAATATAAACAAACAGCACTTGCCCTGTGCAATACAGTGCAGGGCAAGGGAGAGCATCCGAGCATGAAATACTCCTATGCTCATGTGAGAGGGCTTGCCTGGGTGGAAATGGGGAAATGTCCCGACTTAGCTCTGTACCCTGACAAATCCTTTAATGGTTTTTCCTTCCAGTTGTTGTATGTGTGCAGGACCTGTGGTCACATCGACCAATCTGTGCAGGTCCTCAAGTTAGGTATGATAAATCCAGTACTTCAGCAGAGGGTCTTGTGGCCTATATGAGATCACAGAGGCATGTGAATGCTTCATAGGGTGGAGAATTGGGGTTATATTAGTATGTTTTGGTGTCAAGTGGCTTTTAGATGTGTGTCTGTAGTAGCCAAATAAACCCATGTGAGAAGTGTCCCAGAGCTACCTGCAAAAAAAGGAGCTGGCTGGTCCACCAATGCCAAAGCTAGGGCAGCCTGAGATTGGTCGAGCTAACAATGTTGGGTCAAGTGGACAAGAAGTTTAGAGAAAGTGTGTAGAGACAGAGAACTGCCAGGTTCCTATAGAGCACAATGAGCCAAGGTTTGTCTTCGGTAGTAGGGCATAGGGAGGCAAGGTTGAAAAACTGTACCTGTTATACAGCAGTGTTCATGTATTGGACCTCTCTATGAGAACATCTGAGTGCATAATGAGCAGGATATGTGCATTTTTAATGAAATGACAGTGGACTGGTCAGTGGAGGTCAAAGCCAAAGTTCTTGGGATAGCCAATCAACCACAGTGTGAGAGATGGCTCATGCACTAGGAGCATTGCATGAGCAATTTTGTGTGCAGTTTTAATGAAATGACAGTGGACTGGTCAGTGGAGGTCAAAGCCAAAGTTCTTGGGATAGCCAATCAACCGCAGTGTGAGAGATGGCTCATACACTAGGAGCATTGCATGAACAATTTTGTGTCCAAACTACGGCGGGTGGCCAGGTATTTGCTCAGAAAAATAATGACTGCAGTATTATAGTATTATACTGTACATTATTATGTTGTAACTGTGTAATAGTATTGTTTTGTGGCCACATGGTACAGTATATAACTGTTTGACAGTATTTAAGCATAAAATTCCAGTATAACAAGTATATGTGCAGTGTGTGTATGTATATATATATATATATATATACACACATTGCCTGTCCAATAAAAAATTCGCCACCACGATTTAACTAAGCAAATAGGTATGAGCCTCCTATTGGATAATTACTGCATGGGCGATTATCTTTCAGCTGGCAACAAGTTATTTAACCCCAACTGGTGCAATGAGTTGCTTCTCATTTCTTAAACAACCATGTAGAAAGACACATCTCGTGGTCGTGGAAGAGATGTTAGTCTGTTTGAGAAGGGTCAAATCATTGGCATGCATCAAGCAGAGAAAACATCTAAGGAGATTGCAGAAACTACTAAAATTGGGTTAAGAACTGTCCAATGCATTATTAAAAACTGGAAGGATAGTGGGGAGTCGGGGACCCATCGTATTCGAGGAAGAAATGTGGCCGGAAAAAAATTCTGGATGATCGTGATTGATGATTACTTAAACGTTTGGTAAAATCAAATCGAAGAAAAACAACAGTAGAACTCAGGGCTATGTTTATTAGTGAAAGTAAGAGCATTTCCACATGCCCAATGCGAAGGGAACTCAAGGGATTGGGACTGAACAGCTGTGTAGCCATAAGAAAACCACTAATCAGTGAGGCAAACCAGAAAAAAAGACTTTGATTTGCTAGGGAGCATAAAGATTGGACTCTGGAGCAATGGAAGAAGGTGATGTGGTCTGATGAGTCCAGATTTACCCTGTTCCAGAGTGATGGGCGCATCAGGGTAAGAAGAGAGGCAGATAAAGTGATGCACCCATCATGCCTAGTGCCTACTGTACAAGCCTGTGGCGGCAGTGCTATGATATGGGGTTGCTGCAGTTGGTCAGGTCTAGGTTCAGCAACAGTATGTGCTCCAAGAATGAGGTCAGCTGACTACCTGAACATACTGAATGACCAGGTTATTCCATCAATGGATTTTTTTCCCCCTGATAGCATGGGCATATTCCAAGATGACAATGCCAGGATTCATCGGGCTCAAATTGTGAAAGAGTGGTTCAGGAAGTATGAGACATCATTTTCACACATGGATTGGCCACCACAGAGTCCAGACCTTAACCCCATTGAGAATCTTTGGGATGTGCTGGAGAAGGCTTTGTGCAGCGGTCAGACTCTACCATCATCAATGCAAGATCTTGGTGAAAAATGAATGCAACACTGGATGGAAATAAATCTTGTGAGATTGCAGAAGCTTACCTAAACAATGCCACAGCTAATGCGTGCCGTAATCAAAGCTAAAGACGGTCCAACGAAATATTAGCGTGTGTGACCTTTTTTTTTTGGGTGGCGACTTTTTTTTGGGACAGGCAGTGTATATATGTTTTGCTTAGAATACAAAGTACTATGCAAATGTTTTTAGGCAGGCATGGAAAAAATGCTGCAAAGTAAGAATGCTTTCAAAAATAGAAGTGATAATAGTTTATTTTTAGAAATTAATAAAATGCCAAGTGAACGAACTAAAAATAAATCTAAAATCAATTTTTGGTGTGACCACCCATTGCCAGTATAAAATAGTCTAGGCACAGACTAGGAGACTAGGCAGTGGGTTACTAACCCCCCTAATAATTTTTTTTTTTGTATTTTTGAGGATTTGTGAACCGAGGTCAGGTAATATTTGCATGTAGGCATGGGAGTAGCCATAGGGGGTGCAGAGGTAGGAGTTGCTACCGGGCGCAGAAGCCTGAGGGGGCCCAAAGAACCTTGTGCCGCATAAGAAGACACAAAGCACCAAGGGAAGGGGGGCCCAGGCTGAACTCTTGCACCAGGGCCCATGAGCCGTTAGCTATGCTCCTGCATGTAGGTGTACAGTGAGCCCCCAGAAAGAATTTTATTTGTGGGACCTAGACACCTAGTCTGACACTGTCTGCCTGTATTTCTCAGCACTAAGGACACCATTAATCATGACCAAATCCACGACCAAATGAAGCTCCAAGTTTGCAAATGACCTCCACCATGCTTAACTGTTGCCTGCAGACCCTCCCTATTGTACTGTTCTCCACCCTCTAGCGAACAAGCTTTCTTCTCTTATAGTCAAATATTTCAAATTTTGACTTGTTAGTTCAGAGCACCTGCTTCCATTTTTCTGCACCCCAGTTCATTTGTTTTCATGCATAGTTGAGTTGTTTGGCCATGTTTCCACATTGAAGGTATGGCTTTTTGCCTAGACTTCTCCAAACAGTAGATGGGTGTACCTGTGTACCACCCCACTGGTTTCTGCCAATGCTGAGCTGATGGACAGATTTTGATTTCAAAGGAAAGTAAGGCTACCTTCACACTAGCATTTTTGCTGGATCCGGCAGGGTTCAGCAAAAACGCTTCCGTTACTGATAATACAACCATCTTCATCCATTATGAATGGATTCAGTTGTATTATCTTTAACATAGCCAAGACGGATCTGTCATGAACTCCATTGAAAGTCAATAGGGGACAGATCTGTTTTCTATTGTGGCAGATTGTGGCAGAGAAAACTGATCCGTCCCCATTGACTTGCATTGTGGGTCATGTTGGATCCATCTTGCTTTGCATCCCAGGAAGGAAAGCAAACTGCAGTTTGCTCTCCAGCATGAGAACACAACCAAACAGAACGGAATGCATTTTGGAGCATTCCGTTCTGTTTAGTTACGTTTTCTCCCCATTGACAATGAATGGGGACAAAACTGAAGCGTTTTTTTTCCGGTATTGAGCCCCTATGACGGATCTCAATACTGGAAAATATTAATGCTAGTGTGAAAGTAGCCTAAGCATGATAATTTTGTTTAGTCAAAATCTGAAATATTTAGCTGTAACAGAAGACAGATTGTTCTCCAAAGGGCTGGGGAGCAGTACTTTAATAAGAATCATCAGGGAATAGAAAGCATGGTGGAGGTTTCTTCCAAGTTTGACGCTGCCCTTCAGCAAATGAAGTTGGGGGCTTGGTCAGGATTAGTGGTGTTCTCAATGCTGAGAAACACAGACAGATACCTTTCCATCATGGCAGACATCTGATTGGCTCCAAATTTATTCTGCTGCAGAGAAATGATCCCAAACATACAGCCAACCTCATTAAGAACTTCTGCGTGAAGAAGAATTGGAATTGATGATATCTCCCCCACAGTGCCCTGATCTCAAAATCAATTAGTCTGTCTGGGATAACATGAAGAGACATAAGATCTCCCTGCTTTGAAATACAGGCAGATATTTATTCATCAAGAGTTTGAGCAAGCTGACATCCACAGAAGATCTGTGGTTATTTTTCCAAGTGATCAGAACAACCTCCCTGCCAAGTTACTTAACCCTTTCATGACCGAGGGTCATTGATGCCCCAGTTTCCAGTTTGGAGCACTTAGACTTGCCTCTGGAAGGCGATTTTACATGCTGGAGGCGTTCTTCTTTTTTCAAATTTAGGCGGTCCGCGATCCAATTGGTCTGCACAGACTAACCAATCGGGTTGATATCCGGCAAGGGACCACTCTGATTGGTCTCTTGCCAGCACTACTGAACTGTATGCTGTCCGTGACAGAGGCAGGAGCTTTAATCCAAGTGTTTTGCAGCGCTTGGATTAAAGAGATGCCATGATGTCTATACACATGCTTTCTGCACGGGGTATGTGCAGATAGGATGTATATAGCTGTATGGCAGTCATAAAGGGGTTAAAAAGCTGTGAGCAAGTGTACCTAGAAGAACTGATGCTGTTTTTGAAAGCATTCTTACTTTTCAGCATCTTTTCAACAATATATATTTAGATATACTGTATATATAATATTTCCAGTATATATTAGAGATTAGCAAATTGATTCTTTTATTTTTTTTAAACATTGTTTTTATTGAAATACTCTTTTTAATTACAATTATAGAAAAAAACAACTGTTAATCATATTGAAATGGTATTATTTTCAAGTTAAAATCTTGAACATGTAAACCAAAAATTCAAAGAACAATGAAAGGGAAAAAAAAAAAAAAAAAAGAAGATACGTAGAACAACAAGTAGGGTTGAGTGTATCAGGTCAATCTGAGATATAATCTATAAAGTGTACCAATTAATATATCAAATCATTTCAGAAGGCAACTATATCAATCGTATCCACATGGGTTTCATTCATGCAGGTCTAAGCATATTAGTAATTTACTGCCCTTGGCTTGGAAAAAACAGATAGTGTCCATACATCCCACCTAAGATAATATTTGGAGAGACAGTTCAAGGCCGAGGCGGACATCTTTTCATACCAACATTGCTCATTCACTGATTGGATGACGCTGGATATGTGTATAGGTATATTCTGTTTCCAATAGGCTGCAATTTTATGTCTAACTGCTATGCACACGTGGGAAACAATAGTAGTGTGTAGGACTGTCAGAACTAGATTTAGATCAATAGGAAATTGGCATACTTTGGATAATAACTGAAATGCCTGGTTCCAAATTCACCGCACATGTGTACAGTCCCACCACATGTGCATATAAGTACCCTCAAATTTATCGCATCTCCAACACATTTTGGACGTGCCTGGAAAGAATTGTGAGAGGCAAATTGGAGTGTTGTATCACCTATATAATATCTTTCGATGTGCCTCGAGGTGAGTAGCGCATTTAGAGAATTTGGGAATAGAACAGAGAGCAGCCTGCAATTGATCTTCCGACAAGGTCTGGTTTAAGTCTCTATGCCAATTGTTTTTAATAAGTAATGTCCCTTCTCCTTCCCCATTTAGCAGGTTTCTATAACAGAAAGAGATATTGTGTGACTTAGAGTTGGAGTTTGACACCCACAGTGGCTGTACGGAGGGTTGAGGGGTAGTATAGATGGTTTTAATCCTCATTTTTACCATATGTCTCAGTTGCAGATATGTAAAGTAATATGAGCTTGATAAGTCGTATTTTTGGGCTAAGGTAGAAAAATGAAACAGTTCAGGAAATCTAACATCTCTCAATTGGGTAATACCCTAGCCAGACATAGAAAGACTAGGAATAAATAGTTCCAGAATTGTTATAGGTATATTGGCCATGGCCAATTCACCCCACCTCGAGACACGAGAGATTAAGACATTTGTTTTTACTCTTGCCCTTCTTCCATTTCAAACAAACTTCATAATCATAATCATTTGTTGATGTAGGACGGGGAGACATAAATCGATATATTCCTAAAGGTGTAGAGAATTTTAGGTAATATCATCATTTTTGCTACAACTATTCTGCCTCGTCAAGATAGTCCAAACGTCCTGTAAAACGTTAGTTGTTTTCTAATCTCTTCCAATAAGGTAATATAATTAGCCTTGGGACTTATTTAGCTTGAGGGAGGCTATGACTTGCCTTATCTCTGATGTTTGTATTTTTTTATTTAATGTGCTTAGTTGAGTTTCTGATAGTTTAGGTAGAGATATTATATTTAGGAATGCATTAATATTTTTCATGGTAAGTTGCGGGGTGCTATGATCTTTAGCAAGGTTATATAGTTTAGCATAATAGGACGCAAATTTGTTCGCAATGTCCTGTGGGTTTATGATTTTTTGGCGGTCTGCGTTGTATAGGAAAAGTATTCTGGATTTAGCTGATTTGGTTTTGATTCTGTTCGCTAATGATTTATTGGCCTTGTTTCCACTGTAATAGTTCATGGATTTACAGAGGAGAAACTCAAACCTAGAGTGCAGTAGAACATATAATTTGTGTCTGAGGTCTTAAGTTATGAGGAAAGGAATGTTTTAGGCTGGGTTCACACGGGCCTCATGTTTGACGCCCAGATCAGAGGCGGGTGCATTGCGGGAAAATACGCAATTTTTCAGCGCGAGTGCAAAGCGTTTTAATGCATTTTGTACGCGCGTGTGAAAAATCCGCATGTTTGGTACCCAGACCCGAACCCGGACTTCGACACTGGTTATATGGTTATATGGGAAAATAATAGCATTCTAAATAAAGAATGCTATGTTAGCAGGGCAATAGAGGGTTAAAAAAAAAAAATTGAACTCACCTCCTGCCATTGATCGCGTAGGTGCAAGGAACATCTTCTATCTTCATATTTGTTGGGTGAAGGACCTTCGGTGATGTCACTAGGTCACATGGTCCAATCATGGAAGCTTTTGATTGGATCATGTGACCCATGTGACCCAGTGACGTCACGGAAGGTCCTTCAACCAGCAGATATGAAGAAAGAAGAATGATCCCGGCACCTACGGGATCAAGAGGAGGAGGTGAGTTAATTTATTTATTTTTTTACCCTCTCTTCCCCTTTTTACATAATATTCTGTAATTAGAATGCTATTATTTTCCCTTATAACCATGTTATAAGGGAAAATAATAAAGATCGGGTCCCCATCCCGATCGTCTCCTAATAGCAACCATGGGGGAAAATCGCACCGCATCCGCACTTGCTTGCGGATGCTTGCAATTTTCCCGCAGCCCCATTCACTTCTATGGGGCCTGTGTTGCGTGAAAAAGCAGAATATAGAGCATGCTGCGATTTTCACGCAACGCAAAAGTGATGCGGGAAAATCACCGCTCATGTACACAGACCCATAGAAATGAATGGGTCAGGATTCAGTGCGGGTGCAATGCGTTCACATCACGCATTGTACCCGCGCAGAAAACTCGCCCGTATGAATACAGCCTTAGGTGATTTTTTGTTTTCGTTCTCCAGATGTGTGATCTTTTTGGTAAGTAATTCTATTTTTTGGAGACTTTTTTCTTTTCAATAGTAGAGTATTTCAAGAAAAGACCCCTCATAACCACGTTATCGGTGCACCATCTAGAGTTGAGTTCATTTCAAAATACTCCTGTAGAGCTGAGCGGAATACTTTTAGATATTTAGGGTTGTTTAAAATAGTTGTTCAGTCTCCAGGGTGCAAAGTGTGATATGCAGAATTGTAATTTATTGGTTAATAAAATAGGTGCGTGGTCTGACCAAGAAATGAGACCAATGTCTGCTGATAAGATCTTTTGCAACAATATTTTGTCCACTAAAATCATGTCTATGCGTGAATATGAATTATGTGGAGCTGAGAAAAAAGTAGCGAGTAGTGAGCTTCTTTGTGCAAAAAATCTCTGAAAGAAAGATCTTTGTCCCTGGCATCTGTAGGAGATTTGTCCACGGTAGGATCTAAAATTTTGTTATACTCGCCAGACAGTATTAAGAAGCCTTGCTTCATAGACATTAGTGTTGTGCAGAATCGACGTAAGAAGCGGATTTTGGATTTGTTGGGAGTATATATGGATGCAATAGTGTAAACTTGATTATCGATGGAGCCTATCTACCATGGGTATCCGCATAAGTCTACTTTCACACTCGCGTTTTGGCTTTCCGTTTGTGAGATCCATTCAGGGCTCTCACAAGTGGTCCAAAATGGATCAATTTGCATTCTAATGCATTCTGAATGGAAAAGCATCCGCTCTGAATGCATCAGTTTGAATCAGTTCAGTCTCGATTCAGCTTTGGAGACGGACACCAAAACGCTGCTTGATCCATGCCGGATCCGCACAAAACAAGAGTGTGAAAGTAGCCTAAGATGCAATGGGCAAGATTTATCATTAGCTAAAGTCACTTTAATGGTGTGAAAAAGTCGCAAAAAAATGCGCAATCGGTAAAATTGTGCTTTTTTTTGCGACTCTTTCAAGCTTGGGACAAAGCTCTCCAGTTTTGTGAAAGTGGGCGTGTTTTCTTATGTAAATTAATCTCTAGACAGATTTACTATTGTGACCATTTAAAAAGTCGCAAAAAAATGCGCAATTTCACTCCAGGGGGGACCATGCTTATCTTATGCGACTTTTTAATAGAACATGCGACTTTTTTGTAAAGACGTGCGACTTTTGTCAAGCCGCTTACTGAAGGATAAACTGCTACAGTCAAACCACATTTATCACAGTATTAACGGACCATTAATAAATCTGACCAACCAGAAGTGACTTTGGGCATATATAAAAATGGAGTAAGATGTAAGTGTAATGATAAATCTGGCTCAATGAGTTTAAAAGATATTGTGTCCTTAATTGCAATCATGACACCTGCTTTCTTTTTTTTTTTAAATACGACTGGTAGATGTGAGGAAATCTTTTGTTGTGGACTCTAAAGCTGTCTTTAACTAACAAATGTGTTTCTTGTACATAAAGGATATCACATTTTAGTTTAACTGATTCTCTCCACGGACTTGCTCTTCTAAAAGGGCTATTCAACCCTTTAACATTTAAAGATGATATTTTAAGAGCCATATTAAACAGTTAATTTTAAACCTGTAGTAAACAATATTAAACTGTGGTTTATGCATAAGGAATAGGATATGATTAGCCTCTATCCAGTTGTTGTGTACCCTGTTTCCATCATTGAAGACACGTACAACACCCACATAATAGGTAAACTCACAAACATAAAAAACGAAACAGTGTAGGAATCTGAATGTTCCTAGACAGTCGTCAATCCTTGTCACAAATGCCATGTGTAGGATTGAGGAAATCTGGAAAAAAAGGAGGGGGGCCCATTGGGAGGAAAGAAGGAATGGATGCTCAAGGTCTTAATACCCCTATAATTAGGGGTAAAATAGCCCTCAGATCATTCAAAGGAATAGTGTAACACTGAAGAAAAAGTTTCAGAATAGCCAGCTCTGGCTAGACAACAGCCATTGTTTCTGGAAGGTCTCTTAGAACAATGAGATAAGTAAGTGAGGAAATGTTGGGGTATGTGAAAGTACCTTGTGATATCACATGGAATTTCCCTCTTTATCTTGAGGCTTTCACAACAGTCCATTCTTGCATCAGAGTTGGAGGTTTCTGTTAACCAGTAGGACTGTCCCCCTCTTGTGGTAGCTGGAGGGACAATTTCTTTAGCAATTGGGATATTGTTTTCTCTTAGTATAGCAGTGTATTTTGCGAATTTCCTTCTTCTTGCTAGGGTTGCAGGGGAGAGATCCGCATAAAAAGAGAGCTGTTTGGACCTCTCGGGAATGTCTTTTTTGCGACCAGCTTTTCTTAGCAGATTATTTTTAAAATGAAAAAAATGTAGTCTCACCAGTACATCTCTTGGCGAGCTTGTAGGCATAGATCTGGGTTTGGGAACATAGTGTGTTCTATCTATAAAGAGATCCCTTTCAGGGGTGTCAGGGAGAATTGACGTAAAGAGATCTATCAGAAATTCTTGGAGGGATTCATTGGTGACCGTTTGAGGGACGTTCCTGAGTCTAATATTTCTCTTAGATCTATCTTTAAGATCTGCTATGATGGTGCTCAGGGCTGATCGTATATCTGAGTGGATAGAGTTTTTTAAGTCTGCTATTAAATCTTGCATGGCAGATAGTGTAATAATGTCCTCCCTTTCAGCCCTAAGTACATTCCCATGTGTGCCTCCTAATGGAGACCTTTGAGCTGACCCCCTACTAGAAATAGAGGATTTACTTGCTGGGGAAGTTTCATCTGCTGCTCCTAAGAGAGTTTTCTGCCTTGTACTGCAATTGGATGTGGAGCTCAGAATTCCATGTGCTCCCTGTGTTTCCTCCAGTGAGGAGCAGGAGCCATCTTGGATCGGCGTGGAGGAGAAGAAGGAGGTTTGTTTAGTTGGAGGACCTGGGGTTTTCTTGGTCCTCGTCATTCTAGTGCTTGATTCGTCTGCTGTGCAGGCTGCAAAGAGGGTTTGGGTGGCTTTGGAGTAGAGATGTCCCGAACTGTTCGACGGCGAACAGTTCCCAGCGAACATAGCTTGTTTGCGTTCGCCACAGCGGGCGAACATATGCGAGGTTCGGTCCGCCCCCTATTCATCATCATTGAGCAAACTTTGACCCTGTACCTCACAGTCAGCAAACACATTCCAGCCAATCAGCAGCATACCCTCCCTCCCAGACCCTCCCATTTCCTGGACAGCATCCATTTTTAGACTCATTCGGAAGCTGCAGTCTTAGTGAGAGGAGGGACAGTGTAGCTGCTCCTGATTTAATAGGGAAATCGATAGCTAGGCTAGTGTATTCAGTGTCCACTCCAGTCCTGAAAGACTCATCTGATCACTGCTGTAAGGACAGCGTCCAGATAGAACCCCAAAAAGCCCTTTTTAGGGCTGCTACATTAGTCTGCTTTTATTTATTTTTTCTCCATATATATTGCAGTTGCCTGGCCTGCCCTTGTGTGAGGAGCTGCAGGCCCACAGACTGTAATGTGCCCACTGCCAGTGCCCACCACTGATCCCGTGTGGCACAGGACTTTGCATCAAAAAAAGGCATTTCATTTTTACCCTTTAATTTAAGGTTAGTTGCCTGCCAGTGTGTGTCAGGCCGACTTCCACTGACTGTTGTGTGCCCACTGCCAGTGCCCACCACTCACACCGGGTGGCACAGGACTTTGCATAAAAAAAGGCATTTAATTTTTACCCTTTAATCTAAGGTTAGTTGCCTGCCAGTGTGTGTCAGGCTGACTTCCACTGACTCTAGTGTGCCCACTGCCAGTGCCCACCACTCATACCGTGTGGCACAGGACTTTGCATCAAAAAAAGGCATTTAATTTTTACCCTTTAATCTAAGGTTAGTTGCCTGCCAGTGTGTGTCAGGCCGACTTCCACTGACTGTAGTGTGCCCACTGCCAGTGCCCACCACTCATACCGTGGTGTGGCACAGTAGCTTGCCGATAAATAAGGCATTTCATTTTTACACTTTAGTCTAATTTCAGTTGTTTGCCTGCTGCCAGTTTGTGTCAGGCCGACTTCCACAGACTGTAGTGTGCCCACTGCCAGTGCCCACCACTCATATCGGGTGGCACAGTAGCTTGCTGATAAATAAAGCATTTCATTTTCACACTTTAGTCTAATCTCAGTTGCTTGCCTGCTGTCAGTGTGTGTCAGGCTGACTTCCACAGACTGTAGTGTGCCCACTGCCAGTGCCCACCACTCATACCGTGGTGTGGCACAGTAGCTTGCCGATAAATAAGGCATTTAATTTTTATACTTTAATCTAATTTCAGTTGCCTGCCTACTGCCAGTGTGTGTCAGGCCCACTTCCGCTGACTGTAGTGTGCCCACTGCCAGTGCCCACCACTCATACTGGGTGGCACAGGACTTTGCATAAAAAAAGGCATTTCATTTTTACCCTTTAATCTAAGGTTAGTTGCCTGCCAGTGTGTGTCAGGCCCACAGACTGTAGTGTGCCCTCTGCCAGTACTGCCCATCAATCATACCGTGCGGCACTAGACGTTGCCTAAAATAAGGCACTTTATCTGTACACTTTAATCTAATTTCAGTTGTCTGCCAGCCAGTGTGTGTGTGTCAGGCCCACAGACTGTAGTGTGCCCTCTGCCAGTGTTGCCCATCAATCATACTGTGCGGCACTGGACGTTGCCTAAAATAAGGCACTTTATCTGTACACTTTAATCTAATTTCAGTTGCCTGCCGGCCAGTGTGTGTGTGTCAGGCCCACAGACTGTAGTTTGCCCTCTGCCAGTGCTGCCCATCAATCATACCGTGTGGCACTGGACGTTGCCTAAAATAAGGCACTTTATCTGTACACTTTAATCTTATTTCAGTAGCCTGCCTGCCAGTGTGTGTGTGTCAGGTCCACAGACTGTAGTGTGCCCTCTGCTAGTGCCCAACACTCATACCAGGTGGCACAGCACCTAGCACATGTAGAACTACAGAAAATACCACTCATATCGGGTGTTACAGTAAATTGCACGGCGCAGATGCAGTGACCGTGGATGAAAACAAAGGGGAGGGAGCCAGTGTTTTTTTAACCATCTCCCCATTCGAAAAATCAATTCAATAAATGGACCCCAGATTGGGGACGTAACAGGGATTAAACTGATGAGAAGAGAACTACAGAAAATAACACTCATATCGGGAGTGAGAGTAAATTGTACGGCGCAGACGCAGTGACCGTGGATTAAAACAAAGGGGAGGGAGCCAGCGATTTTTTAACCATCTCCCCGTTCGAAAAATCAATTTAATTCACCTTTCGGGGACCCTTGGTGTTGTACGTGGCAGGGTGGAGGAAGAAACCTTTCTTTGACATCACCGGGACATGGCTAGCTTGGTATCCAACATTGTGCAAATGGGGAGTTTGCGGTTGTGCAAATGGACTGTTTGCGGTTGTTTGCGGTGCATTAAAAGGGGAGTTTGGTCTGTCAATGTCTGTAAAGCGGGCGTAACCCTTACACTACCCGATCGATACAACATCATACCTGATCGTATACACACACTGGATGTTTTAAACCACGTTGTTAAAATTTTTTTAGGATTGTTAGTTAATTTATGCCTTTTATGGATTAAAACCCAACTCTGCGTCAACTATGTAATTTTTCATGGAAGCTTTGCCATGGATCCCCCTCCGGCATGCCACAGTCCAGGTGTTAGTCCCCTTGAAACAACTTTTCCATCATTATTGTAGATAGAAAGAGTCCCTGTGGGTTTTAAAATTCAACTGCCTATTGAAGTCTATGGCGGTTCGCCCAGTTCGCCCGTTCGTGAACATTTGTGAAAGTTCGCGTTTGCCGTTCGTGAACGGAAAATTTTATGTTCGCGACATCACTACTTTGGAGCATCAGGGACTGCTTTTTACTGCTTGCTAAAGGCGACGGAGCTCGAGCTGCGCGCATCTTCTCAGCACGGCATCAGGCCACACCCCTAAATTGATTCTAAATTAATAGGATTTATTACAAATTTCACATAAATTGGTCTACCAAAATAATCAGAAGTTTTGGCGATTCCTTAATGATGAATCTCGCTAAAAACTGCGCCCAGAGCTATTTTACAGTGAAAAGTGGTGGAGAAAACAATAGGGAGGATGAAGATAAACGATGACATGACACTGGGAGGGAGAGGACTAACCCTGGTTGACTAATCAGGTGCAGGATTCTGGCCAACACAAGCCAGCAGGCTAGCTATACTAGAGACACTATAGGGAGATAATAGGTAGATATAATTGGGTAGATGTTAGGGTTTTGTTGGGAAAAGCATGGCATAGAGAGTGAGGGCTCTGGGCTCTCTGAGTTGTGTGTTGCTTCATAGTTCATACAGCTGCTGGCAAGTCCTGCATTACAAAATCCTGCAACAAACACATTTTTTCTATATATGGACAGCTAGATATTTTTTTTGAATCTCAAGTTTTTACAAAAAAGAGCAAACAACAATGAAAACAAAAAGAGAGAGAACAACAAGATATTAAACATTTGAGTCCTAGGAGACCTCAGATTGTCATATACCAATTGTTAGGCTTTTGATTCATGTAGAAACGATTCAGCCACAAATCAACTTTTTTAAAAAATTAGACAAATCGGATATGAGATGAATTTCGAATAATATGCTTACCTCTAGTATATATACATTGTATATGTATATATACAAATTAAAAATAATATAAACACATAAAAATGGTGGATGTGATTGCCCAGGGCTCTAAAGGGGGCCCTGTATATAGTCATGGCGTTTAGAAGTAATGTTTGTTTCAAAAGGTAATAAAATATAACCTTGATAAGATGTTGCAATGTAATGCTCATCACATTTGAATTAATTATAAAGCAATTAAAAGTATGCTAATTAATGTAAAATGTGATACAGTGTCTCAAAGATAGGCAACGCATTTATCAAAGTGCTAGTTTTCTTGTGGCTTTTCAATGCTACAGTACACATCACTTTACAATAATTTTAAGAGATATAATTTATCAACTTGCAAATTGGTGGCTATTAGAGGACATCAGTGCTGTGAATAATTCAATGTTAAAAAATATTTTTACAGCAATGCGTTTTAATGAGAATTTAATATATACCAGTTAAAGGGAACCTGTCATCAGGAAATTCCCTGATAAACCAGGCATGCTGCCTTGTAGGGCTCACTGTACTGAATATAATGATACCTCTCACTTGGTGATCTGTTGCTTTACTTTGGAGAAATGGTACATTTATTCCATATGCTAATGAGCTGATTTGAGTCCAGTAGTTGATATGAGTCCAGCATTTTTTCTATTCAGAGCTGTAGCCCCGCCCCTATTCACTTCTTCAGATGTAAAATGGGCGTGGTTTATTACATCCTTCATTTAATTTAATAATTGGCGGGAAATGAATAACAGGGAATGCTAAGGTATTATATGTCTGAGTTAAAAAAAGGGGAGGAATATACTATTGAAGTTACTAATTATAATAAGGGCTACTTTGTTCATGGGGTGATAAACACATGATGGCTGATAAGGGACATGTCACCGTGGGTATGGCAGTTAGGCTTTAAAGTGAAAGGTAGCAAGGCTTGTATTGGCTATAATGCAGGTCAGTTTTTTAAACCACGCCCCTTTTACATCTGAAGACGTGAATAGGGGAGGGGCTACAGCTCTGAATAGAAAAAACGCTGGACTCAAATCAACTACTGGACTCAAATCAGCTCATTAGCATATTGATTAAAAGTACTTTTTCTCCACGATAAAGCAATAGATCACCAAGTGAGAGGTATCATTACATTCAGCAGGGTGAGCCCTACAAGACAGCATGCCTGGTTTATCAGTGAATTTCCTGGTGACAGGTTCTCTTTAAGTTAATATACAGTATATGTAATTTTTCCTTGTTGAATTTTTTGTACAATAATTTGGTTCTCTCTCTCTCTCTCTCTCTCTCTCTCTCTCTCTATATATATATATATATATATATATAGTTGTACTCAAGAGTAGTAACCAAATTATTCTACTAAAAATAATATATACACAAAAAAATTATATATATATATATATATATATATATATATATATATACTGATCAAAAATATAAACGCAACGCTTTTGGTTTTGCTCCTATTTTGCATGAGCTGAACTCAAAGATCTGAAACATTTTCTATATACACAAAAGACCCATTACTCTCAAATATTGTTCACAAATCTGTCTAAATCTGTGTTAGGGAGCACTTCTCCTTTGCCACAGGTGTGGCATATCGAGGTGGTGATTAGACAGCATGAATATTGCACAGGTGTGCCTTAGACTGCCCACAATAAAAAGCCACTCTGAAATGTGTAGTTTGATCACACAGCACAATGCCACAGATGTCGCAACATGTGAGGGAGCGTGCAATTGGCATGCTGACTGCAGGAATGTCTACCAGAGCTGTTGCCCTTGCAATGAATGTTCATTTCTCTACCATAAGCCATCTCCAAAGGCGTTTCAGAGAATTTGGCAGTACATCAAATCAGCTTCACAAACGCATACCACGTGTAACTACACCAGCCCAGGACCTCCACGTCCAGCATGTTCATCTCCATAATTGTCTGAGACCAGCCACCTGGACAGCTGCAGCAACAATCGGTTTGCATAAACAAAGAATTTCTGCACAAACAATCAGAAACCGTCTCAGGGAAGCTCATCTATATGCTCGTCGTCCTCATCGGGGTCTGGACCTGACTTCTGTTGGAGAGGCATTCTGTTCATGGATGAGTCACGGTTTTCACTATTCAGGGGAGATGGCAGACAGCATGTGTGGCGTCATGTGGGTGAGCGGTTTGTTGACGTCAACATTGTGGATCGAGTGGCCCATGGTGGCGGTGGGGTTATAGTATGGGCAGGCGTATGTTATGGACAATGAACACAGGTGCATTTTATTGATGGCACTGCACAGAGATACCGTGATGAGATCCTGAGGCCCATCGTTGTGCCATTCATCCACGACCATCATCTCATGTGGCAGCATAATAATGCTCTGCCCCATATTGCAAGGTTCTTGCATGGCCAGTATACTCACCGGACATGTCACCCATTGAGCATGTTTGGGATGCTCTGGATCGGCATATACGGGCGCCACAGCTGCGGGTGGCCGCCTGCTTCTTGACATTTAATCCCTCAGATGCCGTGCTAAATCCTGACCATGGCATCTGAGCACACACAAACCGAAAGTTTTACTTTCGGTTTGCGCTCCGGCTTCCCCGTCTGGCGATCGGAGGAGCCGGAGCGTGCCTACAGCAGCCTGGGTCTCTATGAATGAAACCCAGGCTGCTGTATAGTATTTCCTATGGAACCTAACCTGTAATAGGCTCTATAAGAAATATCCGATTTTCTCATATATTCCAATGCTATCGCATTGGAGTATATGAGAATAGCAATCAGATCTTTGATTGATGGGAGCTATAGGAAAGTGTAAAAAATAAAAATAAGAAAATCACCCCCCTTTGGCCAAAATGAAAATAAAATAAAAAAATACACATAATTTAATAAAAGGTAATCAAAAAGTTATACACACCCCAGGATGGTATCAATCAAAAGATCAGATTACGACGCAAAAAATAAGCCCCATACAGCTCCGTACACATAATTACAAAAAATTTATAAGGGTCAAAATATGGTGACAAAAAAGTAAAACAGATATTTTTCCCACTTTTGAATTTTTTTTTTCACTATCAAAATGCAAGAAAACCTATACATATAGGGTATCGCCAGATTTGTACTGACCTGTAGAATAAAACTAACTGGTCAGTTTTATCGCACATCAAACGTCGGAATTTAAAAACCCGCAAAACAGTGGTGGAATTGCTATTTTTTTTTTTGCAATTTCACCCCATTTGTAATTTTTTCCCCGCTTCTCACTACATCATATGAAATATTAAATGATGGTGTTGGAAAGTACAACTTGTCCTGTAATAAACAAGCCCTCATATGGCCATGTGAACCGATAAAAAAAATCTGGTCCTTAAGGGGTTAAGTACCAGGGTATCATGACGTACCAGTATGTCATGTGTCCCCAACAGGTTAAGTACCTGCTATCGACGATGCACCCTAGTGGTTTATGCACTTTTAACTAATCAAGATAGTGTATTTATTGTAAAAAGAAAAAACGGACTATATTTTTATTTAAAAAGTAACGGTTTGGTGTATGTCTGGTGTTTCTACAGCTGGTTTTTTAAAATGGTCCAACTCATGTTTGGAAACCAGGAACATTTTCTCTGCATGCTCCATTATGACCCGCCGACTCTATTAGCTATCAAGCTAGTGATTAAAGGCTTCGCAAAGCCGAGCAGTGAACCTATAAAACCGCCGTTCTGGTTCACAATGCGTTTCTTGTCTTTAATGGGACAGCTTTTAATTTCCTTATAGCCTTGTGCCATCTTTTCAGTATATTTTTTTGTTGCTCTCTAAGAGGTATCTTTCCTTTAAGGATATTGAGAGCATATCTTGCCAATAGCGGATATCAAATCATTACTGGCGATGCGTAATATTGATTTTCGGACTGTTGGCTTTCTTTTGAACAATGCTTTTAAAAGATCCCAGTTACATTGGATCCTTTTCAACATCTTCACAGGAGTGGCGACGCTACCAAGAATGACCATCAAAATAAGATATATCACATTTTAGAGCTTCTTTTTGCACACATAAACCACCGGAAGATCTGGTGGGAACAAACCAGTTCTAAGCCGTAGTTCCTCGGCCGTGTCGGATCTTGAATTTGCGAGTAAATAGCCGTAATGCGCATGTGTAGCGTCTTCAAAAGCTTCTAAAAAGAAAAATGTTTTACCGGGATACATTTGCCGAGACAACGTAATAATTTGTAATTTATCACGGGGGATATTAAAAAGAATCATGTGTTTAGTGTTTAAATTTATGGTCCAGCTTTTCTTACCCTGACAAAAAACGTTTTGAACGAGATACATGATGCTCAAATTTCTGTGGTGCACGTATTTGGTGAAAGCTTTTTGTATCTCAAGATTTTCACAAGCCACCTCCATAAGGTCATCAACGACCGCCAAATTTACCTTGTCCTGTGGGAATAGGTCGTCTGTAAAATGTTGCGCTATTCCCTCGATACACCTGATATTTATAAAAAAACAGGTTAGCTCGTCATACAATTTCTGCCAACGTAAAACCAAATGACATTGTCAGGTTTCGGCAACATTAGCGTATTCGCTTGTATTAACAACCGTTTTACAAAAAAACTCTTTCCGGAATTTGAGGGCCCTGCTAAATACAAGAAAACGGGTGTTGAAATTGTGCGGCCATGTTTAATAACCGAAATGTAGTGTCGTAAAGTCAGTAGTCTCTTTGTGTAGATGCACTTTAGCGTTTTACATAACGATCTTGTCTCTATGGCCCAACACTTCCTATTTCTAAAAATGCCATTTTGCTCAAAACCCATTGTTTTCTGCGTCTCAGGATTGGGATTGAGCGAGTAAGCCAACACAAGTTCTTTTAGCGACGCTGAGAGTTATACCCTTAACCTTTAATATGTTGGCGGGTTCCAGTAGCCATCTCTACTTATTAATATGACGGAATCTGTGTCGTGATAAAGACAACGTTCTTGCAATCTGTCTATGAAGTTGTATAATTTGACTCTGGCATAGGAGGTTGTAAAACAGGCTATAAAAATGCTTGTGTTTTTGTTGATCATGTAGTGGCCTTTTACATAATGCCGATTGACTGTGGTCATCTCGGCATCAAAGACATTTTGCTTAAATCACGTACGCCTTCAATATTTATCAAACATAATTATGTAACAATGCAAATTTCCTTTGATCTGGACTGGTAGGGGTTATGGGGATACCATAGGGCATGGTTATGAACTCTTAAATAGTGTCTTAGGACATGCCCGAATATGTCTTCAACATGCTCAGACGCACCCTGACGCGTTTCGTAAAATGGACGCTGTATTTCATAAAATGGACGCCGCTGTCAAAAATAGGCACCCTGGAAAGTTGAGTCCAGTGGCTGTCCCTCTTAAATTAGATTTGAGCATATCTGAGAGGTCTGTGAACCTCTGTTCATAGGCTATGAAATAGGATAACTGGGTAGCCAGAATCGGACCAGGGGAAAGTTGGGTGTCAAAATGAGCTATTGTTAATATGTATAAATTTTACGTATCTGTGTTAGATGCGGTGATCAAATATTTTGCTTAAATCACGACAGCCTTCGATTTATTAAACACGATCGTATATAATTAAAGAAAATTTCAAAGATCGCAAGTCCACTAACAAAGGGACTGCTGCCTTGCAGGACCTTCAATGACATCACAATGGGCGTGGTTGGGGGTGGAGTGGACTGGGTTATGGGTGGAAAATAGGGTGTTTCGGTGACATCTTTAAAGGTAGTTTTAGTTTTAGGAAGATAGATGGATCAACTTTTGTAAATTTTTATAATGTATTTTATAATTGCTTAGTAAGAGGTTAATATAAGCTTCCTACAAGCGTAATATCATTTTATTTTTAAACATATTAACTTAATTAAATTACTGACATGCTGGACTGCATCATATACCTTGCAGAACCTTCGGTGATATCATCGAAGGTCATTTAGCTTTAGCAAAGCTAGACGGATCAAATAGCTATTTCCAATATTTATAAGAGTTTAATATAAGCTTAGTACAAGTTTAAAAATATTAAACTTAATTGAATTGCTGACACTTTATCGGATCTAAAAGAATAAAAGGGGATTTGAATGGGCGGTATTTTAGGCATGATTTGGGCAGGATTGTGGGTGGGGTTATGGGTGGAAAGGGGGAGTGATCACTTGTCACTTTGAGTTTGATGAGAACTGTCCCCCTATACTACTTTAATATACACATATACAGTATATACACACACACACACATATATATATACATATATATATATATATATATATATATATATATATAGAAGAAACATGACGGCACTAGTCAAAATTAGAGGAAAAATGCTGGGTGCACGTTCCAAGGTATAGGTTTCTTACCCCAAAATACTGTAGAAAAAGCGAACAGCACTCCGATAAAAAGTGGAAAAGGAACTCTTTATTCACCTGAACAGTGCTACGTTTCGGCTCCTACAAATAGAGCCTTTCTCAAGCTTGTAGGAGCCGAAACGTAGCACTGTTCAGGTGAATAAAGGAGTTCCTTTATTTCCACTTTTTATCGGAGTGCTGTTCGCTTTTTCTACAGTATATATATATATATATATATATATATATATATACATTGACTTTTTTATTTTTAATAAACGTTTGGAACATCATTCTTAACATTATTTGAATTTCATTATTTTAATATATTTTAATATTATTTCTAGAAAAAATCTAAGCTATCTGGAGCATTTCTAGCATCCCCACTATCTTAAAATGGTTTTATTATGTTTATTAGTTTGGGCATATTTCAATTGACCACTTAAATAAATTTGTCTACCAGGGATGCTGGTTTTGACCCCCCCCCCCCACTACACTGGACCACCAGGGATATTACAATTAATTTCTTCACCCATATAGACCACCCAAGATAAAAATATATTGAGCAGTAAGCCACTCTTTCTTTTAAGCCATTTCAAAACACTAGCAATATTCTCTATTGTAATAACAAAAAATGTATCCAGAGCTTCTAGAAAACAAAAGGTATCAACCTATCAGCTACTGTAAGTTTTAGAAGTTATTGTTAAAATATTCAGGTGGTTTAGTAGTTCTTGTTCATTAGGTGGCATATTTTTGTCTTTCTGATGTTTCAAAAATGCAACATGGCTCTTGGCGTTTTCTTCAGGCCTTTGACAACACCTTCTCAATAGGGGAAAAATGCCAGTGGTAAGACACACCTGCCCAGATTTACTAATGTGTCTGTGACAAAAATCTGTCTAAAAAAGTGGTCTAGGGTGTCTACACTTTTTTCCAACATGCTCACAAATGGAAAAGAGAAGAGCTTTACTGAAAAGGGATGGGGCTTAAAGGGGTTATCCAGTCTCTATAATGTCCTCTCTAATGCCCGGCCTCTCACACAGGTTGTACTTACCTTGCTCCCCTGCACCATGTCGCTTCTAATGCCTGCACAACTGTTGCTGCATCTCCCCATTGCATGAATAAAAACATCCACCAATGGGGGGCGTTCATCCAATAGCATGCCTCAACGGACGGGAACGAGCCTCCCATTCCCGCAATGGCGGCCGTGCTGGCATCAAAAATGACATGGGTGCTGGGGAGCAAGGTAAGTACAATCTATGTGAGGGGCACGGACAATAGAGGGGGCATTCTAGGGTTTGGATAATCCCTTTAAGATGCACCATTTTGCACCAATATTGTACCACATAAAAATCTGTCTAAAAGTAGACCAACCAATAGTTGGTATAGAGTCAGTGAACAGTGTCTATCCCTTCACCAAATTTATCATCGAGCCATCTTTATAATAATAAATATGGGCCACGGTTTGCAAGAAATGCAGGAAATTCTGCCACAAAAAATGCTGGAAAGCTGCAGGTGGTCTAAAAGGTTAAATGGCCTAAAGGTCTAAAAACGCCAGGGCCACATTCATCTGTGTAAGGGCTTTAAAATGAGAGGTGGTGGGTTGGCTGTGACACAGTTATCCATGTTGCACCAATTTCAATATGTATGTGCAGTTTCTTCAGAATGCACATAAAGAGTTAAAAAAGCCCCAGCAGGGAGTACGCTTCCTGCAATAGCGCAAGGTTAAAATAAATGAAAGGTGTGCCGCCAGCTTTCTTAACAAAAGTAAGACAGTGACAAGCAAATAAATGCTAGTTGCTAGGTAACATATTCCAAGTAATGATTTGTTGATGCCACGCAGAGACCTGAAGGATAATTATATGAATGCCATCTCTCAGTTTTGTTTATGGCAATTGCATAAAGTGTGCCTACTGAAGGATGTTACATGTTGTAGCAAGCTAGGGAACTAGGGCAGAAGTTTTGGAAGCGTGACAACACTTTGTCCTCATTAAGATAAATAGATTAATGGTAACATAAGCTCTGTTTATACAATAATAGAATAAAGTGAACATTATTTACTCTGTAGGTGCCTATGAAAGGTAAATATGACATATATAGTTAATCACATTAGCGGTTGGGGCTTTGTGGGAATCTCTATTTATCAAGTGTCTATGTAGCTGTTTACTAGATTTAGAAAAATTATACCAAATACAGACCTAAAAAGGAATCCTCCACATCCCTTTACTCACTTATCATTATTATATTTTTATAATTGTTCAGAATTACATTTGTAAAACCATGATAACTTGCGTCTTCTTTTCTATATATAATGGCCTAGTGATTGAAATGTCAGTAACATCTGCTGCCTGATTGTGTGCTTCCTATCCTGTCTAAACATTGTCTGTGTTGCAGTAGTGGCGTTTGCCTGTCGCTGTCCCGCTCCCTCAGGCTGGCATGGGCACCATCTTACTCACCTCTCCTCTCCTTCCTTGCATGAGGGCTCTTGCCCTCTGTTGCCCACCAGCAGTGAGTATGGCTGACGGTGTTTCATGTGGCTCCTGCAGGCCGCAGCCTGTGTTTCTTAAAGGGGTTCTCCAGGAATTAAAAAAAATGAAAATACTTAAATATTACTTTTTTATTATAAATATATTCTCAATTACTTTTCATTATTTATAACGGCTCATTTTTTGGGGGGAACAATTATCAGGGGAAACAAAATGGCCACTGTCCCATCAGTTTACACAAAACCTGTCCTGATCACACATGATGACAAGTTACTTCACAACACTGAGGTAAGGAGCTGCCTCATCCTCCTCTCTACTTGTCAGGGATTATATCTGAATACAGATGATAAGAATTTTAGCTGAATCTCTGGGGAATTTAGTTTATGAGGAGACATGAAGTACAGAGAGGAGGGACAGGACATGCTGTGGTAATGGAGACTGTAAACAAGTGCTGCTGCTTATTACCACACCTCACCCTCCTCTCATGTCTCCTCATTATTTCCATTCCCACAGAGATTCATCTGAATTCAGGATCATGATTCCTGACAAGCAGAGCAGAGAGGAGGATGATGCAGCACTATGGCTCATTGTGGTGAAGTAACTTGTCCTCCTGTGTGATTAGGACAGGTTTTGTGTGTACTCATAGGACGGCAGACATTTTATTTCTCCGAATGATTGCTCCTTAGACAAAACAAGCCATTCTAAGTAATGAAAAGTATTTCTGAATATATTTATTTTAAAATAATATTTAACTATTTTCAATTTTTTCATTCCTGAAGAACCCCTTTAATAAAGGCCTCCTGGCCTGTCTTAAGCCTAGCACTTAAAGTAGCAGCATGCACCCTAGTTACCTCCAGTCAATGGCTGAATACTTCTTGTTATTTAAGGTACTTTTTCCTAGGGCAGGCATGTCCAAACTGCAGCCCTCCAGCTGTTGCAAAACTACAACTCCCAGGATGCCCTAATAGCTGTAGGCTATCCAGGCATGCTGGGAGTTGTAGTTTTTCAACAGCTGGAGGGCTACAGTTTGGACATTCCAGCCCTAGGGGTAGGTGTCTGAGCTTTAGGTTTTCTAGTTGCTAATAACCAGTGAAGGTGTGGTGTTCTGTTTGTCTAGCCATTTAGGAAGGAACAAAAATACCTAAAAAAGCTAAATTTAGCCAACTAAGCGAGGCCATAGGCCTAACTAAATGGGACAAAGTCCTCAAAAATAAAAATACAGCCACAACATGGGATATCTTTAAAAGCATCCTAAAATCTCATTGTGAGAGGTACATACCGTATGGGAATAAACGATTAAGGAACAAAAAGAAACCAATGTGGATTAATAGAAATGTAAAGAAAGCAATAAATGACGAAAAGAAAGCATATAAATCACTAAAACAGGAGGGTAGCGAGGAAGCACTGAAAAAACTATAAGGAAAAAAATAGAATATGTAAAGAACAAATAAAAGCGGAAAAAGAGAAACCGAGAGATAAATTGCCAAAGAGAGTAAAACTAACCCTAAAATGTTCTTCAATTATATAAATGTAAAAAAGTATAAATCTGAAGGCGTCGGCCCTTTAAAGAGTAATGAGGGGGGTGTTGCAGTGAGCGACGAGGAGAAAGCAAAGCTGTTAAATATTTTTTTCTCCAATGTATTCACTGAGGAAAATAAACTGTCAGATAAAATGCTGAATGTAAAAATAAATCCCCCATTAAAAGTGTCCTGTCTGACCCAGGAAGAAGTACAACATCGACTTAAAAAGATTAAAATAGACAAATCGCATACACCCCCCGTATCCTGAGGGAATTAAGTGATGTCATCGCCAGACCCTTATTTCTGATATTTGCGGACTTTATACTGACAGGGAATGTTCCACAAGATTGGCACATAGCAAATGTGGTGCCAATATTCAAAAGGGGTCCAAAAACTGAGCCCGGAACTATAGGCCAGTAAGTTTAACATCTGTTGGGTAAACTGTTTGAAGGTTTTCTAAGAGATGCTATGTTAGAAGATCTCAACGGAAATAAGCAAATAACGCCATATCAGCATGGCTTCAGGAGGGATCGGTCATGTCAAACTAATTTAATCAGTTTCTATGAGGAGGTAAGTTCTAGACTTGACAGCGGCGAATCAATGGATGTCGTATATCTGGACTTCTCCAAAGCATTTGACACTGTACCACATAAAAGGTTAGTATATAAAATGAGAATGCTTGGTCTGGGGGAAAATGTCTGCATGTGGGTAAGTAACTGGCTGAGTAATAGAAAACAGAGGGTGGTTATTAACGATACACACTCAGATTGGGTCACTGTCACTAGTGGGGTACCTCAGGGGTCAGTATTGGGCCCTATTATTTTCAATATATTTATTAATGATCTTGTAAAAGGCTTGTATAGTAAAATGTCAATTTTTGCTGATGACACTAAACTTTGTACAGTAATTAACACTGAATAGGACAGTATACTGCTACAGAGGGATCTGGATAGATTGGAGGTTAGGCAGATAAGTGGCAGATGAGGTTTAACACTAAAGTTATGCAGAAGGAATAATGCAAGTCACCCGTACATACTAAATGGTAAAGCACTCGGTAACACTGACATGGAAAAGGATCTAGGAATTTTAATAAACAGCAAACTAAGCTGCAAAAACCAGTGTCAGGCAGCTGCCACCAAGGCCAATAAGATAATGGGTTGCATCAAAAGGGACATAGATGCCTGTGATGAGAACATAGTCCTACCACTTTACAAATCGCTAGTCAGACCACAGAGGGAGTACTGTGTACATTCTGGGCTCCTGTGAACAAGGCAGACATAGCAGAGCTGGAGAGGGTTCATAGGAGGGTAACTAAAGTAATAACTGGAATGGGGTAACTACAGTACCCTGAAAGATTATCAAAATTAGGGTTATTCACTTTAGAAAAAAGACGACTGAGGGGAGATCTAATATCTATGTATAATTATATCAGTGGTCAGTACAGAGATTCGTCCCATCATCTATTTATCCCCAGGAATGTGACGAGGGGATATCCTCTGCGTCTGGAGGAAAGAAGGTTTGTACACAAACATAGAAAAGGATTCTTCACTGTAAGAGGAGTGAGACTATGGAACTCTCTGCCTGAGGAGGTGGTGATGGTGAGTACAATAAAGGAATTCAAGAGGGGACTGGATGTATTTCTGGAGTATTATAATATTACAGGTTATAGCTACTAGAGATGGGTCGTTGATCCAGGGAGTTCTTCCGATTGCCTGATTGGAGTTGGGAAGGAATTTTTTATTCCCCTTAAGTGGGGAAAATTGGCTTCTACCTCACAGTTTTTTTTTTTGCCTTCCTCTGGATCAACTAGCAGGATCATAGGCCGAACTGTACTATGTTACTATGTACTGACTTTTGCCTAGTTATCAACGTTGACTGTCTGCTGCCTGTCATGACCTTACCCTGTCTACCGTATTGACTCTTTTCTGCCTGCACTGACCTTGGACTTGTTTCATGGATTTGCATGTATGCTGCAGGCCCTGACCACTGCCTGTTTCTTGAATATGAGTATTGCATTGCCCTGCATCAGTGTCTCTAATGCCCATGGGTCAGCTGCCGGCTACACCAGGACTTATCCAAGAGGTAGTGGCCCTCTGGGGGATCTGTCCCCCCTCAGAAAGCGACGCGAAACATGTGTTGTGGCTGGTGTTTGCGGAGCCAACTGTGTCTATATATATGTATCCCTCCATTGTGGCCTTGTTATTTATGCTACCTGCATTTTTTGGTGTATCTGCTTTAGTCCAACTATGTTAAAAAAAAAAAATCCTGGGCAACCCTTATTATTGATGAGTTTAATATTCTTCTGGCACAATATAGTTTTTAGACAAACCATGAAATATGAAGTCAGCTGGGCAAATTAAAGATTGAACTAAAAATGCATCAAGCAGGTCTCCGTTATTTGCCTGACAGCATATTGTAACTTGTTAGAGAAAAAAGAATATTGCAAAAAAAGGATATAATAGGGGATTCATCCTTACAGTTGCATCTTATCACCGTTGAATTCTACTCTAACATACTATATAACTATTATAATTATATCACATGGTACTGCTATTTTGACATCAAAAACTGTAGGTATACAGAGCAATGGAAGTAAGGGGCAACAGGTATCTAAATGTTAGTCATTAATTAACCCTTGGCCGCTGCAGCCAGTGGTCAATGTATCTGTATGAGAGCTTCTTTTTGGGGAATAATTTAATTCTTCAAAGTTGTAATTTTGGGTTACATATATTGTAGCTCATCAAATGCCTTTTATTAACTCTTTCTGGGAAAATGAAAAAAAAAAAAAACAGCAATTCTGTGATTTTTTTTATTTTTGTGCCATTCACTGTACAGCATAAATAACCTGTTACCTGCAACTGTTTTCTATGCATTGAACCAGTAGACAGAATAAAAGTATAGATTTACATTTATTTAATTTAATGTAATCAATGTACTAAACAGCTCAAGATTTTTAAGAATTTAGGGGGTTATATCTTAAGCTTAAATACGCCTATATTAGGCGTATTTCAGGCGTATTTCAGGCGCTGATTACGGCGCACACTAGGGCTAAAATTGTGGGCATGGTGTGGGCGGGGAAGGGGATGTGCCAGTAGATCTGTCTCATTTATCATTTTCTATGTCTGTTTTAGGCGTAGAAAAAGGTCTAAATGTAAGACAGTTTGAAACCTGTCTTACATTTAGAACTAAACGGAAACACAGTCGGCACACTATAATAGTACAAGTTGCACGGGAGGAGCAGTCCCCAGAAGTCGATTGAAGAAGATATCCCAGAAAACGTGCTACTTCTCAACTCTGCTTATTTATTGTATCATATCGAAGTACACAGATTCCCAGACGCGTTTCTGCACAAGGCCTTCATCAACAGGTCCTGTTGATGAAGGCCTTGTGCCGAAACGCGTCTTGGAATCTGTGTACTTCGATATGATACAATAAATAAGCAGAGTTGAAAAATAGCACGTTTACATTTAGAACTGGCGCAGGATCTGCCGAAGTTATGGAGAGGCCGACACCTCTTCATTACTTCTGCGGAACCACAGCCAGCGCTGGGGCTTTGTTAAAAACGGCATCTAAAACGCTGGTCCTAATAAATGTGCCCCTTACTTGTTAAGAAAAAGGAGAATTAAACAGAACAGTGGCGCATATCTTTAGAATTATCCCAGAAGTTTTTGTAAAGCTTACTTTACATGCCACAATTATGTGAAGATCCAAAGTTCAGTCTATACACCATGATGATTGCTAACAAAGTTACACAAAGAAAACAATTTTTACACCGTTGGAACAAATGCGGTGGCAACTTTCACATGCTATAATGTAAATGAAATATTCACCTTCAACAATGACATTTTCTCACATTTTCCATATTTTTTATGGATTTTAAGCTGCAAAGTTATAACAGATGAAGTGTGCTTTTTAAGCACATGGTACGTTCATGTACATTCATGTTCAATCTATATATATGTTTAAGAGAACACCTCATCACAGACAATTCCTTTAATAAGAGAACTCTCGTAAATAGCTCATTTAGCTTAAGGAAGATTCAACCAATTATACATTTCAGTGTACTATTAAGGACATATTACATGAGCTGATCACAGGGTGAAAGGAATGTTAATTCCCCATCCTTAGATGTGTAAGAGGCCTGCGATCAGCAAACAAGCAACTTCCAGGTCCCAAATGGGAGAATCCTCTGTGTGATGTCTATATACCGTAATATTGACAAGGGTTATCCTAATGGGTCATCCCCTACTGCATATCCGAGTGGCTTAAGATTTATGTAACTCTTTACGGGATTTTCGAGGTCTAACTTATTAAGGACTTAGGTAATCAATAACAGATTGTGGGGGCTTGACTTCCAATCAGCTGTTTCTAGAACCTGACCTACACAGCTCCTTCCTATGTGCAGTGACCATGCCTGGTTCCATTCACTTGCTGGAACTTCTGAAAACATCTTGATAGGTCATCAAGTTAGTCCTAGAAAATTCCTTTAACTTCAAGATATATAACATACAGTAGTTATAATTGTCCTGAGATGCTCCTAACAACTTTGAAAAACGAGAACAGCCATAAGCCATTAGCAGCACTTACTTGTCGGAAAAAAATGGAAACATAAGTCAAGTTAATTTCATTTTAGATGTATTTGTATGTTAAAACATTTTAACTTAGCCCGATCAAAATACAGAACTGGAAGAGAATTATTTATAAGGCTTATAGCCTTAAGGTATTGTATGAACAAAGCAAAGTTTTCTCTTGTGCGGTAATCTGTTGAATGTCATGTTCTGCAGCTGTATAACTACTATAGCAGGGTACAGTTAGTTTACAGCAAAATGCTTTGCATTCTGATCTAAACCAATTACAATCATACAAAAAGTGATCATAATTTGATTTGTAGAGGAATAAACTAGAACATTTTATATAATTACTTTAAACTTTCTAAATGGTGCTGCTGAGAACATGATCAGCTGAATGTCCCAGGTACTGCTCTGGTCTCCAAGGCTAATTCTGCTTGGGAAAGCCACGGCCAGCCACTTTTCCTGCAGTGGGCACTGAAGGGGAAATATAGTATTTCAGCTGAAATAGCCACCTTTTTAATACAAACATGGCTGGAGTCTGTCAGAATGGGAACCACTTGAGCAGAGCTGATTTATTTTCTTGATCACAGGGGGTGGGGGGTTTCCAATGGGGGACTCCCTCTATGATGTCAAAAACTCTAAGAGGGCTTGCCCTCATGATACAAGCTCTTTAAAGTGGTTGTTTGGTTTTCAAAACTAATTCTTTAAATAGGTTCTGAATAATTTCTGACCCAGTAGTGGAGAGTCCCTTATTTTGGTGCCCCATCAACTATCCAAAGAGGAGTGTACCTACAAGAGCATCTCTGTCTGAAGGACCAAACCGATTATAACATTACATGGGTAGCCCAGTCATTCCAATGAATGCTGTGTAATTTTTCATGTTTCCTGTGGTGGTGCTTCAGGTGAATTGAACACTTGTTGCCAGATTCTCTTGCAGATTACAGCTGATTGATGAACTGGAGTATGTAGGGATGATGGTTCTGTAGTATTTCTAAATTGTCCATGAGCAGGTCTTGTACAATTTATACTACTGAGCTCTCTTGTGCAACTTTGAAGGGTGGACGTATTTTCTCACTATGAAAGCCACCCTTATTGATTACCATGAGACAGGCAAATCCTCCTAGCAGATTACATTACATGCTTGTCAGACTGTATTTATTCTTAGAAAAATCATATGAACTGTGCACCTCAATACTTGAGCAATTGGTTGCTATCAGTATATTGAACAGATTGCAAATCAGATCACCTAACCCAGCCTAAAAACCTTGAATGTCCCTGTAGTTGAAGCTTAGCTCTAATTGATAAATGGTGCATTGGTCGCATTGAAAACCTGCCCAGCCTGTTTGTACATTACATAGTAACATAATATATAAGACCGAAAAAAGACATTTGTCCATCCAGTTCGGCCTGTTTCCTACAAGTTGATCCAGAGGAAGGCAAAAAACCCCTGTGAGGCAGAAGCCAATTTTCCCCACTTAAGGGGAAAAAAATTCCCTCCCAACTCCAATAAGGCAATCGAAATAACTCCCTGGATCATCGACCTCTCTCTAGTTGCTGTAGCCTGTAATATTATTATACTCCAGAAATACATCCAGTCCCCTCTTGAATTCCTTTATTGTACTCACCATCACCACCTCCTCAGGCAGAGAGTTCCATAGTCTCACTCCTCTTACAGTGAAGAATCCTTTTCTATGTGTACAAACCTTCTTTCCTCCAGACGCAGAGGATGTCCCCTTGTCACAGTCACAGTCCTGGGGATAAATAGATGATGGGAGCAGATCTCTGTACTGAACCCTGATATAATTATACATAGATATTAGATCTCCCCTCAGTCGTCTTTTTTCTAAAGTGAATAACCCTAATTTTGATAACCTTTCAGGATACTGTAGTTGGCCCATTCCAGTTATTACTTTAGTTGCCCTCCTCTGAACCCTCTCCAGCTCTGCTATGTCTACCTTGTTCACAGAAGCCCAGAACTGTACACAGTACACAGTACTCCATGTGTGGTCTGACTAGCGATTTGTAAAGTGGTAGGACTATGTTCTCATCACGGGCATCTATGCCCCTTTTGATGCAACCCATTATCTTATTGGCCTTGGCAGTAGCTGCCTGACACTGGTTTTTGCAGCTTAATTTGCTGTTTATTAAAATTCCTAGATCCTTTTCCATGTCAGTGTTTTACCATTTAATATGTACGGGTGACTTGCAATATTCCTTCCCATGTGCATAACTTTACATTTGTCAGTGTAAAACCTCATTTGCCACTTATCTGCCCAAGCCTCCAATCTATCCAGATCCCTCTGTAGCAGAAAACTGTCCTCTTCAGTGTAAATTACTTTACACAGTTTAGTGTCATCTGCAAAAATAGATATTTTACTGTGCAGGCCTTCTACAAGATCATTAATAAATATATTGAAGAGAATAGGGCCCAGTACTGACCCCTGAGGTACCCCACTAGTGACAGTGGAAAAATTCCACGTATGACTTTTCATGAACACTATATGATGTGAGGCAGTGACAGGCCTCATATATGAGGGAAGATATGTGTCTCCTAGAATGGTGCAGGAAACCGATTAGAGGAGATGCATATCATGGTTTGCCGTGTTTTCAGCTGAGACGTGTCACCAAGGTTCCCAGCCTTGGTGGATTAAAAGCTAGTAGCTAGAGTGTCCACTAGGATAGATAGTAGATGCCGGACCTTCCCCCTGGTGTGAACAGGGACAGACAGGCAGGTGTTTATTTTGTATTTATGCTTTCTGGTGCTGGTGCTGGAACCTCACCCAGTGACGTTATAACTGGAAAGATCATCTGTACCGCTTAAAGTGATACAATAAAGCACTGTTTGGGCTTAGAAACCCCTTGTTTGATGAGAAGTCTGTCTTTACCGACGCTCTGTAAGAGAGCGATCCCTTAAAATAATTATTAAAACTTATACTAAACCAATCATCTATTCTTCATCATAACATATTGCACAATGATTATGTGAATTACAATACGATAACATATCTCAAAACAGTGAATTTATCTGTGAGGTTTTCTTGCATACTTAAAAAAAATGGAGTTTACGTTGACGACCATATTTATCTAGTCTCCTGCCTTTTTTGATATTTACAACAAGGCAGGTGCCTGGTTCAACAGTCATCACTGTCTTTGGGAAATGACACATGCTACACTTTAATTATATACTGTGAAGCGCTCAAAAGCATGCTAGTATTAGCAACTAGGACCATTTTTTTTCTTGTTTAACATGATCATGCCAACATGTTTCCTTATTTGCTCACAAGAGTACATTAAATGAAAGTGCATATCCAGTGCCTAAGTAACTTGTCTTATTTCATTTTTCTATTAATTTCATTACCTGTGTTTTAATGAAGTGCTCTAAGCTATCTGATATATTTCTCAATATTCCTATGCAAGGAACAAGAAATAAATTAAGTCATTGTGCCCACAGGGCTATGGCTATAAAATGTGCTTACCCTATTAGGCTAGGACTCCATTCATGGTAACCCATAATTTCACTGCGACTATTATCACACCACCTAAATGTTTCCTTATAGGTAGAAAAATTTGCATGATTGAAATTCTTATAATTGTTGCAGGTTAGTAGTGATATTTTACCCCTATAGAAAACTACTGAGGTTTGTGCTGTTGTAGTAACCCACATTGTTACAGCAAACATCAAAAGGTCTTCATATTACTCCTACTCTTGCTATAGTCTCTAGTACTGCGATTTCTGTCCAACAATTGCAATCTGTCACAATGTCCACAATTCACACGCCGATGTGCTGTTCCTAGAATACCTGAACTGTGCAGGGTGTTTGAACTCATTATCCTTCTACTGCAGCCACATCTAAGATAGCTGTACGCTGATCATCTTGCTGACTAACACATTGTTGTCTTTGAATCCACAAATCTGAGGTGCATGGGGTGTCTTAACTTGTTTCCCCGTTGCAGCAGCAAAGACTGTAATACTTTACACTGGTTACCTTGCTGACTCACACACTGTAGCCTTAAAATTCTCCAAAATCATTTTGGGATCTATATATATATATATATATATATATATATATATATATCCGTAGAAGTGGCAGAGGACACATGGGGAGCTGTTAGTCTCTGGAAGCTTTTAAGCTGAATGCATGGGTGAAAGGAGCACCTGCAGTCTGCTCTTCAGGCCCACTCTCTGGAATCTTCTGGAGCTAGTGGGAGGGACCAGCCTCCACCTAAAGCTCCAGAGAAGGCTGTGCCAGGATAGTTAACTCTGGCTATGACTGACTTATGTTGGAACATGCTGAGTGAGTCATATTACATAGCAGTGAATCACATAACATTAATTGCATAAAATTACCTAACAATTGCAGATACCTTATCTGGGGTACTGCACAGGCTTTCTGGCAAAGGAACAGCCTGCCAGAGTTCATTGTATCCAGCATAGCCGGACACTACTGTTCCCAACAGGAGCCCATATTCCTTTGAGGGATATCTGGTTTTCACTGTGTTGAAGACCCATAAATGGGGCTCCACAGTTATTTTGCATATTACTGTTTCCCAGGGAGCTTTGCACTTTGGATTGCTGTGTTGAGACTCTTAAATGAGGCTCCATAGTGTTTTCTGTAGCTGATCTCTCTAAGGTCAGCTATTGTCTTGTTTGAGTAGTCTCCAAGGCATTGCTCCCGGTTAGCCAGAATCCTACTCCGCACTGATGAGGGGCAACACCCTGAAACAGCTGTCTATGGATGGATAACTGGCTTAGGTCTTCCCTGTCACATCCTTAAGGCTTGTAAAAGAGTGGAATCTTGACATAAGGGCCACTTAATATGGTGGATATGGTGATCTCTGTAATGGGGACACCCCTTTGCTCGGTTTTCCTTCCTTTGAGGGATATCTAGCTTTCACTGTGTTGAAGTCCCATAACTGGGGCACCACAGTTATTTTGCATATTTATTATAAAGAGGCCTGGCATGGTTTTTGCCAGAATTTGACCGGACAAAAACTATTGCTAGTGATTTTAGAGCTAGCGTGAAACTAGCCTTAGCCATTAATGTCCAGTGAATATAGTACAAGTACCACCTAGAGACAAGATGTGACAATGCTGGAGTACACATCACAGGTTGAGATTCTAGGACTGTGATGGCTAACCTCCGACACTCCAGCTGTGGTAAAACTATGACTCCCAAGATTAACACTCGCCTGGCTGTTCTCAGAACTCCATAGAAATGAATAGAGCATGCTGGGAGTCGTAGTTTCACCAGAGCTGGAGTGCCGGAGGTTAGCCATTACTGTTCAAGGATACACAGTATATGGCAATATAAAACCTAACACTGTCTATTCTGCACATAGATAATTTATCAGTATTCCGAATTTAATAAATTCTCTCAGGAAAGACTGCATTAGCGTATACAGAATTGAATTAAATTTTTCACAAATTCCCCCCAAAAACAGAAGGCTCCTTTTCATTGTGTTTACATTATTTACATAAAGCACTTTTTCTCCTGTCAAAAATAACAGCCTGACAAAACAGATACAAACTGACACAAACTGATGTTTAAAATAATGCGTTCAAACAAATTGGACAGCAATTTTTTCCGTTTATGTTCCTCTGACGGAACAGAAATATGGAAAACACATCCTGCTTCCTTATCACCACACTTTTTGATGGTTTATATATATATGTATGGAGGTGTATAAAACTCCATTTTAAATGTGCCTGTCTTTCATCTTCAGGTCACATTGGGTGCACCTGCTTGGCCTTTGGCTATATCAGTCAGTCTTGGGTAGGGCTCATAGACACCTCCCACCTCCCATTGCAAGCATGGCCACATGCTGGAGGTAACAGAGGAGATGTTTGTGAGTCGTCCTAATGCTCCTGTAATTGCCCACTGGCCCCTGATATCGCCCATATGGCGCAGGTAGGTGAGTGTTAGGGCCCACGGGCTACTTGAGAGACCTTGACGCTGGTGCCCGAGGCTTAAGACACGTCCTCCTAGTAGGATATGTCGAACTAACTCTCAATTTTTAACATCAGTGTGAGGGTTTAGTGTCACGGCAGTGTGCACCTATCTCTGGTTCTGTGTTTGTTTTGAATTCTTGCCACATCCACATAAATTTCATCTTATGTAGGATGTCCATTGTGGTACTTGTAGTCCGTTGCTGGCATCATCCATTGTATGCATTTTTTGCTGGTGATTGCCATTAGCAACGGATTACAAGTGCAGGATGTGCTCCCCTACAGAAATGCACAACTGCATATGGGTATGAGCACATCCTGCTTCCTTATCACCACACTTTTTGATGGTTTATATATATATGTATGGAGGTGTATAAAACTCCAATTTAAATGTGCCTGTCTTTCATCTTCAGGTCACATTGGGTGCACCTGCTTGGCCTTTGGCTATATCAGTCAGTCTTGGGTAGGGCTCATAGACACCTCCCACCTCCCATTGCAAGCATGGCCACATGCTGGAGGTAACAGAGGAGATGTTTGTGAGTCGTCCTAATGCTCCTGTAATTGCCCACTGGCCCCTGATATCGCCCCATATGGCGCAGGTAGGTGAGTGTTAGGGCCCACGGGCTACTTGAGAGACCTTGACGCTGGTGCCCGAGGCTTAAGACACGTCCTCCTAGTAGGATATGTCGAACTAACTCTCAATTTTTAACATCAGTGTGAGGGTTTAGTGTCACGGCAGTGTGCACCTATCTCTGGTTCTGTGTTTGTTTTGAATTCTTGCCACATCCACATAAATTTCATCTTATGTAGGATGTCCATTGTGGTACTTGTAGTCCGTTGCTGGCATCATCCATTGTATGCATTTTTTGCTGGTGATTGCCATTAGCAACGGACTACAAGTGCAGGATGTGCTCCCTACAGAAATGCACAACTGCATATGGGTATGAGCACATCCTGCTTCCTTATCACCACACTTTTTGATGGTTTATATATATATGTATGGAGGTGTATAAAACTCCAATTTAAATGTGCCTGTCTTTCATCTTCAGGTCACATTGGGTGCACCTGCTTGGCCTTTGGCTATATCAGTCAGTCTTGGGTAGGGCTCATAGACACCTCCCACCTCCCATTGCAAGCATGGCCACATGCTGGAGGTAACAGAGGAGATGTTTGTGAGTCGTCCTAATGCTCCTGTACTGCCCACTGGCCCCTGATATCGCCCATATGGCGCAGGTAGGTGAGTGTTAGGGGCCCACGGGCTACTTGAGAGACCTTGACGCTGGTGCCCGAGGCTTAAGACACGCCCTCCTAGTAGGATATGTCGAACTAACTCTCAATTTTTAACATCAGTGTGAGGGTTTAGTGTCACGGCAGTGTGCACCTATCTCTGGTTCTGTGTTTGTTTTGAATTCTTGCCACATCCACATAAATTTCATCTTATGTAGGATGTCCATTGTGGTACTTGTAGTCCGTTGCTGGCATCATCCATTGTATGCATTTTTTGCTGGTGATTGCCATTAGCAACGGACTACAAGTGCAGGATGTGCTCCCCTACAGAAATGCACAACTGCATATGGGTATGAGCACATCCTGCTTCCTTATCACCACACTTTTTGATGGTTTACAAACTGACACAAACTGATGTTTAAAATAATGCGTTCAAACAAATTGGACAGCAATTTTTTCCGTTTATGTTCCTCTGACGGAACAGAAATATGGAAAACACAATGCTGATGGGAACAAGCTCAAACGCGTAGATGCAAATTGTTTTTTGATTACTGCACATTACACTAGCCAGTCATCTTGAATGATCCCTGTAATGAATGATCATTCAGACAATTATTGCCCTTTTTAATGAGTATCGCCAGTCATTAAAAGTGCTTACTGTCTGCACAGTCAGAGTGACCTTTATGTGGTTGGCTTTATTATACCATTTGGTTGATTGAATGATAAATCATTCCCTTAAAATATCTATTCATATCATATTAGAAGATTTGATATTTAGTTCACCAAAAAGTGTCCATAGTACAAAACACCATACAACGCAACACCATAAAAGCAGGTATGCTAAATACAAGAGTTAAGATGTTTTCTGGGTAAACCAAAATCTCTGTAGGTTTGTAATGTTCAGAATCATTAAAAGTTGCTTGTTCGCATACATTCTAATAGAGCGCTTTACTTTACATGCAAACAGAGTACTAACCTCACTCATGATGGGTTATTCAGAACAGACCTGTCAGCAGCCCAGCGACTTTCTTCTCTTAATATCTGGAGAGCACATGTTCACCTTCAGCACTCCATTGACAATATACTACTAACTCAGTATTCAGAAACATTGAGATTTTGAATACAGTGGGATTTAATTTCAGGGTTTAAACCTGTTAGACCAGTCCCACACACAAGCCGCCTTTCATTGAGAAGAGTACAGAGACTTAAATTACAGTGGGATGTTCAATAGCGGTTTCCCACCACTTCTTTCTGGTATTGGTCTGTGGGACAAAGAGCATTGTGTTCATGAGTTTTATAGCTATGTTTCTGTTCCACTTTCTTGTCATTTAGTCCAACATTTTGTATGGTATTAGAGGAGAAGTGATGCCAAAAGTCTCCATTTTGATGCCATTTTGCCAGGTTAGGCTACTTTCACATCAGTGCTTTGGTTTGTGGTTTTGAGATCCAGAAGAGGATTTAAAAACCAGACCAAATCAAAAACAAAAATTTAACACATCAGGATGCATCCGTTCCGTTAGGATGCGGTTCTGTTAAATCAAAATGGAACAAACCGAATCAGTCACTTCTTTAATAGTCGATGGGTGACAGGTCCGTTTTTCTTGAGGATGTTAAAAAACGGACCCCATACCATTAACTTACATTGTTTTTAGTGACAGAGGTGGTATTTTCCGTTTCGATGACCAGACTCAAAACCGCAGCTTGCAGCGGTTTTGTGTCCAGTCACAAAACAGAATGCTGCCAGAACGGAAAGCATACTGATGCATCCATAACGGACCATACCCAATTCAGAATCCATTGGCACTATTGGCACTAAAGTAATTGTTTTGGCCTGGTTTTGAGATCCTCTGCCGGACCTCAAAACCGGAATACCAAAATGCTGATGTGAAAGTAGCCTGACTGAGAAAAAGGTTTTCCGGTTTACATCAACATCCTTTAAAATAATTATGTATGAAGGTATCTATAATTTTTGTATGTATTTCTTTAACCTTTATTGCTCCTATCTTCTATTTTTGGCTGTGGTCACAGGACCATGTCTATGCAGCACTTTCTTATTTTCTGTGAAATTATTCCATGGACATGTCAAAGCAGCAACAGGGGCAGTGATAGGGGAGTGTCTATGTGAAAAGCTGGGTGGGGGGAGCTATAAAATTGCTGGGTATTCTTTGGGGTGGTGCTGGAAATGTGGCAGAGAAAGGAGAGGTGCATCATGGGTTTGGTTTGTTATAGGAACAGTAAGTGTTACATACAAGATGTAAAGAAACCAGTGATCTGTTGACATGATCATATGGCCTTTTGGTGATATTGACTATTACAGAGGACTGAGTATTATACTGCAGGAATGCGAAAAGATGAAACCTAAAATCGGAAACTTTTTCTGTGGGGGGCATAATTCAAATAACATTTACAACGTTTTAAAAAAAAAACTTTGACAAAAAATAGGTAATTCTATATTGTCATTAGAGATGAGCTGATCGATTCTAAACAAATCAGATTCATCACGAATTTTGCAAACGCTCTTCCAAATGAACCTGAAATTTTGGTGATTGTCTTTCAATGAATTGCCAAATAGCGTGTGCCATTTTACATCTCAAATTCAGTGCACTAGTGTGGGAAACAGGACAAGGAACATGCAGAATCACAAGACCACAAATGGGGCCCTGGCTGGCGGGCTTGCCCACTGTGCTTTGCAGGCAGCTTGACAGCCAAACAAGAAAGAGGATATTAGCTGGTCTATCAGACTCTATGCTAGCTCTGAAGCAGAGATGCCATTGTGAGCTCTGCCACTGATATAGGACGTGTCTAGCATCTCTTTAACAGACACAGGAATTAGACTTCATTCACACAAATGGGAAAAATGGCCATGAAATGGCCATCACATGGGCATTTTGAAAACCAATAGAAGTCTATGGGCTATTCACAGCGAATGGCAGATGTAGAAAAATAGGCCATTTAGACAGAAGTGCACTCATCTAATGGACATTAAAACAGGTAAAAGAGCCTTTCAAGAGTTCACATAAAAAAAAAAAAACTCATCCACTTTAACGTGAGGGAACACTCGCTTGGCACTAGAGGGAGCAAGATCTAATGCTCCCAGCGTTCTGACTTCCCTTGCGTTCAAGTGGATGAGTGAGAATGAAGGTCAGCATTGGAGGTACTATTTATACTGGAGGACATTATTGGCATTAATATTTATACTGGAGGGCACTGTTGCATGGTGTTTTATAAACATAGGGGAACTGTGGGGGGCCTTATATTTAGGGTACTTTCACACTTGCGGCAGTGTGATCCAGCAAGCAGTTCCGTTGCCTGAACTGCCTGCCTGATCAGGCAAACTGTATGTAAACGAATGTCATTTTTTCTGACTGATTAGGCATTTTTCAGACTCATCAGGTAAGAAAAATGCCTGATCAGTCAGAAAAATGCATGATCAGTCAGAAAAACGCATTGCAATACCGGATCCTTTTTTCTGGTATCAGGCAAAAGCTGATCCGGTTCAGGGATCAGGCAAAACTGATCCGGTATTTATTTTTTTCAAATTTTCAAAGGTCTGCACATGCGCAGACCAGAATGCCGAATCCGTCATTGCGACATTTTTAATGCCGGATGCGGCACTAATACATTTCAATGTAAATAATGCTGGATCCGGCATTCCGGCAACTGATCAGGCATTTTGGACGGAGATGATACCGCAGCATGCTGTGGTATTTCGTCCGTCCAAAACGCCTGACAGTGACTGAACTGAAGACATCCTGATGCATCCTGAACGGATTTCTCTCCATTCAGAATGCATTGGGATAAAACTGGTCAGTTCTTTTCCAGTATTGAGCCCCTAGGATAGAACTGAATGCTGGTGTGAAAGTACCCTCACTGGGCCACTGTAAGGAGCATTATAGACACTAGGGGCACTACAGGTGGGGTTTTTATAGATACTGGGGGCAATATGGTGTCTAGTATTTATACTGGAGGCACAGTGGGGGTGTACAATATAAACTGAGGGCACTGCAGGTGCAGGGTTGGAATATTAAAAAAACAAACAAACAATGATATTCATAAATTTTTCCTGGCTGTTTCTAATGGCTATGAAAAAGGCTAAAAACTGCCATCAAAACAAGCAGCCAGAAACTGGATGCACACATGGATGTAGACTGGTCATGAGGGCATTTTTTTTACTGTTGCGTGAATGTAGCCTTAGGCTACTTTCACACTAGTGTTTTTACTGCGGGGTTCAGCAAAACGCTTCCGTTACTGATAAAACAACCATCTGCATCTGTTATGAATGGATCCGGTTGTATTATCTTTAATATTACCAAGAAGGATCCGTCATGAACGATATTGAAAGTCAATGGATCAGTTTTCTATTGTGGCAGATTGCGTCAGAGAAATGGATGGACAGCAAACTACAACATGTTGCGGTTTGCTCTCCGGTATGGGAATGCAACTAAACGGAATGGAATGCATTTTGGAGCATTCCGTTCTGTTCAGTTCAGTTTTGTCCCCATTGACAATGAATAGGGACAAAACTGAAGCGTTTTTTGGTATTGAGCCCCTAGGATAGAACTGAATGCTGGTGTGAAAGTACCCTCACTGGGCCACTGTAGGGAGCATTATAGACACTAGGGGCACTACAGGTGGGGTTTTTATAGATACTGGGGGCAATATGGTGTCTAGTATTTATACTGGAGGCACAGTGGGGGTGTACAATATAAACTGAGGGCACTGCAGGTGCAGGGTTGGAATATTAAAAAAACAAACAAACAATGATATTCATAAATTTTTCCTGGCTGTTTCTAATGGCTATGAAAAAGGCTAAAAACTGCCATCAAAACAAGCAGCCAGAAACTGGATGCACACATGGATGTAGACTGGTCATGAGGGCATTTTTTTTACTGTTGCGTGAATGTAGCCTTAGGCTACTTTCACACTAGTGTTTTTACTGCGGGGTTCAGCAAAAATGCTTCCGTTACTGATAAAACAACCATCTGCATCTGTTATGAATGGATCCGGTTGTATTATCTTTAATATTACCAAGAAGGATCCGTCATGAACGATATTGAAAGTCAATGGATCAGTTTTCTATTGTGGCAGATTGCGTCAGAGAAATGGATGGACAGCAAACTACAACATGTTGCGGTTTGCTCTCCGGTATGGGAATGCAACTAAACGGAATGGAATGCATTTTGGAGCATTCCGTTCTGTTCAGTTCAGTTTTGTCCCCATTGACAATGAATAGGGACAAAACTGAAGCGTTTTTTTTTGGTATTGAGCCCCTATGATGGATCTCAATACTGGAAAACTAAAACACTAGTGTGAAAGTAACCTTAGGCCTTAGTAGCCTTAGTTTAAAAATGCATTAATCTGGTGGGGCAGCATGTTCTTAAACAGGCTGTTTGCTAGTACCATCAATAATGCGTTTTGCCATAGCTATATATGTCCGTGTCACTCTGACAATTTTTATTATCGCTGTCATTGCGTTAAAAAGCTTGAAAGGGGAGAGATAGAGAGAGAAAAACAATTCTAAAAAAAAAAAAAAAAAGAGAGAAAGTCTTGAGAGAGAAAATATCCTACAGTCCTAGAAGACCTAAAAGTATTATACACACATTTTTAGGCCTACTGGAGCACCCTTGATTTGGGTCGAATTTATTTGTGCCCAAATTACATTTTCTTTAAAATAACCTGAAACAAATTTCAAAAAATTCACTCATCTCTAATTATCATAGATTTTAGTTCCTTCTCTTACATTATCCTAAATCTTAGTATAAAAATGTGACCTCTGAGTAGCATATGCATTCCGTGCATTTTATGTTAACAATGACTATCAGTCTCCCACTTAAGGCCTCATGCACCCGGCCATTGCCCGGGCCGAGCCCGTATTGGGGCCTGCAAACAGCAGGTCCGCGATATACGGGCACTGTCAGTATGCATACCGCATGAATGGGTCCGCAATCCGGAAGGTGCGGTGCAGAACTTGTTCTATTTTTTTTGCGGTGCAGACAGATCACGGAGCCATTTAAGTTGAACGAATTGGCAGTGTGAATGAGGCCTAAGGCTGTTTTACATCAAGCAACAATCGTACGAAGATTCGTTGTATCAATTAACGAATCAAGCGATAATCATTATGTATTATAGTTTCCAGTGATCAAACAATTATTTGATGCTCCCTAATCGTGATCTTTCGACACTTTAACCACTTCCCGACCGCCTAACGCACAACTGCGTTCTCGTGGCGGTCGGGCTGTTCTGGGGCGACGCATATGTGCATCATCTCGCGAGACGCGAGATTTCCTGTGAACGCGGGCGCACGCGCGCGCGTTCACAGTAACTCGCGTCTCAGGAGTTTAACTACAGCCTGCCAGCGATGATCCATCGCTGGCAGGCTGTAGATGTGATATAAATTGCATCAAACATGTATACCAGACGCTGTTTTGTGAACAGCGTCTGATATACCTGCTACCTGGTTCTCTGGTAGTCCTATTTGCTGGGATCGACCACCAGAGGACCAGGTAACTATGTAAAATTGCACCAAACACTACACTAACAACCCCACCCCCCCCTCACCTATTAACCCCTTGTTAACCCCTTGATCACCCCATCTAGACCCCCTGATCACCCCCCTGTCATTGATCACACCCCTTGTAAGGCTCCATTCAGACGTCCATATGTGTTTTGCGGATCCGTGGATTCACGGATCCGCGGATCGGATCCGCAGATCTGCGGATCCACAGATCCTCAAAACACGGACACCGGCAATGTGCTTTCCGCATTTTGCAGATCCGCACATTGCCAGAACTATATATAAAATGCTTTTTCTTGTCCGCAATTGCAGACAAGAATAGGACATGTTCTATATTTTTGCGGAACGGAAGTGCAGACCCGGAAGCGCGGATCCGTAATTCCGGATCCGAGCGGGACAAAGTCTGTCCCCATAGAAATGAATGGGTCCGCAATTCCGTTCCGCAAACAGAATTGCGGACGTGTGAATGGGGCATAAGGGTCCTTATCACCGCCAGTTAGTTAGCTACTTGTTAGCTAGCGCCCAGCCCACCGCACCGCAGTCACTGATTTTGGCAGAGATTTTTCATCCACATTGATAGATGCGAATGAAAAAATCTGTGCCGTTCATTTTTTTTTCAGCCCAGAGGCTGAACGGAAAAAAATCTCATTACCCGTATGCTCAATATAAGGAGAATCGCAGAAACTCCTAATGCTGGCCATAAGTGTAATGATTGCGGAGACCCTCAAATGCCAGGGCAGTACAAACACCTCACATGTGACCCCATTTTAGAAAGAAGACACCCCAAGGTATTCCGTGAGGGGTATGGTGAGTTCATGCAAAATTTTATTTTTTGTCACAAGTTAGTGGAATATGAGACTTTGTAAAAAATAAAAATCTATTTCCGCTAACTTGTGCCAAAATTTTTTTTTTTCTGTGAACTCGCCATGCCCCTCACTGAATACCTTGGGGTGTCTTCTTTCCAAAATGGGGTCACATGTGGGGTATTTATACTGCCCTGGCATTTTAGGGGCCCTAAAGCGTGAGAATCCAAATGCGTAAAAATGCCCTGTGAAATCATAAAGGTACTCATTGGAATTTGGGCCCCTTTGCGCATCTTGGCTGCAAAAAAGTGTCACTCATGTGGTATCGCCGTACTCAGGAGAAGTAGGGCAATGTGTTTTGGGGTGTATTTTTATATTTTCCCATGCTGTGTGTGAGAAATATCTCTGTAAATGACAACTTTTAAAAAAAATGTATTCAAAGTTGTCAATTTACAGAGATATTTCTCTCACCCAGCATGGGTATATGTAAAAATACACCCCAAAACACATTGCCTACTTCTCCTGAGTACGGCGATACTCATGTGTGCCACTTTTGCAGCCAAGATGCAAAGGGCCAAATTCAATGAGTAACTTTAGGAGGGCATTTTTACGCATTTCTCTCACGCTTTAGGACCTAAATGCCAGGGCAGTATAAATACCCCACATGTGACCCCATTTTGGAAAGAAGACACCCCAAGGTATTCGCTAAGGGGCATAGTGAGTCCATGAAAAATTAAACTTTTTGTCAAAAGTTAGCGGAAAGGGAGACTTTGTGAGAAAAAACAATAAAAAATCAATTTCCACTAAATTGTGCCAAAAATTTTTTTTTCTATCAACTCGCCATGCCCCTCATGGAATACCTTGGGGTGTCTTCTTTCCAAAATGGGGTCACATGTGGGGTATTTATACTGCCCTGGCATTTTAGGGGCCCTAAAGCGTGAGAAGAAAAATGCGTAAAAATGCCATCCTAAAAGGTACTCATTGGAATTTGGGCCCCTTTGCGCATCTTGGCTGCAAAAAAGTGGCACACATGTGGTATCACCGTACTCAGGAGAAGTAGGGCAATGTGTTTTGGGGTGTATTTTTACATATACCCATGCTGGGTGAGAGAAATATCTCTGTAAATTGACAACTTTGAATAAAAAAAATTAAAAAGTTGTCGGTTACAGCGATATTTCTCACACAAAGTATGGGTATATATAAAAATACACCCTAAAACACATTGCCCTACTTCTCCTGAGTACGGTGATACCACATGTGTGACACTTTTTTGCAGCCAAGATGCGCAAAGGGGCCCTAAAACCAATGAGTACCTTTAGGATTTCACAGCATTTGGATTCTCACGCTTTAGGGGCCCCTAAAATGCCAGGTCAGTATAAATACCCCACAAGTGACCCCATTTTGGAAAGAAGACACCCCAAGGTATTTTGTGTGGGGCATGGCGAGTTCACAGAATTTTTTTTTTTTGGCACAAGTTAGCGGAAATTGATATATATTTTTTTAATTTAGTTTTTTACAAAGTCTCATATTCCACTAACTTGTGACAAAAAATAAAATTTTACATGAACTCCCCATACCCCTCACGGAATACCTTGGGGTGTCTTCTTTCTAAAATGGGGTCATATGTGGGGTATTTATACTGTCCTGGCATTTTAGGGGCCCCTAAAGCGTGAGAAGAAGTTTCGAATCCAAATGCGTAAAAATGCCCTGTGAAATCCTAAAGGTACTCATTGGAATTAGGGCCCCTTTGCGCATCTTGGCTGCAAAAAAGTGTCACACATGTGGTATTGCCGTACTCAGGAGAAGTAGGGCAATGTGCTTTAGGGTGTATTTTTATATATACCTATACTGTGTGTGAGAAATATCGCTGTAACCGACAACTTTTTAATTTTTTTTATACAAAGTTGTCAGTTTACAGAGATATTTCTCTCACCCAACATGGGTATATGTAAAAATACACCCCAAAACACATTGCCCTACTTCTCCTGAGTACGGCGATACCACATGAGTGACACTTTTTTGCAGCCTGAATGCAAAGGGGCCCAAATTCCAACGAGTACCTTTAGCTTTTACATGGCTGCTCACAATTTAGCCCCGCCCAAAATGCCAGAACAGTAAACACGCCCCACAAATGACCCCATTTCGGAAAGTAGGCACCCCAAGGTATTCACTGAGGGGCATAGTGAGTCCGTCTGAGATTTTATTTTTTTTTGCCAGAAGTTAGCAGAAATGGAAACGTTATTATTATTTTTTTTCCTTTGAAAGTGTCATTTTCCGCTAACTTGTGAAAAAAAATGAAATGATACATGAACTTACCATGCCCCTCCGCGAATACTTTGGGGTGTCTTCTTTCTAAAATGGTGTCATTTGGGGGGTATTTATACTTTCCTGCCATTCTAGCACCTGAAGAAACATGACAGGTGCTCAGAAAGTCAGAGCTGCTTCAAAATGCCGAAATTCACTTTTTTGCACCATAGTTTGTAAACGCTATAACTTTTACCCAAACCAATAAATATACACTTATTGCATTTTTTTTTTTCAAAGACATGTAGAACAATAAATTTAGAGAAAAATTTATATAGAAATGTAGTTTTTTGTAAAAAATTTTACAACAGAAAGTGAAAAATGTCATTTTTTTGCAAAAATGTCGTTAAATTTTTATTAATAGCAAAAAAAGTAAAAATGTCAGCAACAATGAAATACCACCAAATGAAAGCTCTATTAGTGAGAAGAAAAGGAGGTAAAATTCATTTGGGTGGTAAGTTGCATGACGGAGCAATAAACGGGTAAAGTAGCGTAGTGCAGAATTGTAAAAAGTGGCCTGGTCATTAAGGGTGTTTAAGCTAGGGGGGCTGAAGTGGTTAAAAAAGCCGACCTCCATTATCAATCATCTGACTGTGTAATATACTTAGCAAGAAAACGATTAGCGACTACACAGCGATTTTGTTCCAGTCACATCTAAGGACAATTGCGATGTGTAATATTACTAAATTCAATCGCTAACAACTTACAAACAATTAGATCGTCTATTGTCATCGCTACGAAATCTTGTAGTGTAATACAGACTTTACATGCCTTAATTCACAGCCAAAAATGAAAAGAGCCTAGGGCGAAGACAAGTGACACTGTTACAGATAATCACTTTTTGTAATCCATTTCTAAAACAATGGAGTAAAATGTTTCCTTGTTCTATCACTGAATAATACAAGGCAGATTCTTATATTCAGTGTGTACAAGCTCAAAATATCGGTGTATAAAGTGAAAGGCAGTAGCCTCTGTTGTACGATTTTGGCACGACCTTGGAGTTCATGAGAAGAAATTGTACTATTGTGCAGTCGTTAGCTCCATGTTTAACTGAGTCTGAGGCTTGACATAGACTAATAAATGCATTTATGTGTGACAATTCATTTAGTCATTTATTAAGACCAGCATTTTAGATGCCGACATTTTAGATGCTGGTGCTGGCCTCTAAATAACTTTGGCGTATCCAGCGCCGGTCTAAATGTGAGCCAGCTTTCTTGGGACTGGCACAGATAGCGGGGCACTGTACATGGCAAATGCATGTCAATGTATTTCTTGTTTAAAGAGGTTTTCAGAAATTTAAATACTGTTGACCTATCCTCAGGGTGTCATCAGTATCTGATCGGTGGGGGTCTGACACCCTGGAGCCCGACAGATCAGCAGTTTGAGAAGGCAGACCCTCGCAGTAACACTACTGCCTTCTCCAGCTTTCCCTAGGCCAGTGACAACATGTTCATGTGTCATGTGGCCTACATGCAGCTCGGTCCATTGAAGTCAATGGGGCTGAGCCCCATACCAAGCACAGCTGCTATACAATGTACAGCACTGTGCCGCGTAAGCCGCAAGAAGGCCAGGGCGCTTGCAGCTCATTGGCGGGGGTCCTGGGTGTCAGACCCCCACCAATCAGATACTGGTGACCTCTCCTTTGCGCCGGTTGAAATTGATGGGCGTTTTTCTTTTTTCAGTCATTATTAACTATGTAACTACAATAGAGGGGGCTAATGAGACTTGGCAGTTCTTAAGTTGTGTTTTTTTCACCCTTCCTATTGTGACATTTCAGTCCCAAAACAACATGTGAGTTAAAGGGGTTTTGCCATCTCAGACAATGGGGGCATATCGCTAGGATATGCCCCCATTCTTTGATAGGTGTGGGTCCCATCTCTGGGACCATCTCTGGGACCCGCACCTACAATGATAAAGGAGCGGGGAAATGAACGCGCATGCGCAGCTGCCACCCATTCATTTCTATGGGGCTGCCAAAAATAGATGAGTGCTGACTCAGCTATTTACGTCTGCACCATAGAAATCAATTGGAGCAGGGGCCGCACGTGCACGGTTTGCTCCCATTCACTTCTATGGGAGCAGCGGGGAACATCGCTTGGTGGTGATGGACCCCGGGAAATCCAGGGTCCTCCAGCCACGACTCTCCCCGCTGCGTTCTCGGCGTAGGTGCAGGTCCCAGAGGTGGGACCCGCACTTATCAGACAATGGGGCATATCCTAGCGATATGCCCTCGATGTATGTGATGGGAATACCCCTTTAATACAACATGCCACGTAACATTAACACAGTCATAATCAAGTGCTATACCCTGATTTCCCAAACAGGGATGGACATAGACAGAAGATGGTCCTTGTGTAAGAACAGTATATGGGTCCCTCACCTTCCACTAGAGCATCATAAAGCACCACTCTGTGTTTCTGTAACAAAAATTTACCAGTAAGTGAGATCTATTAAGCTCCTTATATCAGGCCCTTACATGCAGTCTAAAAGACAGTCCGAATCTGCTTGTTGCTTTTAAAACAATTGTGCCACTAAGCCAACTTATCCCCTATTCACAGGATAGGGATAAGTGTCTGTAAGGTGGGGATCTGATGGCTGGGGCTCCCCGCAATCATGAGAACGAGAGTCCATGCTGCCCTGTTTGGATTGAGCACCAGTCACACATGTGCACTGCCATTCCATTCAACTCTATGAGGACTGTCGAAGATGGCCGAGTCTCTGAGCTCGACTATCTCCAGCAGTCCCATAGAGTTGAAAAGAGCCGCAGTGCACAATTGTGACTGATGCTCAATTTAAATGGGGAGCATGGGCCCTAGCTCTCGTGATCCGTGGGAGAGACAGTGGTTGGACCCCCACTGATCAAATAATTGTGCCCTGTTCTGTGGATAGGAGATGAGATGTCTTAATGGGACAACCCCTATAAGGTGGTGGTGGGCTTTCTTAACTACTTAACCCCTGCTTCACCTGCACAAGTTCCACCAGTTGTTTGTTAGCCCTTGGTAAAAAGTCTATAGCACCATTCTTGCCATCACAAATACCAGAACCCTGAAGTAAATCTGGCAGTCCACATTATAAGTCATTGGGTCAGTCAAGATACAGTGAAATCCATTTTCAAAATGCTCTGTTTAAACTCAAGTTTTAATGCTAATGTGAACAGCACCTTAGGTGCAGAACAGTCAGAGTCATAGAGTCAGTTCTGCTACATCTGTATTGTATTAGAATGTGTCCGAAAGGGAGTGATTCAGGTGATACACTCATTATTGGGCAAGTGTTTTGTAACTTTAATCTTTATAGTTTCATATAAAAGCTGTATACTACAATTACTAGAATACAATTAATTGAAGAAAAGGAGAACTTTTTTGTTAACTCTAAGGATGAGGCAGATTACGGATTGGTTGATATTTTATTTGATACAGAGACTTTAGTTTTGTACAGAGAGGAATGGGTTAAAGTTGTCATCTAATAACAAATATTTATTGCCCCAGGTTATGTCTCTCTCCAGGGTTATTTTTCAGAACCGTATTTCTCGGGAAATATAAGACGGCAACATTTACTTTAGAAATAATCGCCTGTGAGACTGTTAAATCAAGAGAAACTGCTGATCTCCAAAGTGTTTGCTCGCGTTCCTTTAGAACAGATGTATGGCCCCATCCCAATAGGGACAAAGAAAACCAACAAAATCCGCACCGAGACTCATCTCCAAGAAGTAAACATGACATATTATCCTACAAACAGCAAATTATATTTTATTCTCCACACACTAATGCCATTTTTATTTCCCACATATTAGATATTACTATGCAATGTTAAATTACAGGGAAATGGAATGAAACCTTACTCTGCATGTTTATTGCGGCAGATACATTCATAACCATGTACATTTATTAAAGGATGACTCCCCTGCACGAGACATGAAAAGCAATCATCGCACAAGAAAAAGCAGTGCATTTTATTACTTTATTCTACCTTCATTATATGTTAATGTGATTTGTGGAAGTATATTATAAAAAAAGATCCTTCAAACTGAAATACAACCTCCAGAGAAGCCACGGCTGCCACGATTTTTTATCATGTCCAGGTCACACTGACAATAGCTGTCCATAGACAGTAGATTTCCTGTATGGATGATGTCAGGCCGTACCTGAAATTGTACGCTGGCTAAATGGACAGGTTTGATTTTGTTTGTAAAATTCCATTGTTTGACCTGATGTGGGTGGAGCAGGATGTGTCATCCACGCATATAACTTACATCAATAGAATTAATATGCTTATTTAGCTGATCTGAACAATCATGTTAACCCCTTTAGTGACTGGCTGGATTGGGCCTTGTCTGTTTCAGTAACTACCACATTTTTGGACTATAAGACACATCAGACTATAAGAAGTACCTAGGGTTTGGAGGAGGAAATTCAGAAAAAAAACGATTTTCCATCAGACCTCACAGCGGACCCCCAAATCACACCCATATTCTTCATCAGACTTCAGCTCATACCATCATCAGACCCCTATTCTTCATCAGATCTCAGATCAGAGCCCAAAATCAGACCCCGAAGCTCCATCAGCCTCAGATCAGACCTCCCCAGACTCAATCAGCCTCCCATCAGACCCCCCAACCTCCATTAGCCTCAGATCAACCTACCATCAGAACCCCCACCTCCATTAGCCTCAGATCAGCCCTCCATCAGACCCACCCAGCTCTCATCAGACTCAGATCAGATGCCCAATCCGCCTCATATGGGACCCCACAGTCTCTATCAGCCTCAGAACATCTTCCATCAGACTCAGTTCAGACGCCCAATCAGACCCTATCGGCCTCAGATCAACCCCCTCCCCTAGTGCCACTCAGCCTCAGATTAGACCCACCATCACACCCTATTAGCCTCTGATCTGACCCCTCCAGCCCCACTCAGTCTCAGATCACACCCCCATCCTCCATCAGACCTTAGATCAGACGCTTCAATAAAAAAAAAAAAACTGGCGCCATCCGATTGCTACGGACGGCGCCACATTTCTAGGAGCTACCACTCCATCATTTCTTCCAGGCACCCTGACCGCGCACAGTGTCAGATTATAGTGCACGCCCACTATGTCCTGCAGCTGTGCACCGCCAGGACACCACAGAGGGAAGAAGACAGAAGAAGACCAGGGGAGGTCATTATTGCCATAATGGAAGCAGCCATTAAAATTCAGACTATAAGATGCACTGCTCCCCATTTTTTTGGGGGAAAAGTGTGTCATATTTTCCAAAAAAAACAGTACTTGCATTCCCCATGTTGTGTCATTCCTTTATTATTCATGTTATAAATTTATAAATGAATTGCAAGCAGTCTGCAATAAATGTCTAAACAGTTGTTCCAGTTGGGGATGTGTCCCTGCACAGTCTGACATTATCCAGTCAGTGCTGTCAGTGTCAAACTGTGCAGGGACATCTCCAACTATTAACACCCAGTTGGACCTCTATTGCAGACTGCTGGCAATTCTTTAATAAACTTCTAGTAGGAAAAACAGGAGTGTCTGCAATGTCAAGAGAAGTGATAAGCCCTTTTTAAAATACCCATACACAGTTTTCATTTTTTCATTGTCATATTTCAAGTTCCATGACTTTTTAATTTTTCTGTCAACTGATGTGATGGGAAAGAACGACAATTCCCCTATTTTTGTTTTTTTAGATTTTAAGCTATCAAGTACAGGTATATATGAATAACAGAAATGTATTCTATTGGCCAATACAACTGCGGCAATACTAAATGTATATATTTTTATATTTTAATACTTTTGCACAATAAAAACACTTTTAACAGTTTTAAGAGCCATACCATTTTTATCTGTCAGGTCAGTTGTATCAGGGCTCATTTTTGTGAGATGAGTTATAGTTTTTATTGATAACATGTTAGCGTGCATAACTTTTTTGATCTCTTGTTTTCCATTTTTGCAAGGTGTCTTAACAAATAACATCAATTTTAGCATTGTTTTTAAGTTTGTTTTATGGCATTCTCTGTGTGGGATAAATTATGGGATCATTTCATAGTTTTGATTATTACAGATGTGATAACAATTGTGAATGGTTTTCAATTTTTAAAAATAATTTTCCCTATAAAAAACTTTAATGGGTTAGATGTTTTTTTAATTGAAATTCCTTTGTTTTTTTTAACACTATATTGAATTTAATGACTATATTTTATTATTTTCAGAAGAGGACTTAAACATACAGTTCTTTGATCACTAATATAATACAGTAAACTATGCCGGTCATTTTACACTAACATGCAGCCTACTAGACCCTGCCTCTGGCAAGGCCTAATAGGCTACTTGACAGACATATAGACCATTGTTAGCCTCCAATTGCCATAGCAACCATTGGCATCCCGCGATTGTCTCCCTCGCTCTGGAATCATTTACTGTATATACAGTGGTCCAATCCCAGCCAGTAAAGTAGGAGCAGGACAAGTCCCCTTAGCGACCCCCATAAAAGATGTAGAGGGTAATGGGGCGAAAATCTTTATAAATCTAATATAAAACTGATATATGCTACTGTATGTATTGTAAAAACTATAGGAGAACATGGAAGCCCTAAGCAAAGAAACCAGAGAAAGCAGAACATTCTGAGGAAGTTATTATAGCACTATGACCAGTTATGTGACTTCTCTAGCTGATCACTAGATGTAGGAAGTAACATATTTCATATAGGGAGCTTGAGGTTCCATGTGATATAGGATATCAGATCTAATGTCTATATTACTCAGCTAGAGCCCCAACTGTTGTGTTGTTGGTATGCTTCATAGGAGAAAATATCATAAGACAATGTTGTACTGTTGAGATCACAGTCTGATCCTCTATTATTCCACTTCTCTTAGGCCTCTTTCACACGGGCGTCACATTTGACGCCCGGATCAGAGGCGGGTGCGTTGCTGGAAAATGCGTGATTTTTCCGCGCGTGTGCAAACTGTTGTAATGCGTTTTGCACGCGCGCGGGAAAAATCGGCATTTTTGGTACCCAGACCCGAACCCGGACTTCATCACTGAAGTCCGGTTTCGGGTTAAGTATTCTGGAGATTTTATTATTTTCTCTTATAACATGGTTATAAGGGAAAATAATAGTATTCTCAATAAAGAATGCTTTGTAGAATGTGGATTAAGGGGTTAAAAATAAAATCACGGACCATGTGATTGGACCATGTGATATGACGTCATCACAGGTCCTTTTGACTGCAGCTAATGTTTGAAGAGAGAGCAGAGATCGCCAACTAAGCGATCAAGTGGCTAAGGTGAGTTAAGTTTTTTATTTTTAACCCCTTAATCCACATTCTACAAAGCATTCTTTATTGAGAATACTATTATTTTCCCTTATAACCATGTTATAAGGGAAAATAATAAAGATCGGGTCCCGTCTCTTAGCAACCATGCGGGAAAATTGCACTGCGCTTGCGATTTTCCCGCAGCCCCATTCACTTCTATGGGGCCTGCGTTGCGTGAAAAACGCACAATATAGAGCATGCTGCGATTTTCACGCAACGCAGAAGTGATGCGTGAAAATCACCGCTCATGTGCACAGCCCCATAGAAATGAATCGGTCCGGATTCAGTGCGGGTGCAATGCGTCCACCTCACACATTGCACCCGCGCAAAACACTCGCCAATGTGAAAGGGGCCTTATAAAAGCTGGTCAGGTAAAATAAGTTGTGGTATCCAGAAAATATACCGTCCTATACTATTCTGTTCTTCAGAATGTAACAGATGATTTTGCCTTGGTTTTGATATTTGTTATATGACATCTAGAAGCAAACTGCAGTGCGACAGACGGAATCCCATTTACAAAGCCATCACATGTATTGTCAACATTGAGAAATTGAACACAATTTCCTGTCTGATGACAGATGGGCCAGTTGGAGACTCTTCAGTGCTCTCTCCGGCTTTGTATCTGCCTATTATAGCTCTTGAAATGATATGCTAGAGAAAACCAATATTTACTCTATGACCATTGATATGTATTGGTAATACATCACGACATACCGTGCAGTAGTATGTGAATTATATGTTAACTTATCCAATTTCTAGCAAGAGAACAATTTCTTACCCTGAAATGGAGAAGAGCGAGAGGAGTTGGATGATTGTGCTACCAGATACCATCTAACAGGCTGCTGAGGAAGTTATCAATAAAATGTCAAATCAGTGAATTGCGTAGTACTTAAGAGCTGGGATATAAGGCAAATTGCTTTGTAACCTACAGATGTACTCTTGCTAACATGGAGGTAAATGACATTGATAGATCACAGTATTATATATAGTGATGGAAGAAGCTGCACTCTGGGAGAACTATATTGGAAGAGTCATAAGATAAATGACCCCACGTGGACAGCTGTAATGTTTGCTTGAAATAGTGACACTGGTTTTATATAGCTACGGAGTAGACTGCCGTACAACTGACACATTGTTTCTTTTCATGAAGATTATTAAATCCATTTATGATACATATCATTTTAATATTGCATTGAACTAGTATGAACAATGATCTATTACGTTTGATGGATGACTTGCAGAGGGTCATTACTGTGATTAACAGGTTAGTGTTGGCACTGCTCTCATTGAAAAGACTTGCTTCGGTCAATTCTCCATGAGAAAATATATGCAAATTAGTTGAATGAGGTTTAGCCAGTACCCTACTCTGTGCTGATGAGGGGCAAGAACCCCGAAACTGTGCTGTCCACAGATGAGTCCCTGGTTTGACTGATATGAGCTAATTTGCATGTTACCGGGATAGGAAGTTTATTCAGTCAAACCTGTAGTGGGTTTCTATGAGTGGCGAAGTGTAGTGAATCTCTAGAAACACCGTGGCAATGTCGAGAACTAAGGATGGAACTTTTTTATACAGTAATACCATGGGCGGACTGGCCATATACTCTACATGGAAAGTTCCCGGTGGGCCAATGCAATGCCCAGAGGGTCGATCAAGCCCTCCTTTTGGCCACCAGCCAAGTACATAAAGATATGACGCTCTCAGCATTATTTAATGTAGAAGATTCAGGCACTTATTCACCTCGTCAGTGGTCACAGGTGCCCTCCTGAATTCGACTGCTTCACATTCCTCGGGATGACCATAAAGTTTAATACTGTGGTGGGGGCGGCAGTGTTTTATGCCACACTGTGGTATTTGGTTCTGCTGGGGCAGTGTATTGTGCTGCACTGTGGGTATTTAATTTTACAGAGGCAGTATTTTGTGCTGCATTGTGGTATTTGGTTCTGCTGAGGCAGTATATTGTGCAGCACTTGGTATTTGGTTCTGCTGGTGCAGTGTATAGTGCTGCACTGTGGTATTTGGTTCTGCTGGGGCAGAATATTGTGCTGCACTGTGGCATTTGGTTCTGCTGGTGCAGTGTATAGTGCTGCACTGTAGTATTTGGTTCTGCTGGGGCAGTATATTGTGCTGCACTGTCGTATTTTATTCTGCTGAGGCAGTATATTGTGCTGCACTGTAGTATTTGGTTCTGCTGAGGCAGTATATTGTGCTGCACTGTGGTATTTGGTTCTGCTGGTGCAGTGTATTGTGCTGCACTGTGGTATTCGGTTCTGATGGTGCAGTGTATAGTGCTGCACTGTGGTATTTGATTCTGCTGGGGCGGTCATTTCTTCTGCATTATGGTTCTGTTGCCCCACCTTCTGTCAATTTGTATCCCTCTAGACCAAGGATGGGCAAACTAAGGCTCTCCAGCTGTTGCAAAACTACAACTTCCAGCATGCAAAGACTGCTTACAGCTATCAGCCTACAGCAGGACATGGTGGGAATTGTAGTTTTACAACATCTGGAGAGCCGCAGTTTGCCCATCCCTGCTCTAGACCATGCAGTCATCTTTAGACTTTTTTGCAGGACCAGTTTAAATTTCCAGTCTGTCGCTAACCGATACAGACTAATTTATATTGCATTTTGTATATGTAAATTACAGTTTTATAATATTAATATTAATAGCAATATTTTTATTTTAGATTTAATCCAACTAACATTCATAAACATTCCAACTCTCCAACAGAATAATTATGTCCCTTAAAGTAATCAGACACAACACCACTAAGCCTTGAATGTAATGCAAGGTCTAAGTTCCTCCCTCAGGTCTTATGAATATGTTTAGTCCACAAACCTCAGAGATTCACTACACTACACTCAGATCAGACCCCCATGTCAATAAAACTCCTATTCAGACACTAAGATCAGACCCCCAATGTTAAGAACCCCATTCAGACCTCAGATCAGACCGGCATGTTAATAAGACTCCTATTCAGAAACTCCAATGTTAAGACCCCAGTTCCTGCACTTTATTTTCTTACTGCTGCTCGCTGTGTTGTGACCTGACACTGCACAGCATGCTGACACGTCCTCATGCTGTACGCAGTCAGGCTGAGGACCGGGAAGCAGTGAGTACAGAGCCTGGAGAGCGATACCTTCACTGCTTTCCAGTCCCCTTGTACTAATGAGCGCTTCCACTTTTTGAGGGGGGGAGGTTGCGTCTTATAGGGTGAAAAATATGGTAGTTCTTTTTCAAAATCTGATTGGCGGGGGTGTGACACGGCAGCCCTCAGAGCAAAAGAATGGGAGTACTGCTACAGTTGCCAGCTACATCCACTAGACAATGGAGAGAACTGTGGCCCTATGTATGACTAGCCTTACATAAGATATGTTTCAGTCAGAGACAGAATCAAAGTAGAATGTAAAATATAATAGCATGTGCTAGTTACTAAGGAGTTAGCTGTTCACCAGATTAACCACTGTAGCTGTATCTTTACCTTTTCTTCCATATCTGCTGTAATGTCTTTGCCGCATTATACTAATAAGCAGGTGGTAGAAGTAGTGCGTGTAATACTGCGCCATATGGCTTGGCATAGAATCTCTTACAGTAGCATGCATTACCATTTCTAAGCAATCACACATAGCAATATGCTTCTTTCCTCCAAAGGTTAATTGATATTAAAACCTGTATCAATGCATACATGAAAATGAGTTTTTCCTGAAAACAATTAATAGGATGTTTTCCCAAAATACTCTGGCCCTGATTTATAAGCAGGAGATAATTCAAAATTTGTCTCAAATTTGTGTAAGGCTAAGGCTACACGCCAACAAAGAGGGTACAACTACCCTTTTTATAATGATAGTCAATGGTGTTGCACTGTGCCACGCGACATACTGCCACTGTGACACGACAGTGTCACCATATAGCCCTAGCCCAGGGGTAGGCAACCTCCAGCTCTCCAGTTGTTGAGAAACTACAATTCCCAGCATGCATAATTGCTCTTCTCTTCTCAGAACTCCCATAGAAATGAATAGAGCATGTATGTTTATAACAGCTGGAGTTCCGAAGGTTGCTGACCCCTGCCCTAGCCTAAAGGTAACAGTCAACAGTACTTGTTGAATTTAGCACAGCCCAAACTATCACATTCTGACTTATGTTCACCTGCCAAAGCTAAGATAGGTCAGGAATTGAGAGAATTTTTTGGACAAGACCCCAAAAAACAGCTGGATTTCTGATTTTGACACAGCAGGGGCAAAAAATACTTTGCAGACAATTGATAAATTTGTCTTACCAAGTAAAAATCAGAAAAGTCACATTTCACTCTGAAATAATGGCAAAATCAGACTGATAAATCAGGGTCTATATACAGTGTAAAACAGGTCAAAACAGTAGAAAAAATTCCAGCAGCAAGTTTAGAATAAAATCCAATTTCTTTATTTCTTCATTATAAAATGTATAGGCTGACCAGACAGGCAAGGTCTACGCGTTTCGACTGTATGTCTTAATCATGACCACCATGATTGCTCATGATTAAGACGCACAGTCGAAACGCGTAGACCTTGCCTGTCTGGTCAGCCTATGAATTTTATAATGAAGAAATAAAGAAATTGGATTTCAACCTGAGCCTGCTGCTGTATTTTTTTCTACTGTTTTGATTGATTCCTGGTCTGGGATCCGTGCACGGCAAAAGAGGGCAGTGGGTGAGCTAAAATCCTTTTTTTCTTATATGTAGCCTTCTGTAACCAAACACACAAAATACTGTCCACGAAATGGATTTCACACAGTGACTCATGGAGTTTTTTCTGCACTGCATACATGGAACACAATTTTATATCCAGGAATGTCAGGAAAAATTGCCTTAATACATTACAGAGTCGTCTGTGCATGAAATGAATTTGGAATATGTACTTTGTGATGGAGACCAGTAAAAGATAATGCCTAAATATGCTTGCTGTTATTGAATGGATAAAAGTTTATAGGACAAATTTGGCAAGACCATTTATCAAGAGTTCCCATTCCTTTGGGCAACTGAATAGACTTTAACTTTAGAAGTCATATTTTAATCATGATAAATCCCAATTTTCGGTGTCAGGTGCTGACTGTGTCACCATATGAGCTATGCTGGATCTAGATAAACCAATATCTCTATTATATAACCAGTCTCCTAGTAATACCTGCTACTTTGTCAATGTTAACAATCAAGAAGGTAAAAATGGTAAAAAAAAAAAAAAGTCTCTTCCATCTCTACTTTTACATACACAACATGCAGTCTACCTGATTACTTGAAATGAAGTAGTTGTTAGATGGCTGGGAAAATACAGTTCACATGGTATTGAAAATACACATTTACACATAAATGTAGAAAACTACCTCAAATAATATGAGAAAAAAGCAAAAGCTAAATAATCTTAGTGTGCACCTTAGTTATACTTTAGCCTTATAACTGTGTTGTTCACGTCACGTTGTTATTTCCACGTGTACATTACCTATAGATTAGTTCTAAGACATAAAACATCACTCACCAGAGCTTTCCATGTCACCAAACATAGATGTCTACTTGGTTTCTGTCACTTGAAATATCTCTAAGGGTTTGGTGTATACAATGTACTGTCTGGCTGGCATGGCAGGTTTAAAGGAATCCTTGATCCTCGGTGGTGCTTCATAAGCAATTTACTGAACCTGAACTTCTTTTCTGGCAGAGATATATTCTCAAGATTTACGAAACATCCCGCCACAGGCAAGTGAAGACAGAGTGAACAGAATAGCAAGAAGCCAGTACATATGATACTAAGGCATAATATGAGGCCATACAATGCTATGAATAAATCCACCACACCTTACAGAGGAGTCAAGTGCCAAGATCGGCCTACCAGTAAATTTAATTGTCTCTGTATCCAAGGAAGTATGAGAAGCTTTGAAAATGCACAGCTGACGATTATATGCTGCCTGTTTGTTTTAGGAATCACGTACAAAGCATTCAGCAAATATAGAAACGTGTAGTTATGTTATTTAGAGCACTCACAAGCAGAAAAAGTTTTTTTTAGGATGAAATTCTAAGGTTAGCAATTTTCTCATGTGGCCTTCTCTATTTTCATTATAGGTTCCAGCCAAAGAGAATGCGAACACTTTATGTAGATAGTATGTGTCCATACAACTTCTGGAAGCTAACAGTCTGTCTAACAGAATATATGATTTAAAGTAAGTCTATCGTCAAACCAACTAATTTCTGAGGTCACGTCTGATATGGCAGGTAACAGACGTGTGGCGCAGAGGGGAGGGAAGGAGAGTACCCTTTCACTAGGGAGAGGGAGGAGCAGTGACCCCTAACTCACCTAGCACTGGCACCCGGCAGCCCTGACGTCCCTAGACGGGCTGCTAACCGGTACGTCGATCATGTGCCTCGTCCCTGGCTTACCCTGAAATAAGCCCTAGGTAGTGAATAGGGCGGTGGGAGCACTAGTCCTCACCACTGACACCTAAGGTAACAACAGGGAAAGGACAAACAACACCAACACCACAAACAATCCCAAAAGAGAGACAACAAAAAGGAGACAACCACAGGAGTGAACAGCTCCGGTTCCAACACTTCCACAGCAACTCCAACTCCACCAGACGTCAGAATAGAAGATCTGGAAAGAAGGTCTATATCTGGCAACAAGGGAAGCAGACAGGGAGAATATATAGTAGCTGGGAGTGGCTGACAGAGAACAGCTAAAAGTAAAAACTACAGATTCCTAAATGGGACAAAAAGGATCGCAAACCTAAGCAGGAAAACCTGGACCAGAATCCATTCACACCACTAGGTCATGGAGCAATCTCTTGACACCGAGTGTATGGACATAAGTATAGCAGTATGGACAATGTATTTCAGCGCAGCACTGAGTGCTGACACTGAGGGAAATGGTGGCAGTAAGAAAATAAAAAATTGTGATCTGCACTCCTTATCTGCAGTACTACTCATCTATTACTATAGACATGTTTTTGGTATGTTTTGTACAGCCAAACAGTCCAAGCACTTCAGTAATCGAGATGCTTTTCCTAGTGAAATGCTTATGTTGATTGCTTAGATCTTCCATCCACCGCATACCCAACAGATGGTCAGTGTCTGTGGTATTATATGTTGAATGTGGTCTTACAGCAGCCCCCAGAAAACCACTGTAAGTTGCAACCTGAGGCCATTGTAACTTGATGGTCCATAGTAACGTTAGTTGACATATTTCACTGGCAGCTGTTCCGTTATATTTAATTCTCCTCATTTTACGGACTGCTTAGCATTTTGAAAGCAATTTACCTGAACAGTCCCAAACAAAGAGTCACCAGCTAAAGAAAACATAACAAGATAATGAAGCTAAAAATCCTTTTCACTTTTTGGCAGGTACAAATAGCTTATCCTTTTGAAATAATTGTTTGTGGCGCTAATACACAATATCAATTTGCATATGGTTTTATGGAGTCAGAGGAAATCACATTTAGAAAATACCTCCTTCCACTATTAATTATCAGCCCTAGAATCCAAGTTATTTTGTCTTGATAATTTTATTTATTCCAGCCTCCCTGTGGTGTCTTTTAAATATCTCGGCTTGGGTGAAGTGATTCTTTTAATCAGATTTTGACTAGAAAAAAAAAATCTTGTATTTTTAAGAACAGTAAAAAAGAACGTTCTAATCTGGCCTCTGCGTATCTCATTAAAAAGTATGATTTTTTTTCCAAAAGCAGTAAAAGTCTCTGAGCTGTTCTGTCTATCTATCTATCTATCTATCTATCTAGCTATCTATCTATCTACCTAACTATCTATCATCTAACTATCTATCTTGTGGCTTAACAAAAAAATGACTGGGCCCCACAGCAAATCTTTTAATGCCCCCCCCTCCTTAGCAACCCCCTGTTTCTGTGTATCCCCCACTCCTTAGGCTAGTCTAGATTGCTCTCTCAGATAAGGCCCAGAAGCCGCTCCCTCCATTTTCTGCAGTGTCAATGTATATAATGTTATTTTATAATACTGTTAAGGGGGTCCTGAGAATAAAATCATTTAGTCCTCCTCCTGGGTGGCCCCTTCTGAGTTTGGGCCCCAAAGCAGTTGCTTCCCCTGCTTTCTGTATAGCTACACCCCTGTATCTATCTATTTATCTATCTATCTATCTATCTATCTATCTATCTATCTCATATCTGCTTGTCTTTCTAATTATAATCTATCTGTGTATCTTCATATTAAATGTATCATCAGTATCTTATATATTGGGTGGTGATAAAAAGCGTGCAATGTGCCAATCTAGTTGCCCCCTAAATCTATTAGGTCTTAGCTATCATCTTGTAATACTTTGTGGTGAAACACACATAAACTAATTATTTCTGACTGACAAGATTACATTTTACTTTGCCCTGCAGTAAAAATCCCACATGACTACTTTATCACTGCAAAAGAAGCTTTAGTCAGATTTTTTTTAGGTTATTTTTGGAATTAAACTGAAGCCCAGAAATCAGTTTCATATCTTTAGCAGCTGACAATATTTATTATGTTAATCTGCTAATAGAATTCCTCAAATGTTAGGAGCGCCATGATGAAGCTGGTTTATTACATCTGCTTTTTGCCTTGAGTCAATAAGTATAAACACTCTCTGAGAGGAGATCCATAAATGGTGTATACGTTAAACTTCAGTGTAATAGAATGTGCTGCATTTGTAGCTGTAGAAGGAAAGGCCTTTTTAGTATAGTAACTTGTGATATATCTTGGCGAGGGGAAGGAGGAGTTGACAACACTAAACGTAATCCATGTTGTATCTACACATTGTTCCTCACCCCCTCCTTCTCCCCATTTGATTATTAAAACAGTTTGCTATGTGTTTTTTTAACTTGTTCCAGTTACCTGCATGCTTTGCACTGTAAGGGTGGGTGCAGGGAGCCCATACAGAGGTATATGGAGCCTCTTTTCTATCGAGATGTAGGTACTTTGTATGCTTTGTATGCTGTCATATGGTGCCCCGAAACAGCACCATGTTAGACAAATACTTTGTCTATGAGCAATACCTGATAGGAAGAATAACCTCTGATAAAATCAAAGCTAGCTACTCACCACTCATATCAATAGCAAACTTGTTTTGTATTTGTACACATACAAAATACAGTACATACATTCTCCAAATCCTAAAATGTGTAATGTAATTAACACTGAAGAGGACAATATACTGCTACAGAGGGATCTGGATAGATTGGAGGCTTGGGCAGATAAGTGGCAGATGAGGTTTAACACTGACAAATGTAAGGTTATGTACATGGGAAGGAATAATGCAAGTCACCAGTACATACTAATTGGTAAAACACTCGGTAACACTGACATGGAAAAGGATCTAGGAATTTTAATAAACAGCAAACTGTAGAAACCAGTGTCAGGCAGCTGCTAAAAAGGCCAATAAGATAATGGGTTGCATCAAAAGGGGCATAGATGCCCATGATGAGAACATAGTCCTATCACTTTACAAATCACTAGTCAGACCACACATGGAGTACTGTGTACAGTTCTGGGCTCCTGTGAACAAGACAGACATAGCACAGCTGGAGAGGGTTCAGAGGAGGGTAACTAAAGTAATAACTGGAATGGGGCAACTACAGTACCCTGAAAGGTTATCAAAATTAGGGTTATTTACTTTAGAAAAAAGACGACTGAGGGGAGATCTAATAACTATGTATAAATATATCAGGGGTCAGTACAGAGATCTATCCCATCATCTATTTATCCCCAGGACCGTGACGAGGGGACATCCTCTGCGTCTGGAGGAAAGAAGGTTTGTACACAAACATAGAAGAGGATTCTTTAAGGTAAGAGCAGTAAGACTATGGAACTCTCTGCCTGAGGAGGTGGTGATGGTGAGTACAATAAAGGAATTCAAGAGGGGACTGGATGTATTTCTGGAGTGTAATAATATTACAGGTTATGGCTACTAGAGATGGGTCGTTGATCCAGGGAGTTATTCTGATTGCCTGATTGGAGTCGGGAAGGAATTTTTTATTCCCCTTAAGTGGGGAAAATTGGCTTCTACCTCACAGTTTTTTTTTTTGCCTTCCTCTGGATCAACTAGCAGGATGACAGGCCGAACTGGATGGACAGATGTCTTTTTCGGCCTTATGTACTATGTTACTATGTATGTTACATATGTCAATGCACTTTTTAGTACATAAAAAATACATTCAGAAAAATAGCAAATAGTTTCTTGCTTATGGTCTTTGGACCTCCACTACTACTGTACCTGCAGTCAGAAGAAGCGCAAGCCGCGCGAAATGGCCGTCACCGCTACCGCACGACGGGAGGTTGTCCCTCTCTCCCCCTTGCTCCTATAGTGCAGTTTCCAACCTGCCATTTCTTCAATAAAGGTATTCCCTTCCTTGCACCGGACCTGGGTGAGTGCCGCCATTTCTTTGCAGTTTCCTCGTTGCTTTTTATTTGGACCTCCACTACTAGTCTAGGATCGTAATCATATAAAGTTATTTTTTTTCAGTGTATACATTTAACTAAGTAATGTGACATGACATCATAACTGTGTTTGTATTAGGTGAGCGGCTGTGACATCACATATTTTTGTTAGGTAGGCTTCAGTGACATCAGAAGCATTAATCAGATATGCTACTGATGCATCACCAGTGGGTTTAGGTCAAATGATCTTTTAAGACATCATGTCTATGTTTCTGTCAGGAAAACTGCTGTGACATCACAACTGAGTTTTAACCAGGTATACTGTGACATCATAAGGAAGCTGTATGTCTGTATAGATAAGCTGCATTACAACCGTACTTCTGTGAGGTAAGCTGCTGTCAGGTGGAGTGGGTGGATTAGGTGACCTCTTAGTGTGTAGTGTAAAAGGGATTTTGAGTTGCAATTTGAGGTTGCAATCAGGGTGTTATATGATGTAACACCCCGATGCAGGGAACGGTCATGTAACATGTTGATTTTCACTGTATCTGAATAGAAGCATCTGTCCCACAAGGCTGCAGAATTCCTGCTTTTATTTTCACATTTTCCTGGCACACATGATCCTGCTGGCCAGAAAGTTCAGGTGACACCAACGGTATACGATATATCCAGCCCACAAGGGTGTTGTGCTGTGAGCAGCACTTTATGGGGGCTTTTTCTGGGAATACCCCCCTCGATTCCAGCTATGCTGGTGGGTTTTCCCTATGAAGTGTGATATCTTTTTAGCAGATTCTAGAATCAACAGATTGTCAGTCCAGGCATGCCTGTTCCTCACATATGTGGACCTTAGGGACCCACAGATATTTTTATAGACCCTGGGTTACACTGTGAGTTCACAGATGTTAAAAGCTATAAGTATATGCTCAGGGCATTGAAATATGAGCAGATAATGGTATCCTAATAATGGGCAATGCTGCAGTATGTCAGAAAGTGTGGTAGCAGCAGATAAAGAGGGTGACCAGATGTCATATACATGTCTATGATCCAGAGCAGCTCCTGGACCTGGCACACCAGGCAGCACAACATGATCCATTTGTAGCAGCTTTGTTTACTTCTCCAGTGGTTTCGTACAAGAAAATAAAATAGTCTACTAGCGTCACTGGTTTTGTCTCTTGTTTATCTGCACCCTAGATAAATTACATCTTTTTGATTTATAGCATTTGTCTTCTAGCTGACTGGTTCACATATCCATGGTGTGAATCTCAATAAATCCAGAGCTAGGAGCCTAACCCACAGCTCTGATTTTGTATAAGCCAGACTGCCCAAAGCTGAAGAACATAAAATCTCTTTTTAGCTTGAGTAGACATGTGAGGCGGCCAGTTACAAGATAAATTGTATTTCCTGAGGGCATACGTGGATGGAGAGTCTCAAATTGTAGATCATTCCTCATCCAAGGTGCCATCTTTGTGGTTAAACTCATGGGGTCAATGCACAATAAAGGCATTTTACATAGTGATCATGTAAGTATTTCTGATACCTAAGACATTTATCAAGGATCATTTAATTAAAAAATCCTCCATTGTTATGTAATGTCACTATATTGTGCTGTGCATCGGAAGACGCATGCAGAACCCTTTTCAAGACATTTGCTTCCACATTTATAGATTTGTGAACAAGCAGATTGACCCTACAATGGTTCCCTTTTTACTGTATATAGGTGGCTAATTTGACTGGTTCATTGAGTTGCAATTCATATAACTACATCATCTGTGGAGAATACAGGCAGTGATCTGCACATTTTCTCAACTGCTGTTCTTTCAGTCTTTCATTGTAGAAAGTGGTAAAATTCAGAAGATCATCTTTGGAATAAAGCCTTCAAGGGGTTGGCCGGCTTTAAGACACATTTGCAGCAACATATTAAAAACCCATATTAATGTCATGATTCTTGCTAAAACAATGGTGGTAGAACAGGTTTGCATAAAATATACAGTCTTGTATAGAACCATAGTCCTTTCCTTCCTATGGAACTGTAGACAATTCTTGTGTCACTATATGATGCTTCTGTGAGTCACACAGAGATACTCTATGAGTCCACTGCAGGTACCATATTACAGATTGATAGGGCATGCATCCATAATATAACATATCAGGTCCATATACTACAAATCCATCGGACACATATCCATATTACAGCAGTGAGCATGGACCCTAATGTACATATAGCTTAATTATTGCATCATTTTTGAGTTCAGGGCAGCAGTAGCAAAAAAAAAAAAAAAAAAAGCCTCTGGCCTACCATGGACTCCAGGCTATTAGCACTTATTTATACTGATATTACACTGCAATCTCATATGTGAAAGATAGATCAGTAGTGTTTTTCAACCTCTGAATATGAACCAGAATGCCTTATTTAAACTAAGTTAACATATCTAAAATTTGCAATCATGACCCCCCTCATCTTTCCCTTCTTTCTACCAGGCTATACTAATCAAGTTCTTTGAAATGTGTCATCAGAAAATGACCCTTTGCTTAAATCACATTTTTATGTTAAGCATGTGTTTTTAGACTTTTTGGTGAGCTTTGTTTTTAATTTTTCTATGTCATTATATTTGAAAAATGTATCTAATCCTCCAACTTTCATACTGGCCACTAGGCCTAGTAATAGGTCATGATTAACTGTTCTGTACAGGTAACTTTTCAGTCGCTATTATCATTATCACTATAAGCAGAATTACAATGACAAGTAACACACAGATCATGCCTAGAAAACTCTCTCATAGAAGTCAATGGGCTCAGCTTCTGTCCTTTTTGTCTATGGTCCATGTAGCTGCTCTCAAATGTAAGTAAGTCTTAACATATCAAGCAAATAACAGATTCCTATATAATTGCTCCATCCAAGAAAGGAATAGGGATATCACTGAATCCGGAGAGGAGTAATGCTAAAAGCAATAACCTTTATTGATATATATTAAAATCCAACACAGAAATGGTACAAAAAGAAAACAACATTGGTCCAACAATAAGAGGGGCTACTAAACTGTAGCAATATAAGCACCATAAGCACCAGTATATTTCTAGTATAATTTATTTCAGTATTGGAGCGTCTGCCATTCCAGGGTTAGAAAACTGTAGCTAATACTGGCAACAGTTAAGACAAAATTAAAGTAATTGTAAACCTATGTAGCTTACAAATGCAGCTCTGTGTTTAATCAAGAGGCAGAGTCTCGGTTATGTTCTAAATACAATGTATCCATAGGGCTGCAAATTCAGCTTTGTATCTCTATGAACTCTTTTCTAGCTGGACACTCTTCCAGGTGGACAGGAGGCTACCATAAAACAAATCACTAAGAGCTACCAGATGAAAAAGGAAAATAATAGCCCACACCTGCCCCCCAATAAAAAGTGCTCCCTTACTAGTAACTGTATAAACAGCAATGAATCCTCGTCAGGAGCGTAGCTAATGGCTCATGGGCCCTGGTGCAAGAGTTCAGCTTGGGCCCCCCTTCCCTCAGTGCTTTCTGTGTCTTCCTATACGGCACAAGGGTCTTTGGGCCCCCTCAGGCTCCTGGGCCCGGTAGCAACTGCTACCTCTGCACCCCCTATAGCTACGCCCATAATCCTCGTCCTTCGTGTCATCTGGCGTCAGGGGCAATGCTAAAGGGATTCCTTAATAGTCACCAGTAACACGACTGTGGACCTGTATTGCTGAATTAAAAACTGATCCTACACGTTACTTTATTCCTAAATCATCAGGAGTTGTGAGATAACATTAGATTTCATATAGTAAGGCTTCCAATATCTCAGTTTGAAGACATTGAGTGTCACTTTCATTACACATTAGTGTGCTGCTGGCACTGATAATGGCCTTAACATATCTCAGGCCTAGTGGCCGATGGGAAAATGGCAGCATTATATATTTTTTTTGAAAATATATATACAAGGAGAAATAAAATAAAAACTTACGAAAAATTCTACAAAAAATATATATTTGACATAAAAATATGAATCAAGCAGATAATTTTCTGATAACACATTCCCATTAAGTCTTTCCTGATAAGGTTTACGCTTATTTATTTCATGCACTTATATAATGCTGCTATGTTCTGCAACGCTTTACAGACATTAGCATCACACTGTCCCCCAGTGGGGCTCACAATCTAAGTTCCTTATCAGTATATCTTTGGGAGGAAACCGAAGTACTCGAAGGAAACCCACGCAAACACGGGGAGAACACACAAACTCCATGCAGATGTTGTCCTTGGTCGATTCGAACCCAGCACTGCAAGGCACCAGTGCTAACCACTGATCCAATGTGCTACCGTTTAAGAGTCCTTTTACACTGGCCTAGGATCAGACCAATTATCCTTCAATTTGCCGGTATAAAGATGCCACCAATTAACAGACAAATAAGCAAAACATGTTTGCCGAGTGATCACATCTTTTGATGTAGCACCCAAATCACTGTTTATTAGTACAGTGTAACAATTTTATATAATCTTTCACCTTTTTTGTAACCTGTCTTTGGATCTGTTCTATTTTATTCATACTGTATATTTTGATAGGTGATGTCTCTAGAACTGCACACTGTACTCCAGATCTGTTCTCACTAAAGCTGGGATCACAGTCTTTGCCTTTCTGCTGGTTTTACCTTTAACTGAGCATCCTACTCGCTTTTGGCTTATGAAGAAGTTTCAGTAGCCTAGTGCCACTGCCGATTCTCTTGTACATGGCTGGTCACACCAGTAAATAAGAATTGACAAACTTGAAGCAACTTCTTCTCACTGGAAATATGTTTCACATAAGCCATCAGAGAAATTCCATATTTAATTATGAGATTCATAAATTTCCAAATGCTATGTACCAAAGAACATCTTAATTTCACCCAAATCATTAACATATTCATACTGCTTGTAGGTAGTGTTGAGCGCGAATATTCGAATAGCGATTTTTTTTTGCTAATATCGGCACTTCGCAAATTAACGAATATTAAGAATATAGCGCTATATATTCGCTATTTCGAATATTCGTTTTTTTTTTTTTTTTTTAATTGTTAATCCTTGTTGCTCTCTGGTTGTCTAACTTGTCTTCCCACTTCCCAAAAGCTGTTCTTACCTGTCCGGAGGATTTCTGGCTCCCTGCCCGCTCCAGTCAATGCCCGTTGATGCTTCTGCTGACTTCCTGTGTGCATGGTAACGCCTCCATGCTAAAATGTACTGTCAGATGTGAGAATAACGATCTCACAAATATGACTAAGTTGTAATCGCAATGCGATTAATATAACCTGAATTACTCACATTGCGAATTCAACTTAGAGCTGTGTTCCTAATGCTTGTATTGCTAGAATATAACGAATATCACGAATTCACGAATATAGCGCTATATTCTCAATCTTTGTTATATTCTAGCAATACAACCATTAGGAAATTAGCTCTAAGATCAATTTGCAATGCGATTATATGTTCGCTTCGCGAAGGAAACTTAGAGCTGAGTTCCTAATGGTTGTGTATGTTGCTAGAATATAACGAAGATTGAGAATATAGCGCTATATTCTCAATCTTTGTTATATTTTAGCAATACAACCATTAGGAACTCAGATCTAAGTTGTAATCGCAATGCGATTAATACAGGTTATATTAATCACATTGCGATTACAACTTAGATCTGAGTTCCTAATGGTTGTTGTATTGCTTGAATATAATAAAGATTGAGAATATAGTGCTTTATTCGTGATTTCTTGACATTCGTCATCTTCGTTATATTTTATAATTCTAGCAATACAACCATTAGGAACTTAGCTCTAAGATCAATTCGCAACGCGAGTATATGTTCGCCTCGCGAATAAAACTTAGAGCTGAGTTCCTGATGGTTGTTGCTAGAATATAACGAAGATTGAGAATATAGTGCTATATTTGTGATATTCGTTATATTCTAGCAATACAACCATTAGGAACCCAGCTTTAAGTTGAATTCGCAATGCGAGTATATGTTCGCATTGCAAATTAAAACTTAGAGCTGAGTTCCTAATGGTTGTATTGCTAGAATGTAACGAAGATTAAGAATATAGTGCTATATTCGTGATATTTGTTATCTTCGTCAATTCTAGCAATACAAGTTACAACCATTAGGAACTCAGCTCTAATTTTAATTCGCAATGCGAATATAAGTTTGCATAACATTCGCAATATATAGAAAAATGACGAATATTCTATTTCGACGAATATATGATAAATATTCAATTGAATATTCATGAAATATTGCGAAATGGAATATGGCACCTCCCGCTCATCACTACTTGTAGGGAATAAATTATTAAATTGCTGGGGGATTATATATGATGTATTCTTGTGATAGTTTATGAATTCCAGTAAAAGTTAAATGTTAATGACTTGTAGACATTGATATTTCTACTTAAATGAGTTTCTAACTATCCAGGTGCATTCCTCTGATTTGACCACACTCCAAGCTATCATGCCGGGCCCATACTGTGCATGAACATGTCATCTGAAACTTCACTACAAAGAAACTGCAGGGACACCCTTCTGTTATTTAATCCCACAGAGTAGAAAATCTGAAGTTTGGCATTGACAACTGAACCAAAGTTTGATTTGTTTAATGTCCTACAGCGTCTTGCAAGCTAAGCAGGGCTGTGATCAACTCCTCTGCCACAGATTGTAACTCTGTTAAATAACACTGTCAGTTGCCTGGCATTTTTACACTCCTAAATTTGTATTCCTCCTGTTGTTAAATGAAACAAAAACATCAAATAACCAGCTGTAGATCACAGGCCTGTCAGGCTGCGTAATAACAATAAAATGGAAAAGAAAAGTGATAAAATATTTTCTATGTAATTTTTTGTAAAATGGGAATATTAAAGATATAACTATTAGGCCTCATGCACATGAACGTATTTTCCTTTCCATGTCCGTTCCGGGTTTTTTTGCGGACCGTATGTGGAACCATTCATTTCGATGGGTCTACCCCAAAAAAATTTCGTTTACGTATGTCCGTATTTTCGTTCCACAAAAAAATAGAACATGTCCTATTATTGTCCACCTTACGGACAAGGATAGTACTGTTCTATTAGGGGCCGGCTGTTCTGTTACACAAAATACGGAATGCACACAGACTTCATCTGTAATATTTGCTGATCCGCTTTTTGCGGACCGCAACATACATACAGTCGTGTGCATGAGGCCTTACTCTGCAGCAGGTACATAAAAAAATAAGGTAGTCATTTTTTGTGAATAATTCTTGGAAATGAGCTCTTTTCACCAAACCATAGGGCTATCTCTGACTATGACAACCTAGACAACCTACCCCAATAAGTCATAACATCAAAACTTTTGACTGGTAAAGTGAATAACATTGATTATCCCACCACAATTGTGTCTCTTGAGGGGTTGGATATATTGAGCAGCAGGTGAACAGTTGGTTTTTGAAGTAGATGTAGAAGTAGAACTTTAAAGGGAACCTGTCCCCGGGATTTTGTGTACAGAGCTGAGGACATGGTTTGCTAGATGGCCTCTAGCACATCCGCAATATCCAGTTCCCATAGCTCTGTGTGCTTTATTGTGTAAAAAAAACGATTTGATACCTATGCAAATGAACCTGAGATGAGTCCTGTCCCTGAGATAAGTCCAGGGACAGGACTCATCTCTGGTTCATTTGCATATGTATATTTACACAATAAAAGCACACAGAGCTATGGGGACTGGATATTGCAGATGTGCTAGAGGCCATCTAGCAAACCATGTCCTCAGCTCTGTACACAAAATCCCGGTAACAGGTTCCCTTTAACAAGTGATTGATGACTGTGTCAGAGCATCTCCAAAGATGGTGAAGAGTCATGGATGCCCAAATTGCTTAAACAGTAATGCTAGCAATGATAAAAAGGTACCAGAAAACACAGTGCATCACAGCTCACAGTGTATGGGGCTGCTTAGCCAGGGACTGACCAGAGTGTGCATGCTGGCCCCTTTCCACTGTTGAGCACTACAATTAGTACTTGAGCATCAGATATGGACCATGAAGAAATGAAACAAGGTGGCCTGGTCTAATCACATGTTTTGTTGCTTATTTGAGGGATAAATGACACTATTAGAAGATGGCAAGTCAGGGGATGATGCCGGGACACCATGGGACTTGGCCTTAATGTGGATGTCACTTTGATGTGTACCCAGGGCTGGCCTTAGGTCATCAGGCGCCCTGTGCGAGCTAATGTTGTGGTGCCCCCCGCCCCCACTGCCCAGGTTACACAAAGAGGAAAACAATCTTTGTAAGGCCTCATGCACACGATAACTGAATTGACTGAATTTTTAGAGATAATATAATGTGCACATGCAATAATAACTGGGAACACTGGCATTTGGGCTCCAGCATCACTTAGCACCAGGAAACAAAGTTTTCTGGCTGCCAGCTCACAGAAGGAAGAGATTGCGAGTGTAATAGTGAGTCTGCACAGAACCTGATGCTCACTACTGACTAGTGTTAAAACCCTGAGCGCGAGTACTGCTACGACGGGAGTAGTGGTGGCAAGAGAGATCATAGAACGGAAGTGTTGAGGGATTGCGGTGTAGCCCTGTGTGGTGCCAATGGGGCCTGCTTAGGGTGCACTTTGCAAGTCGGACTGATATGTGCTGGTAGGCTGCAGATAGAATAAAATAAATGCTAGGGGAAGCTGCCATGGGACAAGTCTTTAGACTGGAGCCACAGGCTGGAAGATCTACGTAGCAAGGCTCAAGTGCAGCTGCTGAGAAATAAACCTGTGAGCCGGTGGGGAACCATTGCTGGTTCTGTGTGGGCTGTGGATGTACCAGAAAGACAGCACTCCTTAGGCTCCATTCACACCACCGTTTCTCTTTTCTGTTCTCCGGCTCCGTTAAGGGTTAACTGAAAGGATGGATTCTGTTCATAACTGACACCTGACAACAACGTAGCCTAAATACCCCATAGACTATAATGGGGTCCGTTTGGTGTGCACTTGGAACATGATTTTTGAGTGGACACTAAACAGAACCCATTATAGTCTAGGGGTCTTTAGGCTCTCTTGGCGTCAGTTAGGTGTCAGTGATGAACAGAATCCGTCCTTTCCGTTCTCCTGCTCCTTAACGGAGCCGGAGAACGGAAAAGAGAAATGGTGATGTGAACGAGCCCTTATCTGAATAATGGATGGATGTTCGTTCCGACCCGGAACGAACATCCATCCATTAAATGCAGGCAGTGGCCTAGCTAGCAGCCATGAAAATGTACCAAGGGCAGGCACAGCAGCATCCAACTAAGTGGCCTAGCGCTCACTTAGTTGGATGCTGCTGTGCCTGCTGCCCTTGGTACATTTTCATCATGGCTGCTAGCTAGGCCCCCCTGCCTGCATTTAAAGGATGCTGCTGTGCCTGCCCTAATGCCCTTGGTACATTTTCATGGCGGCTAGCAAGCTAGGCCACTGCCTGCCTGCATTTAATGGAAGACAGTACTTCTCTCATCATTTTTAGAAGATCACCCCAGTGACCCCACTGACAGACTCCAGTCCAGACACACACTGTTGATTCATCATCATTGATCACAGGTCACCACCTACCCTAACAGCTGTCTTCCTTAGTTGACTCTCCTGTCTGTCCAGGCTTCCAGTTGATGTCTCCTCTCCTGCTGCTGGCTACCAGGCTGTGTGACCTGCGTCTCCATCCTGGGGCTCTGGTTGAGGGCGGCTGACACAGTCAGTCAGCTCACCTCTAGGTAGGACCTGCGGCTGCTGCACTCCTGTCTCCTGCTTCCCGCCGCCGCGGCACTGCTCGTTACGCCCCGTGGCCTGCCCTGAGCCTATAAACTTGCAACTTGCTGTGAAGCAGAGGGCAGTGCCAGTGGCAGCCGGGTTACCTATCACGTCAAGCAGCAGGCTGGGTGGATGGGCGGGACTTGGGAGGCTGCAGGCGCTGCGCCTGAGGCGCAAGCCGTGCAAGTGAGGTAAAGGAGAAAAAAAAAGTCATTCCTTTTTTTTCCGCAGGGGGTGCCGGCGCCCTGAGGCAGCTGCACCCGCTTGATATGGTAGCGCAGCGCAGGCCCAGGCTGAGACTGAGAGTGATAAACTAACTGCGTCTGCCGTCTGCGAGCTGTGTTGGCCGCTCGGGCGCCCCTGTTGCCATGGCGCCCTGTGCGGCCGCACAGTTCGCACACCCTAAAGGCCGGCCCTGTGTGTACCGCCTACCTAATCATTATTGTAGACTACAATGTTATACCCTACTGTCAGTGGACTATTTTAGTAAGTACTCTACAATGCCATACTGCAAAAAAATGGGTTTGATGATCATGAAAAAGAGTTAAAGGTGTTGATTTGGCCTCTCAATTCCCAGATTTCAATCTGATAAAGGATTTTTTAGGTATGCTTGAAAAACAAGCCAGATCAATAAAGGCTCAACCCAACAACTTACAGGACTTAAAGCGGTATTCCCATTACAGACAATGCATATTGCTAGGATCATTGTCTGATTGGTGCGGGTCTCACCTCTGGGACCCTCACCCAATCCAAGAATGGAGCGGGAGAGTGGTGGCTGGAGGACACCCGGTGTCTGGTAGGTGCAGGTTCCACATCTGGGTTTCTTAGGGTCCGACCACCGCTCCCATTCAGCTCGGCTATTTTCGATGGCCCCATAGAAATGAATGGACGGTGGCTGCGCATGCCTTTCTCCTCTCCATTCTTGATATAGGTGCGGGTCCCAGAGGTGGGACCCACACCTATCTGACAATGGGGGCATATCCTAGTGATATGCTCCCATTATCTGTGATAGGAAAACCCCTTTAAGGATGTATTACAGAGCTTGATGTGGCAGACGATTTTCAGAAGGGGAGCGTTCACTCTCGTCAATCGCCTGCTCACTAGCAGAGGATACCGCTGCTATTACATGCAGCTATCTCCTCCGCCATTGCTCGTTTCCATGCTGTATAGTGATTTTCCGGCAGCAGATCATTATTATGCACCACTATCTGATGCCTGCAAATGATAGTTTTTTAACATGTCAAAAGATTTTGATTGCCTGATGATCAAGCAATCGGCGGCAGTATTACACTGCCAGATGATCGCTAACAAGCATTCATGCAAAAGTTTGTTAGCAATTATCTGCCAAAATATCGGGCAGTGTAATACAGGCTTTAAAGCATCTGATGTCAATGCTGTGGTGCCAGCCAGACAGCACATAACACATTTGAAGCTCTTGGGCAGTCAATGCCTTAATAGGCCAGAGATATTATGTCAACTTGATGGGAACCACAATATTATATCTGTGGTTCTACATGGACAAAGGTTGCCTGGTTATGGCAATAGATTAATTAGCTTCAGGACATAACTAGCAGATTGTGAGCAGTTGAGATTTACATAGTAGTCCTAGACAGCTGCTGTAATAACTATTTGACATTTAAGTACTAAGGCTGGGTTCACATTATGTTTTTGTCTTACATTTAACATATGCAAAAAAAGTATAAGTTTAAGGAACGCTATGAATTGGCATCCATCACTCTAGAGTTCCATTGTAAATAAAACATATATGTTAATGGACTATATAGGATTGAAAAGCGTAGTGTACTATACTTTTGCATCCTTTTTCCCAAATGTATATTTTAAAACATAGGGCAAAAACACGATGTGAACCTAGCCTAAGATTGGCTAGCCTCTCAATTGTTGTATACGATATCAGCCAGGTTCACTTCATCACTACATCAAGACATCTACATTGTTTTGTAAGGTTTTATCGTTACTTGATGTTTTATTTCTTTAGTAGTAACTACTCTTTGGACAGCTTTTCAAGATTTCTTTTTTTTCTAGATTCCTGGGAGATTGATTGTTGTATGCATATTGGACAATATGTTATTTCCAGTCTCTAGCTGACACAATTAATTACTGTCCCAAGGCTTTGCTTCTGTATTGATCCTAGACGTGAAAGCACTTGATAATCAATAGCAGGCATTCTAATTAGAGTTACATAGTTCAATGTTCATATCGCTGTATGAACAGTCTCTAGACTCATATTCTTCACATCCCATTTACCTGTTACCTAAAATTAGTATTTAATATGTTTCATGCTAAATATGATTCATTATTGTATCTGGGCAGTTAACAAATTGTCAGACTGGTTAAGGACAATGGAAAAAATGCTTCTAAGCGTATCTGATGATGAGATTGACCTGTCTGTGTCAGCTCTGACCATGAAAACATGCGTGCCAGGATCTGCCTGATAGAAATCTAACCCTTTAACTTCTCTATTAATACACAGGCCTGTAGTGAATTGAGATCTGGGAGATTGCATAGATTTTTCCACAGGGAGAATTAAGCACAGCTTAATTACTTTACATTCCCTGCCAGTGAAATAAAGATAAAGTATGTCCAATCTTAATACTGCTAATTTACAAATTCTCTTTAATCTTTGTAAAAAAAAAAAGCAATTGGCACATAATGTAGGCGTTAAATCTAGTCATCAAACAAGGGGGCACTACATCAAGGGGAGAGCAATGGGTTCTGGAAGAAGAGAAAATCCGCAGTATTTTAGTGTTTCTATGGCAGATATGTTATGACTGAATGTAGCTAGAAAGCCTAATAATGGAGTGTAGATTAGAAAACCTATTTTCTTGTATCTTAGTCCCTCTACAGAGCAATGCACAATAGAGATTAAATGATGTGAATCTGTCATTCACAATTCCAGTGACTCTCCAGTGCCACAGTAAAAGTTCCCATACGTTAATACGGATCAAAAATAAATATTTTAGTGACTAACAGTAATACACTATACATTTTCCAAACATTGTCCCTGCCCTGACAACACCCTTGATTATTATTTCTATAACACTGTCCCATGCTGTAAAATTATCATACACTCAATGTTATCAGAAATTGTGCTGTGCAAATAATGCCTCCCAAAATAATGGCACACAGTTCCCAAATAACAGTGCTACAAACCTAGGGCCTTCAAGAGTAGTGCATATAGTATGTATAGTGTCTCCAGAACTAGTGTCATACAGAAAGAGCCCATTGTTTACCTCTCCTCATTTCCATGAAGAGTCTGGCGGTAAAGGCCTGAGATCTCTTCTGTGGTACAAGGCCTGACACAGGACATCATCACATGGTGATAGTTTACTTCTTTGCACCCAACAAGTGAACCAATGTTGAATTGATTCAAAAGACAACTGGTTCCTTGATCCAGTGATTTGAAAAGCCAGATCAGTAGTACTGCACAGGTCTTAGCAAATCCCAACCCTAAAAATAGACAAGCTATTTTAAGAGGCTACAAATTTATGAAGAAGCATAGGTCTCTTTGTCTGCCCATATATCAGAAAATTAGATTTAAGTCATTTGTAAGCAGGAGTAGATTTGTGCTTTAATTCATGCCTATTTCTGGTGTTGATTAAATAGAATGGGCTGTGGAAACAGAATAAAAAGAAAGAAAAAGCGTAAACAGAGAGGGGACAATGAAGGAAAGGGTAGAAATGAAGGAGTGGCAGGTTGTCCCTCGGAAACCCAGTTAAAGCTACCAATACAGTCCTCTTCTCTTGTTTATCCTGACCAATATTTTTGATCAGTGGATGCTAAAAAAGTTGCTAGTATTTAAAATCTGAAGACATTATTATACTCTAGGATCTTGTATTATATATGGATTTCATTCCAGTGACTAGTGAATAGAAACTCTTTAATAAATAACATGGAAATTGGTTCAATTGCTGTGTATTTTGATATATTAAGGTTCCATGCATTTATACATTTTTATTTTTGTCTCCCTGACTTTTCTTGTGCTACCACCATGGAGAAATGATTTTACACACTTTAGAGTTTATTTACACAGGGCTGCTAAGATTTTTAATAATTCTGTATTATATCACTAGAAGCCCCATTGATGACTTGAAAATAGGCCAACAGAGATAAAAAGTTTTTGCTACATAAATTTAAAAGCAGAAAATAGATTTTATGCTTTCTTCTGAAATAGTCTTCTTAAGCGCTGTTGGGTTATTATAACTCAAAAAAATACTCTACAAGATCAAACATGTCTAATGTAGCTGCCTCAAAAATTACATAGAATATGGATGTCTAGCTGACCTGAACAGACTGATAAATATATTTTTACAGCAGGTAACATATTTGATACCCCCTAAAGTCTGAGACTGCTAGTATCTATGTAGCCATTAGTGACCGAGGCTGTGCCCCCTCCCCATAGGGAGAAGTAGAGTTATTTGATAGAGAGCCAGAGAAGTTAGCAGATTAGACAACCTCTCAGTGAAGAAAAGACCTTTAAACCAGTCTCTGAGGGAAAAATAAGAGAAAAGTGACATTTGGTGGAGCACTCCGGTGTTAAGAGCAGGTGCAAGCAACAAAGATTGTGAAGATAACTTGTCTGGAAGACTTACAGACTCCGCAGCTAACTTGTCATGGAGATGAAAGGCTTCGGGAGCCTGGACATACTTTGGAGGCGACAGAGGATCTGCTAAGGACTATATCTTGCAGTGTAAAGTTGTAGTGCTCTATTATGAGTACAGAATCAAACTAAGAGAAAGTATGTTAGGGCAGAAAGCTGCAAGAGAAAGTTGCACCCCTATGACTGAATGCTTGAGCTTGAGGGAAAAGCGCAGTATGGAGTGGATTAAAGGCGTTTTCTAAGACTTAAATACTGATACCCTATTCTTAGGATAGGTGATCAGTATCTGAAGTTTGACACCCAGGAGCCCTGTTGATCAGTTGTTTATGAAGGCCGTGTGCATTCCGAAACATCTGATTTGCAGGGGTTGGACCCACTAATCAGATATCCAGAGGATAGGCCATCAGCATTTTAATCTCAGAAAACCCTTTTAACTTGGAGAGACAACTTGGCCTGTTAACTACCTTCTCAGATGGTTAAACTGGAAAAACTGTGTAAGATCTAGTCCATGTAAAGTCTGAACTGTGACATCTGCTGTGAGTACTGTATTGGAACTTTAATTGCCAGTAAAATCACTGTTCTATTGTTAAACCAGCCTCATCATTGTCTTATATCTCAGATAACCCTGCCTTGCACCTTAGAATGTATCTGAAGTGAAGAAAAGGTGCATTTTTTCCCCATCATGACACGGCCCCAGGGGCGCCAGAGTGTGGACTGCTACAGTAACTGCTACCTCCCTTATTGCTACCACCACTGCTGTCCTCCCAGCTATCCCCGGTGGACTGCTGCATGTCTACCTGAAAAGATAAATGAAAGTAAGCAGGATATTATTCTAACCACAGATATACAGTGCCTTGTAAAAGTATTCACCCCCTTGACTTTTTTCATATTTTGTTACATTACAAGTTCAATGTTTTGATAATCTGAATTTTATGTGATGGATCAGAACACAATAGTCTAAGTTGGTGAAGTGAAATGAGAAAAATATATAAATGAAACTATTGTTTAGAAATAGAAAACAGAAAATTGTCATGTGCGTATGTATTCACCCCCTTTGTTAGGAAGCCCATAAAAAGCTCTGGTGCAACCAATTACCTTCAGAAGTCACATAATTAGTGAAATGATGTCCACCTGTGTGCAATCTAAGTGTCACATGATCTGTCATTGCATATACACACCTTTTTTGAAAGGCCCCAGAGGCTGCAAAACCTAAGCAAGAGGCATCACTAACCAAACACTGCCATGAAGACCAAGGAACTCTCCAAACAAGTAAGGGACAATGTTGCTGAGAAATACAAGTCAGGGTTAGGTTATAAAAAAATATCCAAATCTTTGATGATCCGCAGGAGCACCATCAAATCCATCAAACCAAATGGAAAGAATATGGCACAACAGCGAACCTGCCAAGAGACGGCCGTCCACCAAAACTCACGGACCAGGCAAGGAGGGCATTAATCAGAGAGGCAGCACAGAGACCTAAGGAAACCCTGGAGGAGCTGCAGAGTTCCACAGCAGAGACCGGAGTATCTGTACATAGGACAACAATAAGCCGTACGCTCCATAGAGTTGGGCTTTATGGCAGAGTGACCAGAAGAAAGCCATTACTTTCAGCTAAAAACAAAAAGGCACGTTGTGAGTTTGTGAAAAGACATGTGGGAGACTCCCAAAATATATGGAGGAAGGTCCTCTGGTCTGATGAGAGTAAAATTGAATATTTTGGCCATCAAAGAAAACGCTATGTCTGGTGCAACACATCAAATCAGCCAAAGAACATCATCCCCACAGTGAAACATGGTGGTGGCAGCATCATGCTGGGAGGATGGGACTGGGAAACTGGTCAGAGTTGAGGGAAAGATGGATGGTGCTAAATACAGGGATATTCTTGAGCAAAACCTGTAGCACTCTGTGCGTGATTTGATGCTAGGACGGAGGTTCACCTTCCAGCAGGACAGTGACCCCAAACACACTGCTAAAGCAACACTTGAGTGGTTTAAGGGGAAACATGTAAACGTGTTGGAATGGCCTAGTCAAAGCCCAGATCTCAATCCAATAGAAAATCTGTGGTCAGACTTAAAGATTGCTGTTTACAAGCGCAGACCATCCAACCTGAAAGAGCTGGAGCAGTTTTGCAAGGAGGAATGGACAAAAATCACAGTGGTAAAATGTGACAAGCTCATAGAGACTTATACAAAGAGACTTGTGGCTGTGATTGCTGCAAAAGGAGGCTCTACAAAGTATAGTGAATATTAATGCACATTGACTTTTTCTGTTATTGTCTCCTATTTGTTATTTGCTTCACAATAATAAAAAAAAAAATCTTCAAAGTTGTGGGCATGTTCTGTAAATTAAATGATGCAAATCTTCAAACAAGCGATGTTAATTCCAGGTTGTGAGGCACCAAAATACAAAAAAAGTCAAGGGGGATGAATACTATTGCAAGGCACTGTAGCTTGAAGCACTGATGTGAAATCCATACCAACGATAGTGGGCACCGAGGTCGCTGTGATACATAGACCCTAGTAACTTTTTATATTAATTTAGGCAGATCTGGACTGTGTAGTGTTATGGGGGCTTTAGTGAGTGGTATGTTTTTATGGTAAGCTCTCTAATGAGAAAAGCTCAAAAAGTTTCACATGCACAATTGTGCATATCTACCAAGATGCACAAACTGTGCCCTGGCCCTGGCTGCCCTAAAGAACTAGGGTGGGTGGGACTGCAACCACCATCTATCTACAGTCCCACTATTCAGCAACCATCACTATAGCTATGGAATGCATCTGGCACATACATTACTAGTGATTGTTATTATGCTGATGGATAAGTCCTGATTTTGCATATTTTATGTTAAGAAAATATAAATGCTAGAAATTCAATATTTGACTTTTTTCACCATTAACATAGGAGTTTGTGCATATTTTAGAAATACCATGGCCAAAAAACAGCACTTCATAAACAATAGACATGCAAGATTGGTATTTATGAGATTACCCCTCTTGATAGCATGATTAATGATCAATTCAGTTGGTCTTGGTGGAGGAGGCAGTCGGAATACTTGAAGCACCAGGGCCAATGCTCTTGACATAAGAGATGTCAGAGCACTTAAATTAAATTCTGCACCCTGTGGCAGAAGAACCGACCATTGATCAGGCAGCAGGTGCTGTGTGGCTTGTGAATGACAGCGGCAGTAGATCTCTGCGGTGGTTAGTGTTGCTGATAGAGTGATACCATTTTATGGGGTGATTTTATTCATGTGGTTATTGGGGTATTCATGCTGACGTTGCTTTAGGACATTAAAGAGCGATGCTGCACACAGAGGTAGGCAAACAGATAAATGTTTAGCTAAATAGATAAATGTACAAGAAAAATCATTTACATGTAAGAACCATCATCATTATTCTAAACATGCTCTGTAGAGGAGTACTAAACTTCCAGTTGCTGTGGAACTACAAGTGCAAGCATGCCTTTGCATGACTACTAGTTAAAACAAAGCTTTATATTTGTTTGTCACATTGGCATTTAGGTTCAATGCATGTATAAATTAGTGACATGATGTGCCTGGCTATGTATGCAGCTTTAATGCAAATATACATTATTGTGCCATAATAACCACACAGATTGACAAGATCAACAGATTAGAACGAACCCATTTATCAGCAATTTACATGATTATCAGTGTTTCCATTTAGCTAATTGTGCATCAAGAATGGAGGGAGAACACTCACCCAGGTGCTTTGCAATGTGAATGCTTTAACAGTAGTGTTGTTCATAATGTGTACACTAGATGGCAGTATCTATTAAACTGTGTTGTGCCAAAATAAAATATATTTGCTCGAGACACCCAGTCATTTAACATCTTATTTAGGTTTTAGTTAGACTTCTGGATGGTCTAACTAAAAAGCGTATACATGCCATATATCAATGACTTAGATAAAACCTACTTATGTTTGTTCATTGCATGTCATGGTACTTTTGGACTGATGTGAAACATACTATCCACAAAAGAATGTTTTTGTTCTTAATTTACGTATTTAATCACAGCATACATTTGATGAGATTACAGCACCTCTGCATGTAGGTTGTTCATACATAGCAACCACACATTTATAGTACCTGTACACGACAGCATGAACTGCCAAATGGCTCGGCATCCCATTAAAAAATGTGTCGCAAACGGACTGTATATGCGTGCCTATAGACACAGAGTGCAGGGTGACAATGGTAAGCACAAAACAGGAGTACAGCATTTTTATTCTGTGGGGTTTGCTACCATTTAGGCAATTCTCTGAAAACACAATGGCCTGATCTCCATATTGTTTAACCTGCAAACCCATGGCTGTGAGAAGTATTAGGTCTGTACATGATGGCCAAGGGTGCAATTAGAGGTGTACTACCTGTGCGGTGGTTAGTGTTGAGCTCACATATTCGCATAGCAAATATTAGTACTTCGAGAATTCGCGAATATTTAGAATATAGTGATATATATTCATAAAAAAAGAATATTCGCCTTTTTTTTTTTCCATCTGAACCCATTACCTGCCTGCTTTATTACCTGCCAATGTGAGAAGGCTGCAATATCGTAGTCTGTACTCAATTAGAATATTCTATCTTCATTATTTCATTTATTTAATCTTATGCGAAAAATCGGCAATGTAATATATGTGTTAATCGAGTAAGGGCGGGTTATAGGCAACTTTCCTATTGGGTTGGCTTGCTAGAATTCGCTAATATGTAGAATATAGTATAGTCTACATATTTGCAAATTCTAGCAAGCCAACCCAATAGGAAAGTTGCCTATAACCCGCCCTTACTCGATTAACGAGCATATTACATTGCCGATTTATCTCAATCAAGAGAATAATCTCAAATGTGAATATTCATAAAGATATGACGAATATTCTACCACATATTCACAAATTATCATGAATTCGAATATTGCCCCTGTCGCTCATCACTAGCAGTGGGCTTTATGTACCTCCTCTCATTACTGAAGGGGTGGAGGGGAATTATTCCTATATCCCTATGGCCTGGCCACCTGTATTCCAGTTGCCAAATCTAGCGCCCGAACACCTATTGAAAGGCAGCTACACAGGATGCAGCTTTGCACGTTTTGAGGCGAGTTTCACATTAGCGCTAGGGATCCGGCAGGCTGTTCCCATCTCTCTGCATTCAGGCATTGCAAAAAGCTTAAACGTCACCCTCCGGTCCCATTAACTATAATGGGCACCATTGCAGATCCAGACACAATCTGGCAAATATGCCGAGAAGCGGCTGGAAGAAAACCTCTGTGTGCATTTTCGGAATGCAGAGATATTCGTCAGGCTGTTCCTGCTGGAACAGCCTGCCTGCTCATTAGTGCTAGTGTGAAACTAGCCTAACAGTTGCCTACTTTCAAGCAACTGCTTGGCAGTGTTATTTGTACACTGACTGTACTATTTGGGCACTATACGCTACATTATAAGATGAAAAGGGCATCAATAGAGGGTTCAGCACAGAGCATCTTCTGACCTAAGGCTAGCCATAAGAATAGCATACACATAAGAGAGAGGGTCATATAGCAAAAATCTTAATGGAACCTAGATTAAAAAAAATAATAATAAAAACACTAAGGGTATATGCATACATCAGTGAAGTTTATGCAGATTTCCGTGCAGTTTTTGCTACATTTCTGCACTAAATCCACACCAAAATATGCATGTTACTTGTGAATTTTGTTGTGGATTTGACCCAGATCTAACCTTTTGCATTACAAACTGTGCAACATGAACTGAAAACCCACAAAAACAATTGAAATGGTTTGGATTTCAAAATCTGCATCTCAGGTAAATTTCCATGCTGAAAATGTATGCACCATGTAGATTTTAAAAGTCTCATCTGCTTAGCTGGTACCATATTACACTGTGGTTTTCTGCATGAAAATGATATATCTAGAAGATCATTTATCTATTTTTATTATGGTCATTGACCATAGGTACTCTATTTTTATGAATATTTACAGATCGTGTCCAACTGTACATATGGATACCCCTTTAAAGGGCATCTATCAGCAGATTTGTAGCTATGAAACTGGCTTAGCTGTTGCATGTGCACTTGACAGCTGAAGGCATCTGTGTTGGTCCCATGTTCATATGTGCCTCCATTGTTGAATTAATTATTAGAGATGGCCCGAACTATTCGCCGGCGAACAGTTCCCGGCGAACATAGCTTGTTCGCGTCCGCCGCGGCGGGCGAACATATTCGATGTTCGCGTTCGCCCCTATACTTTATCATTGAGCAAACTTTGACCCTGTACCTCACAGTCAGCAGACACATTCCAGCCAATCAGCATACCCTCCCTCCCAGACCCTCCCACCTCCTGTCTAAACGCAAGGATAGGATTAGAGATGAGCGAACATTAAAAAAAAGTCAGTTGTTCGGCGTTCGGGTGGTGGTAAGTCGCTTATCCCGTTATGGATTCCACTATAGCGGCATATGGAATCCATAAGGGGCGGCTGCCACCAACCCGAACTTTTGCACAGCCGAAGGTCCTGGGGTGACGTCACCGTCATGTGATCAGTGCAGGGGGCGTGGCTCAGCACGGGATCAAATCCAGTACTGAGCCACGCCCCCTGCACTGATCACATGACAGTGACGTCACCCCAGGTCTTCGGCTGTGCAAAAGTTCGGGTTGGTGGCAGCCGCCCCTTATGGATTCCATATGCCGCTATAGTGGAATCCATAACGGGATAAGCGACTTACTACCACCCGAACGCCGAACAACGGACTTTTTTTTAATGTTCGCTCATCTCTAGATAGGATCCATCTTACATTCATTCTGAAGCTGCAGTGTTAGTAATTGTAAATCGCAATGCAATTAATATAACCTGTATTATTCGCATTGCGATTACAACTTAGATCTGAGTTCCAAATGGTTGTATTGCTAGAATATATTAACGAAGATAACGAATATAGCGCTATATTCTCAATCTTCATTATATTCTAGCAATAAAACCATTAGGAACTTAGCTCTAAGTTGAATTTGCAATGCGATTAATATAACCTGCATAAATCGCATTGCGAATTCAACTTAGAGCTGAGTTCCAAATAGTTGTTGTATTGTTAGAATATACGTTATATTCTAGCAATACAACCATTAGGAACTCAGCTCTAAGTTGTAATCGCAATGCGAAAAATACTTACAATTATTAATCGCTTTGCGAATCCATTTGATGCCTCTATTTGATTGTATATGATGGTTGACTATGACAACCACCAACGTTCTGCTGCCTCCAAAGCAAGATATCTGAACCCCCCAGAGGCCATTTGGGCATTTTTAATAGAAAACGCATCAAAGACGCATCTGCGTTTTTATAATTTTTTCATTTTTTAGTTTATTTTTTTGTGTATTTTGCCACATTTGCTTGCATATTTACATTTGGTATAGGCAAATATGGTAGTCTAGATCATGTGTCTATACCAAAACCTAGGATCATTGTTTGACAGCATATTTCCTAAGCCATGTAGCTGAATATAGATTTGGGCAGAGTAATGATCTAGACTACCATATTTGCCTATACCAAATGTAAATATGCAACCAAATGTGGCAAAATACACAAAAAATGTAACTAAAAAATGAAAAAATTATAAAAACGCAGATGCGTTTTCTATCAAAAACGCCCAAATGGCCCCTGGGGGGTTCAGATTTATTTGCCTCGGAGGCAGCAGAACATTGGTGGTAGTCATAATCAACCGTCATATACAATCAAATAGAGGCATTAAATGGGTTGGCAAAGCGATTAATAATTGTAAGTATTATTCGCATTGCGATTACAACGTAGAGCTGAGTTCCTAATGGTTGTATTGCTAGAATATAACGTATATTCTAGCAATAGAACAACCATTAGGAACTCAGCTCTAAGTTGAATTCGCAATGCGATTAATGCAGGTTATATTAATCGCATTGCAAATTCAACTTAGATCTGGGTTTCCTAATGGTTGTATTGCTAGAATTATATAACGAAGATTGAGAATATAGAGCTAAATTCCCAATCTTCGTTATATTCTAGCAATACAACCATTAGGAACCCATCTCTAAGTTAAATTCGCAAATAAGATGTCCCAACTCCCAAACTATTCACCGGCGAGTAGTTCCCGGCGAACATAGCTTGTGCGCGTTCGTCGCGGCGGGCGAACATATGCGATGTTAGGTCCACCCCTATCATTGAGTAAACTTTGACCCTGTACCTCACAGTCAGCAGACACATTCCAGCCAATTAGCATACCCTCCCTCCCAGACCCTCCCATCTCCTGGACACAGCATCCATTTTAGATTCATTCGGAAGCTGCAGTCTTAGTGAGAGGAGGGACAGTGTAACTGCTGCTGAGATTTAATAGGGAAATCGATAGCTAGGCTAGTGTATTTAGTGTCCACTCCAGTCCTGAAAGACTCATCAGATCTCTGCTGTAAGGACTGCGTCCTGACAGCACCCCAAAAAGCCCTTTTTAGGGCTAGTACATCAGTCTCCCTCCCAGACCCTCCCACCTCCCATCAAAAAGCAAGGATGGCATCCATCTTAGTAGTTGTAATCGCAATGCGATTAATACAGGTTATATTAATCGCATTGCGAATTCAACTTAGAGCTGGGTTCCTATTCTGAATCTTCGTTATATTCTAGCAATACAACCATTAGGAACTCAGATCTAAGTTGTAATCGCAATGCGATTAATATAACCTGTATTAATCGCATTGCGATTACAACTTACCACACTCTGCGTCAACTACGTAATTTTCCATGGGAGTTTTGCCATGGATCCCCCTCTGGCTTGCCACAGTCCAGGTGTTAGTCCCCTTGAAACAACTTTTCCATCACTATTGTGGCCAGAAGGAGTCCCTTTGTTTTTTAAAATTCGCCTGTCTATTGATGTCTATGGCGGTTCGCACTGTTCGCATGCTCGCGAACATTTGCAGAAGTTCTCGTTCGCCGTTCGCAAACGGAAAATTTTATGTTCGCGACATCACTATTAATAATTAATTATGTTTTAATATATACAAATGAGCCTCTAGGAGCACCAGGGGTGTTGCCGTCACTCCAAGAGGTTTAGCTCTCTCTGCAACTGCATTGCCCTCTGCACTTTGATTAACAGGGCCAGGCAGTGTAAACATGATCATGCCTGCTTGGCCTTGTCAAAGTAGAGAGGGGGTGACAGTTGCAAAAACATTTGATCCTCTAGGAGTATTGACAACGACACTGTTGCTTCTGGGGGCTTATTTGCATATATTAAAATATACTTTTTCTCAGCAATGCGGACACATATGAACATGGGACCAAGACAGAAGCCTTCAGCAGCCAAGCGCAGATGCCAAAGCACAGCCAGTTTCATAGGTAAAAATCTTCTGACAGATGCCCTTTAACCCCTTCAGCCACTGTGGCGTACCAGTACGTCACAGTGGCTCAGAGTTTGTATGGAGGGGCTACTGTGGTGAGCCCGCTCCATACACGGCAGGTGGTGGCTGGTATAATACAAAAGGCACCCAGCTGCAATGACCGGGGTCGGTGATGCCATATTCAACAACGATCGTGGTATCTGAGATGTATCTCCCTCTGCCTTCCTATTAGAGCTCTTGCAGTGAAATTGCGGGGCTCCGATCAGTTACCATGACAGCCTGGGCGCTGTTGAAGCTTCCCAGGCCTGTGATGGTAAGCTTCCAGCTAAGCTGTGCACAAAGTTGACCAGCGTAGCTGCCTGTCTCCTGTTCTTTGTTCAGGACCTGTCAAAGGACCTGTGGTGACGTCACTGTGCTCATCACATGGTCCATCACACCATAGTGATGGACCATGTGATGGACCATGTGATGAGCGCAGTGACGTCACCACAGGTTCTTTTCATGCCAGGTCCTGAAGAAAGAAGAAGAAGGACAAAACTCAAATACAAAAATGTAAATGGGCCCAGTGCTTAAGTGGTTAAGACACAAAAAACATGAAACCTAACCACTTTAATATAAAGTTTTTATATCTGAAACTACCGTATGCTATAGCTGGACGAAGCACATCTTATAGTTTCATGTGTAATTAAAAGCCCTCATTATGTTTTAGAGAGTTTTACAGACTTTTGACAGACTAGGTATCCTTGCTTTATCACCATAGGCCCCTGTCTAAACACAGAATACATGTATCATAAGATGGATTTCTGTGATGTTTAGCGATTAACCAAGAACTGTCTGTATAGCCACAGCTTGTCTACACACTATAGCATTTTGGTCTTTAATTAACTTATATGAAATAGTCTTTCTGTTTCACGGGGAAAAAGACTTGCTAATAATAATTTAAGGTCTTTCTAGATAGAAGTGTCTTCTCATTCATCCAGGTCATGGTACATCAGTAGTAATAAGTCACAGCAACTTTACTTGTATTTTCTCTTGAATACATTTTCCTAGTCATCCAACTGGCTTTCTCAGTTAGAAAGCCAGCCTGATGACTAGTGAACCGTCTTTAAGAGAAAATACCAGTTGGTTTGACTTATTACTACTGATATTCTCAATAGAAGGTAACAGCAGGTAGGATAGTTGGAAGAAATAGACTATCATGTATAGAGCCGTTGTTGGAAGAAGATTTGGATATCGTAAAGATACTGGTAGAAATAAACATATTAATGCATTCTTTGGCAACCATCAAATTTCAATTTTGAAGCTGTTTTCCAGAACTGTCTGTAGAATAGGATATCAGATTAGTGAGGTTCAGACTTTCAGCACCCAGGTCGATCAGCTGTCGTATACTTTGTTGTTTACAAGGTGAAGCTTTGTACATTTTGTAATGTCTGATGCTGGTGTTGTGGCTCATTGCTTTTCAGTCTAAGGCTACATACACACGAACATAGAAACATAGAATGTGTTGGCAGATAAGAACCATTTGGCCCATCTAGTCTGCCCAATATACTGAATACTATGAATAGCCCCTGGCCCTATCTTATATGAAGGATGGCCTTATGCCTATCCCATGCATGCTTAAACTCCTTCACTGTATTTGCAGCTACCACTTCTGCAGGAAGGCTATTCCATGCATCCACTACTCTCTCAGTAAAGTAATACTTCCTGATATTACTTTTAAACCTTTGCCCCTCTAATTTAAAACTATGTCCTCTTGTAGCAGTTTTTCTTCTTTTAAATATTCTCTCCTCTTTAACGTGATGATTCCCTTTATGTATTTAAAAGTTTCTATCATATCCCATCTGTCTCTTCTTACTTCCAAGCTATACATGTTAAGGTCCTATAACCTTTCCTGGTAAGTTTTGTCCTGCAATCCATGTACTAGTTTAGTAGCTCTTCTCTGAACTCTCTCCAAAGTTTCAATATCCTTCTGCAGATATGGTCTCCAGTACTGCACACAATACTCCAAATGAGGTCTCACTAGTGCTCTGTAGAGCGGCATGAGCACCTCCCTCTTTCTACTGTTAATGCCTCTCCCTATACACCCAAGCATTCTGCTGGCATTACCTGCTGCTCTATGACATTGTCTGCCCACCTTTAGGTCGTCTGATATAATGACCCCTAAATCCCTTTCCTCAGATACTGAGGTTAGTACTGTAGCACTGATTTTATATTCTGCTCTTGGTTTTTTACAGACCAGGTGCATTATCTTGCACTTATCGACATTAAATTTTAGTTGCCAGATTTTTGACCATTCCTCTAGTTTTCCTAAATCCTTTTCCATTTGGTGTACCCCTCCAGGAACATCAACCCTGTTACAAATCTTTGCGTCATCAGCAAAAAGACACACCTTACCATTGAGGCCTTCTGAAATTTCACTGATAAAGATATTAAACAATATGGGTCCCAGAACAGATCCCTGAGGTACCCCACTGGTAACAATACCATGGTCTGAATATACTCCATTGACTACAACCCTCTGTTTTCTGTCCTTTAGCCACTGCCTAATCCATTTAACAATATGTGAGCCCAAGCTCAAAGACTGCAGTTTATTGATAAGCCTTCTATGTGGGACAGTATCAAAAGCCTTACTAAAGTCCAGATAAGCGATGTCTACTGCACCTCCGCCATCTATTATTTTAGTCACCCAATCAAAAAAGTCAATAAGATTAGTTTGACATGATCTCCCTGAAGTAAACCCATGCTGTTTTTTATCAATCAAGCATAACAAGGGGGTGATACATGATATATGTATCACCCCCTTATTATGCTGTACTAATCTTTTGGTGATCAAACGTGTACTTTGTATCGACACTCCACTCTTGCGGTTTTTATCAATGAACCCATGGGTTTTTAGATGTTCCACAATTCTCTCCTTGAGTATGGTTTCCATTAATTTTCCCACTATTGATGTCAGGCTTACTGGCCTATAGTTGCCCGATTTCTCTCTACTATCTTTCTTGACGTGCAGCATGTCAGAAGCGCTGCCGCAGCAAGGCACACTGAGTGTCCACAGACCATCAGCGCTACACTCATCACGCAGCACACAGAGGGGCTGTCTCCAATGGTCCTCCATATAGTGAGCGCTTATTGAAGAACATTCAGACTTGATAAAGGGGCGTGACCCCGAAACGAGTCATCTTTTGCAAATAAAAGTTCTTCTACTTCACCACCTGGGTTGTTCTTGCGCCCGTTGTCCTCCTCGTCAAAAGACCCCAGTCCAGACGAGTATCCATTCAAAAAGTTGTACTAGTCACCAATCAGGCGGTGTGGCCCCCGCCGAAAGGCTGAACAGGACACCTCTGGCAGCATCAACCCATCTGGACGAGTCAATCTTAGCCTTCACCCGCAATAGAGAGCCCCGAGACAAGGGAAGCTCAATCAGGTGAGTATTATTAACTCAACCTGGGCGGGAAAAAACATTCAAAAACCCACGATATCTGCTACCACCTAAGAGCGCCTTCTCTTCTCCCCTTTTTGGCCTTTTTTATGTGCTTAACAGTGACCTCACAGTACCCCGCTGCCCCTTTAATAGTGGTCTCCACAGTCCCCTCCTCTCTTAACAGTGACCTCCACAGTACCCGCTCCCTTTAACAGTGACCTCCACAATTGCCCGCCCTTTTTATAGTGACCTCCACAGTACCCATCTCCTTAACAGTGATTTCCACAACAATCTGTGCCTTTAACAGTGGCCTCTACAGCAATATGCATCTTAACACCAACCTCCATAGTGGACCATCCCCTTAACTGTTACCTCCACAGTAGCCTGCCCCCTTAACTGTGACCTCCACAGCACTCTGTTTCCTTAACAGTGACATCCATGCCAGACCGCAACTGTGACCTCCACAGCAGCTTGCGCCCTTAACTGTGACCTCCACAGCACTCCGCTCCCCTAAAAGTGTCATCCACAGCGCCATGCCCCTTTAAAGCTGAAAGACAGCAGTGAAGAAAAATGTCTGGGTTGTTATGGAAATCTGGTGTAAAAATGTGTGTATGTGGAGACTAAGGGGCTTGCGAGCTTCTATTGGCTAAAAAGGATCATGTGACCATGTGTATGGCAGTTAGGATATGAGGAGAAAGACCTGCAGGTTTTTATTGGCTAATGTAGCTCATGTGATGGTTCCATATTTGCATTTTTTTTGGGAATATCTCAGGAACGGTACGTGCAAGAGAGCTGAGACCCAGTCTAAAACCTTCTTAGTAGTGTTGATCGAGCACTGGGTGCTCTGGTGCTCGAGTGGGATGCTCGGGTGCTCTACCGAGCACAATGGAAGTCAATGGGAGAAACCGAGCATTAAACCAGACACCCCCTGCTCTGAAGAGGGGAGGGTGTCTGGTTCACAGGAAAAGGTCAGAAATTAATGGAAACACCACTGAACTGGTTCAAGAATAGTGAGAATAGTGGTGAGCGCGAATATGTACGAATTTTTATTTTATCTCTCATTAATAAACTTTAATTTTTTTAATACTTTACTTACCATCAATAATTTATTTTTATAGATGCCATATCATTACCTATAACACAAAATAGACAACATATAATCACTGTATGCCAAAAGCTAGGTATGTGCAAGCCAACAATCTATCCATAAGACAGATAGTCAACATCCCTTAAAATGGCAGCCTTGTGTTCAATTAGTGTTTCAGCTGAAAAACAGATTCTGCTAATTTGTATGTCTTTCCCATATGGCCATGTTTATGCAAGTTAGTTTACATGACAAAACAGTATAGAAAGGTTATTGAATATAATGTTAGGACAATTAGAAAACTAAACTTTTTTATGCAGCCCTCCTAAGCAGTGAGAGAAGAGTTAGCTGGCATCCCCAAAAATCTTTTACAATTTTTGTCACCATAATCATAATGGTCTAGGTGTGCAGGTCTCTCAAGCTATCCAACTCAGGCAACTTTGAGGCTTACCAGCTCTTAGTCAGATGAGAGATGGGCTTAAATGTCTTATTGCACACAAGGCTGCCATTGTAAGGTATGCTTACTATCTGTCTTATGGATAGATTGTTGGCTTGCACATAACCGGCTTTTGGCATACAGCCTTTGTGTGATATAAGTAATGATATAGCATCTATAAAAATAAATTATTAATGGTAGGTATAAAAAAAACTATATAAAAAAAGGCACAGAAGATAGATAGCATAATAAGGATTTAAGATTATGGCATTTAGCACTAATGGCTATGGCATTACAGTATGTCCCGCACATTTATTAACTGCATAGCAGCTAACAAACGTGTGGGGGAGGAGACTCGAGCATGGTGCTCGAGCACACGCTGTGTTCGGCTGAACAACTGGATTGTTTCGAGCATTGTGATGCTCAAGCCAAAATGGTGTTCGGCCTAGCATGCTCGCTCAACACTACTTCCTGGACACCTGATGTACCTGTGTGCCAAATTTCGTGATTGTAACGGTGCGGATTCCTTTAGCGGACATACATACATACATACATACACTCAGCTTTATATATTAGTTGTGCAGCAGAACAGGTTCAGAACATTAGCTCGTTAACAAGACATGTCATTAATGATTTTGGCACATTAATGGGCAATTATGTGTAATAATATCTGAAGAAATTTAGGAACTAATATGTGGCAGCTCGTATTTTCACTCACAAATCAGGCTAACTGATCCTAAATATGAAAAGCTTAGAGTATACTGCAGAACACTAACCATTTAATAAAAAATGGAACAATAAAGTATAATTACAGCCATGGGATTTATTACTGAGAATCCCTGCGGTTCTCTGGATAACAGATCTAATGTGCACTTTAGTGAATCATACATAATATATCCTACAATGTATTCAAAAGGACTTTGTTTTCCAGGGCACTATTATATATTAGCCGGGATTGTTAAAGGAGATCTACCAGGAAACATTAAAACGGGGTCTTTTCATATGTAATAAAATGTAAAAATTTATTTTTTTCATCTATTATGCTGTGATGTTATTGCTTTGAATTACAGGCCAAAATCCTGATCTGCACCACTAAAAGATTCTGATGACAATGTATTCTGATCCAAATTCTGTCAGGTGCAGTATTGCCACAGATTGTTTGTAAGAATTTACTTAACTAAATACATAATTGCCCCCCCCCCAATCTGCATGCATAATTGCCATATTGAAACAAGGTAAGTATTGATATTAGGTGATTTGAATCCATATAAGGTGGCTCGATTATTGAGCAGGAACAGAAGGGGACTTCATAAACTTCAGAAAAGAGTGCTGGAATGACAACCACCTATACATAGCCCTCTCTGTAATTTTGATTAGCCAAAAGGAAACATTGATAGGGAGGTAGACTTCATATAGCATATGAGATATTAAGGTCTATTTTATGATGGTGTCAAAATGCCTTAATTCAAAGTTTTTTTTGAGACTTAAAGAGGACCTTTCACGGGTCCAAAGTTTGTTAGTCAAAGGTATGTACATGCAGAGCGGCACCCAGGGATGTCCCTGCACTTACTTGTATCCCTGGGTGCAGCTCCGTTCGCCTGCTGTAGCCCCGGTACCGGCGCACGCGCTGCTGCTAGTTTTGCCTTGGGCGGAGACATCCACTTTTGCCCTGGGCATCACCTTCTCCCAGGCTGGATTGCTGGCCAATCACAGCGCTCAGCTCATCTTCTGGGAGGTTGCAGGAAATGAGCTGAGCGCTGCGACTGAACGTTGCGCCTGGTAACAGTAACATCCAAGTATAAAACAGTCTCTAGTACATCCAGATATGAAATACGGTCTCTCATGCATACAAAGTTAGGAAACTGTAAGTCCTCAGGAAAAACAGGCTCTTTATCTTTTATATGTGAAAGCTACTGCTTCAGACTAGGCTTTTGAAGTATAAAAAGTCTTGACTCTCGCCTTATTCTAACCTTGATAAAAGGTGGTTTTCAGAATCCTTGAACCTCTATTTCCAGTGCTTTTCTGACAGTTGGCCTGACTGTCCTCAGGATTTAAACTGGAGGTGTGGATGGCGGAAGCTGTGTCCTACACTTAATTGCAAAGCTGCCTGGGAAGCCTTTGAGTATGGCTGTTATGTTATCCTTTGATTTGAATACTTGTAAATATATATTAATCCCCTTAAAACTTGCTGTTTGCAGCTTTGTCACTGATCACCCCAGAGGGGCAAGCTATAGAAGTAGATTTCTCACCTCTAGGCTGAATCTTATAGGCTTTATCCCTGGACCGTGGAGCCATCAGGGAGAGAGCAGAGAGGCTGGATGCCTCCCTCCAGCAGGCAGCTACAAGTCTGCACACTGACTAAACTTCCTTTCTCTAACTCTGCCTACTAGGCCTGAGCTAAGCTATTTATACACTGTCACACTGCCCCCATCTAGTGGTCAGACTAGTGTAGTGCAATCTAACTGGCCTGAATGAAAGCATCTTACTCAGTCACATAGTGACTTGGGAGAACATGACATGAGATGAAGTATGACATTTAGACATAATATATGGCAGTAAAACATAATAAAACCAGTTTGCTGTGCCCATGATCATGACTGCACACGTATATAGAAAAGCTGTTTGTTACTGCAGCTCCTGCTACAAATTTCAGGAAATAACCAGAATGACAAATGTTCATCAGCTTGTCTTCTCTCTTAGGACAAAACTAGGTTGCAATATAATTTCCAGCACAACAGTATTCTTTCATTTGTCTATCTCTTGATTTCTTCATTTCTTTTCACAAAAAGATTTGAAAGGAAAGTTTAGGTATAATCGATTTGTGGAGAGTAGACTTTTAATGGCTGAATGTTGTGTACTTCCACCATGAATGTCTATTCTCATAGACAGACCATAAACACAGCTTAGTTCCAAGACATAAACCTGGAGATGTATTATGACTACAATATTACAAAATATTAACATAGAGAAATGTTAGAAATTCTTTAACAAAAGATGAGATCCACAGTTCTACAGACAGAAACACCATGGCAACCATTGTAATGTGCTGAGGAAATCAGAACACAATGGTCCTACGAGTGTACACATATTCAAGACTATGTATCCTCAATAATTGTATATATGTCAAACAAAAATGCTCCATTTTAGAACATTATGATAAAGTTTCTTACATTTACCTTACCCTGCATGTGGAAGAGTAATGTGGAGGCTTTATTCACAGTAAACAGGCCCTGGAGCTAGCATGTGCAAGCAGTTTAATATGTACCGTAAATGATCAGAGTGCTGTTAACTATACAGATGATTCCTCACTTCATGGATAGATATAGTAATGGGTGTACTAATAACTATGATAATTATAGCAATGTCCATAGATTCCTCAACTGCACAACCATGTCAATTTATGAAGTTTGGTTACACTTTTTCATTTCATGTTTTTTCAATTTTCTACATTGTAGATTCATATTAAGTAGTAAAAGAAGTGTTAAACAAACCAAAACAGTATTTTATATTAAGTTCTTCAAAGTAGCCCCTTTTTGCTTTGATAACAGGTTTGCACTCTCTTGGCATTCTCTCATGAGGCAGTCACCTGGAATTGTTTGCAATTAAGTTGTGCCTTGTCCATGGTTATTTTGTGGAATTTTTGCCTTTCTAATGTGTTTGAAACCATCCGTTGTGTTGTGTAGAGGTAGGATTGTTACACTGTTTCATTCAGTAATAAGTCCTATTCTACTTCCATTGTAATCTAAATTATGGAAAGAACCACTCAACTAAGTAAAGAGAAATGACAGCCCATCATTACTTGCAGAGGATAAGTTTGGTAGAGTTACCAGCATCAGAAACGACAAATTAACAGCATGTCAAATTAGAGTCTAAATAAATGCTTTACAGAGATCAAGTACCAGACAGATCCTAACATCAACTGTTTGAAGGAGACTGCAAGAATCAAGCCTTTACGTTGAATCGTTGCAAAGAAGCCACTATAGAGGAACAGGAAGAAGAAGAGAATTGCTTGGGACAAGAAACACAAGGAATGAACATTAGACCAATGGAAATCTGTACTTTAATTTCATGAGTCAAGATTTGAGTATTTGGCTCTAATCAACATGTCTTTTTCAAACAGAAAAGGTTACTTGATGGTTTCAACATGTGTGGCACCCACAGTGATGAATGGAGAAGGAGGTGTGATGGTGCTTTCTAGGTGACAATGTTGGTGAGTTAATAAACACTTAAAGGGGTTCTCTGGGCTTTTTTTTATTAATGACCAATCCTCAGGATAGGTAATCAAAATCAGATCGGCAGGGTCCGACACCCGGTACCCACGCCGATCAACTGTTTGAGTAGATGTCTCGCGCAGTGCGCACGTCCGTCTGCTGACTCTCTTTCTGCCCTGCTGCTGCTGTCCCATAGACATACAGCGGTGAACAGGAAGAGAGAAGGGAGACTGCACGCGTGCACCGTGTGCGCTGTCTCCTCAAACAGCTGATCCGCGGGGGTGCCGGGTGTTCGATCTCCGCCGATCTGATATTGATGACCTATCCTGAGGATAGATCATCAATAAAAAAAAGCCCAGGGGAACCCCTTTAACAGCATGAGTACCACAGCATTCTGCCACATTCTGCCGTTACATGCCATGCCATCTGGTTTGCGCCTATAATTGAGACTATAATTTATTTCTCAACAGGATGATGACCCCAAACACACCTTCAGGCTATGCAATGGCTATTTCATCCAACCTCAATCCAATTGAAATGGTTTGGGATAAGTTGGTATAACATAGTAAAGCGAAAGCAGCCAAGCTCAGGGGCTCTGGGAACAACTTTAAGACAGTTGGAAAACCATTCCAGGCCATTATCTCATGAAGTTGATTGAGAGAATGTCAAGAGTATGGAAAGATGCCATTTAAACAAAAAGGGTTTACTTTAAAATAAAATATTAATATATAAATATGAAATATATCTAAATCTACATAAAACATAGTCTGGTTTGTTTAACACTTTCTTGTTTACTACTTAATTCCATATGTGTTCCTTCATGTCTTTAATATGAAGCCACTAGAGATGAGCAAATTTTTCAAAAATTCGATTTGGCCGGTTCGCCGAATTTTTTGAAAAAACTTGGTTCCATCCTAATTTATTTGCGGCAAATTTTGTTTGACCAAATAACTCAAGTATGAACTCAGCCTTACAGGTTGATGTTAGCGCCAAGAAGAAGTGCACTCCATCACACTGTCGTCAGCTTATTCCTCATAGATAATTACAGAACCTGTTCTATTAACGCTTATACAAGTAGAGTTGCCCGACAGAGTGGAGAGGGTGTCAGTCGTAAGTTTATGTTGACATCACAGATAATTTTGCCCTTCCTCTGATCTGTCACAACAATAACCCCCAAAAAATGGATCCTGTCTGTTGAGCCTCCACCGTCAGCATTTGGTAATTAATCCATCAGTATTGCTAATGCCAAAAAAAACAGGAGTGGATCAAAAACAGAGATGACATGAATGGAATATTTGCATGTCTTCTGTGTTTTGTACCCATTCCTGCTTTTGGCTACCAAATCACAAGCCAATTCTGATGGGACCATACAGGCCTTACAGCTGGTACACAGACAGGATCCGTTGTGCACCTCATTTTTCCTTCCTTCTGACAGATCAGAAGAAGGGTCAAATAAATGATGATGTCAGCCAGGCCCAAGGGCAAAATAGTGGCCCAGTCATGAAGTGGGGAGGGTGGGAACAGCATGAGAAGTCCACCGAGTGGCCCTATGACATAGTTGTGAGGTGGAAGCAGCATATGAAGACCACAGAGTGGCCCAATGACAGAGTCTGGAGGTGGCGGCACCATCAGGATGAGGCAACAGAGTGGCACAATGACCGCGTGGAGGTGGTGGCAGCATCAGGAGGCCACAGAGTGCCAATGACAGAGTGTGGAGGTGGCGGCAGCATCAGGAGGCCACAGAGTGGCAAGGATGACATAGTGTGGAGGTGGCAGCAGCATGCGGAGACCACAGAGTGGCAAGGTGACATAGTTTGGAGGTGGCAGCAGCATGAGGAGACCACAAAGTGGCAAGGTGACATAGTTTGAATGTGGCAGCAGCATGAGGAGACCACAGAGTGGCAAGGTGACATAGTTTGGAGGTGGCAGCAGCATCAGGAGACCACAGAGTGGCAAGGATGACATAGTGTGAAGGTGGCAGCAGCATGAGGAGGCCACAAAGTGGCAAGGTGACATAGTGTGGAGGTGACAGACAGCCAGATAGCCAGAAGAAACCAGTCTCTTTTGTCAAAGTGTTGATGTGGCACCATGGATGTCTAGTCTGATGCATCAGGCATTGGTGCGTGGTAATCCTGGCTGATCCATGCCTGATTCATCAGTCTCTCCACATTTTGGATAGGCGAGTTCTTCTTGAGGTAACTATGGCCCCCAACACACTAAATACCCGCTCTGATGCCACACTACTGGACGGGCAGGACAGCTTTTCCAGGGCAAACTCTGCCAGTTGCGGCCACAAATCCAGTTTGGCTGTCACTACGCAAGCAAGTGAGCATGCATCGGGCCATTTTTGAAAGTGACTCGGAGGGAATCCCTGCCTACATCTCCACTGCATTCTGCCACGGTGTGTCTGGGTCCTCTGCCTCCTCTTCCTCATTGCCCTGTAGCTCCTCTAGAGGCTCCTGCTTCTCCTCTCCTGTCACCTGTGTAGAAAAACCACTTATTTCGCTACACATTTCTTGTGCTCCAATGTCCTTCTCCTCCTCCAGTTCATCCCCCACAGGGCTCATGTGGCCATGAGATGTAGGAGCCACGTCTCCAGTCCCCTGACCAACCAGCATTTGTTCCAGGACATGAAGCAGTGGAATGACATTGTTCATCCCATAGTCCTGGCTACTGACAAATAACGTGGCCTCCTCTAAGGGCCTGAGCAAACGGCATATGTCACGCATGAACTGCCACTGGATGACATCGAGGTGACACAGGGGACTACTCCTGTCCACTTGGATCATCAAGAAAACGTTTATGGCCTTTCTCTGTTCATATATTTGGTCCAACATATGGAGGATGGAATTCCAACGGGTGGAAACGTCGCATATCAGCCTATGTTGGGGGATGCCGTTCTGCCACTGCAGCTCAAGGAGGGAGTGCTTTGTGGTGTACGAGTGGCTAAAGTGCATGCAAACTTTCCTGGCCATTTTCAGGATGTCTTGCAGATGGGTGAAAGACTTCAGGAACCGCTTGACAACCAGATTGAACACGTGTGCCATGCAGGGCGCATGGCTCAGCCCTCCTTGACGCAGTGCCAACACCATGTTCTTCCCGTTGTTGGTCACCATGGTTCCGATTTCCAGTTATCGCGGAGAAAGCCAGGATTTGATTTCTTGATTAGGGACACGGAGCAGTTACTCCCCTGTGTGACTCCGTTCGCCCGGGCAAACGAGGTGCAGAACAACGTGACAAAGCCGTGCCCTGCACATGTGGTATGCTGGAGGGGCACTGTGAATTGCACATGGTTGAGGTGGTGGAGCCTTGACTGTCTGAAATCAGCTACGTGCCATTAGATGATGCAACGGTTGTTGCGGCAGGCTAGACCACCACATCGGAGCCATGGTTCTCCCAGGCCACTTTATGGTGACGCTGCATATGTTGACGTAGGGCCGTTGTGCCAAAATTGGCACCCTGGCCACGCTTCACCTTCTGCCCACAGATTCCAATATGGCCATGTTTACCTTCTCCGGGGGCTTAACATAAAACTGCCACACCGCCGAGTAGTTAATTTTACCCCCAACATTACGCACTGACTGACTGCTACCGCCGCTGCCTCCGTGAAACCGTGCACCGCTACTTCCCTGGCAGGTAGGCTACTGCGAAGCGGGTGGTCTACCGCGGGCACGTTTGGCTCCCAACCTCCCACTGCTGCCACCCTGCTGACTCCCAGCCACGTTAGCGAATTGCTGACTCCACTGCTGGCTCATGGGCAAGCTGTCACCCTCTTCTCCCGATGATGATGAAGCCCCTAATTCACCCGGCTCCCAGGTGTGATCAGCTACATCATCATCATTGAGTACTGTCTGCACATTACTGATATCCTCCTCAACCGTCTCTGGGTCAGGAGCCTAATCGCTCGCAACACCAGCTTCCATGTCACACTCCTCACCTCTACTTGCCCGCCTAGTGGAGGAAGCGGTGGATGTCTCCTCCACATCTTGGCTTGCCAGTAGCTGCTGACTATCTTCTAGTAGCTCGTCCTTACTGTAGAGTGCAGTTGAGCCCACAGCATACAATACTTCTCTGGCTGAGGGAACAGAAAAGGACAGAGGCAGGTTGAGGACAGGTGAGGGCACATAGCTGCTCCCAGGCCATGCCAACTAAGGGTTGTGTCTGACGAACCCACCGACTCTTGGCTGGGGGTGTCTGATGTCACTTGCGATGAAGTCGAAGATCAAGTCAACCATTAAAGAACCACTGGGTTGCTGGTCAAGACACGACCCCTAGCTGACACTGGGAGCTCAGGCCTCTCGAAGTGACCCCTGCTGCCACGGCCCCCTACTCTGCTGCGACCTCTGCCTGTGCCAGAAACATTTAGGCCTCGCCACTCCCCTGTGCAGGGCCTGGCATTTCTCTGTCTGCCCTTCTGTTAGATCAAATAAATAAATATATGTAAATTAAAACACCCCAAAAAAGTCTGCAAATTTCTCACTTTACCACACAACGGCTAATAAGCCCTTTTCCCCCCCACTAATACACACAAAAAAGGGCTTTATAACATGTAACTGCACAGTTGAACGGCAAATATATTTTTCTTTTGCCACTAATAGACGCCACAAAAGGCTTTAGAACATATAACTGCACCGCTGAACGGCAAATATATTTTTCTTTTGTCACAAGTACACACCACAAAAGGCTTTAGAACATATAGCTGCACTGTTGAACGAAAAATATACCATATTTTTCCCCCTATAAGACGCACCTGCCCATGAGACGCACCTAGGTTTTTGAATAGGAAAATAATAATAAAAATATTTTTAACCAAAAGATGTGCTTTTGGTGGGTTTTGAACTAATGGTGGTCTGTGGATGACACTATTAAGGGGGATCTGTGGATGGCACTATTATGAGGGATCTGTGGATGACACACTGTTATGGGGGATCTGTGGGTAACACTGTTATGGGGATCTGTGAATGACACTGTTATGGGGATCTGTGAATGACACTGTTATTGGGATCTGTGGGTGACACTGTTATTGGGATCTGTGGGTGACACTGTTATGGTGATCTCTGGATGGCTCTGTTATCGGAGTTTTGGATGGCTCTGTTATGGAGGTCTCTGGATGGCTCTGTTATGGGGGGATCTGTGGGAGACACTGTTATGGGGGATCTCTGGATGGCTCTGTTATGGGGGTCTCTGGATGACACTGTTATGGGGGGATCTGTGGATGACACATATATAGCATCTTATGCTATGTGTCATCCACAGATCCCCCCCATAACAGTGTCACTGTAGTGTGAATGACCCCCAATACAGGAGGTGGGGGTCGCATCTGGTTTTATAATGACAGCGGGGCCCGTGCAGTGACTGTATTTTACTACACCGGCCCCGCTCACTGTAAATAATCTTGTCTATAATTGTAGGCATTGTTAATATGTAAAAATTGTGGGTAATCAGCGCATCACAGGGCTGGCTGTCTGCTGATTGGCTGCATGCATGGCATTATGGGTGATCCCACCTTCCCAGAGTTCCTTGCTCCATGTCCTGACACGTACAGCAGCTATTTTATGAAAAAATGCGATTTGTTACCATAAATCAAATTTTTCCTGAAATTCTGATCGAATTCCACTTCGTGGACATGGATCCCCCATTCTCCTGACCAGTCTACTGAACCCACTAGTTTTTCTAGAATCTGCCAACAAATAAAAGTGTATTGAGGCAGACCTACCGTATTTTTCACCCAAAAGTGAAGGAAAAATGTCCCTGCGTTTTCTGGGGTGAATACTAATGAGCGTTTCCATTATGGAAGCACTCATTAGTACCCGAGGACCGGGAAGTGGTAAAGGCACTCTACTCATCACTTCCTTGTCCTCGGCTGTTGGCTGTGCAGTTGCTGCGCACAGCGTGAGGGCGCTCTGTGACCTAACACTGTGCGCGTCAGTTCACAGCACAGCCGGAGGCAGGATGAAGAGGATCGCGCTGTAGGAGAGGAGCGGTGGCGTCCAGGAGCAGAAGAGGTAAGTGTTTTTGTTTTTGTTCTGTGACTGATGAGAGGCATAGGGGCTGAAATATGGCAATGGAGTCTGAAACATGGCAATGGAGGCTGATGTGGGGGCTGAAATATGGCAATGGGGGCTGAAAAATTACTATCGGGGCTGAAATATGGCCATTGGGGCTGAAATATGGCCATGGGGCTGATATATGGTCTGAAATATGGCAATAGGGGCTGATATGGGGGCAGAAATATGGCCATGGGGGTTGATATGGGGGCTGAAATATGACCATAGGGGCTGAAATATGGCAATGGGGGCTATTATGGGGGCTGAAATATGGCAATGGTGGCTGATATGGGGGCTGATAAGAGGAATATGGGGGCTGATGAGAGTCATGGGGTCTGATATGGGGGCTCATGAGAGGCATGGGGCTCTTATCTTTGGAGTCTGAGCTGAGGTCTGATTGGGAGTCTAATCTGAGGTCTTATTGGGGTCTTATTAACATTTGGGGTCTGATTGGTGGTCTGACCTGAGATCTAATGAAAAATATTTTTTTTCTTATTGTCCTCCTCTAAAACCTAGGTGCGTCTTATGGGCCGGTGCGTCTTGTAGGGCGAAAAATATGGTACATTTCTATGTCGGATCTTTTGTTCTCCTAGGGGATCATATGCTGTTTCCATTTATTCTTCGCTCCTCATTGAAATAAATTTGTACACTAAGGGCCTTTTTACATGGGCTGATAGAATGGATAGTGATCGGGACTGAGAAGGTTAATTTCTAGTTATTGTAAAACGTAACGTTTACTGATGATCATTAAAAATCACCCAATTTGTGCCCTCAAAAAGCAATTAACAATGAGGCTGGGTAGGACAAGGAAAGGAAAATTTACTCACCCTCACACTTGCCCTATCAAACTATAGGCCCTGCCTAGCAAAACGGAATGGCCGCCCCACAGGAACCTCCTGATAGGCCCTATATGTCCCTGACAAGGGATAGATAGCGCCACCCGAGAAGAGAACTAATATGACTACAGTCCAATAGTAATGTCATAAGTCAATGCATGTACCAGAAAATAATAGTTACAACAAAAATAATCGCACATAATACATATATGCTCCCAAGTAAACCAGTGGCGGCCACATTTATTGGCCTATCCTGCTGTAATTTCGATTTTATTAAAAGCCATACTTTGATTATCAGTATTTAAATGGTGTGTGGTAGACTTTTAAAAGGGTCTCAGTAGTAGCAGCACTGTGGACATTTGGTATGTGATGCAGATGCATTATATTTGGTTCCAAATATGTGAGAATTATCTTTCTTTATGGCCATGAGATTTACCATTATTATTTGGGTATTACTACAAGAATATAATCTGATTTGCACACTTATCATTGCTTCCATTCCTGTATTGTTTGTTTTTGGAGTGTTTTTGTTATATGTGGTCCCCTGATGAACTGATCCGAGAGAACAGTTCAGAGAAATGCGTCGGGACAAAGTTTACATTCCTGGGACATATGGTATATGCGTTTTTTTTTCCCACTCTTGAACAAAACCTGGACGCCACTGGTTTACTTGGGAGCATATATGTATTATGTGCGATTATTTTTTTTGTTACTTTATTATTTTCTGGTACATGCATTGACTTATGAAATTACTATTGGACTGTATTCATATGAGGTCTCTACTCGAGTGGCGGTATCTATCCCTTGTCAGGGACATATAGGGCCTATCAGGAGGTTCCTGACACGGGATCGCCACTATGGGAGCGGCCATTCCATTTTGCTCGGCAAGGCCTATAGTTTTATAGGGCAAGTGTGAGGGTGAGTCAATTTTACTTTCCTTGTCCTGCCCAGCCTCATTGTTAATTGCTTTTTAAGGGCACAAATTAGGTTATTTTCAATGATCATCAGTAAAGGTTACTTTTATACTGGTGAAGGTACTCTGTGATTACATTATAATTAAGTTACACTAGTGACTACCTGACATCTGATGTCTATATCAGAACTGTGAATAATTTCTATTTATTGTCCAGTGATTACCAACATTTACATTCAACAATGTTCTCTGCAAATACAGATGAATGATTGTTGCTGCGATTGTTTAAGTGTTTGTCAGCAGAGCGCCCCAATTTACACAGAGCGATGTGCTATCGACAAATGAGGATTTTTGGAGCCACATGAAAGATGTACTAACGTTTGTTTATGTACATGTACAAATTTTTGTAATAGGGTCCTAAGCCATGTATCTATGTTTATAGGATTCTAGACAGATATCTTATGTTTATGGCCAGGTATGTTCAATTGACTCTATACAGTCTTTTACAATGGGAATTAAGATCATGAATGTCATGCTAAAAAGATATGGTTATTATTGTCCTTCCCCACATGACAAGGTTAAGAGAGGAAAGAATACAGCAAAGCATCATGGGACAATGAAATATGGAGCAATGCAAGACATTAATACATTTGTTTAGGTTCACTTATGGGCTTTGTTCAAAGGTAAATGCTTTTATCTAGATAAGTGGTAGATGTGCAAGTGGACTACCAGCTCACATATTGAGTGGCTCTTCTCAAAGCTTTACTGCTTTCCAAGCACGTCATCAATTTTTATGAGCACGTTGTTGTTTCTCGAACAATGACAGTCGCAGCCCAGTGCTCTCATAATTCTGTTTGGTTGAAAAACTTTGTGGTCATTGATTTAACCAATAGATTTAATACCCAAGTACACCAGAGCTCAAGGCCATTTAGCAAGCACGTCTTCAGCATTTCTTCTTATCGAGAAATTCTTTCGGCTATTTGCCACTTAAACAGTCATCAGCTGTTTATACAAATCACACTTTGCAAGAATGATAGCTGACAGAGAAGACATCTGAGGCCAGCACCGGCTATACGCCTGCCATATAATCTGAACCGGTCTATTTAGGAAACATTAATTCACAAGCAATGTCATTTACTGCCACTCACAGACTGACATTTACTATAACCTGGAATCTAAACTAGTCCCCTGCAGCAGGGCGACAACACACTACAGGATTTCTTACTATAGTGATAAATCTTCACATAACTCCAATTTACGTTCATTTAATGTCCAAAGCAAAGCAGTAAGAAATTTCATATGAAATGTGATTTGTAACATCCAGTTCAATTTCTTCATTCCATCGCATTTACATGTGAAACAATATACATGATCCAAACAAAACTGCTAAATGTACATCTGCTTATGGATATGCCCAGCATATGGTGGTGTAAAATAATCAGCTACAAGTATTGCTTTTTAATTGGTCATTTAACACAACCTTGTGGGAACTGCTTGCTTTATATTGCATATGCTGCTAGACTCGAGTTACACAATAACAATTCTTTAGATGAGAAAGCATTAAAATGGAAATAAAAACGAGAATACATTAGAATTATTGTGAAAGACTTGAGGACCACATCTAGTATAATAAAGCTATGTCCATGCGTATGTCGTAAAAAGATCCCACCACTTTTGACTTGGGGTTTTTCGGGTATAAAATGTATTTGAAAAAGGGCCAGAAGGAATTTAGTAATAAAGAAAAAAATAAGCATTACTCACCTTCACCGATCTCCTGCCACTACTGTTCCAATGCTGCACCATTCTCTGCTGCTCTCCACTTCCTGATCCCAGCTCAACACACAGTAAATAGCTGAAAATGCTCACTCAGCCATCCAATGGCTGCAACTGTGATCTGCTTTAGCCAGTGATTGGCTGAGCGATCATCTCCTGACATTTTCTTTGTGTTCATCTGGGACCAGGAAGTGGAGAGCGGCAGGGAGTCGCCCAATGGTGAGGGAATTAGTGGTGGGGAGTAACGATTCTTTATTATTTTTAATCCCTGCTGTGTTTGCCTCAAATGAAACAGGAAAAATGTTGTCGTGTTCAGGGGTGTTTGATATAGACTTTATGCTGCTCACAACTGCCAAGTGTCTATGAACATGTATCCTGAGATGTATGCTGTAATAGTGGCTGGTTATTTTATAGCTGGTGCAAAAGGGGTCAGAAATTTGGATTATAACACTGCTGTCTTATACTTAGGCTATCAATATCATATCTGTAGATGTCCAATTCCTGGAACCCCTGCAGATCTGATGACTGAAGGGACCAATTAGTAAACACAGGTTACACAGAATTAAATTACGTAAGGGTCCAATTACAGTATTGGGCAACATCACAAACCCCTTAACAAGCCCACTCAAAATGAGACGGATAAACCTATACAAAAAAAGCGGAGTCTAAAAAGGCTCCAAATGTATAATAAGCTTTATTTAAACATATATATATAACACATAATAAAATAGAGACAAAAAACATCAATAAAAATAGTGCAGTAAACACCTGAAGAAAATGGGCAAAAATACAAATCTCTTATGAGGAAAATGGGATGCAATGATTTTACACCCCCTAACCAAAGATTAGCATATAATCAGCTGTATCAAATAAATACTAGTGTATTCCAATGCATATAGTAATTTTGCGTCCCTTAACCGAAGGTTGACATATGGTCAAATAGATCAAAGTAAATGCTAATGCATCACAATGTATCCAATAATATTACATTCCTAACCAAGGTTAACATATAGTCATAATGCATGTCACATAAGACTCAAAAATATACCTCACACTAGGTGTAACATCTATAACATACCCATAAAAAGGGGGGAACTCAGGAGAACCGCACACCCCGACGCGCCTTTCGACTACACCTTCACCTGGCAAAACTGAAAGGACCGCAGCGCTCGTTACCTTCACTGTTTACCTGTCACAGAGCCATACATTGTATAGCGATGTGATTGATATTGCAGTGTGGTTCCATTCACTTGAAAGAGACTGAGCTACAGTGAACTACAATACCATGTGCAGCACTACCAAAAGTTCATAGCTATGTCTGGAAAAGAATAAAGGGGACAGAGTTGTAGCACCATAACCACTTCAGTCATCTGATTGACAGGAATGGCAGGAGTTGGAACACCACTATGTTAGGTCTGCAGTTCATGCCCACTGACCTCTTGTTGTCCCTTGTGGGTGTGGATCCTGCCCCACTTATAATGCCATTTAGCGTTCTGGTTGCTGGTGTCCTTTCCATGTTGCTGCCTCCATTATCTTGCTTAGTGTGCCCTTAGGGCGCACGTTCTCCCATCCTACCATTTAAAGGACTAGTACGCAAGCTCACTAAACCTGCCCAGCCAATGGCTGAAGGTCCCTGCAGAGGGTGTCTGAGCATTAAGATTTCCTGTGACCAGCAAAGGTATTTGCAAGATGTAGTGCTTCAGCAGTTCTCTTGTGTTTTTCCTGCATTTTCCAGCCTGTGTTCCTGCTTTGTACCCATCTTGCCTGTGTACTCCTGAGTCTGACCTCACAGATTAGCTTTACGTTCAAGTCTGTGTTTAAGTTCTGTCTACCTGTTTGTGCTACAGTGTTAGTTCCTGCATGCCTTGTTCCTCCTTCCACCACTATCCTGCCCGCAAGCTCTCCTAGTGTCTCCAGTTAAGTGTTGATAAATATATGCAATTTCAGCATTAGAGACTGTTCTGCCTGCTTCTGCGATTGTGGTGCAGTTTTCCTGCAGCCCAGCCATGTAACTTAGTTTCTTACAGTTAAGCTCTGCCAAAAACCACATAATCAATATAAGTGACTATTCTGACTGTGTCTTTGGTGCATTTTTCTTATCCTGAGCTCCTGCTGGGACTATCCCAAGTGGTAGCTGTCTGGTTGCTCCCCTGTAGTGAAGTCTAGATCCCTGTACAGAGATTAAGGGGTGAATACCAGGGGAGTGCCGGAATAACGTCTTTAGGGTTTAGCCCAAAGCCAAACCAGTTAGTTGGCATAGTGGGTCCACACTCACGGATCCATAAACCCAAGGCCATTCGTTAATGTAGTCTTTAATATCTGATTGGTCAGCATCAAACTCTTGACACCCCTGCTGATCAGCTGTTTGAAGGGGTCACAGCGATCAGACTAGCACTACGGCCTCTTCAAAGTACAGCAACGTTATATAATGGCTGTGCTTGGTATTGCAGCTCAATGCCATTATCTTGAGAGCATAAATACCGTAGGTACTCTGCATCTAAGGTGGAGTCATCTTTAAGGTCTGCTTCACACTGCTGGCAGACTGCTACAGGATAAAATGCAGAGAATCAGCCAGACATAAACTTTGCAGTGGTATTTCTCTGTATATTTGCTGGATCGCAGCCGTATCACCGACGGCAGGTCCAAGTGTGAAACAAGCCTAAAAGGTTGGTAGATAGAGGATAGCAGTATGATTGGTTGTGGTCCGATCAGAGGGATGAGTACCATTAATAAGGGGTCCTATGTCTCCCCTTATGAATGGAGAGTCGGTCAAGCATGTGTGCTCCCACTCTATTGCTCTCTATGGAAATGCCAAAGATAAGCTGAGTAATCACTCAGCAATCTTTGGCAAATTTGTATGTATAAATGGAGCGTCAGCATGCTTGCTCGCCACTTGACTCATACGGGGAGACGAAGGACCCCCCCAATCATTCCCTTATCCCCTAAGAGAGTTGTCTCCTTAGCCATTTTAAGACTGCCCTCTTCAACCTTGTGAACCAAATATAAGCAGCAAAATATCCATTTTACTGTATCCATAGTTTTTCCCATTAATTTTCATGACATACTGTACTTTGATCCAGATACAGCTATGGCTTGTATTTTGACATAATTCTCCAATTTTCTCAACCAATAATGAAGAAATAGAAAATGCTTAAGATTTTACAGGACAGCACATTTCCATTTAGACAGCATCTCTGCATGATACAACTTCATGAATGCTTGAACAGCAATCACAATGCTAAAAAAGCAGCAGGCTATGTACGTAATGAAGTGAGCATATCAATCCAGGACAGTGTCTTGGTTATATGCTCATAATAAAGCAAGGAAGAACTCAATGTTTTCTTTTGTCCTGAACATAAATTTAATGCTGCTGTGTTTGGTTTTGGGTGTTTGAATAGGAAATAATAAGGGGAATGTATGAAAAACCCCGCATATATAGAAAAAAGCCCACTATAGAAAAAAAGAGACAATATTTATCCATTAAATTAGAACTCCCGTAACATTTTTTATTCTTTGCCCAGTTAGAAAGGTACATGATGTAATCTGTAGTGAATGTTATTTTCTCATCAGTGACTGTATTTGTGAGCTATCCCCTCCCTTCTGATCCTCAGCTGTGTCATGTGACCAACTCTCTGATCTCCAACTGGCACAGGACAGGAAGTCAGTTACTTCTCTATTCATTCCTATGAGACAAAGAGTGAGGCTCCCATAGGAATACATAGAGAAACTGACTTTCTGTCCACACATAAGATGCTGTGTCAGTTGGAGAGTCTGATTTCTGATCACATGACACAGATGAGAAGCATAAGGGATGTATAACTCACAAATACATACACTGGTAAAAAAAATTACATTCACCACAGATTACATCATGTACCTTTCTAACAGGGCAGAGAATAACAGTCTTTGCGGGAGTTCTTCTTTAATTTGAATGTAGTAAATCTGAATGTGACAGGAGTAGTTTTAAAGGGGTTGTAGAGTGCAAAGATATTGACAACCTATCCTCAGGATTGGTCTTCAATATTAAATCGCTGGGGTTCCACTCCTGGCACCTCACTGATCAGCTGTTTGAAGAGGTATCAGCCCTTGTACGAGTGCTGCTTCCTCTTCTAAATTACCTGTGCGTTAACTCATTTGCAGAGGCAGCGCCGTGTAATTGCAACACACTCACTTGAATTGGACAAGCAGTTTTAATTAGGCTACTTTCACACTGGCTGTTCCACTGTGCTGGCGGAAGTCCGCTCCAGCCACATTTACTATAATGGGGGGGGGGGCGGAGGTCTGGCCGCAGCACGGCAAACAAGCCGAGAGGCGGCGGGAATAAAACTACAACATGCTGTGGTTTTTGTCCGGCCGCCTCTCGGCATGTTTGCCATGCTGCGGTCAGCCCTATAGTAAATGGGGCCGGAGCGGACTTCTGCCAGCACGGTGGACTTGCGGTAGCATGGATTCGGCAGGCTGTTTCCCTATTGGAACAGCCTGCTGGAAAAAGCAACTGCCAGCGTGAAAGTACCCTTACACTATGTTACCTCAATAAAGGAGACAACATGTAGGTAATTTTGAAGAGACAGCTGATCAGTGGGGGTGGTACTCTTTTCGTGAAATATTGCATAACCCCTGATAGTAATCTAAAAATGCTAATGTGAACAGTGCACTTTTTGAATTGTAGCCATGACTGTGTAGCCAGAGTCATGTAATTATGTAAAAACCACAATCTGCCCTTGTTCCACAACTTCGATAACTACAATATTTTCTGGCGTATAAGACTACTTTTTAACACATGAAAATCTTCTCAAAAGTCGGGGGTCGTCTTATACGCTGGGTGTTGTCTTATAAGCCGGTATATGGCATGCTGAAACTTAAGGGGACCTTTCACTGGTCCAACGATTGTTAGATAATGATATGTACCGGTATGTGTAGAGCGGCGCCCAGGGATAATAGTAAGTGTAAGAAGATCCCTGGGCGCCGCTCTACACATAAATATCATTATCTAACAATCGTTGGACCAGTGAAAGGTCCTCTTTACTTCCGAGCCGGACTGGAAAAGTTGTCCTTCTCCAGCTTCAGGGACAGGCGCCCTCTAGCTGAGCCACCGTGCACTGCATCCCGGCCAGCCGCTCCTGAAGCAGCCCCCGACCGGGAGGTCTGGGACGGCAGGGAGAGTTGACCCACCTAATTTTTATTTGGTGTGCTTTGGAAGACGGGTTGTCTTATATGCCGATTTAACAGGAAAAGTAGGGGGTCGTCTTATATGCAGGGTCGTCTAATACGCTGGAAAATACGGTACATGCTCTGATATTGACGGTCTTATGTAAATTTGCATTACCAGCTTTACTGCATACATTTGCTTTACTCAAATGCAAACTTCATATCCTTTCTGCAGATAATGTTCTGTAGTGTTTATGTCTATACTTACCTCTTGTATATAAAGACAGCAGCATTGTATACAGAGCCTGTGTCTATATCATCATTTCTAAGAGCTGGACCCCAGTTATCTGATATATATATATTTTTTATAGGCTTTATTTTCATTTTCAAATTTCAAAAGTAGAAAACCAATAATAAAACAGGGAATCCCCATAGTAGCAGTAGAAGAATCTATCATTACATTTTGTATACATAGCAAAATAATCGCCAATCCTCCAAAATTGATATACCTGTTGGTGGGACTCCCCCACAACTTTCATATGCAATCAAACGCCATTCACTCACACATTCACACGGGCAGTGACCTGGGCCAGCAATAGACGATCTAGCTCAACATTCCGAGACCATATTTGCACTTAGCCAAATACCCCAAATTTTCTGGAATTTCTCCGGAACACCTCTGGCTTCATATGTTAATTTATACATGGGTAGGGCCTCATTAATAAGTTGAATCCAGTGTGACACTCCCGGCTTCTTGGGGGATTTCCAGTTGAGCAGCATTGACTTCCTCGCATAGAACATCAGCAGCCTGTACAGAATGCTATCATATTTAGTCTGAAGAATATCATTAACCAGACCCAGTAAACTAACTTCTGGGGCTACCACCGCTGGGAGTCCCAACCTGGCGTTAAGATAACTGTGCACCTCTGTCCAGAACTCCTTAATAGCTGGGCATTCCCAAATCATGTGAAACAGAGTCCCCCTCCCGCCATTGCACCGTGTACAAATATCTGAGTCAAGTCTGTGCATACGCACAAGGCGCACAGGGGTGAGGTATATTCTATGTAGCCACTTATTTAGAATCAGCTGATCCCGTGCACCGGTCACTGTCCTTCTCCATGAGGCAGTCAGTTTTTTCTCATGTTAGGTCTCCAGTGTAGGTATGTCCGCCTGCCACTTGAGAAAGGCCTTCACTAACGGTGAAGGTCGGGATGAGATAAGGAAACCATAAAAAGACGAAACCATTTTACAGTGAGTCACCCTTCTGGCTATCTCCTCCACTGCACTGTATTCTAGCCTCAGAGGGCCGTTCCCAAACTGCGCTTCATAGGCATGCCGCAACTGCAAATATCTAAAGAAGGAAGTCTGCAACAAATTATACTCTGCCTGCAAAGCCGAGAATGTTTTGAAAACTCCCTCATCGTAAAGTTGAGTGAGGTATTTAATACCTCTCCTCGGCCACAACACAAAGTGAGGCAGAGCGGATAACTCCGCCAGTTCACGATTGTCCCATAGAGGCATCACTGGAGACCTTATATTATTCTGTTCAGCCCCTCCCTTCCCTACTGCAAAGACATTCCAAGCCTTGATCACTCCTGTCATAAGCATGGTGAGATGCTTCACCCGATGCCTCTCCACCCTACATACCAAGTTTATCATGGCCTCATACGAACCCATCAGGGCTGCCTCTAACACCACCGCCGGGTTGTCCGAGTCTGCCCCGATCCACCAAGCCACGTAGTTCAGTTGAGTCGCAACATAGTATAGGTGCATGTCTGGCAGTGCCAGCCCACCTCTTTCATATGGAGCTCGTAAAGTATCCCTGGCTATGCGGGGCACCGACTTGTTCCATAGGAAGGGTAATACCAAACGCTCCAGGATCCGGAAGTGAGACTTAGGCAACGTCAATAGAGTTGCCCTATACAAGTACAACAGCCTTGGGAGGAGAACCATCTTATAGACAGTAATACGTCCAATCAAGGACAGTGGTAGCGATTCCCAAGCCTTTAATTTCTGCGCAACATACTGTACTACAGGCTGTACATTAAGCACAGTGAATTGGGAAACATCCTTATGCACAACTATCCCTAGATAGGTGAATCTGTCCACTACCTGGAGAGAAGACTTGGACGAAATGTTCTGGGGGAGGATGTCATCTACTAGGTAGAGTGCCGATTTCGACCAATTGACCCGGAGTCCTGAACACGAACCATAGTAGTCAACGTCTGTAAAAGGGCCTCCAGAGAGGGACCCACATCTCCTAGGTAGATCAGCATATCATCCGCATATAATGAGATTTTTTCAGAGATACCCGCAATCTCCCACCAAAGGAAGGATTGGGGGACCCCTAGCCTCTCCAGCACCGCCCACATAAACCCCCACTCCACCGAATCAAATGCCTTCTTGTTATCAGTTATCTGATATTAATGGCTTGTAGGCCATCAATATGTTGAAACCGGAAAACCCATTTCAGCTGTTAAGAAAATGAGCATATCATAGAACCCGATTTAGGAAGAATGAGGGACATTTCCAAATATACAACAAAATTCTGGTGAAACTTGAGCAGAAAAATGGCATACATGCCTGGCATCATAGACACATTTTTTGCTTCGCTTGACAAGGAGGCATGGATTAACGGGGTTGTCCCACGAAAAATATTCTACAGTTTTCAAACAAACACCTGGATCTGAATGACAATGACATGTAATTAAAAATTTAGCATAGCCATTGAGTTATTCAATAAAATGTATCTGTATAGCGCCACCTGCTATTTGCTTTATTCTTGTTTCTTTGACCTGCTCATTGAGAAGGCTGCACATGCTCAGTTTCATCCTTCAACTGCCTCCTGAGCTGTGATAGGGAGAGCTGAGACACGTCCCCTTAGCTGCAGCAGAAAAGACACACCCCCTAAGCTGTCAGCTTTATATAAATCTAGCACAGCAATGAATGTGGAAATCTCTGGATCCATGAGAGGTACAGGGCTGGGTCTAGCTTTCTTAGAACGAGATTGTCATGTTCTATATGATGGCTGATGTCATGTTTTACATTACTCATGGGATAACCCCTTTAAGATGCACAACATAAGCCAACCAATAGGGGGTGTAAATATGGACAAAAGTGTCTAAACATGTGCCAAATTTATCATCTAGCATCAGCCTCTGGGGGTCATTTACAAAACTTAGAAATGGAAGTCTTTAGTAAATAACATATATCCGTTGCAATAAATCTGGTACATAATTTCACTGTCTAGTGTTTAAATATTAGGCTTTATGCGCATGACCATATTGTTGGATACACGTGAACCCATTCTTTATTATGGGGCCATGCACACATCCATATTTTTGCAGATGTATGTGGCTGTTCCGCAAATTATAGAACACATCTTATTCTGGTGCATTTTGCCAATGAGAATAACATTTGTGGTGATGGGAGTGAAAAAAACGTGGCATGCCCACGAGAGGTCTCTGTGTTTTGAGGGTCTGTGGTTTGCAGACTGAAATACGGATACGAGGGGTCATTTACTATTGTAAAATACGCCTAAATTAGGCGTTTTTTAGGCGCGGATGGCACAGACGCTATCTGCGACTTCTCCCCGCTCATGCCAGGTCTACACTTGTAGACGTGGTGTGGGCAGAGAAGACGACGGGCCTCTCCTCCTGACGAAGCAAACAAGCGAAACGCGCGTAGAGGGGGCGCCCGTCCTGCATAGGAATACTTAGGATTTTAAGGGTATGTGACCTCGGATTATTTATATCTTTGCACATGTTAGTAAGGTCCTGGTACTAATAGAGAGGAGTGTAGCACCTTATGTTCATGGAGGCCCGTAGGCACTGTTTAGTGTGAGGTGACATATGGTCTAGACAGGCTAATGTGAATACTGACCGGCTGTTTACATGTGATCAGGAGGACTTTAGAAGTTGTTTACAACAGAGTCCACAATACTGAGGATGAGTCACTTTAAGGCCCCTTTCACAAGGGCGAGTTTTCCGCGCGGGTGCAATGCGTGAAGTGAACGCATTGCACCAGCACTGAATCCTGACCCATTCACTTCTATGGTGCTGTGCACATGAGCGGTGATTTTCACGCATCACTTTTGCGTTGCGTGAAAATCGCAGCATGTTCTATATTCTGCGATTTTCACGCAACGCAGGCCCCATAGAAGTGAATGGGGATGCGGGAAAATCGCAAGCATCCGCAATCATGTGCGGATGCGTTGCGATTTTCCCGCATGGTTGCTAGGATACGATCGGGATGGGGACCCGATCGTTATTATTTTCCTCTTATAACATAGTTATAAGGAAAATAATCGCATTCTAATTACAGAATGCAATGTTCTCGGGCTATAGAGGTTAAAAATAATAAAGAGTTAACTACCTTCTCATTGTCGCTACAGAGTCCAGAACGTCTTCTCTCTGATGGTTGGGATGCTTCAGGAGCTGTGGTGACGTCACAGGGTCACATGGTCCAATCATAGAAGCATTTGAGTGGACCATGTGACCCATGTGATCCTGTGACATCACGGCAGGTCCTTCATGAAGGACCTGCCGTGATGTCACAGGATCACATGGGTCACATGGTCCACTCAAATGCTTCTATGATTGACCATGTGACCCTGTGACGTCACCACAGGTCCTGAAGCATCCCAACCATCAAGAGAGAAGACGTTCTGGAGCTCTGCGCGTACAATGGGAGAAGGTAAGTTAACTCTTTATTATTTTTAACCCTCTATAGCCCGGGGAACATTGCATTCTGTAATTAGAATGCGATTATTTTCCCTTATAACTATGTTATAAAGGAAAATAATTACATATACAGAATACTCATCCCGAAACCGGACTTCAGTGATGAAGTCTGACTTGGGGTCTGGGTACCAAGCATGCGGATTTTTTCACGCGCGTGCTAAACGCACTACAAACGTTAGCACACGCGCGGAAAAATCGTGGTGATTCCCGCAACGCACCCGCCCCTTATCCGGGCGTCAAACATGACGCCCGTGTGCAAGAGGCCTAAGTGGTATTGCCCATGTCAATAATATATCTGCAGGATATTGTGGTGTTTTTTGTGAATGGTTTCCCTGATATGAAATTTTGTGTATGTTTTTAAATTAAGATATTTAAATAAACAATTGATTTTAAAAGGAACTTTGTGCTATCCGGATTTTTTTGAGATATAGACAGTAGTTTGAAGGATAGCGTTCTAGGACGCATGTAATATATTGATCGAATTGAGACAGGATTGGTCTTAATACATGTGGCCAATGGTCGTGTGCATGAGGCTTTAGGTGGGATTAGCAAATCTTTCTTTTTTTTTTCCTTACAAAAAAAAAGTCGTTTAGAAAACAGGGTTAGATCGTAAAAGATCTATCATACTTAGTAACAAGGAGACCTGAGTTATATTTCTGACAGACCTTTTAATGGTCCTGACACAATGGAATGGAGCATAGCGGCTGACAGCAGAATGCACTCATAACTCATAACAAACACCTTGAGCGGCTATAGAGAAGGAGTAATTGTCTAGTCAGTGATAGTTATTTTCCTATTCACTTATGGAATGAAAAAAAGAAGGAACAAAGGCAGCTGTCAGAAGAAGAGCTCTGCCGCCCCAATCAATTACATCTCAGGAACATATCCTCTGCCCCAGACAGTTCTTGCCATGCACCTGTTTTTTAAATAGAACGAGGGCAGTGAGTGACATCATCCAAGGGAAAATATCCTATGCAGAACGGTTACGAAGGAGAAGGGTAATTTTGCTGAAGGTCATCTAAGGTCCTTCAGATACATCTTTCTTTTGGTGTCTCCTCCCTACTGCTGATTGCCTGTGAATAAAGAGGAGAAGATGTCTGCAGCAGAAAATAACAATCATGTCATGGCTGGAAACAGGGAAATGTCAGTGCGAGAGCTGTAATTATTGCACTTAAATCACAGATGATGGAATTAGTACCTGTCTCATTCTTGTCAAACAGAAAAATTCATTTAGTATTTTTTTGTACTGTTAAAGAAGATTCTTGCTTTCAGGAACATCATACAAACGTTATTGGCGAAAGCTTTAGTCGTAAATTCATAATTTTATTCTTGTGTTTCTGTTTTCCTCTAATTGCTTGACTAACAGCTGTATTGAAGCTGCATTTTGGATCCTCATTAAGGCCTCACGCACACAAACGTATTTTCTTTCCGTGTCCATTCCGTTTTTTGTTTTGCAGACAGTATATGGAACCATTCATTTCAATGGGTCCGCAAAAAAAACGGAAGTTACTCCGTGTGCATTCCGTTTCCGTATGTCCGTATTTCCGTTCTGCAAAAAAATAGAACATGTCCTATTATTGTCCGCATTATGGACAAGGATAGTACTGTTCTATTAGGGGCCAGCTGTTCCGTTCTGCAAAATACGGAATGCACACGAATGTTATCCGTATTTTTTGTGTAGCGCAAAATACATGCGGTCGTGTGCATGAGGACTAAGTAATACGTTAGGTAATCGTATTTAACAAGTTTCATATTATTAATGCTTCCTCTATAGTCTTACAATAATAACCCGTAAGTATGGTGGAGATTTCATCCAGACAAAGGCAGCTGGATGAAAACCAGTCTGTCGATAGACTCCAATACTCTAGCATCCAGTTCCAGTAAAATTGCAGCTTTATTATGTCCAGCATAAAAGTCCAGTATACACCGCTCACATGTTTCAGGCACCATGTACACGTGTACCTGTACTAGATTTTATACTGGACATAATAAAGCTGCAATTTTACTGGAACTGTAAAAAATGTTCTCCTCTTTTTGCATCACAGACTGAGTCCGCAGTTGTTGTGTGCATCTAGAAAATCGTCAGCAGGTGAGTTACTCCTTTGTTTTTCTGAATGCTGATCGCAGCATCTGAGACTCACATTCAGGTGCTCAGGGGGTTACGTGATCACGTGGTGACGTCTTCACACTCAACGCAAGTCCTTTGGTGGGTTTTCTTCAATCAGCCACCATTTTAGATAAAATTGAGTAGATAAAACAAAGCGTGCGGAAATTCAGATTTGTGGTGAATAAAATTTTCGAATCAAATTCCACTTCAGATGCTTCAATTTGCCCAACACTAGTCCCAGTGACAGGAGATGCAATAGAACAAAATGAAAGTAAGGTAAAATGTGCACCACTTTCCGGAGGATTCTTCTGCTACATGTAAAGGCACCTTTAATTTTTAACAATAGGAAGGAATATGCTTTCAATACTCAGAACCTTGATTATATTATATCAGCTCTGACTTTGAAAAGAATAGAAGTCCTTTAAGTTTTCCATCACTGTAACTTTCTGAAAAGGACAAAATGAACCTTGAAATTGGAAAACTACGTGTACTGGTGTTAAACGGCTTTTCTCCACATTGAACTCTCCTCTTTGCTACTTAATTCCATAATGCTTTCCACTGCTCACATTAGGATCAATATCACTTATTTTGATGTTAATTCAATAAAAACAAGTTGGGCGTACTTGAAAGTGGCAAAGATTCTCCATTACATAGCATCTAAAAAGTGTTCCAGTCTTGGTTAGATGATGAAAGGAAAGAATAAGAAAAGGTCATTATGTGGATGGAGCCGAGAAAGTTGGAAGGATAGAAAATGAAATCTGAACATATTTGTACTTTTTTTTGTCAGAGTGCAGATTTGTAGACAATATGTATCAGTGTAATGTAGATTCATAAATTGTCGTAGCTCTTTTGTGTCTTAGTAGTCATCCACCAATGTTCAAAAGACCTGCTTAAAGGCAGTGGCTTAATGTTGATGTTGTTCACAGACCGGCCCACACTATGTCAGTGCTTGTAATAGGACCTTTCTATAGAACTCTGTGATATATTTAGTAGCTTTCAATGTTATAATTTCTTTCAATATTTTAAGCAATATTACAGCTTTTCTGTAATTATAATGGAACCATATTGGATGCCATCCAAAGGTTTTTGTATGTAAAACTTTAGTGATTTATTAGTAAAGAGATTGTTCAAAGTACCTATAAAGTCAAATAAATGCCTAGCTTTTAAAGGGGTATTCCCATCTCAGACAATGAGGGCATATCGCTAAGATATGCCCCCATTGTCTGATAGGTCTGGCCACCACCAAGCTTTGCTCCTTTAGAAGTGAATTGTAGCGTACTGCGCATGCGCGGCCCATGCTCCCATTCATTTCTATGGGGCCGACGAAAATAGCCGAGCCAGCGCTTAGCTATATTCGCCGGCCCCATGGGAAATGAATGGAGGGCGACTGCGCATGCGCAGTATGCCCTCCTCCACTTTTGGGGCTCCGTCCTCGATATAGGTGCGGGTCCCAGCGGTGGATTGAATCACCCAGTTTATTTATCCTACAGTAAGTTAGTTATTCTTTTATTCAACCATTTTCAGTGTGTTTCCTTATAAAGAACACCATTTTATATTTGGTGTTTGAACAAGCATTGTAATATATGTTATTAGCAGCCTGCAGTTCCCTTTTTCTTGTTAGGCCCATTGCACAGGGCTGGTAGGTAGGAGACGCACCCGTGTTCCAGACAGTGAACGCTAACAAGTTTTAAAATTAAAGGGATAATCCCGCAAAATTGAAAACATTGTTTACTCAAATAATTGGAGGACTTGCTTATATTTCTGTTGGTGGGCAGAAGCTCATCAAGCCCCTTTATTTTCCAGGATCCACTTAGGCCTTGTAAACCCCTTTCTCCCCTGCATAGAAAATAATCCCTCCTATATAACCCCAGAGATACATCTGGTATGTAATGCCGCTACAATTTCCTTCACTGTCTAGAGAGATATAGCTATATACGTCTATGAATTTAGAAGTAGAGTTGCATGAAGGAAAGGTGTCTGGACTGCCTCACTTGCTTCTCTGTAAGACCACTACACCAACATTGTAGTTGGTGTAGCTACTGAGCCTATTAGTCCACCTCTGAACGTAGGAGACGGTAGACCAAAAGTATAAACAGCAGGGGCCGCTACCAGAGAGAAAAATGTACTATACATATGAAATATACAATATTTTTATTGCATGTATATTGTAATAATGCATAATTCGAAATGTCCTGTTCATTGCACAGTAATAGCTTTTGTGGGATAACTCTTGATGGACTTTGTGTGTGGCCTGTTTTTATCATAGACCCATTCAATGAGTCTTGCTGGAAAAACAAACAATTTTCTTGGCACAGACCAATGGTTTGTGTGGAAAATCGCTCATGGGAAGATACCCATTCAATTGCATGGGTCTCTGATCAGTGCAGATGCTGTCCTTTCTAAACATAGCACCTGGAAGGAAAAAAAAACCCTATGTGAAATTAGCCTTAGAAAGCATATCAACTGCAAGCTATAACTGGTGTCCATCTACTTTTTCCTTTTGTGGACTAATTGCATTGTTTAGCTGACATATTGGTATTTTATTGTTATTTTTTTGTCACTACCAGAGTTTTGAGGAGTTCTCACAGCTCTGTTTCTCCGCCCCTGTGATGAGGTCTTTACTTTCATTTTCACTCCTTTCCCTCTTCCCAGCTGTTCCTTCTCTGATTGATTCCTCTTCCTTTAAATCACCCCTCTTCCTGTTTCACCTTGTGGGTTATATTTCTCATCTTGAGTTGTGTCAGCCGCTGGAGTATCTACACTGCTGTGGTCTCTTTACACTGGACGTGTGTTTTGCTGAAGCAAGCAACATCGGATATTGTCTGCTGAGATTGGATCTGTCTTCACTGCTGCTGCAGCCCCTACAGATAAGTTTGCAGACATTGTTGGTTTTGTTTATTTGCTGACTGGATCTGAGGCGACCCCGATTCTGTCTGTATACTGAGCAGGGAGCAGGTGGCCGTGCCCCCCCCCCTTTATCATAGGGGTTTCAGGTCTCACTAAGCCTTAGGTACTCGGGCATGCCTCGACCCACCATCAGGGTCTGGGCATGTGCATAGCAGCGCAGGGAGAGCTCTTAGGGTCTGACAGGGGTTACCTTTTATGCTCCCTAGTTTGGGTCCGCTCAGTAGCTTGTGCACTGATTGTACTCCTGTTGTTTGCATATTCCCGTGACATTTTTGTCCAGTCATGTATTCTCTGCATACTTTATATATGTGCACCAGTTTTTTTTTATATACAAATAATTTGATTACCATAGACATATTTTACTGCCGTCAATGACTGACTTTTTAGTTAGAATATAAAGAATAAACATTTTCATATGCCACTAATAAAAGTGTAATGGGAGTTGTGCTCATTCAGTGGTAATTTGGAATGCAGTATTTATGGACAAACTGAGCTGAAAATCCCATGTGCTCTGAGAGTTCCAGCTAAACCATAAATTGAAAACCGTGGAATTGTTTCGAAGTGATGGTGTATATACGCCAACATTTAAAGTCGCCTTTACCCGTGCCCCCTGAGAGCAGCTGGAGGAAATATACAAAACCTAATTATAGTTTAACAAAACCCTTTAAGGTCAGTACATAATAGTATGAAAGCCTTTGGAGAATTTTACATCATTCTATAATGCGTATTTCTCCTCAGGTTCTACTCCAGCATTACTCACACAAGGCCTTCTTTATAAAAAAAAATTAAAATTAAAAAACCACAGTTATTGTCCCCAGAGAAAAACCAAGTGCGTTCAACCTGGAGAGAAATTTTTCTTTTATTCAATAATTGTACAGCTTATGGAAAGTGAATAGGACATGTAGTCATTATGGTTTAAATTTCTTTATTGTGGCACTCAGTCCAGAAACCTCAGTGGTCCTGTGTGTCTGAAAAATAGTCCCAGTTTATACTAGTTTGAAAACACTTGGAATCAAAAAATGTCTTTATTTTTTGAAAGCTTTTAACCTTTTCATTTTTTTTTACTTACGTTTTATAGCCTTTCCCAGAAGTCTGCAGCTTTAAGGCCATTTTCCTCCAAACATACAGACAAGTTTGCTCATCAAGATCTCAATAAGATCTGGTAATTGTGCCAGTCCATCCATTAGAGACAGTACTCCAGTTAGGCAGAGTTGATGTTGTTAAAAGCTTAACAACACTAAAAGACCCCATACCATTACTTTTTCTACTCCATGCATGCAAAACTAATCAAGATCTTCTCCAACATATTTTAACTTGTTCTACATCTTGCGTGTGTTCTCCTCAGAGGCATAACTGTAGTGGCTGCAGAGATAGCTGATGCACCGGGCCTGGGTCTTTTGGGGGTCCAAAGCCCCTCTACCACATTAGAAAATGCCAGAATTGCAAATTTCACATGGTAGGTGGGGGCCCATTTACAGATCTTTCATTGCAACCCAGGAGAATTGAAAACTCTGGTTTTCCTTAAAGGGTATTTATTTGAAAGGGTATTTACCATTGGTTTCACACCAATACATCTAAAATTTTATTTATTACAAATAATTTTGATTTAAAAATATCCTACAGTTTTGTTCACTCTGCTCTTATGCATATGTTTTATTTTAAACCAAGAAGAAAACTTGTACAGACATCGTAATATATACTGTGCAACCCAAGGAAATAATCAGGGGTGGTCTGGGAACTTAAAGTGGCCCTGGAAAAAAAAAATTAAAAGTGGCCCCATTTTGGAAGGGGGTCCAAATTAACAGAAGGTAGGGCAACACAAGTAGTCGGGGTCAACAATACCATAGTGCAAAATACAATCCTAGCAGAACCAAATAATATAGTGTAGCACAATATACTGCCCCAAAAGCTGTCCCTCTGTGATGGTCATAAAAAGCTACCATCTGTCCTACTGCTCCAGTTGTCTATAGAGCAGGGGGCTTTGGAGGTGAGATGTGGGCCACAGCAGTTAAATTCAGGATGACATGTGTGGTCGCTGGCCGGGTATATGAGTACCTAATTCTCGCAGCGTTAATTACTGTTGAGAGCTCATTATGTACCCAGCCAGCAGCAGTAAGAAAGGCTTGGGTGGTTCATCGGCCCACCAGGAAATTTCCCTGTAGGGTCTATGGCCAATCCACCCCGGAAATAATTTAATTGTTTTATTGAGCAAAACAACAGTGGTTCAACTGTGTAAAGGCAATGACAAAGGGTTCTGAAATGACCAAATAGCATTTATATGTTTTTTTATTACATTATGATCTTAAGTATATTTTGAAATTAATTTAAGATTACCTTGGTAAAAAAAAACTAACAGTATCAAGAAAATTCTTAACTATCATTTTTTAATATGTTGGTACCATTAGTAATATGTACATATGTGTATACGTTCGATATGTCATTGTACTCATGCACCTAGCATGCCTAGCACTGCCGTTACCAGCACCTAAACAACATCACACCACTAACATAGTTGAGTGGCATTATATATAGTATCCAACTCGATGAACCTCAGCACTATTGCCTAAACTGACCGCAGCATCTTCCTCACCACCACTACCACCTCAGCACCTTCTTGAGGTAACCTATATCTTTAATCTGAAAAATAAATAGTAGATCTCAGTAATTAATTTGCATGTAGATTAAAACATGAATTTATCTGGATTGCAGGCCCACATGTGGTAGCAAAAGGCATGTGTACAAAACAGGGAGGAACCCTACCAGACATTGTTGTTAGTTTGCAGAGCAGATTTGAAGCTGAATGACTGCATTTTAGCTTTCAAACAACCTGACTTCATTGCAATGATTAAATGGCCTCCAGTCACCTAATGGTAATCATTTGCCAGTTTGTGCACACCCATATGGCCTAGTGAGGATTTTAACCCCTTTGTGACCTCCGCCATATATGTACATATACGGCGGAAGTCCCATGACGCTCGCTAGCATCTGAACAGTCCGGATGCAAGAGCCGCACATTGCCTCTCCTGTAACAGCGTTCCCAGGCTGAGATTAAGGGATCTGTTACACTGTACTAATAGCCTGAAGCCTCAAGCAGGCTTCGGCAGCTAGTAGTGGAATGTACCAATACAGGTCAGTAGGGCAGCACTGTATTGTTATATTGAAAATTAAGTGTTCAATGATGGCTATATACCCATCACAGAACATAATGGGCAATTTAATGATTGTTAGTTATAGTCAACTTTAAAAAGTTAAAATTTTTTTTTTTAAACTATAAAAAATAAAAATATAGAAGTTCAAATCACCCCTTTTCCCCCCAAAATAAAATACTTAGCCAATAAAAAAAATACACATCATGGGCATCACTACATGCGAAAACGCCTGTACTAATATAATAAAATAGAATCATATTAATCCCATATGGCGAATGGTGTAACAAAAAATAATACAAACAGCCAATTCCCTATTTTTTGTCACTTCAACTCCCCCAATTTTTTTTATAAAAAGTGATCAAAAAGTCACACACTTCAAAATGGTATTACTGAAAATGCAAGAAAAACTATACAAATGTAGTATCATTGTAATCGTACGTACCTGGAGAATGAAGGTAACAGGTCAATTTTACCACATAATGAACAACAAAAAAAGTAATAAATAAATAAAACTGTGTCAGAAAAGCCTTTTTTTTCCCCAATACCATTTGGAATTTTTCCCCACTTCCCACTACATTGTATGCAACCGTAAATGGTGCCATTAGAAAGTACAACTTGTCTCACAAAAAATAAGCTGTCATAAGGCTTTATGAACGGAACAGAAAAAGTTATGACCGTTATAGGAAAACGGGGAGTGAAAAACGAAAAGGCAAAAATGGAAAATTGCCCGGTCCTCTAGGAGTTAAATGTACTTTTATGTTTTATATCCATTTAAGACCTCTTTCACACAAGCGAGTTTTCCACCCAGATGCAATGCACATAATGAACACATAGCATCCGCACTGAATCCTGACCTATTAATTTCAATGCTCTGTGAACATAAACATAATTTTTCATCTTTGCGTTCAGGAAAAATTGCAGCATGTACTATATTGTGTGTTTTTCGCACAGTTCTGGCTTCATGGAAGTTATTTGGGCTTGCATAAAAAACCGAAGGCATCCAGATGCAATCCTGATGCAAAAGAAAATTCTATCTGTGGGGAAACACATAAAAAGCAATCCAGAATTGTTTGTTGGGTTTTGTTTTTACAGTGTTTAGTATGGACTAAAACTACATGACGTCTTTATTCTGCCGGTCAGGACAACTACAGCGATAACAAATGTATATATTTTCTATTAGGTTCTACTACTTTGAAAAAAATACCCCTATTTTACTTTTAATTGCCTTATTCTGACACCTATCATTTATTTTTCTGTGTACAGAGCTGTGTGGTGGTGGTATACTGGTGGTCCATCACTCCTGTGGCCTCGATCTCCCTTGCAGGCATGAATGCTAAGCTACTGACCCTGCCACGATGCAGCCTTGCTCTTCTGCCGCTGGCACTCCCAGTTGCAGCCATTCCTGCCAGCGTGCACAAGCTGTGACCTCAGCATCTTCTGCTAGGCCTCCCGACCTGCTCCTTAGGGTGTGTGCTTGCTTTTGGATTCTTAAAGGGCCAGTGCTTGCATGTCCAAATGTGTCCCCAGCCAATGGTTTACTGTCCTTGGGTATTTCATGCACCCTCCCTAGTAGGATGGTGTCTGAGCTTTAGGTTTTCCTAGTCTCTAATAACCAGAGATGGTGTTATATTCTGTCTGACTAACTGTGTACCAAAATCCAGCCTGACTACCAACTCTGACTCCTAGACACTTGCCTTGACCTTAGCCTGTTTCTTATATTGATCCTTGCAACCTGCCATGACCGCAGACTTGTGCCCTGAGTCCTGACCTTGTTACTTGTGTACGCAGTCTGCCTTGACCACGAATAATGCCTAAGACCCTGTGGGTCAGCTGCCAACTACACCAGGATTATTCCAGGAGGTATCTGCATGGTTGGTAATCTGCAGTAAAGTCCACATCCCTGTATAGGGGTTAAATGGTGAAAACCAGGAAGCCATCAGGACAATGTCCCTAGGTTTAGCCTAAAGCCAAAACAATTAGTTGGCACAGTGGGTCCGCTCCCACTGTCCATAACAAAGGGCTCAATTTTTTGTAGGGTGACCTACAGTTTTTACTGGTACCAGTAAAAACTGGTTCCCGTCTATGTGATTTTCACACCCTGTCAGGTATAATGGGCCTGGGAGCCTTTATGAGGCCCCAGTCTGTTATAGTAATCAAGTGGAGCTCTACAATTTCACTATTCCCTCTGTCTAACCCCACAGATGCCTTGGTTGCTATTGACAGTGGCATCTAAGTGGTTAAATAACAGGGATCAGAGTCAACTTCAAACCTAGTCAACTTCAAACCTGGTATTATACTGCCGTCACCTGCCACGTGTTGAGTGAGTTCAGTGTGTGAGCACACTCCATACAACCCCTAAATGTATATGATGTACAGGTATGTCATAAGTCGTTACAGGGTTAATACCTGCTCATTTTCCAGAATTTGCACTGGACAATCACTGTGTGCCATTTGTCTGCTTTATAGCAATATTTTTATGCTCCTATAACCTTGATTTTCTGATGTGCTTGAAGGTCTATAACTGTTCTAAAAAGCAGTGAAGATTTACTGCTAGGCAGCATTACTATGCACAACCAAAGCGAGAGCTGGGTTACTTGCTGGAATTTTACTGCTGACTGCTGAGATATCTGAACAAACAGTATGAATAAAAAAATGAGTAGTCTAGAACTAGGCATACATTCATGCATATACATTTTGGGGGTCATTTATTAAGACCGGCGTTTTAGATGCCGATCTTAACAACCTCTGCACCGGCCTCTACATAACTTCGGCGCATACGCCACTAGTCTAAATCTACCACAGCTTCCTTGCTGGTGTAGTTTTAGAACATTTTCTCATATATTTGCACTGAAACTCTATACAAGTCTAAATTATAACAATTTTTCAGTTTAGTCTGTGCTTCTCCACTCCTCCCACTGGAAGGTTGTAGTTCAGCTTTATATAAGGAGAGCAGTTAGAGCCCTTCATGTCTGCAGGGACCAGTAAAGAGACTCTGCCAGACAGCATGAGTGCCCAGAAGAACATGCTGAGCCACAGACCCCGAGTTACCAGCCCATTGAGCAGGGAGCCAGCTGGATGACTGAGCCATAGACCCTGGGCCACCAGCCTTTGGCCAGGGTACCTGCTTTCTGAGAGAGAGAGAGAGAGAGACTGCTAGCTCAGGCTATTCCTCAGCATGAAACCATCTACATGAGCAGCAACATGTGATAGCACCTTGACAGTGTCCAGGGGATCCAGTCACCACTCCAACCCAGTATATATATATATATATATATATATAACCAAACTTGGACTAAAAGTGTATAATATATATATACACTGTATGTGTATATATATATATATATATATATATATATATATATATGTATAGTCACATTATTATGACCACCAGCTAATATCCAGAGTAACTGTCACGTGCAGCATGGACAACAGATAAATGAGCTAGGAGTGACTCAGTAAGGTCCTGGTAGGTTGTCACAAACATCTGGAGCCATGCTGACTGCAGTACATCCCACAGCTTCTGGACAGTGCATAGACGAGGATCCATAGAACAAATAAAACGATTGAGGTGGTCCAACAAATGCTCAATTGGGTTCAAGTCCGGGAAATTAGGCGGTCAAGGAAGTCTTGGTAAATTCTGATGCGGCAGTAAAAATGAAAGCCTTTTCTGCCAATGAAACTTCATTAGCAGAGATACAGTGACCGTCCGTCTGCTCCGGAGCCCCATACACAGTAAGGTTTGCTGAACTGTTGTTTTAGACACAAACCTGGTAGTCTCCCGGTTCTCTTTGGAGGTGAGCTGCTTCACTGTAGCGTGTCAGTCTGTCCTTGTGTGAGATGGGGAAACAGCTCTTCTTGTCTGAACACTGTTTGTAGATTAAATTAAATGATCTGGACTGACATTCTTCTGTTTCCTAAACACAGCTACAGACTGCATATAATTCCATATTCATGAGAGGTGGAGTTACTCAGAGCATAGAGAGGAAGAGAAAGGGAGCAGCCATCTTAGACAGAGCTAAGACTGAGGAACTGTGTCAGCAGAGGATCCGAAGGCATCCAGGTGTGAGATCATATCTCAGTGACCAGAGCTGCACCTAAGTGAAGCTGGTTGTGTCCAAGACGCTGATCCTGACCAGATGAATGAGGATTGCTTCCTGGAACACTGATGAGAGCTGAGGAGCAAAGCTACATATACTGCGGGACCGCATGCTTGTTGAAGAGGCATTTGTTCTGTTCAGAGTCACCAGCGAATGCAGAGCAGACCCAGGTCGGTGAGATCATGAACGCATCTCATTACAGTGTTGGCGCCTAGAGACTGAGACTAGGCCTATAGTTAGTTAGGGTCTCTGTTTGTGTCAGGCCACAAGTGTTGCTACTGTTCATTGCAAGGACTCCATAATTTAAAGGGACATTTTACACTGGAGAACTGATAAACTTCCCACAAACTCAAGCCAGACTGGCGTTTTGCTCAGGAGGAATACTCAGGCATGTGCTACAACACCAGTAATGGGACGTGGAGTAGTTTTCCTCGTTCGTGACTTCACTGTATCCTGGGAAGCCCACCCCGGTAAACCGCTTACACTTGCACATCTTTGTAGCTGATGTTCACCTCTCACATCAATGGCATGCAGTGTTTGGCAGTTTTCACGTCACTTATTCGCAATGGTGCCAGTTGTTGACTTGTGATACACTTTCATCACAGCAGCACACAAACAGTTTACAAACTGCGCAGTTGCATAAATACTGCAACCCTTGATCTGAAAGTCAATATCATACCTTTTTGCAACTCTATCTCACACCTTATATACCCACCAAGCCAACTCACAACACATTACTTTCTTCATGAGCTACACACTGCCGTCATTGAAAGTAAGAACTGGTCATAATAATGTGAATCAACTGTGTATGTGTATGTGTATATGTAAGCCATGTACCGGGGTGGGCTCCCCAGGTTACAGCGAAGTCAAGAACGAGGAAAGCAACTCTGACATCAGCGAAGTCAAGAACGAGGAAATCAACTCTGACACCAGCTTTTGCAAAAACGGTATTTTACTAACACGTGATAATAAACACAACCACAAAAGCTGAGAACATAAAATAGATTTACATACACCCAGCCCGTAGGCTGAGACCCCTGTGTTGCACAGCATGATGCCCCCCTGGTGGATGCCAGCGGAAGTTTAACGGTAATTCATCTACTGGCGAGCAAAACTAAAACTGCCTCGCCGTACCTATTATTACCCTAAAACTAATACGAACAATTGGTTGGGTGCTTAGTATGGGCTGGCCTGCAGTGCAACATAACAGTTCACAATCTTACCATGCTCTATATTATTCCCCCTCCCATAACTAGTCCGGTAGCACATTGCTTGATTATTACTCCCAAGCAAAACGCTGAACTGGATGGAGTTCGTGGGGGGTGTTTATCAGCTCCCAAATGTGCAATGTCCCTTTTAGTAATGGAGACCTTGTAGAACCAGTAGCAACTCTTTAGACATGACACAAAGCATAGACCCTAACTATCTAACTACAGGTCTCGTCTAAGTCTCTAGGCGCCAATACTGCAGGAAGTTGCGTGCACGATCCTACTGACCCGAGTCTGCTCTTTGTCAACTGATGACTCTGAACCGAATGACCAGTCTTTCCAGCAAACATGAGGTCCCACAGAGTATGCAGCTTTGTTCCTTAGCTCTTGTAAGGCTTCCTGGAAACAATCTGCCTTTCCCTGGACAGGATCTGTGTCTTGGACAACGATCAGCTTCACTCAGCTGTAGCTGTGGTCACTGAGGGGGTCCTCTCACTCCGGGATCCATCAGTTTGTCTGCTTACACACAGTTCCTCAGCTTTCTGCTCGATTTTAAGATGGCTGCTCCTTGTACATGCTCTGAGAAAACCACACCTTATAACTCAATATATTGATAGCACCTCATTACCAGCATTTACTGTGAGCTGTAAACTGATTAATATTACCACCAAAATAATCGAGTCAAGTACCACCAGCCTCAAGAAAATTACAGACACATCTGGTTTTTTTTCATGGACACAGGAAAAAGGATGCCTATTTTTATGGACTGTCCAGAAATTTTTGGGGGCGATTGGCAACCCTGCCCATAGGAGAATCTTAGAATGTCATTACACAGACTGCGAAGAAATGTTTACAAAGGGAAGTGAAAACAAAGTATCAAATGGATTCATCTTGTCAAAATTAAAACATATGTCGGCCAGGAGAACAGGGAATTTACTTTTGCCAATGCCTTATCACTTCTATGAGGAGAAACATTTCATCTCACAGTTGAAATATCAAGTTATTGAGCAAATCCATCAAACCAGAAGAAGTGACATCAAAACACTGCTCGTACAAAGAGAAGCTTCACACACTAAACAGGCTGGACCGCAGAGGGTTAAATATGAGGTAACACCGGCTGTGTTAGTGCTGGACTTTCTCTGCATGCTTATTTATCTCAGCAATATGGAATCCTTTTGACTTTACTGTCATTTTCATTTGTAGACAAGTCTCTATGGTCCAAGTAACTGCGTCCTACGTCATCAGCTTGAGACTGTCACCTGCATAAAGGGACAGGCCGAGACAAGTTCTGCAGTTGTGGATAACTTCCATGAAATAAAAAAAGATTTAATATAAAATATGGATATATGGATTATAACTATTAGCCTCTAGGTATAATGCAACATCATTGCAACAAAACTATACATTGCACAATAAAAGGGCCACGTCTACAAGAATCGGATGTATGAGGAGCGTACTGCCTTAATGATAGTTAATAGTGAGTTAATAATCTAAGAGAAAACATATACTATACAAATACAACAGAATGCCGGTAAATGCCATAAACTAGGGATATTTATTGTAAGCCGTCAACTTTGTATCTTCGGAGATGCAGGGACGTTGCCTCCTGAGCATTACCTTGATTAAAGCTTCTGGCCAATTCATTGCATTGCCTATATCCTAGAGCCCGCACACATCAATCAGACAAATGTCAATGGCCAATCCTTTAGCTTCTTGCTATAAATCACACACATTACTGGTAATTCCATAAATCACGTTCAGGTAGCAAGGCTTGTACTCGGCAAAAACTTGCTTTGATAATTAGTCATTAGTCTGGATTTCAGTGGCTCGTGCTGCTGAAAGTTCAGGCCGTAAGCTTTACTACTAAAGCTGATACGAAATTCATTGTGTAGACAGCAGGAATGTGTTTGCAATGCAGCTAAGGGAGATGAAGGCTGTAAATACCCAATTCTCTAAGCAAGAGCATTACCCGGTTCCTTTCCCCGGTGTACTCATGCGGCATTACATTAGTAAACAACGCTGTGTGTGACAGCAGCCCTGCACTGAGCATATGGTACCCAAATGAATGAATGCTTTAACAGCTGTAGGTGTCACATTGGATGCTGATTGGAGTTAATGCAAATGACTTACTAGTCAGATATTTACGGTTTTTATTATGAAATCTGATAGCTCAGGGCTTTAATAGACAGGTTTATACAATGATCATCATCTTCTGTCCTATACATGTGCTAATCGCATGAAAGTGCTCTAGATGTAGCCACAGAAAACAAACCCATTTTATCTTTTCCAATGAAAGTCATGGATCTGCAACCATAGAGGAATGATATTGCCATTCTGCTTTAATTATACTGAAAGAGCATTATATTATCAGAGCCTATAACTCAGGCACACACATACATAAATCCTCCACAGCCCCTCCATACTATTTTACGGGTTCCATATATTTTAGCGGTCTGACAATTCTCTGAAAGTGCTATATGATTTGTGAATCAGGCGCGCTTATTAGATATTGCTGTTAATATCCACCGTTTACTGGAAGAGCTAAAAAATGTGGAAAGTCATGAGTTTTAATATAATGTAGATTCTGACCTTCAATGTCACCGCAGGCTGCTGCTATATTGACATTTTCACTGTGACCAATTGTTAGAAGAGATTGTTCGGCTGAACTCAACAACCCTTCAAAATCAATGTAATTTCTGAATACATCCCACAAAACAAAATCGGCAAAGGCCATTGCCATGACTTAAGTGGCTTATTGTAAAGCTGCATCAAAATAATTAATAATTCAGTTTTTTTGTTTTCTTTATGAAACAATGTGAGCTATAAATGAACTGTAGTAAAATTAAAACTATACTATATATCATCAAATATAATAAAATATTATACAAAAACAAAACTGTAAAAAAACATACTTCTACTCATAGGTGGTAGCATTTAGGGTAGACACTAGCAAGTGGGTTATAATATAATATAATAACGCAGTATTAGGGCTCTTTCACACTAGTGTTTTTATTTTCCGTAGAGTTCCGTTGTTGGCGGTCTATGCCGGAAAAAAACTTGATCAGAATTATGCCCATGCATTCTGAATGGAGAGAAATCCGTTCAAGATGCATCAGGATGTCTTCAGTTCAGTATGTAAACGTTTTTTAGACTGGGAAAATACATGACAATTACAAAAACCGCAACGACGGATCCGTCCTTCCGGTCTGCGCATGCGCAGAACTTTAAAGCTGTGAAAAAAAATCGAATCCATCTCAAAACGGAGAGACGTATATGCACTTGCAATGTATTTGTGAGACTGATCCACATCCGGATCCGTCTCCAAATGCTTTCAGTTGTCATGCGGTATGATGGATCAGGCGGGTAGATCCGGCGATGGAACTACCCGCCTGATCCTCACACCGCAAGTGTTAAAGTAGCCTAAGACATCACTTATAGCAGTCACCTTTCCCTGGTACTAGCAGTGGCTCCAGGTACTCAGATATCCCTAGGATTTACAGTAGGTCCAAACTATCACAACTAAATTGTTGCAAGAATAATATGAAGCATGTATCAACACTGGAAGACAACAAAGAAACTCACCCATAGATAACATAATGATAATGGCAAACAAATCACAGCACAGACGGATAGAGGAGATGGCAGTCAGACAATGGAGCAGATGGAAGATGGTGATGGCATAAAGATAATAGATAAATAACAATGAACAGAAATAATCAACACTGAGCAAATGACCCTAGCCTGTGATACTATCCCAACAAGAAAACAAGAAGGCTCTAGGGCCCATAGCCAAATCAAACACCAAACTCCACAAACAGTTTACAGAACCCACAGGAAAACAACAAACATCAATGCAAGCAGCAATGAAAGGGACTAGAAGGACTACAGGTGCCAAGCTGCATAAACACAACACGAATATAGGCTAGGATTAGGATACAGGAATACTAGGGATGCTGGATGCAAAACAACAGAGGTCATGCTATACTCAGCAACTAAAAAGCATTAAAGACATAAACATTTAAAGAAAACTGAGAAGATGAGACAATTGGGAAATCTCTGCTGCTTGCAACACAGATAAACTTGGTAACAATAAATGATGATTGAAATAATTCACTATATAAATAAAATAATTAAAATAAAATAAATAAAAGGGAACAGTGAGGGATTGACATCCTATGCCAGTGGCATAGGCAAAATCTGGTGTAGCAGACTTGATAATTGTGCCCCATTATGGGAATCCATCCTAAAAGCAAAAATGTTCTACTTGGAAACGTGTAAGTAAGAGCTATTTGTAGCTGTGAGTTACATAGTTATTAGAGAGTAAACATATCTTGCCATTTTATACACCTAGGATTTGTGTATAGCCTGCTTATGGTTGAAATGTAAATGGCTCTTAACCTGTTCTTAGAAACCTGAGGATTCAGCCTCTAAGCATTAAATGCAGACATGCAGTGACCAGAGCATAGCAAACAGCAGCTGGCCATGTTTTTAGTACATTAGTAGAGAATGGCAGTGACTACATTATGTTCTCATTTATTAGCTGAGGTCTCCGTAGCGATCTAAAGCATGCACCTTACTGTGGAACATTCAGTGTCCTGGGGCTTGTACTAGCTCTGACATAGGGAAAAACACTATTTATTCAAACCGTCAGCTCAATATGATAGCAGTTTCAAACAGACTTTATGATAAGGTATTGTAAAGAGAATATTTCCAACAGAAGTTTTCTTCTAAAGTAATATTCCTATTGATTTAGCACGCTACAGTTTTCACTTTTGTATTGCTTTTGCTGCATTTATTGATCTGAAGATTGTTTACTGTACTTCTACCAAAGAAATTAGTACTCATAAGTCTACGCCAACTGTTAATGGCCAGATCAAAGGAACTGTACATTCTCCAGCCTTTTCCCCATATGAATTAATAACACAGTAAAAGTTGTCATCTCTAAATCAAATTCATTTAGTTTCCATATTCTGTAGATTTATAATTTTCAAAAGAATATTTCTATGATGCTGTTAGCTTGGGTCATTAGACCCGCAGTTGGGGCCATACGTGCATCATAGAAATGTGCCTTGACCTTAGCCAGTGAATTTAGTTGTGATAATTTAATGGAAAGTTTTATCAAAAGTGTTACTCTGCCAAATATTTGAAATGTCATGTTTAAGTGCAGTTACGGCTACATTCACACTACATACTGTACAATTGTACCATATGAAATGTTTTGTCAATTAGATGTTCCATAAGTATGCAACTGTATGCCTATTCATTGTAAACATATACTATTGGTTCCCATAAAAATATGTATCATTCTGTGTCTCTCCATCCATCCATCCATCCATCCATCCATCCATCCATCTATGTCTGTCTATTTATGTAAAAACCAAAGTCAACTATGCTTTTTCGTACATTTGCAGCAATTGTTTAACTACATGCAATAGACATAAGTCTCTATTTTGACATAGATTTGGCAAATATATTTATTTTTATTTACTTTACTCACTTATATTGTGCTATCATATTCCATAATGCTTTACAGACATTCTCATCAAATAGTGGCCCCCCTGAAGCTCCCAATCTAATTTTCCTACCAGTGTGTCCTTGGAGTGTGGGAGGAAACCAGAGTACCCGGAGGAAACCCACACAAACACAGGGAGAACATACAAACTCCATACAGATGTTGCCCTTGCTTGTTGTCCTTGGCTATTAAGTCAATGGGCATGGTAGTCAAGAGATTTCTCTGTGTTTCTGTTGTTTCTGATGTCTGACACTTCAATGTTATTACTATATCTAGGTATTTATGAAGTATTTTATTAGGGTAATACTATTTTTAGCACTAGAGCATTATGTATCTCTACTTTTCAGAACTTACATGCAGGACAAATGGAGTACAAACCCCAAAAAGTGAATACATGGCCGCCAAATACAAATGATCTTTATGGATTTGCTTCTATTATACCAATAATATGCAACAGGTTTCTGGGATTAACCCCTTCTTCACACAAAAAAGTTGCAAAACCTGGTTAAGTGATCTTTTAAACCCCTTTGTGACTAAATCTAGCTCCAACTGGTGTTTTACACTGTCCTCGTCTGTTTCCGAAAGGGGGCATCTCAAGGGCAGAGTGTGGGGCCATAAATCCTAACTCATTTATCATCATTTACCAAAAAATTGTGATAAATGATGACTGAAATCTATACCAGCTATGAGCTGGAGTAGATTTCACTCTGGTGCACAGACTGCCATAGGTCTGTGCCTCATCATTAATTGAATGCCTCCTCTGGCAGCACAGGACCTATCAAGAACAGCGTAGCAAATGGTGGCCTTGGTAGAGCAGGGCCATCATATTGTGGATCTGTCTAACCCTGGCATGTCCAAACTGCGGCCCTCCAACTGTTGCAAAACTACAACTCCCAGCATGCTTTAATAGCTGTAGGCTATACAGGCATGCTGGGAGTTTTAGTTTTTCAACAGCTGGAGTGCAGCAGTTTGGACATGCCTGGTCTAACCTTTCCCTCAGGTCTTGCAAGAGTCTGTAAGAATTGTGCAAACCTGCAGAACTAAACTTTCAACTTTTAGCAAGATTGACTTAAGAAGCTGAGAAATGGCAGTGCAGAATTGGCATTTACATATTCTTTAAGTAGTATCATTTTTCTTACTTTAATAAATCCCACATGCATAATTGCACGTTTAAGGGCCCTAGAGCACACAACCGATTTTGCCCTATTCTAATGAATACTAAAGGTCTATACTTCACTGAGAACATTTGACTTAACTAAGTATAGCATTACCTAAAATGACTCTTATGTAATTGTAATTATTGTAACACAGTCTTTAAAATGACAAAACTCAGTTTTTCTGGCTTATTTTTGTTAAAGGTAATAAAAAGTATAAAACTGCAATAAATAATTTAGTGAACGAACATATGAAACTGTAGTTAGTTACCACATAGCCTGCAGAATATAAATCAGATACTCATATATGTGTTGAATCTTTCATATTTCACACCAAAGAAATGCCCAGAGGAAACTATGAGCAGACTGTTCTAATCTCATGTGATGAATTAATCATGGAGGTCTCTATGCCACTTGCCAAGGTGGAATTCTAATGAAAAAGTCTTTGGTGACAAATTTTGAATTTCAAATTGAAAAAGGGAATCATCTCCGTGTTTCGGAGCTATTCATCTGTCCTAGCATAATGATAGTGAGCGGAGAAGTATTAATAAAGCATTGTGTGCTCTATTTCCAGTGAGTGTTTAGAAGAATAATTCTGCATGAAAGGAATTTAATTTGTTTCAGCTAATGACAGCGAGAGTTGTATATTACTGAAGTAATACTGATTTGTAACACAATATTTACTCCATGATGTCTTCCTGACTATAATATGCATCAATGTATGCTAGCGGGGACATATGGGGATCAACGATCATAACAGGCCATTCAAGACCTTCACCACTTGCTGATAAAAGGACTCAAGATAATTAACCCCATCCCCCCAAATTGCTATGGATTTCCTGCAAGACTGAATGCAAACAGTTAAACCAAAACCAAGTTTTAGCTAAGGCAGAAGTATGGAAATATTAGACAGACAATATTTAGGCTATTTAGGCTAAGGTTCAATTACAGTATATGGCTTTGGGTATACTTATCTACCGAGATTACTTGACTATAAACCCACCCAGATTCCTAACCTAAACCTATAAAATCTATTAAAATAGCAAGACTAATAAGATACCAGAACTTCCAGGTTGGCTTCATTGGACACACTGCATTACTTGCTTGTATTGATGCAAGCCACATCATAGTCTACAACTGTATTTTACTTTTTTACAGGCTTCAGAGCTGAAAGCTCTGATCAGCCCCCACCAGTGTCTGCACAAAGCTGAGTCTGGTGGATTGCATTCGAGGAAACGGTGTCTTTACACTAGGAACAGTACAGTATTCTGAGTTAGGAAAAATGACTGCAACTATAATAGGTGGTGAACTTATAGTATATGACCTCCTGGCAAATATGTTGAATATACAGTATCCATATCATCCTGTTGACCCAATCTGAAGATGATGTCCTTTTAGCATGCATTGTTATGGTATGAGAAACAAGGAATCCAGCTCAGCTGGAATCGCAATGTCTCGGCAGCGAGTCTTCATTTTGCGGTTGTTCATGCGGGTGATATCTCCAGCTTAAAGGTACAGGGCATAGAGAGAGTTATTTTACCACCCAGAGGTGGAGACCATAGGAGAAAACTTTTGAACAGAGAGGCTTTTTGGATTTTCCAATTGGGGTCTCGTCAACCGGAGGCCTTGAACAAACGGCATGATCTAATTTTACAATATTGATTACATTTATGGGTCTGCCTTTTGCTCTCTGTGTTTCTTCGGTGATGTTCACTATGTCACTATGAATGCATCGATCTACTTATTTTTTTAATACCCAGAGTTATGTTATTATACTTCCTTTTCTTTGTATATTTCTTTTTACTCTTGCTTCTGGTATTTTTACTTTTTTTGGGATTAGTGTGGGCTTGCCCTCTGACACCTCCCTCCCCCAGGTGATGTTTGTCAGCCTGTGGCTTGGAGGGTGTATATTAGAGCGAGCTCCCACTTCATTAGTGTGTTTGTCATGAAGAAGGACCGAGATATTTCAAAGGTCTGAAACGCGTCACTGTTTTCACTTCTTGTATGGAATTTTAAACCGTTGGAATAAAGTTGCAAAACCATTCACCCGAGCTGAGCTGGATTCCTTGTTTCTCATTATATGCTCCCGCATCCAGGTGCGGCATCCGTGCACAGAGGGTGTCTATGCAGGTGAGAGCTGCCTTACTTTTCTCCTTCCATTGTTATGGCATGCATCATCATATTTTATTTTTAACTGTAGTGTATAGTAGCCAGACATGCTCTTTAATATCAAGACATCTAATATGAATAATGTGCAACAAATTCTACTGACAGTGGTGTACGTTGAAAGAATACATTAGGAAAATTTTCCAAAATATTTCTCCAGTGTAAAATGCAGATGCATTTTGAAAAGAGAATTAGCGGTTATGGGTATGTCTTTTTCAAACTTGCTGACTGTTTCCAACAATAAATAACAAAACTGTGACTATAGCTTAGCACTATAATACTGTAATACTATAATTGTGTAACTCAGGAGCAGGAAAATAACAAATTTCACCTATTTACAAGGATGCTCAATTTTGCAGTAGATATTATGAATACACATGGTAGTCTAAAACATACAGTGTTATACCGTGTTTATATCCCTTAAACTTTTCCATATTTTTTCATGTTACACCTACAGACTTAAATGTATTTTATTGTAATTGTATGTAATAGACCAACACAAAGTATAAAGTATGTGTGAAGTGAAAGGAAAATGATATATGGTTCTCCAAATTTTTAATACATAAAAATCTGAAAAGTGTGGCATGCATTTGTATTCAGTCCCCTTTACTATGATACGGTAAGTAAAATCTAGTGTACCCAATAGCCTTCAGAAGTCACCTAATTAGGAAATATAGTCCACCTGTGTGTAATTTATTCTCAGTATATCTACAACTGTTTTTTGAAGGCCTCAGAGTATTTTTTGTGATCATTAGTGATCAAACAGCATAATGGAAACCAGGGAACACACCAGACAGGTCAGGGATAAAGTTGTGGATAAGTGTAAAGCAGGGTTAGGTTATAAAAAAAAAATACCAAGCTCTGAACATCTCATTGAGCACTGTTCTATCCATCATACAAAAATGGAAGTATGACACAACTGCAAACCTGCCAAGGCATGGCTGTCCACCTAACCTGACAGCCTAGCCAAGGAGAGCACTAAATGGAGCCAAGCAGCCAAGAGGCCCATGATCACTCTGGAGGAGCTGCAGGAGAATTTGGTGGAAGAATCTGTCCACAGGACAACTATTAGTCATGTACTCCACAAACTGACCTTTATGGAAGAGTGACAAGAAGATAGCCATTTTTGAAAGCAAGCCATATGAAGTCCCATCTGCAGTTTGCCACAACCCATGAAGGGGACAAAGCAAACATATGGAAGAATGCTCTCTGGTCAGATGCGACAAAAGTTGAACTTTTTGGCCTAAATGCAAAACGCTATGTGTGGAGGAAAACTAATACTGCATATCACCCTGAACACACCATCCCCACCGTAAAACATGGTGGTGGCAGCAGCCTCATCTTATGGGGATGTTTTTCTGGTTAGAGACAGTTGATATGAAGATGGATAGAGCTAAATACAGGGAAAACCTGGAGGAAGATCTGGTAGAGGCTGCAAAGACCTGAGACTGGGGAGGAGGTTCATCTTCCAGCAGGGCAACAACCCTAAACATACAGCCAGAGCTACAATGGAATGTCAAAGCATATTCATGTGTTACAATGGTCCAGTCAATGTCCAGACCTAAATCCCAAGACTTGAAAATTGCCATTCACAGACACTCTCCATCCAATCTGACTGAGATTCGGCTATTTTGCAAAAATTCTGTGAAAAGGTGCTTCTACAAAATATTGGCTGAATACAAATGCACGCAACACTTTCCAGAATTTTATTTATTACAAATTTTGAAAACCATGTATCAGTTTATTTTCACTTCACAAATACTTGCTACTTTGTAATGGTCTATTACATAAAATCCCAATAAAATACATTTATGTTTGTGGGTGTAACATTAAAAAAATGTGGAAAAGTTCAAGAGGTATTAATACTTTTTCAAGGCACTGTACATGTGCACTTTTCCATATGCAGATACATATGTACCCCTTACCATTTGAAAATATTGACTTGGTTTAAATATGGCAGTTTTCAAAATGGCCGTCATGTTGGACACTGCCCCTCACAGATTTTTCCCATTCCCTTCAGAAACATGCCACACACAGGATGGAGTTCCCAACCACAGTTTTCCATTTATTCAAGTGTCTCCATACTTTTGGATCCCCCTTTATAAACTGTAAAATGATGGACATACACTTGAATCCACAGTGCTTCTACAGTATGTCTGATGAAAATACGTTACATGAATGCATTCTGAACACTTTTCAAATCACTAAATTTAGAGATCTTTTGATCTTAGTGAAACCGGAAAAATCTGCGGCAAGAACACACGAGGAGATTAATTTTAATTGTAATCTCTGTATTTTGATAATGGTAAAAAGCCGCTTAACATAAAGACTTAGGGAACTTGCTAAGATTCCAGAAGTAGTATAAAGAAGGAAAGGTTGCTAAGCCATGGTGACATAACTGTTAAATATTTTAGTAGATTATCATAATCTAAGAAGTATGAATAGTAGAAAAACATTCCAAAATGCATTGTAACAAAAATGTTATAGGCACACAGGCACATTCATGGCCGTACTTAGGGCAATCATGCAGTACTGATTACCACCGGGGATTTACAAAGTGCTAAATCTTATAATTTAATTAAACACAGCACAGATTAGGCAAAACAAATCAGATATTAAGTAGACATTTTACGACATATTGGTACTCAACAGCAGAAAGGTCTGTCTAGATAAATTCACTTTATATATTTTTTAAGTGTTTTTACCTTGGGAAAACTACATTTAAGTGGGGATAAGGATGTGAATTACCGTTAATCGCCGACCTGCACCTGTACTTGCCATTTGAAATAGTAGTGTGTGCAGTTGCAGCCCGGCAAGTACAGGTGTGGCTCAGGAATTACAAGTAATCTACATTCAGAGCCCATAGCCAGACCACGCCATGTACAGGACATTTGGACACTTGAAAGGCTTGTGCAATTATTAACACTTCCTATGCACATAAAGTGTGGGTCTGGACCACCTGTGGTCAATCCAAGCTGAATACAAATATCCCTCTGGCTGTATGTGCAATATGTCAATGGTATGTGAATGATGAAGACCTGTCATGACAGAACCAGCTAAAATGATTACTGCTTGTATGCTGGAATTGCAGAAGAAGCCAAAAGAAAAAAATATACGTATAAACAGCATAAAGAGGCAGGACCATTGCATAAAGAGACAGTGGTCCTGGTAGTGCAAAAGTCTGTCCAATGGATCAGTCCTTATCCATCATACAATAGTCAAAAAATAAAAGTAATGGGACAGCAGCATGCCAGTGGTAAACTTTATTCATGCAAGGAATACAAAAATGTGTTTCTGGTATTTCATGACTGATTAAAGTGGATTAATGGCATGCTCACGTCCTGCTACCATTATTGTTTGAGTGTTAAAAAATAAGCTTTCCACGTTACATATTGGTGGGTTTGTCAGTTTATTAGACCACCTGTTCTCAATGGTACAGGGGGTACCACAATTTTTTCAGTAAAGGACGTAGGGCTGGTTGTTGAACCTTTAAATTTCATTAGGTTGCTAAATATTCTACTGTACATATTATATCAAGCTATATGTCAGTCCTGTATAAGTTAATTTGATTAGTCTATGGTGGAATTTTCTCACTTTTGGCTACATGCTTAAGGCCAAAAAAAATAAAAAATTCCCAATGTTTAATTCTCAGTGATGGTCGGCCTGCCACTTCATCACGAGAGGCCCCAGAGGTCGGACCCCCACGATCAGTTAGTTATTCCTTATCATGTGGATTTGACATAAAATTTCATATTTGGCTCAACCTCTTTAAAATGAAAGATGATGCCAACCTGTCCTGGGTTCCCTCTCTCCATGGGTCTCATAGGAGTCGCATGCTCTGGCTCAATGTCTTATACACCCTCGTCTCATTTTTTTTTTACTTTAAATACCAAAAGACTATGTGAAAAACAAGAAGAGATTACACATATATCGATGCAGATTCTATAATTTTCTACAACATTAAAAATAAATCTATGATATACAGCTACTTTTTCTTCTGAGCACCTTGATTTTTATATTATTACATACTGCCAGTGCTAAAGTGTATGCAGTTATATTTAGCAAAAATGTACAACCCCAATTCAAAAAACGTTGGAACATTGTGTAAAATGTAAATACATGTCATAGACCCATATTTTATTCAAAATAGATCTTAAAAACATATCTGATGTTGAAAGTGAGACATTTTACCATTTCATGAAGAAATAACTCAAAATAACTATTATCAATAAAATATGGGTCTATTATATTTGCAAATTATTGCATTCTATTTTTATTTCCATTATTTTTGCATGTCACAACTTTTTGGAAACTGGGGTTGTATTAGAAGTTACAATACAATACTACAGTTTTTAGATTCTATTTTAATATATAATAATATCATTAAAAATTATTAAATATTAATTATAATAATATAATGCAAAAGACATAGGGGTAATTTATTAAGACCGACGTTTTAGAAGCCAGTCTTAATAAGCCTTATACCTAGTGGCTTCTACATAACTTCGGTGGATCCACCTCTGCTTCTAAATGTAAGACAGCTTCCTAGTTGTCTGTCACGAACCAGCAGGTGTGAACCCACTGTGCCACATGTCCTACCTCCTCTAAGGGCATTGTCTAAGTGAACCCCTCGATCTTCACAGTACCCATGATGGTGGGGATAGACTTTCCCGAGGGGAACACCAGGTTGCTACCTCTTAAAGATGATAGGCACACGAGGCAGCTGGTCCAGGCGGACCAGGAGGTACCTGAGAAAGGTACCAGAGGTACAGGTGTTTTCAGCAGGCTGAGTCGTTACCATAAGCAACAGTGTAGGACCGAAGGATGAGGCAGAGGCGAAGTCAGACAGGCAAAAGGTCAGGGCAGGTGGCACAGGTCAGGCAATCCGGGTCGGCAACAGGAGAGTCAAGGCAAGCAAGCAGGGATCAAAAGAGTAGCATAATCCAGGAACACAAGTACGAGTAAGGAACACAGGAACACAAGCAGATATCAGGAACCTTAGCAGGACACACAAGGACCTTGACACTGAGGCATCTGGGAAGGGGGCTGAGCCACTTATACATGTGCAGGAGGGCTAGGATTGGTCAGCGAGGTCAAATGACCTAATCCATAAAGCTGGCCCTCAAGGAAGTGCTGCAGGAAACAAGCAGCAAGCATGTTGTGGCTAGGGCTGAGAAGAATCTCTGGAGCGAATCCCAGAACAACAGTACCTACACAGACAGAGCCCAGGACTGCAGCTGTGAATGGGAAGCACTGGCCACAGAACACCGCTGAACACTGTGGCCGGGACCACGACGGTAAGCAGGGGAACAGTGGCACACAGTAGCCGCTGTTACACTGTCTTACATTTAGACCATTTTCTATGCCAAATTCAGGCGCAGAAAATGGTAAATGAGACGGACCTTTGCACCACATTCTGTGCCAGAAACACGCCTAATTTAGGCATATTTCTGTTTCATGAGTGTCCCCTATAGTTGGCATATGTGAACATACAGACAGAGAGGTTCTTTAGTTAGCTTTTGTATTCATTTGCATTCAGCCTCAGCAGCAAAGCATCTATCTGTACATTTTCTTTATTTTAGGATGTTCATCTCTGGCCCTTTTAGCCAAACTAGAGGAGGGAATTATACTTACCTGAACCCTGCTGTTATGTTCTGGCTTCTTCACTCCCCAGCTCCGTTGAAGCATTCAGGTCTCCCTGAGTCAACATTCCGTTTGGTGCGGGTCAAGTGGCTGCTACAACGGTGACGTGCATCACATTCCCGAAAGGCACCCAGAAGTGAACAACCCCTTTAACAGTAAAATGCAGCGTCACTTTTATTTCCTGTATAAAGAACCAACATATTCTGATACTGTCACCATTCTCATATGCTCCTGTCTGCAATGACGCTCATGGTCTGAGGCCCCACTGCCTCAGTGTTGACCATTAATTCAATGTACTCTGAATCTCTTCCCACAAGTACTGATGGAAGCTATCTTGAAATATTGAGATATACCAGCTATTGCTCAGTTAGTAAGGTCTTACTATGTAAATATTATGGAAATACATTTTCCTGCTGAGTAATTTGCTTACTAGACTGTACCAATTCATCGTTGTCAAAATGTAATATTTTTATCACATATGCAACATTTTTCTTAATTGTGTTCAGAACTTCATCTACTGCAGGAGGTGTTAATTGGACATCCTTTAGTCTTTCAAGATAATTAATTAAATGTTATCACCCAATTTGTCAAGTGTAATGATGATTAATATGTGTCTGGTGACACTGCACCTTGAGAAATGTGTTGAGGCTTTTTGCAGGAACACCATGTGTCTTATGACTTTCTATGTGAACATTATGGAAAGTCTTACAGTATTTGAAAGATAGATTTTCCATTTTTTTTGCTGTGATCAGAAGTCGGTAACTCTTGTTTGTTATACCAAGAGTCACACCATGCTTCATTGCTTCACCGGGAAAAACTCTTTAATGTGTCTTCAAATTCGACCCATGTTTCGGTTAATAGCGTATCCTATCATTCAAAGTTTTGGACCATGTTCACAGAGATCATTATGCTTATAGAAATAATTGCAGTGGGAAATTGGCAGGCTTACATACAATAGTTAAAACATTGTTTCATAATCTAATTTCTATGAAAGTATTTTAAATTACATTACAAATAATACAGCAAGAAACAAAAAGGGAATTCCTCATCCCCCCATGCCACTTTTCTGACGTAAAACATTTACAAACCTTGTGTTTGTGACTTTTTAAATTTCATTCCACCCAAAATTTAGTCACAAATGGCATTTCTACGCCTCCCTCTCCACTTTTCTGAGAAGGGGGGATGGTGAGAGCAAGGAGGGGGCTGTTTCAGAGAGCCCGGCATATTCTTCCTTTTTAATTACAGCAGTTTTCTGGCATAAATGAAGACAACAATCTATCTAGCTCTTAGCTGCTGTACATTTCTCTTTAGGTGCATGGTTTAATTCTCATAAATTAGGTGTATCCTTTGGCAGCATTGGGGATATCATAGACCTGCATGAAAAACTGGTCCATGATAAATTATTCCCAAAGTTCCTTGTGAGTTTTATTTCACTGGAAATCATACATACATTAAAGAAAAATACACTTAGGTCAGCCAATACCGTACTCTTCAACTGAGGCAAAAGGGTTTCTAAGGCCTCTTTCACACGAGCGTCATGTTTGACGCCCGGATAAGAGGAATATGCACGTTTTTCCCGCGCGGGTGCAAACGTTTGCAACACGTTTTGCCTGCGCGTGAGAAAAAACGCCATGTTTGGTACCCAACCCGAAGCCGGACTTCATCACTGAAGTCCGGTTTCGGGTCTACTGGAGAATTGATTATTTCCCCTTATAACATGGTTATAAGGGGAAATAATAGCATTCTTAATGGACCATGGTGATGGACCATGTGATTGGACCATGTGATGTGACGTCATCACAGGTCCTGTAGATCATAGATGCTGCAGGGAAAGAGAGGAGAGATCGCGACTACGCGATCAAGTGGCTAAGGTAAGTTAACTTTTATTATTTTTAACCCCCTCCACTTCATTTAACAATGCATTCTTTATTAAGAATGCTATTATTTCCCCTTATAACCATGTTATAAGGGGAAATAATAGAGATTGGGTCCCGTTGCTAAGCAACAATGCAGGAAAATCGCAACGCATCCGCACTTGCTTGTGGATGCTTGCGATTTTCCCGCAGCCACATTCACTTCTATGGTGCCTGCGTTGCGTGAAAAACGCAGAATATAGAACATGCTGCGATTTTCACGCAACGCAGAAGTGATGCGTGAAAATCACCGCTCATGTGCACAGCCCCATAGAAATTAATGGGTCCGGATTCAGTGCGGGTGCAATGCGTCCTCCTCACGCATTGCACCCGCGCGGAAAACTCGCCCGTGTGAAAGGGGCCTAAGGGTCTTAGGAATTTGACCTAGTATGCATGCATAACCAGTCACCAGTAATGAAGGGCATTATCAGCCCTGTTAACAGTGACCTCCCTGTCCAACTGCTTGTATAGATATGTAGCTGTAGTTCATCTCCCCAAAGCTGTTTTTCTTTTATTGATTTGAGGCTCTGTTTTCAAGTTATGACATTTTTTCCTAATATTCAAATTAGGTGTTCAGTGCAATGAGGATGCAACCATTACTTTCATTACACACAAGCTTCACTCACTACTATGACCAACCCCTTCCCTAGCTGTTTTGATTGTCAGGACCAGGCAGTGGCAAAGCAGCGAGGAAGGGGTTGGTCACAGAAATGAGTGGAGCAATACTTGCTGAAAAATGGTATTGCTGTCCCCACCTACTTGTGTTGGTTCTGCCTTCTGTCAATTTGGACCAGACTACAAAATGGGGCCAATTTTCGTCTTTTCCAGTGCCACTTTAAGTTACCGTGTCTGCCCCTGAGAAATGGTGACAATGGGAAATGTATTATTGTAGTTATGTTTGAGTCTTTTTTTTTTTATAAATATCCCCCTTAATTTGTGTATTAGGAAAAAGCATAACTTAGGAATGAAGTTTCGGATCAGCGAAAGAAAAGCAGCATTGTAATCAGGTTAACCACAGGTATGTGTCTATGCAGCTGGACAGGGAGGTCGCTGGTGACAGATTCCCTTTAAAAAAGGGGCGAGAAAGAAAAGAGACAAAGAGTTTCTCCTTTGCTAGATTGACTTGGTGTTAACCATCTGCAGAGAATAGTCAATTCATGTTGAATAATAGTGTGCGCTGGAAATAAATGACCTCAAAGACTGTACATGTTTTCTATGTTGACCCAACAACATTTTGACTTGCCTTGTGGCTTCTGTATCAACAGAAATGAAAAAATTCAAGACAGAATCTAAAATTCCAAACAAATCTCAGGTAGCAGTATTTGAATTCATTTATAATATCACACCTTATATGTTTTCATAACCTTGGGGTGCGTTTTATTATGTGCCGCTCTTCTAAAAACATGTATTTCAGTTGAAGGAACACTAATTTTGATGGGAAAGAAAAATTGACATATTTCAAACACAAGAAAAGAAATGTTTTTTTCTGCCTGGAGAGGTAAACTGTGTTTTACCTCAAACATTTATTTCTTGACAGGGGAGCACTTGTACACTGTCGGGCACTTCAGCTAGCACTGTTGTCAGAACATATAATTGATGTTAAGGGAATGCTGCTCAGAACATGGCGTATTTATGATGGTTTAGTTTTCAAATCTACTAACAGCTCTGTAGCGTTGTCAGACGTTCATGATGAAATTCAAATTGCTTACTGATACACCGTGCTATACAGGATCTTGCAGTAAACATGTTAATTGTGTGTTGTTAAATAATGTACCCAGTTTTTTATAGGCTGTTTGAAATGCTGTCCCCTGCCTATTTATAGGTAGTGTAGTCACTCTGCAGTGCTATTTGCCACTTGTGATGGGCGTGGGGGAATAGGTGCCCACCTTGCTCGTGGGCCCACTAGGGGATTCACATGTACCTCTGTGGGCCAGTCCAAGCCTGGGTCGGGGGTTCAATTCGTGCTAATCATGCTAATCAGCTTCTTGAAGGGTCTGCAGCATTCAAATGAGACCTGCAACCTTTTTATAGCATACAGATGTAGCCACTATTAATTTGACCAGCTTATTCGCTTGTTTCAACCTACAGTCTGGTCGAGATCCTGCGCCTGCGCAGTGCTTCATCGGGCCGGGATCATTGCTTTAATTAATGCGCATGCGCCTGGTGAACGCCCTCTTGTGGCTGGTCTCGCTCAGTTCGCCGGCACATGCGCATTAATTAAAGCGATGCTGTGCTCACAATTGGCTGCAGCGGCATAGGTGGCCCCGTCCATGCAGAAAGTTTACAGACGGGGAATGGAAGACCAGAAAAGACAGCTGCAGAGCCATGGAGTGGTGGTGAGTATGTATTTTGTTTGTACGTTAACTTGAAATATTAATTCATGGGGTTGTTTATTTGTTCTGTTTGTTAACCACTTCATTACAACAATGTTTACTCCCTCCCTTACAAGTCACCAGACCAATTTTTCAGTTTTAGCAATGGGCCTAACTGCAAATAACTTTAATTTCTGAGCCAACCTACATGTATTTGCTATTATTTTTCATTCGACACCTTTTAAATTTTTTATGAAAGAAAAAGGGAAAAATGTGTGTATGGTTGTATATTTTACACACAAACACACACACACAAAGTCTGCAATACTATTGGTAAAACTAATAAATATTTTTTATTTTTTTATGAACGAAAAAGTGGGGAGTGTATGTGGAGTGTATGTAGTCTGCTATACTACTGCTATAACTATTGACTATACCTATAACTTTTTTATTTATTTTTATTTCTTTTAGCATTGTATTATTAATATATTTTTTATTTATTTTCTAGTTATTTATTTTTTACTTTTTAGTTAGCTTTTTTTTTAACACAGGGCAGGGAGGGGTTAATTCACAAACTGCAGTATGACAGTTAATGTTAATCTCAGTATGTCACAGGGTTCACATGCCCAAAGACCCCTTTCAGGATCTCCACTGTGACTACAGCTGTCTAATGACAGTGCGGTCACAGTGATCTGCAGCGTCACGGGGTGCCGGCAGATGGTAATGTAACCCGACGCTTACCGCCACAACGATTATAGCTGTGTGGCAGTAAGCAAGGGGTTTAACTAGTAAAATGTAGTATATTCTATGATCAATATGATGATAGCAGCACAGCGGCTCAGTGATTAGCACTGGTGCCTTGCAGCGCTGGGGTGCTGGGTTCCAATCCAAGGACAACATCTGCATGCAGTTTGTATGTCCTCCCCGTGTTTGTGTGGGTTTCCTCCAGGTACTCTGGTTTCCTCCAAGATTACAAAGACAAACTGATAGGGAACTTAGATTGTGAGACCCATTGGGGACAGCTTGATGCTAATGTCTATAAAGCGCTGCGGAATATAGCAGCGCCATATAAGTGTGTTAAATAAATAATGCAACACTCCCTAGTTAATATAGTCTATGGCATGGCACTACAGTCCTAAAAATGGCACTCATGGAGGGCCATGTGACCAGAAACATCCATTAGCTGTCTCTATTGAAAAGCACTGTGCCAGTTCATGCGTAGTGATTTTCAATAGTGTTTGCTGATGAATGCATCAGATCACACGCCCCTACATAAGTGGCCATGTTTTGACCAGAACGCCAACTAGAAGACTGTATTAACAACGGGTGGTCAGATGAAGACATTGGTGCTGATCTTGTAATAACAACATATTAGTTGGTGCCACATAATGGTGTCTCCATCACATTTGTGGAATTAAACAGAAAGTGGCCAACTCCTTTAAGAATTATATTAGTTTGCTGGGGTGGAACGTGGCTACGAGATGTATATATAATATGTACTTCCTGGAACAGATATTTAATAGATATGAATATTGCTGCAGCCGTTTATTACAATGTTCTAGCGCTTTGGCAGGCAAAATATATATATTATAGAATATATAATATAGTTTTGGTGCAATTTTACATACATGTGATTGGATAATTTTCATTAACAATGAAAAAATTACAGCCAAAACACACGTGCGCTATAACGCGTAGCAGCAGGTGTCAGAACAAAACACCTTCATCAATAGGTAGAGACATACAGGTTTGCATTCTGAATGGTCACCCTTTATACATATCCATTTTTAATGCCGAGAATCCACTTCTCACACATTAATACCTTTGTTTTACTACACGTACAGTCAGACCACACAGCTTATTGTCTGCTAAACCCAATTAAAAGCCTTCAAATAAATCCAGTTTATGCTGGACTCATTTCAAATTCCTTGAATTTGAGATTATGTTATTAATATCTCGAGATAATTAATATTTTAAGCTACCGCACTACAAAGCAACAAACACAATTGCTTGGAGATGTATTAAAAAGGATAATCCATAAAAGGCTCTACCAGTTTAGTACACAAATAAAGTGTGGAAGGCGTAAAAATCCTTTGCAGTTTTATGCACGGTAGTAAAACCTTGTGAAATGAAGGATTTTTCAGGCTATAAAACGGAGACAGTGAAAGATGGCAGCCCGCGTGCGCAGGTGATGCATAGGGTAACTCAATGCAGGTTTATTGGCAAGGTCAAGCGCAGCAGCCTCGTGAAGGGAGGGCTTAGAAACGTTCCATTATCTGCCGAATTCTGTCACTCACAGACTTGGCTTCATCACATGATGTAAAGATGTTCCATAGAGAACAATTATCGCTTCTCAATTAATTTGGCTAAAGATTTAAGCAAGCTTCCAAAAGCATTACTTTTATAGTAGGCAGCTTATTTACACATAAAGCGCTGAGACTGATATGATTCCTCTGTGTAATGAAGTGCGCTATTCCTCCGTTTATAGCCACGTGGAAGGTCTCCGGGAAGTAGCACACTGCTGTGAACTACAGTACATTTACTGAACAACAACAGTATAATTGCAACACTATTAATAGATGCTAAGCCTAGCGGTATTAATTAATTCTATATAAATAAGGGCATTAATCCTATTTAGGCAGGCATTAAATCCTCCACACTATCCGGAATTAGCCATAAGAGCTTGGCGTTTGAAACTATCAATGTGAAATTGAAATGTGAATTTTTATTATTTACCAAGGAATTTACATTAAATAAATTGAAAAGATATGTAGATTAAAAAGCTGTTATTGGCTATATTATATGTTAAACATTTTTTGTTAAAAACCAATAGGGTATATTCACACTGGACAGATTTGTTGCAAAATTCCTGCGACTGTCTCATTCACCTGAATGGGAATTGCAAATACAAATGTAGTTAATACTAAAATAAACTTGTGCAGATGAATAAAAATGATATTAAAGGGGACCTCTGACTTCTCCAGAAATAACTGTTTCAGTAACTATTTATATTCTCCATGTAATAACAATTCTGGAACGTCTATTGGTATGACTCTGTGATGTTTCATTCCTTTATTATTCCTGTTAGATGTTATGAATTAATTACTAGCAGTTTGCAATGAAGACTTGTGTCCAGGTATGTCTTACCAGTTGGGGGTGAGTCCCTGCAGAGTCTGAGACTGGCAGCACTAATTGGATAGTGTCACACTGTGTAGGGAAACACCCCCAACTGGTAACCCATCTGGACCTTCATTGCAAACTGCTTTTAATTAATTCATAACTTTTAGCAGGAATAATAAAGGGAATGGCAAACTTAGAGTCATAAGGATATAGACTCCAGAAATGTTATGGGTGGATGCAAGTAGTTGCTAAAACATATGGGTGGATGCAAGTAGTTGCTAAAGAGAGTTGGCGGGTCCTCTTTAAGTTACAGAAATTTCCTTAAAAGGGTTGAAGAATATACCATGGGCATCTGAAAAGTCCGCAATCTCAAAAAGTGGCTTTACAACTCATAAAACCTTATACAGACAACTGTCTTACTGTTCTATACAAGTTTTGAGTTTTGAGTCATACAGTTTCATAATATGGCACTCATAAAAGTCTATGATTCTGATGCATAAAGGGGTCCTCCAACACTGAACTACCCTACACTGCCTGGACTCGCAATTCTTACAATACTTACCTTGTCCCAAATGCTGGTTTCCTTCCAGATCACTCCACGGATGTCTTTGCATCTCTTTCACGTACAGAAAACAACCTTGCTTCGATGGGAGGTGTGGGTGCAGCCAATAGCAGGCTGCAGTGCTGACCTGCTGAGGGTAGGTGATCCAATATACTAGCACTGCACAACCCCTTTAATTGCACTGCATCATTATAGTTAAAATTTACTATACTGGTACACATGGCATGATAAATATGGTTCCTAAGCAACGCTTACTAAGTACATACAAATTTCTCTTCCTTAAACCACCTCATGACTGGTATACATTTTTGTCAATAATTTGTAGCATAAAAATAGGCACATTCTTTTATTAACCCAAGCCAAGCCTGTTTGGGCCTTAATGACCAAGTCAGATTTTGGAAATCTGACATGTGTCACTTTAGCAGAAAATAACGTCGAAAAGGTTTTGCATATCAAAGTAATTCTGACATTGTTTTCTCGTCACATATTGTACTTTACTTAGGTAATAAAATTTTACCAATAAAATATGCATATCTTTATTAAAAAACTTAAAAATCTATGAAAATGTGTAAAAATTAGCATATTTTCCTATTTTCAACTGTATTTCACATACATACATAAATACTATTCAATAAATTTTATAAGAAATATATTTCCACATCTTTACTTTATTTTGGCTGCACTTACAAAAAACTTTTACTTTTTTTTTTATTTAGGAGACTTACCATTTAACATAAATGCAAACATTTTTGAAGTACATATTTTTTCCTGCAACAAGCCAAGCTTGCAGAGGCTTATAAGTGTTAGAATAATAGAACCCCACCAAGTGACCCTATTTTGAAAAGTAGACCCCTTAAAGTATTCATCTCTGGGTGTAATTCGTTTTTTCACCCCCTAGTCTTTTAAAGAAATTAATGCTAAGAAAGTGAAAAGAAATGAAATTTTTATTTTTTTTAACACAAAAATGTCAATTTAATTTTGCTTTTCTACAAAGCACATGAAAATGAAGAAGTACACCCCAAAATGTATCACCCCATTTCTCCTTTCTTCAGAAATACCCCCAATACCCCCATTGTGGCTCTAATCTTATGTCTTGACACAGGGCGGGGCCCAAACATAAAGGAGCACCTAGTGGCTTTCACAACATAAAATTTGCTTGAAAATGTTTTAGGCCCCATTGCACTCTTGTAATGGCGTTGAGCTGCAAAACAATAGAAGACCCCCATAAATGACCCCATTTTAAAAACTAGACCCCCTAAGGTATTTATCTAGGGGTTTAGGAAGCTTTTAGACCCCATCATTTTTTGTAGAAATGATTGCCAAGCAGGCGGAAAAAAAAACATTTTTCATTTTTTACACAAAAGTGTCAATTTAAAGACAGATTTTTTGCTACAAGGCACATGAAAATAAAGAAGTACACCCCAAAATGTATTACCCCATTTCTCAAGTCTTCAGAAATGCCCCCACTGTGGCCCTAATCTTATGTCTTGACAAACGGCAGGGCCCAAACATAAAGGAGCATCTAGTGGCTTTTAGAACACAACATTTGCTTGAAAATGTTTTAGGCCCCATTGCACACTTCTAATGGCGTTGAGCTGCCAAAATTATAGAAACCCCATAAATGACCCCATTTTTAAAACTAGACCCCTAAGGTATTCATCTCGGGGTTAGTAATCTTGTAGACCCCATAGTTTTGCAGAAATTAATGCTAAGCAGGCAACAAAACTTTTTTACACAAAAGTAAAAATTTAAAGACAGATTTTTACTATATACACAAAGAACTGAAAGGTGGCATAAAGCAGGATGGGCACAACCCAAAATGCAGTTGTGCATATATATACAGGGAGAAGATCCTGCACTTGCGACCGTTGCTAATAGCGATCCCCAGCAAAAATGCATATGGGGAGGATGCCTGCAGCGGACCACAAGTACCACAATAGAATGTCTATTGTGGTACTTGTGGTCCGCTGCAGGCATCCTCCACCGTATGCATTTTGCTGGAGACGCTATTAGCAACTGGCGCAAGGCAGGATCTTCTCCCCTATATATATGCACAACTGCATTTTTGGTTGCCCATCCTGCTTCATGCCACCTTTCAGTTCTTTGTGTATATAATTTTTGGAGGTGTATAAACTTCTATGTAAATGTAGCCTGTTTTCCATCCACAGGCTATATTTAGGTGCACCTGTGAGGCCTGGGCCATATCAGCCAGTCTTGGGTGGGGCTCACCGCCTTCTCCCTCCTCCCATTGCAGGCATGATTACATGCTGGAGGTAACTGAGGAGTTTGCTGTGAGCCGGCCTATACATTCCTGTAATGCCCACTGGCTCCTGGTATTGCCCATATGGCACAGGTAGATGAGTGTTCGGTCCGAGCTACTTGAGAAACCATGGCGTGGTGCTTGGGCTTAAGACATGTCCTCCACTGCAGGGACATGTTGACTAATCTCTCAATTTTAACATCAGTTTGAGGGCTTAGTAATACTGCAGTGTGCACCTGTTCTGTCATTTGTTATTGCCAGACTTTTTACTACATGAAAATGAAGAAGTACACCCCAAAATGTATCACCCTATTTCTCCTGTCTTCAGAAATACCTCAATACCCCATTGTGACTCTAATCTTATGTCTTGACACAGCGGAAGGGCCCAAACATAAAGGAGCACCTAGTAGCTTTCAGAACACAAAATTTGTTTGAAAATGTCTTAGGCCCCATTGCACTCTTGTAATGGCGTTGAGCTGCAAAACAATAGAAGACCCCCATAAATGACCCCATTTTAAAAACTAGACCCCCTAAGGTATTTATCTAGGGGTTTAGGAAGCTTTTAGACCCCATCATTTTTTGTAGAAATGATTGCCAAGCAGGCGGAAAAAAAAACATTTTTCATTTTTTACACAAAAGTGTCAATTTAAAGACAGATTTTTTGCTACAAGGCACATGAAAATAAAGAAGTACACCCCAAAATGTATTACCCCATTTCTCAAGTCTTCAGAAATGCCCCCACTGTGGCCCTAATCTTATGTCTTGACAAACGGCAGGGCCCAAACATAAAGGAGCATCTAGTGGCTTTTAGAACACAACATTTGCTTGAAAATGTTTTAGGCCCCATTGCACACTTCTAATGGCGTTGAGCTGCCAAAATTATAGAAACCCCCATAAATGACCCCATTTTTAAAACTAGACCCCCTAAGGTATTCATCTCGGGGGTTAGTAATCTTGTAGACCCCATAGTTTTTGCAGAAATTAATGCTAAGCAGGCAACAAAACTTTTTTTTACACAAAAGTAAAAATTTAAAGACAGATTTTTTACTATATACACAAAGAACTGAAAGGTGGCATAAAGCAGGATGGGCACAACCCAAAAATGCAGTTGTGCATATATATATACAGGGGAGAAGATCCTGCACTTGCGGCCCGTTGCTAATAGCGATCCCCAGCAAAAATGCATATGGGGGAGGATGCCTGCAGCGGACCACAAGTACCACAATAGAATGTCTATTGTGGTACTTGTGGTCCGCTGCAGGCATCCTCCACCGTATGCATTTTTGCTGAGGATCGCTATGTGCTAACGGGCCGCAAGGCAGGATCTTCTCCCGTATATATATGCACAACTGCATTTTTGGTATGCTCATCCTGCTTCATGCCACCTTTCAGTTCTTTGTGTATATAATTTTTGGAGGTGTATAAACTTCTATGTAAATGTAGCCTGTTTTCCATCCACAGGCTATATTTAGGTGCACCTGTGAGGCCTGGGCCATATCAGCCAGTCTTGGGTGGGGCTCACCGCCTTCTCCCTCCTCCCATTGCAGGCATGATTACATGCTGGAGGTAACTGAGGAGTTTGCTGTGAGCCGGCCTATACATTCCTGTAATGCCCACTGGCTCCTGGTATTGCCCATATGGCACAGGTAGATGAGTGTTCGGTCCCGAGCTACTTGAGAAACCATGGCGTGGTGCTTGGGCTTAAGACATGTCCTCCACTGCAGGGACATGTTGACTAATCTCTCAATTTTAACATCAGTTTGAGGGCTTAGTAATACTGCAGTGTGCACCTGTTCTGTCATTTGTTATTGCCAGACTTTTTACTACATGAAAATGAAGAAGTACACCCCAAAATGTATCACCCTAATTCTCCTGTCTTCAGAAATACTCTCACTGTGACCCTAATCTTATGTCTTGACAAACGGAAGGGCCCAAACATAAAGGAGCACCCAGTAGTTTTTAGAACACAAAATTTGTTTGAAAATGTCTTAATGGTGTTGAGCTGCCAAAACAATAGAAAACCCCCATAAATGACCCCATTTTGAAAACTAGACCCCCTAAGGTATTCATCTAGTAGTTTAGTAAGCATGCTGAGTGCAAAATTATTATAGGATGAAATAATGAGTACCGTATTTTTGCCCCTATCACTGATACACCCCCGACCACATGCTGTGCAGCGCGGTCGACAGGTGTATCAGTGGGGAGGGAAGACGGGCTGGGGGCCGGCATCTAGTTTTGTAGCGGCAGCAGGGCCCGATGCAGTCACTGTATTCTATTGCAATGGGCCCTGCTCACTGTAGTAATACTATCAATAACTGTAGCCACTGTTAAACTATAATAATCTTTAATGCAATCTATTAATATTCACTTACTAATGTCCATATCAATGTCAGTATCAAGCAGGAGGAGGAGGCATGACGCCGGGCGGGCACTGGCAGCGTAACTCACTACGTTACGCACCTGCTCCGCCTACCCGTCATTGTTTCTGAGGATATGTCTTGCTGGCAGTGGCATGGACGGGGTAAAGGAAGGGGCGTTCTGAAAGCCTTCGAACATCCTCAGATTCAAAGGCTTGTCCAGGTGCAGGGGACTCAAACAGGAGACTCTCAACCACCTTCTCCTGGAACTCGAGGAAGTTGAGGGTTCCTTGGGCCTTTTTAAATAAAACAAAACTATTATAGGTAGCAATCTGAATGAGGTAGATTGCTATCTTTTTATACCAGGCCCTGTTTTTTCGCTTCACCAGGCAGGGTTGAAGCGCCTGGTCCGAGAGGTCTACACCTCCCATAAATGTATTGTAGTCTGTTTGTCAGCAGTAGCCCCCCTTTCCCTAACTGCCATTGTGGTGTCTGCGTGCACTGTGGTGAGCATGTAGACATCCTTCCTGTCCTTCCACTTCACTGCAAGCAGCTGGTCACTTGCAAGGGCAAAGGTTGGTTCTCTCTCCAAATGCTTGAACACCAGCGGTTGTGGATATCCCGCTCTATTTTTACGGACTGTCCCACAAGCCCCTGTGTTTGCAGCATGGAGGGGTTTATAAAGGGGTATATGAGTGTAAATATTATCATTGTACACGTGGTACCCTTTGTGCAGGAATGGCGCCAATAGATCCCACACAATTTTTCTGATGTCCCAATAGGCAGCCTGGGGGGTTAAGTTGGGATTCTCTGCCCTCATATACAGACAGACCCCAGGTGTCGCTGTTTGTGCTCTCGCACACCTTATATAATTTTACCCCATATCTGGCACCCTTGGAGGGAATAAACTGACGGAAGGAAAGGCGGCCTTTAAAACTAAAAATTAATTAATCGACGGATAGATTTTTTTCAGGAGTATATAATTTTAAGAATAAATCCGTAAGGAGGAAAATAGGGGGTCTCAATTTATTTAGATGGTCGTAGGCTTGGTCAGTTATGGGGGGGACTTGGAACTTGTCCGAAAAATGCATAAACCGCATTAGGGCTTCATAGCGGTTTCAGGACATAACTGCTGCAAACACAGGGATTGAGTGGACAGTGCTCGCAGCCCAATAGGATCGGACAGATGGCTTTTTTTACAATACCCATGTCCAGGGTAAGCCCCCAGATTTTTTTCATTTCAGGGACACTTGTGGGGGTCCACCATCTTATATAGATAGACATGGGCTTTTGTACAGCAAACTCTGTGGCATACAGATTAGTCTGTTGCACAATTAACTCCAGGACTTTATCGTCCACAAATAAAGGAAAAAAATCATAAGGGGAAAAATTGGTGACGTTCACATTTATTTTGGGAGTGGATAAAAATTGGAGTACTTGGGGGGAAAATGGAACCCACGTAGTAGAAGGGACTGGGTCGAGAGTGAGATGAGGTGGCGACTTCTACGACCATAGGGCTATGGGGTCTGGGGATGGAAGCGGAACTAGAGTCCCCGCTATATGATATATTTGCGCCTCTGAAGCGGTGTCAGATTCAGAGTGGTCAAAGCATAGAAATTCATATGCCTGCTCTGCACTGAATAATCTCTGAGCCATTTTTTTTTTTATAAAAAGTTCAGAAAGAAATTAAAATAACTGACCGTCCCTAATAGACTTGTGACGGACGCCTAATGACGGACACCGACTGAAGGACACCCACTGATGGACACCCACTGACAGCCAGTAACAGGCGGACACAGGGTCCCTAATGAAAATAATTGACTGTCACTAATAGACGCCTAATGACGGACGGCTAATGACGGACACCCACTGACGGACACCCACTGACGGACACCCACTCCTGGCTGTGTTAGTAAAACATACCGTCAATAGTGGCAGACCACACAGTTGCTATGGGGCTTGTGAGCTTCGGGGGCCCGGCCAGGTTGAATGGCCCTGCCCTCTTTCTGACCTGAATACAAGCCACATACAGATGCTGGACAGATAAATGCCAGCCCTCCTAAGTACTCCTCCTGAAGCCCCCGGCTACCTGCCACCACTGCCAGCATTAGCTTCTATCTGTGAGAACAGTCAGCTGGCCAATAAGCAGGGTGATGCTCTGCTCCTTACTGGTCAGCTGACTTGTAAGCGGAGCCAGCTAACCTCCACTCTTGGCTCTGCTTAGAACTTTGCCTGCGGATGTTCCTCAGTTCAGCATCATTATAGGAGTAATTTGAAGGGGTCTTCCCGCTCCAGAGTGGCCCACAGCTCCGTGTAACTGATTAAATCCAAGGATCCAACACCCTGAACCAACCTGCTGGTGTGCTGACATGTAGCTGCAGCATTCATCACATTGTGTGTAAGTGTAAAAAGATACACCGTACTGGAATGTGGAAGGGGCACAGGTGGATGTGCTGATGCTTATACATACAACTATACACAACCCCCCATAGACATATACTTCAAGTTCTGAGACAGGTCCAGTCCCTGTCCCTTATTGCTCTATTAGTAATAGCCTATTTCTATTAGGGCAATGTGGGGGGTGGGGGAAGGGGGACATGGAGACCACATGATCAGGAACCATAACTATTGGTCCCTGATCATAACTGTGCTGAAGGTAGATCTTCAGCACAGTAACAGTGCACATATCTGCACCATTTTTTATTTTTTTTTACTGGGGGGGGGGGGGGCTCCTGCCCCTTATTAAATACATTGGGGGCTATATCGCCCCAATCGGGGTGCTGCGGGACCCGATCAGGGCATGATTACTTATTATCTCTCCTCTCCTGAGAGAGACATACTGCAGGGCTGGCAGCGGCTGTCTTACAATGTGCGCATGTGCCGGGCCGCCGCTGCCATCTTTCTTGAGGGCAGGAGGGGGGGGGTGAGGATCGGGACCCAGCTTTCTCTTATGGGGAAGCTGGGGGACCTGATCCCTGCACCGGAGACTTTCTCCCTCCTCTCTTACATGAGAGGAGGGAGAAAGTTTACATTTTCGGTGATCGCCGTGATACAGTGTATCACGGCTAGTGTTGAGCGCGAATATTCGAATAGCGAATTTTAATCGTGAATATCGCAACTTTGAGAATTTGCGAATATTTCGAATATAGTGATATATATTCGTAAAAACAAATATTTGTCAATTTTTTTCATCTGAACCCATTACCTGCCTGCTTCTTGCTTGTGGGCCAATGTGAGAAAGCTGCAATATCTAGTAAATTAGAATATTCTTCATTATTTAATTTATTTTAGCTTATGCGAAAAATCGGCAATGTAATATGCACATTAATCGAGTAAGGACGTGTTACAGGCAGCTTTCCTATTGGGTTGGCTTGCTAGAATTTGTGAATATGTAGAATATAGTGTGATATATATTCGTAAAAACAAATATTCGTTTTTTTTTTTCCATCTGAACCCATTAGAGTAGTAAATGTAATGGGTTCAGATGAAAAAAAAAAGACAAATTCGTTTTTACGAATATATATCATAATATATTCTACATATTTGCGAATTCTAGCAAGCCAACCCAATAGGACAGTTGCCTATAACCCGCCCTTACGCCATTAACGCGCATATTACATTGCTGATTTTTCGCATAAGCTAAAATAAATTAAATAATGAAGAATATTCTAATTCAGTTAGGATAAACTCAGGAAACTTCTAGCAGCTTGAAAAATGTAGCCAAAGTGACCCACGCCTGTATTTTGCATTATGAATTCGCATTATGCGATTTTTACATTGCCGATTTTTTGCAATCAAGAGAATAATCTCGAATACGAATATTTGCAAATATATGAAATACGAAATATCGCAAGTTCGAATATTGCCCCTGCCGCTCATCACTAATCACGGCGATCACGTAATCAGAGTCACAGTCTCTGATCACTGCCCCGAGCCCTCAGCTACCTCCGGTAGCTGCGGGCACAGAGCTCCAGCGCTTGATTTAAGTGCTAACTTGGGCTGAAGTGCCGCCATAAAAAGCCTGCCAGCCTAAGGCCCCTTAGTGACCGCAGTAAAAAAACTCATAGGGGTGGTCACTAAGTGGTTAAGACTCGTTTCAAGCATAAAACATTTCTAAACAATATATTTCATGCATGCCATGTGTTATTATCTTGGCACAAACTAAGACAGAATATTATTTTTAATTAGTGAATCTCTGTGTAGGTTAGACTTCATATTTTCTTATTACCTTGCCCCTGACCACAATAAAAATCCTAAAAAATTAAAATAAAACATAAAAAACAATACAAAACGCGTCCTTTGAAACTATGTGTGAATCCAGCCTTATCGTTATAAGGACCTATTACTATGGAGTTAATTACTGTACTGTTCCTTCGTCTATTAATATTTTGCACTGATCAGCAGGGATCTGTGCCAAATACCTGAGACTCTCTGATTCTGCCAATGGTATTTTTTATGATTTTTATTAGGTTTTATGCATTAAGCAGTAAGTCCAAGGTAATCTTACTCAATATAGTGGTTTGATGAATACAGCTCTTGTCAGTGAATTAAATGAATCCTGCATATGCTGTACTGCAGATATGAATATTGGGAAGGTGAAAAATCCATAGACAGGGCTGACGTAGTGTAAAGCTTCTAAAATCATCAATAGCGAAAGAATCTAATACAGGATAAAAGTTTAATGTGACAATGTAGAAATATAGGTACATTGTTGTGTTGCACTTTTGTACACCTACTTTTGGGCAAGTTTTGACAAGAATATGGATTATGAATATGGGTGTAATATATTTTTCCGACTATAAGACACACCTGGCTATATGAGAGGTTTGGACAACAGAAAATTGGAAAAAAATATTTTCGACTTATTAAAACTTCCCTGGTGGCTTAATGAAGTGGAGAAGTTAAGGTCACTAAGAGGTCACTTGGCCCGGTGGAAGTTAGGTTTGCGCACCAGTGGATTGCTGGGCATATAGAGTTGTTTCCTGGCCATACATTCCATTATCAATGGCTGATTATGCAGAAAAGTAGGAGGAGGAGTCTGAGTGGGAGAAGCAGTAACAGATGATAACAATGACAAGGGCATTGGACTGCATACGACCACTGTATACTCTTCCTGGTCTGGCACCTTCCACTGATGGCATCATCAAAGGTCCTTAAGCTTCAGTTAGTCAGAGCTTTCATCTCCTTCCCTGTAGCTTGGGGACTTTCAGCATGTAGGGGGCTGTGTTTTTCACAGTCCTCTCCATGATCGCTTACCCTTCTCGCCTACCTGCACCGATCACATAGATGGGTGTCGTTCAGGGAGACAGAGGTGTGTAGATGCACTCTGCTAGATCATCAAGGAAGCAGTTAAGGAGGCCCGACCCTGCTAGACCACTGTGTCTGCAGACTATAAGACACAGGCACTTTTTAGCAAGATTTTTTTCTTGCAGAAAAGTACACCTTATACTCCAAAAATATGTTACATTGTATTAAAAATGCCTTAGTTTTCTGTCAATCATTCTGTTGAACAGGTGACTTATAGTAAGAACTACTGATAATCCAATGAAACCATAAGCAACATGGACCATAATCCTGCTGCCATTTGTCCCCTTTATAAGGTTTACTGACTAACATTAGTATCAATAAAGAGGGTGTGATAAGCCATGCCATGTGCACACCTACAGCATGCTTACTACATACTCCTATGCATACCTAGACGTATGCTGAACAGTAATCCTGCTGTATAATGGAGCCTTAACCCCTTCATGACCCTAACATTTTTCACCTTAAGGACCAGGCCATTTTATGTGGTGATAACTTTAATGATTAAAACGATTTTACTTATCCGAGCTATTCGTAGACTGTTTTCTTTTCACATATTGTACTTCATGACAGTGAAAAATTTGAGTCAAAATATTTAATTTTTATTTTAAAAAAATGCCAAATTTACAAACAATTTGGAAAAATATGCAATTTTTAAAATTTCAATTTCTCTGCTTTAAAACAGATACCTCATAAAATAGTTATTACTTTACATTTTCCATATGTCTACTTCATGTTTCGATCACTTTGTAAATGACATTTTCTTTTTTTGGGAAGTTAGAAGGCTTAGAAATTTAGAAGCAAATCTTATAATTTTTAAGAAAATTTCCAAAACCCAATTTTTAAGAACCAGTTCAGGTCTGAAGTAACTTTGTGGGGCTTACATAATAGAAACAACCAATAAATCGCCCCATTTTAGAAACTACACCCCTCAAGGTATTCAAAACTGATTTTACAAATTTGTTAACCCTTTAGGTGTTCCACAAAAATTAAAGGAAAATGTAGGCAAAAGTTCAGAATTTCACTTTTTTGGCAGAATTTCTATTTTTATCCATTTTTTCCAGTAACAAAGCAAGAGTTAACAGCCAAACAAAACTCAATATTTATTACCCTGATTCTGTAGTACCCCATATGTGGTCATAAACTGCGGTACGGGCACATGGCAGGGCGCAGAAGGAAAGGAATGCCATATGGTTTTTGGAAGGCAGATTTCACTGGGATAATTTTAAGTTGCCATGTCACATTTGAAGCCCCCCTGATGCACCCCTAAAGTAGAAACTCCAAAAAAGTGACCACATTTTGGAAACTACAGGATAAGGTGGCAGTTTTGCTGGTACTATTTTAGGGTACATATGATTTTTGGTTGCTCTATATTACACTTTTTATGAGGCAAGGTAACAAAAAATAGCTGTTTTGGCACTTTTTATTTTCTGTTTTTACAATGTTCATCTGACAGGTTAGATCATGTGTAAATATAGCTACTGGGTTGTTTGTTTTAGTTTTACATAAAGTATTTTTGAAAAGTATTTTTTTGTAACTGTTTTATATAAGGGCTCATTTTTTGCAGGATGAGGTTACGGTTTGAATGGTACTATTTTGGGGGCATATCCCTTTTTGATCGCTTGGTGTTGCACTTTTTATTATGTAAGGTGACAAAAAAATGATTGTTTTAGCACAGTTTTTATTTTTTCTATGGCGTTCAGGTGAGAGGATGGATCACGTGATATTTTTGTAGAGCCAGTCATTATGGAAGCGGCAATACCCAGTATGTCTGGTTTTCTTTTTTTCTTTCTATTTTCTTTACAATTCTATGTGTTTTATTTTAGGAAATTTAATTTAATTTTTTTTTACTTAAAACTTTATTTTTTTATTATGAAAAACACTTTTTTATTTTTGTCCCACTCTATGACTTCAACTTCTGGGGTCTGATCTCCTCTGCAATGCATTACAATACAAGCTGTATTGAAATGCATTGGCTGTCAGCTTTTATGCTGACAGCCTGCCTGTGAGACCCAGCCTAAGGGCTGGAACTCACAGGCTTCTGTAGAAGGCAAGCCCGAAGCCTATGGAAGGCACCGGGCTTGCCTTCCCTGCCATCGGGTCCCCGCCACTGCAGCACTCGTACCCTCTGTGAACCCTCTGCATGCCATGGTCATGGTTTTGACCGCGGCATAAATGGGATGAATACGCCTACATCTGTGTTTTCACAGATGTCGGTGTATGCAGCAGAGGCCCCCCCGATCAGCCTGCCGTACATATATGGCGCTCGTCCTTAAGTCACATCCACCAGCGCCATACATGTGGGTTAAACAAACAGATAAATTATGATTTCTTGTTGAGACATTGCTTGAGGCGTTGCTTGAAAGGGAAAGTACTGTGACTGTATGGGCCCACGTAATATAGAACTGTAGGGACTCTGGTGCCAACATGTTCCACCGTGTTTGGCAGATGATACAGAAATCACTGCATTTTATCAGTGTTTGAAATTCTTTCTTTCATATTAGCACATTTTTGGGGTGGTATGGTTTGCCATGTGAGTGATTCTCCTAACTAATTATTATGCAAATCATTTGTATGATACATTTTATTTTGAAAATTATAAACCACTTCCTTCATTTTATAATATTTTTAGGCTAAGTGCAAGATTGTAGGTAGCTTTCTGGAGTAAATCTTGTTTGTTATTTTTTAGATCCACCTGTGATTATGCCAGGAGGATTATGTATGTCTTCTGAAGAACTAGTGAGGTATGGAGATAACCCTTGTTTTCATTTAACTGAACTTCTCAAGCATAGCCTATACGTTTCAGGGTCTCGATAGCGTATATGACTTGACAGAATCATTACACTGAGCAGGAGTACATTTTTAGATCGTGAATTGCTCAAACAACCCTATTTGTGAAAAATCCATCAAAAAGTAAAATACATTTTTCGAAGACCTTGCTTTACTGTCACCTCCTAACATTTATTCTTGAAAGTAGTGTGCCTGTGCTACAAAAGATTTTACATTTTACTTTCTTTTGCATTTATCAGACTGAAAGACCAGACAACGGTATAAAATGCAATGTAAGCAGAATGAAATGTTATGGATATTTGGTCATAAAGAAATTACATTTCTTCTAAAGACCGATGTTGCTCTGAGATAATGGCTGATAGTCAAGTTGCCAAGTTTCTGCAAACTTAGAAGTAGTCATTTAGATCATTTTACTGAGAGAATACATAAATGTCAGACAAATGGATAGCCTATAGTCAATTCTTACAAATGCTGAAGATAGAAGTGTGGTGGAGTTTATGGTGTGAAACCTTTAAGCAGTCCTAGTCACATGATGGTTGTATTACAACACACAAAAGTGTAACTTTATGGAAAATATCTGCATCTGACATCATATCTGCATCTAATATCCAGTCGGAGAACATAACAACCTGGTTCGGTAATAGCATAAAACCGGACAGGAGGGGTCTTCAGAGGGTGGTGCACTCGGCTAAGTAAATCATGCACACTAACCTCCCCTATAGCTCATTTATAATTAGAGGTGCTTGAATATGGCCAGGAAGGTGGCGAGGGACCTCAGACATACAAATAATGATCTGTTTTGTAACATGCGGATGCTGAAACGTAACCAAAGAGTTTCTTCTCACAGCCTTTCAGATAAGGAATCAGGGTGCAATGTTAGTTTTTGATTCAGGGAGGGATAAATAAATGAACAATCTGTATTGACTATTACAATCATTGCAAATAACTAGTCTACTGATTATGGATGATTTATCAGTTTCACATTTAATTGTTCTGTAGCTGTTTACATATACAGTACTGTATTTTTATTTTTTTTTACTTTTTTTGCCATCATATATGCCCGATATATCTTGCCTTGGATATGTTACTCTTACTGTGTCTACTATTTTGTTTCTTTCTCTTTTATTGTAATGGGAATGTCGTCTAAACATTTCACTGCATATCATATCATGTATTGTGTTGTGTATGACATAGACAAAACGGATCTGTCATGACCCACAATGCAAGTCAATATGGACGGAACCGTTTTCTCTCACACAATCTGACACAATAGAAAACGGATCTGTCCCCCATTGACTTTCAATGGAGTTCATGACAGATCAATTTTGGGTGTATTAAAGATAATACAACCGGATCCGTTCATAACAGATGCAGATGGTTATATTATCAGTAACAGAAGCATTTTTGCAGAAGCAGCACTGCAGTAACCAGCTTCATCCACTACAGAAATGGACAGAGCTTTGTTGCTCTAGGTACACTAGAATACATTGAAGGCACACAATAGTTACAACTAGAGAAGAGCGAATTTCTAAAAAACTTCGATTCGGCTGGTTCGCTGAATTTCCCGAAAAAATTGGTTCGATCCGAATTTATTTGTGACGAATCTCATAAAAAACTGCTATTTCCTGGCTGCAAAGAGCATTTATGGTGGTATAGAACACTGTGCCTTGCAGTAACACGCATAGGGAGTCTGCTGTGGTAGTAAAACAATACTCTGAGTCAGTATGATAGTAGATGACAGGCGTCGCTCTTAGAATCACTGCATACTTCACTTATTTGGGCAGTTACGGGGCCAAAACTGACCAAATAACTCAAGTGTGAACTCAGCCTTACAGGTCAATGTTAGCGACGGGTATAAAGAACTGTACAGAGGCCCAAGATCCTACTATAGCGTGAAAGTGTGCACTCCTTTTACACCAATTCACTATTTCCACATAACTTTCTACAGAGCCTGTTCTATGAAACGCTTATACAAGAAGAGCCCCTTCGGCAGAGTGGAGTGGGTGTCAGCAGTAAGTTTGTGTTGACGTCACTGATTATTTTGCCCTTACTCTGATCCGTCAGAACAATAACCCCCAAAAAACAGATCCTGTCTGTGGAGCATCAGCCTTCAGTCAGCATTTGGTCAGTAATCCATCAGTATTGCTAAAGCCCCCCCAAAAAAACAGAAGTGGATCCAAAACAGAGATGACACGTGAATAGAATATTTGCATGTCTTCTGTGTTTTGTGCTCACTCCTGCTTTTGGCTACCAAATCATAAGCCAATTCTGATGTAAAATTGGCTTATGACCAAGTCATGCAGGCCTTACAGCTGTTACATAGACAGGATCCATTGTGTCTCATTTTTACTTCATTCTGACATATCAGAAGAAGGGTCAAATAAATGATGATGTCAGCGAGACTGAAAGTCAAAATAGTGGCCCAGTCATGAAGTGGAGAGGGTGGGAACAGCATGAGAAGTCCACAGAGTGGCTCTATGACATAGTGGTGAGGTGGAAGCAGCATGAGGAGACCACAGAGTGGCCCAATGCCAGAGTGTGGAGGTGGCAGCAGCTTCAGGAGGAGGTCACAGAGTGGCACAATGACAGTGTGGAGGTAGCCGCAGCAGCATCAGGAGGAGGCAACAGAGTGGCACAATGACAGTGTGGAGGTGTCAGCAGCAGTATCAGGAGGCCACAGAGTGGCAAAATGACAATGTGGAGGTGGCAGCAGCAGCATCAGGAGGCCACAGAGTGGCACAATGACAAAGTGTAGAGGTGGTGGTAGCTGAAGAATCAGAAGGAGGCCACAGGGTGCCACAATGACAGTGTGGAGGTGGCAGCAATATCAGGAGGCCACAGAGTGGCACAATGACAGAGTGTGGATGTGATGACAGCAGCAGCATCAGGAGGAGGCCACAGGGTGGCACAATGACAGTGTGGAGGTGGCAGCAGCATCAGGAGACCACAGAGTGGCCCGTTGACAAAGTGGGGAGGTGGGTGGCAATACCAGTACAAGTTAAAGATGGTGGGTGAAAGAAGGAGCACTTGGCATCAGATGTGTGGCATCAGGCAGGGGGGAGCATCAGAATAGTATCTGAGGCAGGTAGCCAGAAGAAACCAGTCTCTTTTGTCAAGGTGTTGGTGTGGCATCATGGATGATCTAGTCTGATGCATCAGAGAACGACAAAGGTCAGTATCTACTATCTAGTAACTATGGCTCCTGCCGCACTAAACACCCGCTCTAATGCCAACTACTGGCCGGGCAGGACAGCTTTTCCAAGGGAAAACTCGGCCAGTTGCGGCCACAAATCCAGTTTGGTTGCCCAGTAGTCCAGCGGATCTTCAATGTCAGGTGGTAATTTTCTCATTTCACCACACAATGGCTAATAAGCCCTTTTTTCCCACTAATACAAGCCAAAAAATGCTTTAGAACATTTAACTGCACCGCACAAGGGCAAATAAAACGTAAACCCTGATAATGGCTGTATAAAACAGCACTTGCACCCCAATAACAAGAACGGTTTGCTGGAATTGCAGAGCTGAATAATGGCAATTTGGATCCCCAGTCAGTGCAGCAAGGTGTAATAGGATTGTTCCTATTACCCAGGCCGTAAACTCCCCTACTGAACCCTGTTCTGCTTCAATCCTGTGGAATGATTCCTCCCTATCCTTTCCCCAAACTTCTATACAGCAAAATAAAAGTTTTAAAGTCTTTTCTACCACTATCCCTAGCGCCTGCTGACATCTCTCCCTGCACTAAGTACGCTGGAATATGGCTGAATTCAAGATAGCTGAGGCTATTTATATGGCTGTGGAATCACAGGGCTGGCTGGCTGCTGATTGGCATTGTGGATGATCCCTCATTCCCAGAGTTCCTTGTTCCATGTCCTAACACGTGCAGCAGCCATTTTAGGAAAAAATGCTATTTGTTACCACGAAGCGTGAGGAAATTCGGATTCGGTGCTAATCGAATTTTTCCTGAAATTTGGATCAAATTCCACTTTGTCAACTTCGATTCGCTCATCTCATTAATCGATAAGGTACTTGAAAGGTTTTTTGTTTTTCTAATTTTGTATGTTTTATTTTGTAAGTTTTTGTTTAACAACTATTTCTTTCTCAATAAGGCTGCCATAGCAGCATAGTCTGCTGTCGAACAGTTAATTTTTTTTCACATTCAACTTATCAAAATTAAAGTCTTTGCAATAATGTGACTTTAAGGAATAACAAATGACAATGACAGATCTAAACCAATTAGTTCAATTTTGGCAAAAATACATTTTCTTTAAAAAATGATATTATATGTTTCATCACTTATTAAAGTTTAATTCTAACTCATATATTATAATTGCTATAAATTACACACTTTCAAGTTACATAATGTTTTATCAAATATGTCACAAATTTACTTAATTTCAATAAATTCAGTAATAAAATCACTGGCACAAACACAAAGCCCGCCGAGTCAATAACAAAATGCCAAGGATAAAGCATGTGTAGAATAACGCCCAGAATCTAACCAGCATGCCCGAATGCTGCTCCCTATAGCACAGTCACTATACTAACTTTATCCTGGTAATTTCAATAAATAAGTTTTATTTTTTTGCCATTTCAGGAATAGCCCTTTTCCCTGTGTCTGATCACATACATATTTATATTTATGTAATGTGAAGTCGTTAGACATAATCAGAGTCTGGAGGAAGTTGAATTTATAATTATTATAGATTTTTTGTAGGAAGTGCTGATGAGCAAAATTGTATCCCTAGTTATAATGAGTTATTGTTATGGGTAAATGACCAATGGATTTAATTGAATTGCCAGGAAGGAGCCTCTCCCCTACGATGAAAATAAATTGTGCCATCATGTGAACAGAATATGTTCAAAGAACAAATTTGGAGTACAAATAATTACAGTAAAATTATTTAAGGCCAGTTTCAGACACAGCATTTTCAGTATTTTTTGGTCAATAAAGCTGCAGCAAGATGTTACTTTAAAGTCTATTTTGCGTATAAACTACTTTTGACTGAACATATCATACTGCAAAATATCGCAATATGTCCACTAACAAGGGGTGCACTAACTGATGCCTGATAACACTTAGTCGAGAAGGAGAAAAAGAGGGAAAATCAGCATAAAAAATGAGGCATACAGCTTAAAGGGCTTCTGTCACCCCCACTGACGAATTTTCACTAGCTGACATTAGCTACTTGCTAATGTCAGCTGAGTTCAAACATATGTTTAATATCTTTTTTTCTGTTTGCAATCTTCTTAAAAACTTACTTTTGTCATATGTAAATTAGCTTCGCTACCAGCAAGTTGGGCGGGTACTTGCTGGTAGCCGCCGCATCTTCATGGCCTTGGAACGCCCCCTCTTCTTTTGATAGACAGGGCCAGCGCGCTCCTCCTCCCGCTGGCCCTGTCTGCAGCTGGAATCTGCGCCTGCGCCGTATCGGTCTTTAGTCGGCGCAGGCGCTCTGAGTGAAGGACGCCGCTAGGCGCTCCGTCCTCAGTGCGCCTGCGCCGATGACGCCAGCGCTACACCCGGAAGAGAAGACGCTGGCATCCCTGGTAAAGAGCAGGCGATGCCGGCGTCTTTTCTTCCGGGTGTAGCGCTGACGCCATCGGCGCAGGCGCACTGAGGACGGAGCGCCTAAGCGAGCGTCCTTCACTCAGAGCGCCTGCGCCGACTAAAGACCGATACGGCGCAGGCGCGGGATTGCAGCTGCAGACAGGGCCAGCGGGAGGAGGAGAGCGCGCTGGCCCTGTCTATCAAAAGAAGAGGGGGCGTTCCAAGGCCATGAAGATGCGGCGGCTACCAGCAAGTACCCGCCCAACTTGCTGGTAGCGAAGCTAATTTACATATGACAAAAGTAAGTTTTTAAGAAGATTGCAAACAGAAAAAAAGATATTAAACATATGTTTGAACTCAGCTGACATTAGCAAGTAGCTAATGTCAGCTAGTGAAAATTCGTCAGTGGGGGTGACAGAAGCCCTTTAATTCCTATATTTGTCTTTAAACAGCCTTTATTTTACATCAAAGACGAAAAAGTTTGTGTAATACCCAATTTGAAAAAAATCAACCCCCCCATTTGTTCCCCGTTATAAAATATATGTGGTTAATTTTGGCACAGTCCTCATATAAATGCAGATAATAATTAATGTCCATTCAAAAATGCTTGTGACAGGATGGCAAACAATCATGTGAAACATTACCCCCAAGTGTTAATACTATCAGAATAAGGCCTCTTGCACATGAATGTTGTGTGCCTGTGGCCGTATTGTGGCCTACATACGGCAGGTCCGGAATACATGGCACCGGCCCGTGTGCACTCCGCAAGTGAATGGGTCCGTGATCACAGAGATGTGGAACGGAAGCATGAATCGGAACCCCACAGAAGCACTATGGAGTGCTTCCGTGATGTTTCTGTCCGTACCTCTGCACCGCATAAAAATAGAACTTGTTCTATTTTTTGCGGTGCGGACGGATCACAGACCCATTCAAGTTTAATGGGTCTCGATCTATCCCCGCCGCCACACGGACGTTGCCCGTGCATTGGGGACCCCAAATTGTGGTCCCTAATGCACGAAATGAATGCACATGGTGATAGATCTACTGCAGTTATGTAGAGGCCCTGGCCACTGCTGCTTCTAAATGTAAGACAGCTTCCCAAAGCCCAGAATGAGCAGGAATTTAAAGGGGTATTCCCATCTCAGACAATAGGGGCATATCGCTAGGATATGCCCCCATTGTCTAATAGGTGCAGGTCCTGTTCACTTACAGTGAGAATGGAGCCCTGAAAGTGCTGGAAGGCACACCACGCATACGCAGCCAGCCTCCATTCATTTCTATGAAGTTGATGAAAATAGCTGACAAGCTGAGCACTGGCTGGATTATTTCTGCTGTGCCCACAGAGGTGAATGGGAGCGGTGGCTGTGCATGGTGGTGCACTCCTATTCACTTTGTGGGTGGAGTGATTGGTGGTGTCCTCCAGCCACCACTTTCCCCGATCTGTTTTTGATATAGGTGTGGTTCACAGCGGTTGGACCCACACCTATCAGACAATGGGGACATATCTTAGTGATCAAGGTTCATCATTGGTATAAAATAAGGGGTTGGAAAATGGCCTAAGCAGCATATTATATAGGGCATGAAAGGGTATATAAACAGCAGACTCTTCTGCTCTGGGTAGTGGTAAACCCAGATCTCATGAGCTCCCTGCCCCATCCAGTTCCTTAGTATGCAAGCATCAAATGCTCCCAGGCAACATGGAATATAAAGCAAATTTACAATTTAAAAATGTTTAAATGTTTAATTCCCATATCTCATTATACTACATGGCAACACATATATACAAACAATAAAATGTGCTAAAACACATACGCTGCAATAATATAAAGTTTCTCGATCGCACAGAATTTTGCACATTGTTCTATAGCACATATTTCTCAACTTATAACCAGATAACTGGCAAAAATACACTGATAAATCTCCTGCTTCCCTACACACAGTATATTATAAAACTCACTGCCTGAGGCTACCACTAGGGGGAGTCCTGTCTATATGAATGTATACAGTTACTATTGAAATCAATGAAGGCTTCCTCTAGTATTGGTTGATGAAAATACAGTGAATGTACAGTACGTTGGAAGTAGGACAAGAAGTTCAGTGAGCCTCCCCACGCCCCTCCTCGAGCACCATAGCAGTGGCGTGGCCTGCCTCTATGGTAGGTATGTTCCTGGGTGACAAAACCTGAAAGGCAGACTTCATGATGGGGGGCCCAATATGATCTTTGATGTATGGATGCTGAATGGACTAGAATGCTACCATTTGTAAATGAAGTGATTTCATATTAAGACTATATCACATAATTACTATTGATGCTATCTTAATATATTAGTACTAAATTACGCATTATGTAAAAACTCTTTTTAGCATGAGGGAACCTCATAAAGCCTAAGGATATATAGTTCATCACAAATTCACTTAGTTAAGCTGCTAGTCAGAATAAATAGGAATTACTACCATGAGCAAAATTTATCATGCCCATCAGCGGCAGATCCTTTATCTCACATGTCAGGTAGTCATGAACCTGTCGCCTTCACCTGCACACTCAGAGATTTATTGGCTCTCAGTTAAAGGAAATAGCGTGAGTGGAAATTAATTACCAGTGTACCGCAAACAATATTGATATGAGATGTCCTTTCCCGCGAAGGACATAAAGCGGCTGCGGTACAGCTAGTAAACATAAAATATTAGATTCTCCATTATCCAGACTTGTGCAGGTTCTTTTTATTTTCCAGAGTAAAAGCTGAATTCAGTTCTCAACCTATTACAGTCATTGACCAAATGAACACAGTTGCTAAATCACTGTTCTGCCAGATTAATTCTCGTTGGAAATGATACGATGAATAGTACAATAAAAAATGCAAATGAGATACACTACAATAAAAGAAGGGGCAAATAGCTCTGCACACATCCTCCAGGGAGCAGGAAAACCATTAATGCTTCCTATCACAGATGATATCCCTTAGGTTTATTCTGAATACATCTGTGAGGAATCTTTCCCCTCTATCCGTGCCAACAAGACTGCAGTATAATAAATCCTGACATCCTACAGTCACCTAAAATATCAGATTAGCCCACTTGTTATGCAAGCGGTGGTGCTTTACAATAGACAGTTAGGAAATTTAATTTCATCAAGCAAAGAGGAGAAGTACATGCCATTTTCACTCACTATTACCTAAACTTTAATCTGAAATAACATCTGCAAAGGAACACGCAATGCTGGCATTCCAAATAAAAAATACCTTTTCAAGGAAGAGCCGTAATGAAATTTAGTGATGAAACGAATCAACTGGCACAACCATCGCAAAATATCAGACCCAGCTGTTACACCGGGAGGCTGATGCTTTTCAGATGAATGTAATTGAAAAAGCAGATTTTCATTTCCATTAAGACCAGTAACCTTTCAAATGCCCCAAAGATACAGCCCAAAAATCCTACCTTTGAGGCCACCTCATATTCTGGCCTGCAATCAACCATAAATAGTGAATCCCACCTCATCATTTCTCATGTTATTCTATGCACTGGTGACTGAAATTCTTTCATATTATGTAGGCAATGTAGACTTGATTGCTATAATAAGCTGTAGCCATTTCTGTAGATGAGCACAGTCTTCCCCCCAAATAGACATTGCTTGGAATATTCATTTGATCAAGAGAGACATACATAAAGATAACATACTTTCGATGAGAAATTACTCCTCAGGTCACTGTTACAAATTTACTTTAGATCTGACTTCTAAAAATTGGGCACCATAGACACAAAGGTTATTTTTACAATGTGATTAACCAGAATATCTTTATGTCTTTGCCTACCATATGTATGTATGTATATATATATATATATATATATAAATATATGTATTTGTGTTAGGTGCTTATGATAGTACAAGATACCATGAACGTAGAATGAAACAAAGCGCAAGTCGTTTGTGGTGTGCCGAAACCAACGATGAGGTAGGCCTGAGAAAGAAGAGGGCAAAAATAAGTGAACAGATTTATTACATACAATTAATACAGATACATTTTATCAACCAGTCATGTTTTTGAAAGCATCCCTTAATTCCTGTACTGGGTTCGGTATGTACCGAGAGTAAGCAGATGACTTCCAGCGCCCCAGTGTTTTTATAACATGCGTTGGGATGTTGACACTGGAGGCTGCGGACGCTGCTCCTATGCGAAAGTAGTGCCCGGAGTAGTTGGCTACGTTGAGGCCCAGCTGTGTGAGCAAGGACCTGACGCAGGTCATGAAGGTCGTAGTAGTGAGTACTGAACCTTGTAACTTAAGTAATGGCTGTGAGGACCGCAAGTTATGAGGCTGTATGTATGCATCCAGAACCCTGACGGGACATCATCTGTTGTGCGTGGGATAGTATGAAATGTTTATTGGTGTGTGCTGACTGGTTTTGGAGTGAGGGAGAGTCAGGACATAATGAGCCTCATGTTTTGTCAAGTAGGAAAAGAGGAGGTACGGAGTGGCTGGGGTCGCGGTGGTAGTAGTGAACTCTCTAGGCCATAGAAAGCTAGGTATATCGCTGTCTTGATGATAGAATTGGTGTTAGTGTCAAACGGTTTTAAGTCCAGCAGGTTTGACAATGCCTTGAAAATATGGTTGTCTGTGGGTAGCCTCCGGGTTGTATGTGTGGGTTCTGATTTCTAAATACCTCTAAGTATGGTCTTAATCTGGTAAGAGGCCATGAAACTGTTGTTATTTGGGTGTAAGATTAGCATATGGTGTTGAATGCCCGTGAGGTAGAGCTTGATGGTGTTGTATGACATGTTTAGTTTCAGGTGGCAAAAGGAAGCGAATCCCAAAACAGATGTCATGACGAATGGTTGCCTGATGTCATGTTCTGGAAGGAATCTTTTGAAAAGTGTGAAAGCCCTGTTGTATGTTTTGTGTGTATTGTTTGATAGTGCCAACTGGGACAGTGTCCTGCTGTGCTGCATGATGGTTTCTAGTCCAGTATGAGTTGTTGAAATGTTGGAGTGACGGTGGCCGTGGGCGCAGCTGACGGGAGTGATTGGTGAAATGCCTGAAATTTAAAGCGAGATAAATTGTCAGCAGCTGTGTTACATACCCCTGGAATATGGAAACAACATAGGAAAAAATTGTGACAAGCTGCCAACCAAGTGAGTTTCCTCAGAAATCTCATGATCGTAAGGGATTTGGAGCGGCCTTTGTTGATGATGTGACAGGTTGCTTGGTTGTCTGAGTAACAACGTACTGGCATATTGGCCCATAAATGACCCCATGCTACGGCAGCCGCCATGATGGGATAGATCTCAAAAAGAGCTGAGGTCGTGGAAAACCCTTCCAAATCCTGCATTGTTGAAGGCCAGCTGCCCCAAAGCCATTCGTTCCCAAAAATTGCTGCAAAACCTCTGGTAGATGCCACATCTGACCAAATGGTAGGAGATGCATCGGACAATTGAGGGAGGAACATGCTTTTACCATTCCAAATGGTTAAAAATGTCTTCCACATGTTTAGGTCTGCCGTAGCTTGGGTATCTAAGGACAACCTGTGTGAATCGTGTAGAAAAAGTGGGAAAAGATGCAACAGTTGTGATATGAAGGAGCGGCCTTGAGGTATGATGCGCATGGCAAAATTTAGTGATCCCAGCAGAGACTGTAGCTCCTTGCGATTGCAAGTACCGCATTCAAGGTAGTTGTTGATGAGAGTAAGAATATTCTCTATTCTGTCATGTGGTAAGCTCGCTTGCATTGTGGCTGAGTCTAACTGGATACCCAGAAAAGTGATGACCATGTCTGGCCCCTCTGTTTTCTTAGGAGAGATAGGTACGCCTAGTTGCTCAAATAGCCTAGTGGTAGCTTTGAGACTAGTAGGAGGGGAAGTATTCCCCTCAACCAGTAGGAAATGGTCCAGGTAATGTAATACCGTAGGGCATCCAGCCACGTTCAATAGTAACCAGCACAAGGCTTCTGCAAATGTGTCGAAAATAGCTGGGCTACTTTTGGACCCAAACGTTAGACGGGAGAAAAAAATAGTAGTACCCGGACCATTTGATGCCGTGTAGGTGCCACAGAGTGGGGTGGATTGGAAGTAACTTAAAAGCGTTAGTAATGTCAGTCTTACTAAGCCAGGCTCCCACCCTTGCTTGTATGATAGCGGTAATTCCTCAGAGGGTATGAGGGAGTTAAGACTGGGGTTGGCCGATGAGTGGGGTGCTGATAGATCAATGATGAGTCTCTGTTTTAGGGAAGATTTCCCTGTGACAACACCAATGGGGTTTGTGCGTCATTCTGTGAATGGAAGAGTGTTGAAAGGCCCCAATACGAAGCCCTCAGCCACTTCTTAAGCTATGAGGGTGTCAACCGCTGTGGGGTTGTGTTGTGCAGATTGTAGATTAGGGCATTCCAGAGTTCCCGTCGGTATGTGTAGGATACCCGTGTGGAAGCCTTCTGTCAAACCAGAGATAAGAAAGTCTGCTAGATGTCTAGATGGGTGCTGTGACATGAGGGCCGTGAATTCTGGCAAATTAATGGACGTTAAGTAAGGCTTGGAATACATTTTATTTGGACACATGGACTTTGCATGTGCCCTGAAACATTGTGAACAGGCATGCAATAGTCTACATCCACTGTAATTGCAAGACCCAACATTAAAATTATTGCATATCTGGGACTTGCCCAGAAACTTGATTGGGCGTCCCAGTTTGTCTCTTGACAATTTCTCTGGAACCCCAGAGGAACTAGCACCTTGCGTGGAGGCATGCTCACCTGACATGCTGGGGCAAAAACTTGTAGTGTGGGCTGTGGAGGAGCAGAAGGAGCAGAAGTCCAGTACAAATTCGGGAATGGTCAATTTCCTGTTTAGGCGGTCATCCCTGGATCTGACAACAACAGACACATCCTCATACGCGTAGGTTTTGTTTTCAACAATATCCTGGGAGGCAATCAACAGGGAAGCCAGGTTGACGTCTTTACCTTCCAAGATATCTCTTTTTTTGTGCTCAGGTATCATATGAGCCGGGCTAACTTCCTGGTCATCCAGAGTGATGGCACGAGCCACTACTGGCAAATCGTCTGGTGCTTGTGAAGCAGTAGCGGGTGGCCCTGTCAGCGTAAGGGCCATGGTGACCGACTCCAGTTTCTCCAATCTGGAGTTGACCTTGCTCTTGGACGCCATGAGTGAAGTCAACATGGCATGTATGTCTTCTGGGTTGGACTGGCTAGGTCTTTCCCCGGCATCCATGTTGTTTGTGGATGTACGTAGCAGTGAGAAAAGTTCTGCTTTCCTTGCTGAAGCGGGGTAGGGGGTTTGACATCTCCTTATTTCCGCTGTTATGCGAGGGATCGTCCAGGATCTGATTTACGCTGGACTAGCTAGCTCTCCTCATCGTGTAGGAGTGACAGATCTAGCTGGAGTGCCAGGCAGGGAGCAATCCTCTACCCCTTCTTGAGACATGCTATAACCAAAACAATAATTAGAGTATGAAAAACCCCCCAAATTATACTGGCAAGCTAGCTAGGCCAAAGGCCAAACATTATGCTTGTTTGGTGACAGATTAGGCCCTACTAATTGCCAAGCGGCTTTTGAGAGGCTCTATCTATGTGTTGATGTGAGGGGTTATAAAGGCCACTTGTCGCAGTGGTAGGAGTTTTAGGCCTCTCGGTGACTGTAAGACAGAAAACAGGGGAGGGGAGTGACAGGTGAGGCCCTCTCTATGCAACATGCAAGGCGGCTAGCTACCGTGTGGCCCGATGGGTGTATGCCTCTGAACCGTTGAAGCGGGGTGTTGGCCTTGCGGGACCACTAACTAGTGGCGATAGCCAAGACGGGGTAGATACCTATTGGGAAGCCTATGACCCTAATGCCAGTACTCTAACGTAGAGGGAAGACATGAAATGTATGGTAGAAATCATATGAGCCGGTGCACGTACCTGGTATTATAGCAAAATTTCACAGGCAACCCGTGTGGAGCAAAATATGTATGCTAGACAGCCTGAAATGAGTAAGAGAGAGTAGTATGGTGAGTGGATTTGTGGGAAAGAGAGCGAAATTGTAGCATGTAGTGGTAATTTAATATGGTTTGCTGACGTATGAACCTATAATGTTGTAACATAATGCTGAACATGAGGCCGTGCGTTGTGATATCTGAGGTCAGTCGTGGTCTATGTGTAAATAACCCATGTTTCAGATGACAAGTAGTGTGTGCAGGAAAGAACCCTGAGTTATATATGCACAAAATGTGCCGTAAAGACGTATGGCTGGTTGAACCGTATGTGAATCAATCCGAGTATGTATGAAAGGAATTATGGTGTCTATCAGCAATGAAATGAGGCCTATAATGTAGGCTGAGTCAATTGCTAAACGAGATGGATAATTTGCGAACTCCTGAGTGGGAGTCCAATGATCCCTGGGTTACGCGTATTTGATATGACGAGTGACACATATAAATGGTACCGAAGTGGTCTAACTATATGGTAGAGAAACAACTGACCAAAATCTACCCAAAGGATGAAATGCAAACCACGAAACATATCTGCTGCTGCCATGCTCCAATCCACACTCAACCCACAATGACTGGCAGAAGCAATGATGTGACAGCAGATGTATCCAGATTTTAAGGTCTTATTCATACAACCATTTTTCTCTTCAATGTACTGTCAGTTTTAAAACAACTCCATTGTTGCACATCTTTCCCCGTTGATAAGGTTGGGAATAGGTAACGGAAACATTTTGCAAACTCTGTGGGAAAGTTATCACATATCTTTTGCACTGCCCCATGTGTTATGTCACTAGCTCATGTGACGTATGAAGGACACTAGTGTGCAGGAGCCTTGCATGGCAACCCGGAGTAAGGCGTGGGACCAGCTGGTCCCCCAGCCGGCGCTCCTGTCGGCTACTGGGGCGGCTGCAGCAGGCGCGCGCACGTGGGTGCGTTCCACTGTGGAACGCACGCTATGATGGAGGCACGATCCCCGGCAAGTTGCGGAAGTGGACACCGGGGTGCCGGCGGCAGCGCGGCTGTGCCCCAAGTAACCGGTGGGGATGCAGACGCATAGGGGGGGGGGAACCGGCCACTTTCCCCGATGGACCGAGTGTCCAGGCGAACGGAGGACCGTGGTGCAGGCGGACGCGAAGAGGCGGCTCCTCCTACCCGGCTTTCCAAAGGACTGTGAGAACCCGGAAGTGGAACTCTCATTCGGCGCTGACCTCGCACGGTAAGGCGCAAGGCAGGGGGAGCGTTTAAATAGGCCAGGGGTGGCAAACCTGCCCCTCCCACAAATCCAGGCAAATTGCCTTAATACATATATATATATATAATGTAAATTGTTCCCAAGACTAACAAAACATTGTTTCACCAATAGCAGTTACATTTCTCAAGTGCTAATTGCATCTCAGGGTACTCAGATACCTCTAGGACTTACAGTAGAGCCGAAATTGTATATCAACTGGACAGTCACCAGAATATTATTTCTAAAGCAAATTGACAATGGCAAATGGATAAAGAAGATGGTGGTCTGGCAATGGAGCAGATAGAGGATGGTGTACAGGTTGAGAGCGGATGAATGAAAATGAACAGAAATAAAGACTAGTGATGAGCGGCAAGGGCAATATTCGAATTTAAGATATTTAGCGAATATTTGGGCGAATATTAATCATAAATTCTCTAAATTTGCGATTATTTTCTTGATTGTAAAAATCGGCAATGTAAAAATGGCACTATTGCTCAATTTTTCCAGCTGCTAGAAGTTTCCTGAGACTGGAGAAAATGGTTGGCACGGCAGAATTTTACAATAGCTTTATATGCAGAAAGCGTGCTCCGATATATTCGCTATTGCGCAAATTGGCAATTAATAATGCGCATTTTTTTTGCAATATGTGCAATTTCACATTTTAGCAGGTCTGACTACATATTACTGATTGGTGCACTAAGTATTGTTGTGAACTTGTGACATCTCAACACTATGTCTGTAGCATGTATGGACAGCAGAACCTATCACCCTACCTAACGCCCTGCACTGGAACCTATCAGCTACACTATATCACCATCTAACCTACACTGACTATCTCCCACTAACTATCTGTATTATATATATAAGCTAACTAACTAACTAACTATCTAATGTAATGTGATAGCAAAGCACAGAGCACAGCAATGACACTGCTGTCTCTCTCAGAACTGCAAAAAAATGCAGAAAATTGCTGCTGGGAAGGTTCTTATATACTAAAGGAGTAGGCAACTTTCCTATTGGTTGCTAGGGATGTTGCTAAGCTCAGACAAAGACATTGCTGCCTTCTCATTGGCCCACAAGCAAGAAGCAGGGAGGGATCATGGGTTCAGAGGGAAAAAAAATCTAGAATATTCGCAAATATGAATATATAGCACTATATTCCAAATCTTTGCGAATTATCGAAGTGGCGATATTCGTGATTAAAATTCGCGATTCGAATATTCACGCCCAACACTAATAAAGACACTGAAAGAATATGATCAGCAATATAAATGCAGTAAGACAGCCAAATAAAAAACCAAACTTAGCAAACATAATCCACAAACCCTCAATGCTGGCAGCAATGAAAGGCAAAGGGACTTCAGATCCCAAACTATATTGAGAAAACACAAATAGAACAGAATACTAGGAATACAAGGACTGTGCATACAAATGCACAAAGCTCATGCTATACCCATGAACTTAAAAGAGAAAGCATGAACATTTAAAAGAAAGCTAACCAATCAAAAACTGCCTAACCAGGCTGAGCAAGATCTCCTTCAGTTTCATAGCAGGAGAACATGAGGCAGCAATAAAAATAAAAACCCATGATTGGACTATGTAGGCAACTGATGCAATTTTTAGGATCCACAAGACTTAAAGGAGCATGGGCATGGGTCTTTATACTGTATGCCACGTGCCTGAGGCTTAAGAGATTGACAAAATGGGGACTCCATTAATGCTCCTGAACATATTTCTGTGAGTTTTCTAATATTGTGCTGGTTTAACATTGGACTCATTATTCAACTCTTCTTGTATCGTAGTTATAGGATTAGATTTTGGAAATGTTTAGTTGCAACTCACAGTTTTTTCTTATTCACAACATACATTTGCATATAACTGTAATGTTTGTGACACATTTTACCAGGAACCTACATTTATAAAATTCATCAGCATATCAACAAATTATTGTTCATTTTCTCAAATGTATATATTTTTTCTTAAATATAATCGCAACTAGCTAACAAGAGAATATCTTTCCAGGATTCAGTCTACAAGTCTTTAGCATGGCTAGTAACAAGTCCCAGTGGAAGAGCTGCACAGCCACGCTTTCTTGTTCATATTGATCGACTCCACAAGCCTGATGTGACTTAGATAAGGGAAAAAGAGATAATGACATTGATTATTCAATTCTAGAGCCAGCCTGAAAATGAACTAGGTTACAGAAAAGACCATAATCATCCCTTGCCGAGCTGAGACAACCATTTACCCTCAAAGATTATCTTAATTTTCTCCTAAAATTTCAAGTCTAGGAAAGCGCAGATTGCCTCTGGAAAAATTGAGCCTAAAAGGTTAGATGCACAGTTGAAAATAGAAGTTTACAATATAAATAATACTGTTCAGTCTGGTGATAGTCTCTTATTGCTCATTAGAGGAGCATAACAATGAAAATGATGAAGTTGCCTGATTCATCATATGAGGAAAGCAATGGTGCCCGACGGTCTCTATTGAACTTAATGGGGTCTGTTGGGTTTTCACTATGGTGCCTGTCATTTTACCAGAAAAAAATAACAAAACATGCTCTGCTATTTTGTCTGGCATTTTAGCAGATTTGTTGACGAAGGTTCCCAACAGACACTCCAACTCCAACACAAAGGTGACCACCACATATCTTTAGCCAATAGGTAAGTAGCCTGAAGATGTGCTCAGTTGTGGTTATGTCTATCTCAGACAAACATATTTATAAACTTGACCTTATTACAGAAGACAATCAGTATTTCATCAGTATTGCATTCATGTTATGGATTTGTAATACTAATGGGCTGTCTACTACGGTGCAAATTGAATAACATGAGACATCCCCTTTAAAATATGCATGCAAACCCACATCCACAAAAGGAATAAAAGTATAGCTTGCTATTTATGAATATAACTTGCATTGGAGAGTAGCACTGGCTCTGATAAAATTGCTCCTGCCTTAGACAACTTTCACACATCGCAGGTTTGATCAGCATTTACATCCATTTTAATCCATATGCAGGTTTGATCAGCATTTACATCCATTTAATCCATATTTGATGCCTTTAATGCATATGCCTTAAAAAAAGAATTCAACTACAGATTTCTGTATTTAGGTTCCACTCATGGTTTTGACTTTTAAAACATGTAAAATACTGACCAAATGTGCACTAAATGCCACTCAGGGTTCCCCCACAATACTCAGGGTCCCTATGTGACTGACTAAATAAATTCTATATAAACCACTTGCAGTAATTCAATACTGCACAAACTCTTTATAATATTATTATTGCTACTTTTTCTCTAAATTACTTTGTGAACCACTTTTTTTCTGTCAATTTGCCTTAATGGAAAAGGGACGTTAAAATACTAGAAACAACACCAAAATCTCTAGCATACTTTTTCATAAATACCAGAGACCAAAAATGTCACCTAATTAACAAAAATGCCAATAGCAAAAAAAAAAAATGCTTGTGTAGACTGCATTTAATATTTCCCATAGACTTTCTGGGGATGATGTTTTTACACAAAAAGCACGCTGAAAATGCAACTAAACATACCAAAATACACAAAATACCATTAAAAGCCTATATATGAATCCAGATAGAACTATGCAGGTAAAACCTTTTAAAAAAAAGTCCTTTTTAAAAAACTTTTCTTTGCTAAGCTCTAATAGAATCCCGTTTTTTCACAGAATACAAGGAAGAGGACGAGAGTATAACATTAGTCTGTAAATAAATATTGCATTCATCTAAGGCCAGGTTTAGACAATTTATCATGAAGTTTTTTTTTTCTTTTTAGAGAAGACTAGGGATAGTTCCAATAAAGAGAAATGTAAGTAATTACTTTATCATTTCTGCTGGCTAAGAAAAAAACAAACAAAAAATGCACTGAAAACTGTACCATATGAACCTTGCTCAAATTACATAAGCGATTACCAATCCAAAAGCGAATAAATACTTTGACTGGTGACCTCAAACAATATAAAGTTCTTTCTGATATTGTCTCTATTAATGGCCTTAAAATGTTAGAAAGCAATGTAATTGGATTCTGAGCATATCCCATTTAGATTGCATTTGGAACGGTTTCATTACAGGCTCATATTCTCCATTAGGAACTAATTATGGACGGGTACAGCTTGTGGAGGTGAAGGCAAGGTTCACACAGTGCAGTTTGGTACAGTTTTTGATTTTTTTTTATTATTATTAACATTTAATAGACTTATCTATAAATAATAAACAATTTTTTTCACTCATCCTCACTATATGAAGTGCATGGCACAGGAATTCAAGGGGCCTGTTGCCATGACAACTGCATGAGTATCTCCAGTTGCTGCACAACCATATTGGTAATTAGAAGGCTTCCCGTTTCCAGTTCCCAATGACATACCTTCTAAAGCATATCAAAGCTTTCATCATAAATGTGATAAAAAAAGACCGACACATGAATCGGCCTTGATTTATCTGTGTGCTCTGTTTTTCCCAATTACTGCTTAATGTTCATGTCTGCCTCTTATGACACTGGATCATAACAGAGGTCAAAAGTGTACATGTGTGATCGAATGTGCACAAATCTTCAGTCTCAGGTCAACTACATCAGTCAAGCGGAGGCAAAAGAGGATTCGGGCTCCTTGAATGTGCAACATATGTAAGAATTGTTGTCCACTTTGTGTACTTTGTAGATCAGCTAACCATAAAATGTTACAGACATATACTATTTGCATGTCATTTGCTCTTTAGTACCGAATACATTTCTAATTTATTAGTAAAGTATAGGTTCAAGCTTACTAATGTCATATCATATGTTGTCAGTTGCTTCTCACTTGCTCTATAATGACCAGCATCAGCTGTTGTTTAATAAAGTAGAACTTTGCAGTCTGCTGGGAGAAATTTCTCAATGTGTTAATACCACTTTTATGACATTAAAGTCACAAATTATAGTGCAAGCCATATTTACATCATAATTTTGAGCTTTACAAAAGTGGTGATAAAGGGGTGGAACATAGTGGAAGGGGTAGAGACTCTGTGGCCTGCCAAATGTACTGTAGTTTATGCCAGAAACTGGTGTAAGTTACAGCTCAAGTCTACTTGAGCGCCTAACTAGTGTAGATTTGAGTTTCTGGCGCATGGAGGGCCAGAGATGAGCATGCCTCTTAAGAAATTAGGTACCTCTCACCCAGACTCACAGGAGATGAAGACTGGTGTAGGGAACTCCAGTATTGATAAATCTCCCCCTTTGAGCAATCTGAGAAGTCATACTGGAAATATTGTCAAGACAAAGGAACAACTAAAGACTTGGGTTTGGTTCACCAGAGTCTATCATGAGGTTATAAACCTCTATAAACTCCAATTACACATATGCTTGATTTAAGATGGTAAAATACATGATATTAATACCAGCAGGTGTTGATTGATGGAATAAACAAACCATCTAGTTTGTATGGGGCCTCGTGATGGCAGCTTTTGGTGAATAAAATGATTGAGATGTTGCTTTCATGCACCATCCTTTTTTTCTTAGGGAGATAAGCTTCCGACAGTGGTGTCTGGCATCAGCATATTCCCCTCCTCACAATCAGAATGAACGAACACTACGCTGAGCGTGCTTATGTATGGGGGACTAGAGAGAGATAGTTGTCAGTTAACAGCTATCTAAAGCATAGCGCCAGTTTTACACAGTTATATAATTTGGAGCATTGTGTGCATTATCAGATCTACCATATGAGTTTTTTTTCATATATTGAATGTCATTCATGCTATCTATAGAGGTTCCGAGGGCTGCACCCCTTTTAAATCTGGCAAGAGCCCTATTCTCTCGAATCGGCACCTAGTGCTGCAGTGGATGGGGACTTGGTGGATGATGTACAATCATATTGACCAGTAGATTAGAAAGTGCAATAAAAGAAAAATGTAACAATCAAGCAAAACCAGATTACTGATGTATTTAATTGCAGAACTCATCTCCCACTCTGCTCACTTGCACCTAATTGAAGGCAACAAAACTATTGTTGTGTTGTATTAATCACTGTACAGCTTTATGAGGCAATAGATCCAACCTCCACAGAAAAATAATGCCACCATGTAACCCCAGAAGCCTCCTCTTGTCACATCTTATCAAGATCCGCCTGATAGATACACCCAAGACCAAAACTATATAAAGGAAATTCAGAAAGACTGCAAACTCATAAGGACTACTGAATGCTGTATTTATCAACCTTTTGTTGGATAGATTAAGTCTAGGAAAAGGAATTTTACCTGCTTTACATTGTTAGCAAAAAAAATTTAAGTTTTACATTATACAGAAAGTTAATGAGGACAGGGTTCAGACCGCGCGTAGGAATCGAAAGTCCAAAAAGCAGTTCACCTATCCCTCCAGGAAATGTTGAGGTCTGCAGATATCCTGGATACAGATATCCTGCAACTTGTAAAAGATGTACAATAGTGAAGTTCCGTGAGGTTCCTCACCTCTTAATTGCTCAGTTTATACTCACAAAAGTAGCAGGTTTTACAGGCACATCAAGCTGGAGTTGCAACTTCAACCCTTCACAGGATCCGAGGGCACACTCCCACAGTAGCAGATAAAAGGTGTAGTATACGCTCAGGAACCCACCGACTTCAGATGAGGCTTCCTTTTTTTTTTTTTTCAAACACTGCAAACCAGAAGCTCTCCAACCATAGTGAGGATCCGATGGTAACTTCAAAATTTTTTTTTATTACAATGTACTTACAAACGAATTTCTTTAAAATCACATAAAATCAAGCGTTTTGCAATCCTCTCGCCCAACCCGGGTTTCGCTCCCAGAGCTTCGTCAGGGGCTCGCATAGAAAAAAAAACCCTCCCCCTTCTTTTTAAACCTGATCTCATTAGTCCCACACCTGGGTATGTTCAGCAAAAACTTCTGCTCTCCTCCCTAGCATGGAACAAGGGCAGGGCGTGCCTGCTGATTAAAATCGCATCATTGTAGACCTGTATTCACACACATATTATAAAATCATTTTTATCTCAAAACAGCTTGTAAGTCAAAATCCACATTTAGACTGCAAGGTTGCAGTGTATTCAGTTCATATATCCACTTACTTTCTATTTTATTAATTTTTTCTATAAAACTTCCTCCTCTCCAATGGCCACTAACTAGTTCTATACCCATGAATTTCAATCCCTTGGTTTTTTTTTTGATGAAACCTTTTATAATGTGAAGAAACTCCATGGCTTTCCAGCCCTTTACTGATATTTCTTATGTGTTCCTGGATCCTAGTTTTTAGGGGTCTGATGGTACGTCCCACATACTGGAGGCCACATGGGCACTCCAGTACGTATACGACTCCTTTGCTGTTGCAGGACATTTCCCCTACCACCTCCAATTCTATTTTTTTAGTATTACTAACAATTTTTGTTTGTTTTTGTGCCTTCTCATTGTTCCTCCGATTCTTACATACACTGCAAAATCCAGGTCCAGAGAGTCCACAGAAACTGCACTGATTATACTGTTTTTAAAGAACAAAGTGAAGTGATAAAGAAACGTTTTTTGGAAAAAGGATACAGCGATGAACAATTAACAAAATGTATTAAAGATATAGAAATGCAAGGACAAAAAATTCCATCAAAAAAGCAGAGAGAAATACCCGACTTTCGTTTCTCCTTTATAACCCAGTTCACACGGGGCTCCGGGCAGCTAAAAAATGCAATTAAAAAGAACTGGTCCATCTTGAAAAATGACCCAGTAATTGGATCCTTGATTCCAGAACAACCAAATGTGATCTACAGAAGAGCACCCAACCTGCAGAACAAATTAGTTCAGAGCGCAATACCGTTAGAAAAGATTAGTAGAAAGAAAAACTGTTTTAATTGGTGTGGATTTTGCAGTGTATGTAAGAATCGGAGGAACAATGAGAAGGCACAAAAACAAACAAAAATTGTTAGTAATACTAAAAAAATAGAATTGGAGGTGGTAGGGGAAATGTCCTGCAACAGCAAAGGAGTCGTATACGTACTGGAGTGCCCATGTGGCCTCCAGTATGTGGGACGTACCATCAGACCCCTAAAAACTAGGATCCAGGAACACATAAGAAATATCAGTAAAGGGCTGGAAAGCCATGGAGTTTCTTCACATTATAAAAGGTTTCATCAAAAAAAAAACAAGGGATTTAAATTCATGGGTATAGAACTAGTTAGTGGCCATTAGAGAGGAGGAAGTTTTATAGAAAAAATTAATAAAATAGAAAGTAAGTGGATATATGAACTGAATACACTGCAACCTTGCGGTCTAAATGTGGATTTTGACTTACAAGCTGTTTTGAGATAAAAAATGATTTTATAATATGTGTGTGAATACAGGTCTACAATGATGCGATTTTAATCAGCAGGCACGCCCTGCCCTTGTTCCATGCTAGGGAGGAGAGCAGAAGTTTTTGCTGAACATACCCAGGTGTGGGACTAATGAGATCAGGTTTAAAAAGAAGGGGGAGGGTTTTTTTTTTCTATGCGAGCCCCTGACGAAGCTCTGGGAGCGAAACCCGGGTTGGGCGAGAGGATTGCAAAACGCTTGATTTTATGTGATTTTAAAGAAATTCGTTTGTAAGTACATTGTAATAAAAAAAAATTTTGAAGTTACCATCGGATCCTCACTATGGTTGGAGAGCTTCTGGTTTGCAGTGTTTGAAAAAAAAAGGAAGCCTCATCTGAAGTCGGTGGGTTCCTGAGCGTATACTACACCTTTTATCTGCTACTGTGGGAGTGTGCCCTCGGATCCTGTGAAGGGTTGAAGTTGCAACTCCAGCTTGATGTGCCTGTAAAACCTGCTACTTTTGTGAGTATAAACTGAGCAATTAAGAGGTGAGGAACCTCACGGAACTTCACTATTGTACATCTTTTACAAGTTGCAGGATATCTGTATCCAGGATATCTGCAGACCTCAACATTTCCTGGAGGGATAGGTGAACTGCTTTTTGGACTTTCGATTCCTACGTGCGGTCTGAACCCTGTCCTCAAAACTGTTAATAGTGTTGAATACCCACAACACACTATGGACTCGCAGCGTTCTACACAGGACTGGTGATATTTTCTTTCCATTTGATATACAGAAAGTTAAGAATATAGTTTTTTTAAAAAACAAATTTGAATACTATTACAAGAAAAAACTGCAGAGAAAAATCTATTATCCTCCCACATATTTACAATAAAATCTTTTTCTTTAGGTGCCTCAGGATATTACAGGAAACATTTTTACATCTTGCAAATGTATTTTTAACTCTATTTCCATGTGTTAGGTATTGTACAGTAGCTGACAAATCCATCAGGACCCATCAGTTCCCTAAACCTGACCTTTAAGCCCCTTTCACACGGGCGAGTTCTCACGCGGGTGCAATGCGTGAGGAGGACGCATTGCACCCGCACTGAATCCGGACCCATTCATTTCTTTAGGGCTGTGCACATGAGCGGTGATTTTCACGCATCACTTCTGCGTTGCGTGAAAATCGCAGCATGCTCTATATTGTGCGTTTTTCACGCAACGCAGGCCCCATAGAAGTGAATGGAGCTACGGGAAAATCGCAAGCATCCGCAAGCAAGTGCGGATGCGTTGCGATTTTCCCGCATGGTTGCTTAGCAACGGGACCCGATCTTTATTATTTTCCCTTATAACATGGTTATAAGGGAAAATAATAGCATTCTTAATAAAGAATGCATAGTAAAATGAAGAGGAAGGAGTTAAAAATAATAAAAGTTAACTTTCCTTAGCCACTTGATCGCGTAGTTGCAATCTGTCCTCTCTTTCCCAGCATCAGCTAAGATCTAAAGGACCTGTGATGACGTCACATCACATGGTCCAATCACATCTTACCATGGTGATATCTAATTGAAGATTTTTTACATAACTATATTAAATAATGAAGAATATTCTAATTCACTAGATATTGCAGCCTTCTCACATTGGCCCACAAGCAAGAAGCATGCAGGTAATAGGTTCAGATGGAAAAAAATCACTATATTCGAAATAGTCGCGAATTCTCGAAGTTGTGATATTCACAAATCGCGATTAAAATTCGCTATTTGAATATTTGCGCTCAACACTATTATTAAAGCAGATCTATCATCATGTAAGGGCAGCACAGCGCAAGGGGAGATAAACTGACCTATTAGCTGATAAACACAAAAAATATTGTGCGTAGGTATCACAGTAAATGATGGGCTGCTTGTACGAATATGTAGATACACAGATAACAGCCATCCAGTACTGGAGAAGGGCAAAGGAAGATGAATCACGGAGAAATGGAGAACACTCTCCTCATCAATATATTGGACTTATAACTAAGTGGTGTGTATTCTTTGATCATCCCTTCTAGCCAAATGGCACAATATTTTTTTTATGCAATCTTGGCTAATAGGATACTAGACCTATCCCCATACTGTGCTTTTTATACATTGGGCTGGATATTCTTATGACAGAGCCACATTGAAAGGCTTTTGCAGGAGTAAAATATTAATGATCTGTTCTTAAAAAAATCTAATTGGTTGGGGTCCGACTCCCAGCGCTCCCATTGATTAACCACAGTACTCCAGTGAGTGCTGCAAACTCTTGTCATGGTGGGGAGTGGGGGAAACCCCCCACCGTGCAATGTCGGTGGCTGCCAAGCCGGAATGCAGGGATAAGGAAGCAGGTCACCTCCTAAAGCGTCCCTCTACTGGCGCTGGTCTCCTACTGTATGAGCCACCTCAGAGGGTAAGGAGGCTCATGCCCACGAACCTGAGGCCTTGACATCCCTGTCTCGCCCTAATGAGGGCAGAGGCCACCTGCTCATCCTAGACCACGGATGAGCAGGCGTCTCCAAAGGCCCAATAGCAGACTGGGACCAAACAGTGTACGCCCGCACGACAGGTAAGTAACAGAGCAAACCAACATCCACAAAACCCACACTTACCTGCCGCACTGGAGATAACGAACCAGCACCAGGACTTCCTGGACCCCCATGTGGACACCAGATGCATGGGGCCTCCAAGCAGGGCAAACCCACACCATAAACATACACCAGGTGGGGAAGGGCAAACAGATGCACACTGGAGAGGAAACAATAACCATAAACAATATAACAATTAAGGGTGGCTCACACAGACTACAACATTTAGCCAGGGAGCAGAGCTCCTACACAGACTGACAAAACCACACCAACATATAAGGAGGTCTGAGGTCACACCCACCACACCTACACACACATTTTAACTCCTTGCACACCAAACGGGGGAAGTGCACCCAAACAAAGGCTCTAAAGCACAAAGTTGCCAGCGGCAATGCTACCACATAATAGCCCACACGTGCGGCAACCAGAAACCATGCCACTGGCAAGAGCATGCGGGACCTCGGAACACAACCTAACCACAGGTCGTGGCACACATGTTACCAATGGCAACCGCACGTGAGGCTACCGAGTAATAGCCCCCACATGTGGCTACCAGAACATAACCACCGGCAACAGCATGCTACCAAACCAAGTCACAACCTGACCACAGGTCGTGACACCTCTTCCTCGGTCAGTGATAGCCTGTTCATTGGCCACAAAGACTATGCACAGCTCAGTTCTGTTGAAATGGATGGGCCTAGGCTGCAATACCAAGCAAATCCACTATACATCGAACAGAGCGGTGCTTGGTAAGCTGCGCTGAGGCTAACCAGAGTCTCTTCAAACAGCTGATTGGTGTTGAAGCCCATGATCAGATATTGATCACCTATCCTGGAGATAGATCATTAATATTCTACTCACTGAAAATACTGTGAGAATGTAGTGGCACGGCAGCTGACAAGCCACTTTCCACCTACCAGAATAGTGCTAATCTTGTTTTGAGCTGACAACCTGAATACATTGCTATGGACTCAATGAGGGGCATTTCTCAAGACTGGTGTTCTCATGCACCATGCTCCATGTACTGGAGTTAAATGCGCCTAATTTATTAAGAGGCAAATGCTTTTTAATAAATTAGGAGCATCTCTGCTTTGCTGTGTGCAAAAAACTGAAGACTTCAGACTTCAACTATAACTTATGCCAGTTTAAGCGCTTTTCAGTGCAGCACATACAGAATCTGTACACAGTAGCCATGTGTGAGGAGTACGGATTTTGTGTTCTACAATATTCACTGCAGTGATCTACGTATTGACAGGAGCACACGTAGCTTCTCCTACCTGTCCTTAATCCGCTCACAGCTCTGCATAGCACATCACTGCTCCTGCCTGTCCTCAATCCGCTCAGAGGTCTGCATAGCACATCACTGCTCCTGCCTCTCCTTACTCCGCTAACAAGTCTGCATAGCACATTACTGCTCCTGTCTGATCTCACTCCGCTCACAGGTCTGCATAGCACATCACTGCTCCTGCATGTCCTCAATCTGCTCAAAGCTCTGAATAGCACATCACTGCTCCTGCCTGTCCTCAATCCGCTCAGAGGTCTGCATAGCACATCACTGCTCCTGCCTGTCCTCAATCCGCTCAGAGGTCTGCATAGCACATCACTGCTCCTGCATGTCCTCAATCTGCTCAAAGCTCTGAATAGCACATCACTGCTCCTACCTGTCCTCAATCTGCTCACAGCTCTGCATAGCACATCACTGCTCCTGCCTGTCCTCAATCTGCTCACAGCTCTGCATAGCACATCACTGCTCCTGCCTGTCCTCAATCTGCTCACAGCTCTGCATAGCACATCACTGCTCCTGCCTGTCCTCAATCTGCTCACAGCTCTGCATAGCACATCACTCTACCTGCCTGTCCTCAATCTGCTCACAGCTCTGCATAGCACATCACTGCTCCTGCCTGTCCTCAATCTGCTCACAGCTCTGCATAGCACATCACTGCTCCTGCCTGTCCTCAATCTGCTTCACAGCTCTTGCATAGCATATCATTCTACCTGCCTGTCCTCAATCTGCTCAGAGGTCTGCATAGCACATCACTGCTCCTGCCTGTCCTGATTCCACTCACAGGTCTGTATAGCACAGTTAACTTACAGTGTCACTAAGCAGATCATGTCCACTTCAATCAGTATGATGGGGAAATGCTCTTGTCCAATCAGGGCAGTGAGCACTGCTGCAGTCAATAGCAGGTACACACATCACCAGATTATATTCACTGTGTGGCAGCTAAAGTGTGTATTATGAAGTTCTACAGCAGCTGAGCTGTGTATTATGGGGTTTTGCAGCAACTGAGATATGTATTATGAGGTTCTGCAGCAGTTGAAGTGTGAATTATAATGTTCTGCAGCTGCTGAGTTTCGTATTGTGATGGAAAACCTTTTACAGACAGAGTGCCCAAACTGTATCCCAAAACCCACATATTTATAGCAAAGTGCCAACACGGTAATTTACCCAGAATACTGCAGTCCAGTCCAGAATATCTTCCATGTACTTTATCATTTAGCGATAATAGCCTGCCTACATTCAGTGCACTTCCTGTGCTGTTCATAGTGCCCCCTACGCTGATGAATGGCAGGAAAAGTTTAAGGCATATTGGTACACCTTAGACTTTTTCCAGGGCATCGGTGCCCACAGAGAGGGCTCTGAGTGCCACCTCTGGCACCTGTGCCATAGGTTCACCACCACTGTATTATGATGTTCTGCAGCACCTGAGATGTGTATTATGAAGATCTGCAAAAGATCAACTGTGTTTCATGAGGTTCTGGAACAGTTGAGTTGTATTATGAGTAGTGATGAGCGGCATAGGCAATATTCGAATTTGCGATATTTTGCAAATTTTTGGCCGAATATTCGCCATAGATTCGAGAATTTGTGATCTCCAGTCTTTATTTACTTGATTGCGAAAATCGGCAATGTAATATATTCGCAATAAAAATTAGCAATTATAATATTCGCGATCAACACTAAGGGGTAGACAACTTTCTTATTGGTTGCTAGGGATGTTGCTTAGTGAGGATATTCGCAATAACTTCACGATAAATTCACGTTAAAGTTGTGATTGGAATATTTGCGATCAACACTATTTGCGACTAGGAATATATAGCACTATATTCTAAATATTCTCAAATTCTCAAAGTGGCGATATTCGTGATTAAAATTTGCGATTCGAATATTCACGCTAAACACTAATTATGAGGATCTGGAACTCCTGAGGTGTGTATTACTAGGATAAGGTAGGTTTTATTTATATCTATTCATCCATTATCACATCTATCTATCTATCTATCTATCCTCTTTCGTTCACTTGTATATCACAATAAACTTTGTTTCTTGTAAAGTAGACAGTTTGCTATTAACGAGCCTGTGAAAGTTAAGTACATCAGTGAAAGTGAAGAGAACTTGACATCTCTGCAAATTGGCCACACTCTAGTGAGCAATCCTATACTTCCCACCACTGATTCCTCTGCTGCTTTTCTCCCATTACAATTAAGGATTGGTGTTTAAGGGCAACTTCAGAGCATCTTTCAAAAACCTATCCATTTTCTGGCAGGCATTCAATTAAGGCAGAAATGGCCAGGGCTCATCTGTTTAACCCTATAGAACGGAACATTTATCTTGTATTATACTGTATAAGCAATGAAAAGTGTTTCTGTTTTAGATCTTTTCATTTATCCTTGCATCCATCATCTGGATGTGCATATTTTAATGTTATACATTTTGTTTACATTTTTATTATATAATTGCATTGAAATAAAAGGACAGTCAATTTAGAAGTCCTTTACAAAGCTATGAAAAGCAACCATAACAGAAAACCCTCTATATGTATAGTACGTAATGTAAGGAATGACTATTAGGCATTTTTGACATGGCCATAATATTCTCCCACAAATACATTAGGTTAAAATAGCAATACTTCATAATACAGAAGTCTTGCTAATCTACTGAGCCATAGGTAATTCACTATATAACCCTAGAATAATCTAAGTCCAAATGCATTTATTTTTCCGGTCAAAAGGATTTTATATGGTCATTCTACAAGAGTCCAATTGAAAGTAGAAAAGTGACATTTTTATATATTTAAATACTTTTGCTATGCTTTGTTTACTAATGCCAATTTCTTTTATACTATTGTAATCCAAAAATTATAATAAATCAATAAAATATACTAATAAAATTCCCAATTATAATGGGAAAAGCCAATGATATAATAATGAATAAGCACATTTTCAAAGCCATCTGGTAGCTAACGTTAACTAAACTTATTTCAATCACATATTATAAAGTACTAACTGTACTTAGATTTAATCTAAAGAAAAAATCACCACGAATTTCCAAAGCTTTGAGCAACTGTTAAATTATGTAAAATATATTTAGGCAAAGTAAATATACGGTAGAAACTTCACAAGAGATTCTTGCAGCTTCGGAAATTAAATGTTCAATCTTCAGACCTGCAGTATTCATCTTGCAGGACACTGATACAATCACAGTAGTGAATCATAATATATAGGAACTATTATTGAATATTCTTGGTCAAATATTATTTTTATTAAACTACTAGCCTGCTTGTGTACGCTCAGCAAGGTAAACATTTCAGGTCCATGAATGTATAACAAGAGGACAAGTAATCTGTTTTATATTCCATTTCATAATGGCTCTAAATTCAATCACATGGCCTGTAAACCAAGGATAAGAGGGCACATTATATCTATGCTATTTCCCGTAAAAATATATGGAATCATTTAAGAAAAATGTAAAAGTTAATAAGACAATACCAGGCATTAAAAACACTGCAGATTGGCTCCTGTAATTACCTGTAATTGGTGAGTATAATAAAAAGTAAAAAAATAAAATTACACCTTGATATAAGTGACTTGATTTCTTTAGTACAAAACTATTATATAACATTGATAGAGTGATTGGTAGGTCATTGGTAGAGCTGGTTTTGCATAGGTCAAAGCTAGATGGAACCTGTTTTGGGGCGTGTGCAGGCTCAGACTGGCCCACAGTGGAAATGGCAATGTGCATAGTACAGCGTCTGTACTACATAAAGATCTTCATTGTACAGCATCTCAACTTGCTTAGGTATTTATAAAAAAAAAACTGGATAGAAATCCTATACAGACTACCTAGTTTATTATAGACACATTGAGGAGCTGAGATGACTTGTAGGCACAAAGACAAACTCTCCAGTACAGAACAATCTGAGGCACAGGCTAAACAGAGGATAGAGTTCAGATAATATCTGCATATAGCTGGACAGTGGGCCCCCAGAATGAATTGTACTAGTCTGATACTGGGCATATGCCTCAGATGTTTGGTGCTGGAGGCTGCCCAACTATTTTGACTTGTATATTCATAGAGGACTAGAAGGAGAAACTGAATTTTAGCTTGAAGTGACAGAAAGAGTAGCTACAATGTTAGATTCTGCACTTAAAATGTACATTTTTTCAGTGCTATCAAGTATCCTTTTTGTTCATAATGTCATATTGATATGATTTCTCCCATTATTTTGCTATAATATTTTTTTACCTGATTTATACTGTAATTGATACTTGACTGGTACCATTGTAAAATTGCTAAATTAAATATTGAAATAAAGATACGTAATTGGTATCACCATATCTACAAATGTCTGACTTATTATAAAATCATGTTATTTATCCTACACAGTGTATTGCCATAATCCTACTGACCGTCACTATGTAATGCAGGGCTTGACAAATTCCCTTGGAATCTAGGAGCCAGTTAAAAAAGTTAGGAGCCAGGCCGAGCCGCGTCATAAAGCTCCCAATAGATGCCACCATAGTGCTCCCCCCCCCCAACTTCTCCATAGAGCCCCCCAATAATGCATGCCAGTACATAGGGCCCCCAGTAGATGCCCCATAGTGTTCCTTCCCCTGTTGTCCATAGTGCCCCCCATAATGTGCAAGTATAACAATAAAAATGTTAACAAAATGTAAAATAAAAACTACAGCTTTTGCTACAAAAAGTGAGCCTCAACACAAAAGTTATGGCTCTTAAAAAACATTTCAGCAAATTCTATGTTACAAAATTCTAATTCCCCCCCTTCACTGCTGCCATGTCCCCAAACACCAGTTTATGAGTTGTTGCTATATTCTGAAAAAAAATGTGTAGTACTAGTAAGTTGTGTGGTGCTTTTTCTCCTGTTACTCCTTGTGAAAATAAAAAAAGTTCTGGGGACAAAGCAACATTTATTGGAAAAAAATGTAATTTTACATTTTCACAGCCATATTCTATAAAACATCTATATGGTTAAAGCACCCCTTTGCAGGTAGTTTCCAAAATGGGATCATTTTTGGTGGGTTTCCACTTCAAATGTGGCATGGCATCTGAAGTGGTTTCTAAAATGGGGTTTATTTATGTGTTTCTATTATGTAAGCCCCTCAAAGTGACTTTAGAACTGAAATAGTTTTTAAAGTCTTTAAAAACTCAGTTTATGAAATTTTCTTGATAATTTGAAAAATTATTTCTAAAATTCTAAGCCTTCTAATTTACGTTTAACATGAAGTACAATGTGTCAACAAGAACAGTTTAAGATTTGTTTGGATACCTCCTATTATATTCCCTATTATCCTAACATGAAATGTTAGGAAATGTGATGTGTCACAAAATACAGTCTGAAATTCATTTGGATCAGTAAAAGCATTCAAAAGTTAATACAGTACCACATAAAGTGCCCTTATTTAGATTTGCTAAGTTAGGCTTGGTCAGGAGGGAGGGTAAGGGGGTAAATGGCCTGGTTTGAAAGTTGTTACATAGTAACAGCTTATAAGGCTGAAAACAGACATCTGTCCATCTTGTTCAGCCTGTTATCCGGCAAGTTGTTCGAGAGGAAGGCATAAAAAAAAAAAAAAAAAAAACACTGTGAGGTTGAAACCAATTTTCCTTATTTTAGTGGAAATAAATCCCTTCTTGATTTAAATCAGACAATCAGAATAACTCCCTGGCTCAACAAAATAACAAGAAATCTTAATAACTATAACCTGTATTATTACACTCCAGAAATACATCCCGGCCCCTCTTGAACTTTTTTAGTGAACTCACCATCACCACCTCCTCAGGCTAAGAGTTCCATAGTCTCACTGCTCTTACCCTAAAGAATCCTCTTTTATGTTTGTGTGCAAACCTTCTTTCCTCTACATGCAGAGGAGGTCCCCTCGTCACAGTCCTGGGGATAAATAGGTGATGGGAGAGATCTCTGTACTGACGCCTGATATATTTATACATAGTTATTAGATCTCCCCTCAGTCGTCTTTTTTCTAAAGTAAATAACCCTAATTTTGATAATCTTTCAGGGTACTGTAGTTGCCCCATTCCAGTTATTACTTTAGTTGCCTTTCACTGAACTCTCTCCAGCTCTGCTATGTCTGCCTTGTTCACAGGAGCCCAGAACTGTACACAGTACTCCATGTGTGGTCTGACTAGTGATTTGTAAAGTGGCAGAACTATGTCCTCATCACGGGCATCTATGACGGTTTTAATGCACCCAATGGAAAATAGTAAAACAGAAGAAATCTTGAAGAGAACTATAACACAAAGGACTAACAGAGTATTAGTTACCCAAATAAAGTCTGTTAGAAAAGTTGTCCTATCCATTAAATTGGACATTTTCTTTGAATATCTTTTAGTAGTATGGACCAAAAGCATTACACCTGAAAAGTGTGGATCTCTTTCCATATAAAGGTGCATTTGGAAGCATGAACGTTTACAAGTGTCTAAAGGTAAATTCACCTTCAAAAATTAAGTTAGTGTGTATTAGGTAGTAAAAAAATAAATGTGACTACAGATGTACTGTATGTGGAGCTTTTCATAATTAACTATTCAGTCCATGCATGAGTTATGCCTGGCCCAATAAATTCTCCTTTAGTGATATAGGGGTTTTTAGGAGCACTTGAACTGTAACGGCATATAACATAATAACATTGACTTCTTGTTTAGGCATGATGAAGATTTATTATTCCTTATAGTCTAATAATGTTTCAAATTTAGAGTTGGTCAATAATTACTGAAAAAATAAATCATGGTATTGGCACACAAGTCAATATCTACTTACAGTTTTCCCAAGGAATTTGTTAAATATGCTGATGATATCCGGCATATGAATCTATAATGTTTTTTAAATAGAGTGTAAATTGTAGACTATTTATGATATTTATTTATACATTAGAATAATCAACCTGGTTTATTCTCAAAACCATTTCTATAATAGAAGTATGTGTAACATACGTATAAATTTAGATTTAAAGGAAGCTGACAGCAGGGTATTGCCCTTCAAGCTGCCCTCATAACCTTAACAATTCTTTCATTGGTGTTCTTTTACAAACGCAGAGTAAGAGAACTTTGTGAAAAGAACTTTTGTGAAACGCAGAGAAAAAGAACTTTGTTCCTAGCTCCCGCTGTATGAAGACTTTGAAGTCAAAGAGGCTGGCTCTTTCTTCCTATAAGTCAAACCCTCAAATCTTTTCCGCTGTCCTTTGATTAAGTTTAGCTATCACAGAGAACGTCATACATGCTTGTTCTATGCCTGTGATTTTTATCCATTTTTAATGATTTTTACCTTTAAATTAATATTTTATATTTATTGTCTGTCCTTTAAATGTCATTAAAGACTATTGGGTATTATTGTTATTCCATTTTATATAAAGTTACAGCCCCCTTAGAGGTGAGGTCTGGCTTGTTTTACTGACTATTGTTACTGTGCTGAGTCTATTTAAAGGGAACCTGTTATCAGATCGGTGCTCTGTAACTAATTACATAGTGACACTGCTCTCATCATACAGTTCTCATCAATATTGTTGTTTTTTACTAATCTAATCATTTTGAAGAAATCATCTTTATAAAATGTACCTGACATGGCTGAACTCCATGAACTGAAGTCACTGGGGCAGCTCCATGTGATCTGTGAGTCATGGAGCTGCCGCTGTAAGCCCGCCCCGCCAGCTCTGATTGACAAGCCTCCAGCTTGGCCATGAGTGAGATGCACCAGTCATGATGTGGCTAAGCTGGAGGCAGGTCAATCAGAGCTGGATGGGCTTGCTTACAGCAGCAGCTCTGTGAATCAGTGATTGCATGAAGCCACCCCGTGACTTTAGGTCATGAAGTTTGTGCATGTCAGGTACATTTTATGAAGGTGATTTCTGAAAATGGCTATTATTAGAAAAAAAACAATAATAAACGATGGGAACTGTTTGATGAAAGCATTGTAACCATGAAATTGGTTACATAGTGCCAGTCCCTATGTCAGGTTTCCTTTAAATCAGGGTTACCCACCTTTTCAGGACCAGGGGCCACATTGTTAGATTGAACCAATCACAAGGGCCACAATAAAACAACAGGGCCATAAAAAAATGAATATTACCAACTAAAACATTTCTGACAATTCTGATATTCTAAAAGTATATGCTGTAAATCAGGGGCATAGCTATAGGGGTAGCAGAGGATGTAGCTGCTTTTTGGCCAGACCTCAGAAGGGGCCCATCTAGAAGGAGGGCTAAAAAGACTTTTATTGTCAGGTCCCCCTCCACAGTATTGTACAAACATTATATACAGTAACAGTATATTCAGAGAGAGATGACATACAGTATACTTGTAGGAAACAGACGGAGAGGCTACCGGGCCTGGACTGAGAGCGATCTTGACTAGTAACAGGAATTAGGTTTGTACGGGAGAAAGTAGGTATAAAGAAGTTGCAAGGAGGGGCTCCATTAAACAATTTGCTGCGGGGCCTAGTCATTTCTAGTTACCACATTGCTAAAAATATCTGATTTGCTATTTCCACTACAGGACTTATCTACATAATGGGGGTCTGTTCACTCTTCAGAAAAGGAAGAGGCCATAGATGGGAGTGATTCAGTACTCCTATAAACTACAATAAAGCATGCATAGCCACCTTTATACTTCATCTACTACTGAAGGGCCACACAGTTGTCAGGAGAGAACCATTTTGCCAATATACAGGGTCCTAAACATGGCTGCATAGTGCACCATTAGTTATTTCACAGACATGGTAAATACACATGAGCAGCCACAAGACAAAGTTAAGCATATTTGTGACCAGAATGGCATCCATAACCACAATTAGCCCCAAGGTCGCTGGTTGTGTAGGTTGTGCAGCCCTAATTGAACCCCTCCTGCTCCAGGCATCTTGGTGATCCCATGATGATGCCATAAACAATCCTCATTGATCCTTGTCATTCTGTAGAGCAGCTGCTAACAATTTACTCTGTAAATATACTGTGGCACTTTTAGGGACCTGAAGGCTTGTTAAACAGTTAAAAAGGTTGTCTCATGTTAACACTAGAGATATCCCAAACTATTCGCTGGCGAACATTGCATGTTCGTGTTCTCCGCGGCGGGCGAACATATGCGATGTTCGATTCGCCCACTATACTTTATCATTGAGCAAACTTTGACCCTGTACCTCACAGTCAGCAGACACATTCCGGCCAATCAGCATACCCTCCCTCCCAGACCCTCCCACCTCCTATCAAAAAGCAAGGACAGCATCCATCTTAGATTCATTCTGAAGCTGCAGTGATAGTTAGAGCAGAGAGAGTGCTGCTGCTGCTGAATTAATAGGGAAAGCGTTAGCTAGGCCAGTGTTCTGTGTCCACTCCAGTCCTCAAAGACTCATCGGCCTCTTTCACACGAGTGTGTCCGGATTAGGCCCCATTCACACGACCGTAGTGTGTTGTGGATCTGTAACACACCATGCCGGAACTCCCCATAGAGATGCCTATTCTTGTCTGCAGGCTGCGGACAAGAATAGGACATGCTCTATCTTTTGCGGAGCCGCAGCTGGATGTTTCGGGGCCAAAACCCAGGGCCCCAGCTCGACAACTGCGGAAGCAGAGAGCACATAGTGTGCTCTCTGCATCATGTCCGGCCCAATTCACAATGAATGGGTCTGCATCCATTCCGCAGAATTGCGAAATGGATGCTGACAGAAATTGCGGATGTGTGAATGGGGCCTTAGGTCCGGATGCATTGTGGATGCGTTCAGTGAAAACTGTGCGATTTCACAGGCAAAGCCATTCAGTTTTCCCTGCGATTGCGTTCAGTTGTTCAGTTTTTCCCCGCGGGTGCAATGCGTTTTGATGCGTTTTTCACGAGCGTGATAAAAGCTGAAGGTTTACAAACAACATCTCCTAGGCAACCACCAGTGAAAAATGCAACGCACCCGCACTTGCTTGTGGATGCAATGCGTTTTTCACGCAGCCCCATCCACTTCTATGGAGCTAGGGCTGCGTGAAAAACACAGAATATAAAACATGCTGCGATTTTCACGCAACGCGCAAGTGATGCGTGAAAAAAACGCTCATGTACACAGACCCATTGAAATGAATGGGTCAGGATTCAGTGCAGATGCTATGCGTTCACGTCACGAATTGCACCTGCGCGGAAAACACGCACGTGTGAAAGAGGCCATCTGCTGTAAGGACAGCGTCCTGACAGCACCCCAAAAAGCCATTTTTAGGGCTGGTACATCAGTCTGCTTTTATTTATTTTCCATATATATATATATATATATATATATATATACATATATTGCAGTTGCCTGCCCGCGTGTGAGAGGCCGCAGGCTCACAGACTGTACTATGTGCACACCACTCATATAGGGTGGCACAGTACCTTGCAGATAAAAAAGTCATTTCATTTTTACCCTTTAATATAATTGTAATTGCCTGCCAGTGTGTGTCAGGCCCACAGTCTGTACTGTGCCCACTGCCCACCACTCATATAGGGTGTCACAGTACATTGCACGGCGCACGCGCAGTGACCTAAAATCCAAACTAAGCGGACCGAGCACCGGCCCTGGCCCCGATAAGGGACAAAACAGAGATTAAACTGATAGGAATAGTACTAGTTAACACTAGTTGCATTGGTGGCAAATTCCATTGCAAGTGCCCAAAATTAGAAGGAAGCGGACAGTGCAAGCTTTTTTCTCTATCTCCCCATGCAAGGATTCAATTTAATACACGTCCCCTGATAGGGGACTTAACAAAGATTAAAATGGTAAGAATAGTAGTTCACACTATTTGTATTGGTGGCACAGTACATTGCGCGGTGCACGCGCAGTTCCCCAAATTGGAAGTAAGAGGACCGACCAATCATCTTTTTCCATCTCCCGGTTACTAAAATCTATTTGATACACGTCCCCTGATAGGGGACGTAACAGGGATTAAACTGATAGGAATAGTACTACTTAACACACCACTCATATAGGGTGGCACAATACATTGCACGGCGCACGCGCAGTGCCCCAAATTGGAAGGTAGAGGGCTGACCAACCATCTTTTTCCATCTCCCGGTTCCTAAAATCTATTCCATACACCGGGCCCTGATAGGGGACAAAACAGAGATTAAACTGGTAAGAACAGATTTTTTTAATTAAAAAAATAGAGGACAGCCTCTGCGGAGCTGGGTATTTTTTGGCCGCGTTACTGAATGCTCATGCACAATGGCTGTAGGCTGATGCGTCCTTTTGCGGAGGTAAAAAACCTGGTCAGTCAAACCCAAGGCAACATCATTGACCTCATCCCATATGCGTTTTTTTCTGGAGCGTTCCCTGCGAAGAGTGCTGGATCAGGCCATAGATGAGCATGAAGAGGAAGAGTTGTGGTCACCATCACAACCAGAAGCAGCCTTGTCGTCGTCGATTGCTGGACCTGTGGCAACGCAGAGAGAGGAGTCTGAAGAAGAGGAGTCAGAGGAGGAAGGTGGCTTTGAGGAGGTGGAAGACCAACTACAGCAGGCGTCCCAGGGGGCTTGTCACCTTTCGGGGACCCTTGGTGTTGTACGTGGCTGGGTGGAGGAAGAGACTTTCAATGGCGTCAGTGAGGACAACGAACGGGACATGGCTAGCTTGGTATACAACCTTGTGCTAATGCGGAGTTTGCGGTTGTGCAAATGGACCATTTGCGGTTGTTTGCGGTGCGTTAAATGGGGAGTTTAGTCTGTCAGAGTTTGGTCTGTCACTGTGAAGCGGGCGTAACCCTTACACTACCTGATTGATACAACATCATACCTGATCGTATACACACACTGGATGTTTTAAAGCACGTTATTCCAAACAATTTAGGAATGTTAGGTGATTTATGCCCTTTATGGATTAAAACCCGACTCTGCGTCAACTACGTAATTTTCCATGGCAGTTTAGCCATGGATCCCCCTCCGGCATGCCACAGTCCAAGTGTTAGTCCCCTTGAAACAACTTTTCCATCACTATTGTGGTCAGAAAAAGTCCCTGTGGGTTTTAAAATTCACCTGCCAATTGAAGTCTATGGCGGTTTGCCTGGTTCGCCGGTTCGCAAACATTTGCAGAAGTTCGCATTCGCCGTTCGCGAACGAAAAATTTTATGTTCGCGAGTCGCGACATCTCTAGTTAACACCTGGTTCTTCATAACTAGCCTTCTTGACTGATTTCCATAGATCTGCCTTCACAAAACATTACCTGAACAAATTTCATGTGCTACAGTTGATGTCAGAAAAATACAGCATTACCAGACATTCAAATGCTAATTGGACATCCATGTAATATACGCATATGGGTTGACCAGCTCCACCAGAGCAGGGCCTGCAGTTTGCTATGGTCTTCCTACCTGGCTTATAGAGGGGTTATTGAGTGGGGTACCATACTCTATGATGCCAACATGCTTTATCAAGCACATGTAAAGGGTTCCTTTGATGAAAAACCCCCTTCAACTATTAACCTGAGAAATATTTTAAGAAATGTCCTAATGTTCTAATTTGCTACACATCAGAAAAGTAGCGAGGTAATCGCACACACACACACACACAATATAAATCAAGCGATTCTAATTATACTATAATGTAAAGATTTTACATTTTGATTTTCTATGGCTCAGAAGCAAACTTTGCTTTAAAGTGGATACATGTTTCTGAGAAAAGTATGTAACATTTCTCCTTCTGAAATTATTCAATCCAGATAACAGTAAGATTCATTCATTGTTATTTTACTGTAAAAATGTCATAGAGTGATTCAGCAAGATAAAATGTATTCACTGGAGCGAGCAGTAATCAGAATTTATTGCTGGAGTCTTTATTGCTGAATAAGAATTTGATTAGTTTAGATTAGATTAGATTAGTAAAGCTTTCCCAAACTGATATGCACAAAGTATTTGTGCTACATATTTCAGTTTTACTATAAAGATCTATCTGTACATGTAAGAAGCCAAAATGTAAGTCAGACCTGTGCAGATCCTGGTATAAGTGACTTCAGTCTTGCGGAAGAGATGCCATGGGTGGACTTTACTTTAAAACTTCTAAGTATGAACTGTATGACAACTATGTTTATAATTTCAGTTCCTGAATAGAAACAAAATGGACTTCACTGTAGTCAATAGAGTTTGTTCAGCTCTAATGTTGTCAGTTATGTGGTAAAGAACAACAAAAATTGCTAGCGGTGATGTGAACTCATCCTTACTAGAGTTTGCCTTTTTTAAGAATATAGTTCAGAAGGAGATAAATGAAAAAAGAATCATTACTCACCTCTACTGATCTCCCATTACTGCCATTCTCCTTCTGCTCCATTCCCGACTGCTCTTCCCTTCCTTGCTGGAAATGCCAAGAAAGGTCCACTCAGCCAAACACACTGTCATTAACAGCATGTCAAACCAGGACAGTGATGAGGATCATTGGGTACTGGAACAGCGCCAAAATGCCAGTGAAGGTGGATTGATGGTGGTAAGTAATGATTCGTTTTGAAAAAAATTGAAAAATATTCTTAAAAAAAATCTCAAATTATCCCTGGAAAACCCATTTAACAAGGATTTTAAATGAAATTTACACTCATTACTCAAGAAACTAATTTTTAGTGAAAGTCAACTCAATGCAATGATGGATTATACACTGAAAACTAAAGTCATTACAGTCATTCTAATATTCCTATTTAAATGCATGAAAAACTGATTAGCTATAGGCAATGCGCTGCATGTAACAGAAATAGCACCTCTTTAATATTTATGCTAATGTAAAATATATTTTCAAAGAAAAGGTTAGAGGTGATGTGTGGGTAGAAGATTGTGACATACACACAAACATACAGGTTCTGCACAGTAATATTATGCAACTTGTGAGAAACCTATTATAAACTGGCCGTAGCTTGTAATAAATGTCACTGCATGCTTCAGTTGAGACGGAACATGGATGTTTTGGTGAAAAATAATCCTACTGAAATCAGTTTGTTACCAGGAAATTGTTATTCACCAGACACTTCACTCATGATGAAGCTGAAGGAAGCAGTCTATCCATCCACTGCTGCTTTATCAGTATACCTGTAAGCATTAATTTCCGATTCTCCATCTCGCCTTCAGTGAATAGTATTACCAATAGCATACAGTGCTGTCATTTAAATGAAAAACAAAATAACCACTTCTGCTCATTTGACCTTTCAACACAATAAAGATCAAAAACAATGACTTCCCGTCAACCATGAAAAGGTTACTAGCACAGATGAGGCCAATGTAAAGGAAGCGGAAATTCAGTAATTAGGAGTGAATGCACTGGATTGGAATGCTTGTCAACTGGTTTTCAGGTGCAGGTGGCACATAGATCACCCCCACATCTCTGTCAGTGCACTAGAAAGATACACATTTGACTTTACATTAAAAAGGACAAATTGTTTTGTCTCATTTAAAGGGACAAGCTCTTTTTAATAAAGCAAGAACAAGCCCTTTACCTCACATGGATCCAAAGATCTCCCCATTCATTGCTCCAATTGAGCTGCTAAATTTATTTCAAACTTTGTAATTTCTCAGGGGGTGTGTAATTTCTACTGCAGCTGGTGGCAGTTAAAGGATAAAACTGGGCATGTGCCAACTTCATAGTGGTAGACAGAGAAATTAGAAAAAAGAACAAACAGCAGGTGGCGCTATGCAGACTGATTTCACTGAATGATCCAGTGGCTATACTGAATTTTTAATTACATGCAATTATAAAAGTGTTCAGATATTTTTTCGTGGGTAACCCCTTTAAGCACAGATTTCAAATTTGTCAGCCACAACCTGTAAAAAATAGAATTGCTCAAGAAAATTACAGAAAATTGAGCTGATTTTCAACTTAGGGGAGCAATCTTAAACACAAATTTGAAATATTTATTCATAGGTGTACTTATAGCCTCATACACATGGCTGTGAATAGGCATACATTCTAGAGCATTTTCTGTACCTCCGTGTACCTGTGATTTCATACAGGGACATAAGAAGAGTTTTATGTTGAATTCTGTACTAAAAAAAATCATAGAATGTTCCAACAGATGCTATATGTATGGAAGAATACTCCCCTGCTCTAGTGGAGAAAAGCTCCATACCACTGGCGTAACTATAGGGGTTCGCAGCGGTCGCAGTTGCGACCGGGACCCTAGGCGAGAGGGGCCTACAGGGCTACAGTGGTACTGTCATTTTCCCTTTATAAGATGCAGTGCATCCTATAAAGGGAAAACTAGTGAGCTCTTCCATAATAGAAGCACTCAATAGTCTGCAGGAGGAGGGGGAGAGAAGCGCTGTGAGCGTTGTACAGTATTTACCCCTCCTCCTGCTAGCTCTTCTCAGGGCCCACGCTGCTGTGTCCTGGCTGCCTGCAGTGTCAGGACGTACAGAGCGCATTCTGACCTGACACTGCAGGAGATCAGGTGACTGCAGTGCGGGCCCTGAGAAGAGACAGGGAGAGTGGCGGCAGGAGAGGTAAGTTACTTTATTATTTTACAGTCTGATCTGAGGTCTGATATGGAGGTCTATCTTCACTGGGGTCTGGAGAAGTCTATGGGGGGTCTGGAGGTCTGACTGGGGGGTCTGGAGGGGGGTCTAAACTCTGCAGAGATGAGACGTGGCTGAAAGAAGTCACAATGGCGGTCTTGTCTGACAGGAGAAGAAGAATATGTCTTTAAAGGGGTTGTCTGCTTTTTTTTGTACGAGTGCTGCCTTTTCTGTTCTGTTTACCTGCTTACCACTACAAATGCTACGGCGAGCAGGGGAACAGAGCAGAGAAAGCAGCTATCATATAAGTGCTGCCCCCTCTTCAAACAGCTGATCGTCGGGGTGCCAAAGGACCCCGACCGATCTGATATTGATGACCTATCCTGAAGATAACCCCTTTAACAGTAGGACGGTTAGGGTGAGAGTTTGGCATGGGGGGAGGCAGGTTCAATATTTGCCTCGGGCAGCAGAAAAGCTAGGTGCACCAGCGCTGAGTAAAGAGGGAGTGGGAGTCAAGCTGAACTCTTGCATCAGGGCCCATGAGCCTTTAGCTATGCCTCTGCTCCATACATACCCCTGACATGACATATATGGCTCTGTTGTGCATTAGGCTTAACAGTACTTTTTTATTATTCTGTATTTATGTCTGAAATATAATGTATTTTTATTTGATCACAAGTATTTTTATATTTTAAGTATTTGAATATGGAGGGCAGCTCAACTGTTCAATTTCAATGGTAGAGGTGCGATCTGCTGGTCTGACTCACCCAGTCAGAAAGGATATGAATTTATACAGAGAAAGTAGCAGGCACACTTGTATTTGGAATTAAATGGCTTTATTTTAAATGTTGCATTTAGTATGAAAACTTATGTAGATATTTAGAGATAGGATTGTAGGGTAAACGGTATTTTGGGATTGTAGTTGGATTAGTTTGTGTTCCCGGACAGTAGTGTGGGTTCCGGGTGGAGTAGTTTAAAAAGTGAGGTGTTTTTGCATTGCTGGTACCAGGCTTTTTTGAAAAGACTGTAGAAGTCTCTTAGAGGTGATAAGGAAATGTAGGGTTGTGTTATGGTGAGTACTTGTATTTTAAAAGGTTCGCCTTTCTAGGTAGTGTGGTGAAGTGGTCTACTTCCCCAGAAAAAAAGGATATGGGGACAAGTGGAAAAAATAAAATCGGAAATCGAAAATTAAAAATTAAAATAGAAAGTTTAAATTAAAATCCGTAGTAAGGGAGTCCTTCTTGATTAGTTCTGTAGTATAGTTTGTACTCAGTCTTATATATTCTATTGCCACATATTGCATAAATGTGGTGAGATATCCTTGCAGTTGGAGTGCAGTTTTGCTGTAGGAGGAATCGGTGTTCTGAACCTGGGTGCGGCATCTCGCACTGTCTTTGGTTCAGAAATCACTTAACCACCAAACCGGGGATGTCCTCTGTGGATGTATCGGGCGAGATCTTCCTGCAGCTTTGTTCTCCGGCTGATGGCGCCCCTCATGGTTTCCGAGCGTGTCTCGCACGTCTGTTGTGTGACGTAGCGGAGACACGTGAGAGGAAATAGTCACGTGATGGGGCATACTCTTCTCTGAGTGAAAGAAGCTGCTGAAAGTGGAAGGCGCTGAGGGCACGGACACCCCGATCAGCGCAGAGTCAGGCAGCGGACCCGGAGCGCTCCGAAAATAAAGCATCACATCCAAACATCCCGGTGAATCCCGATCACGTGACTATTTCCTCTCACGTGTCTCACGTGACACGCTCAGAAACCACGAGAGACGCTGTCAGCCGGAGAACCAAGATGCAGGAATATCTCGCCCGATACATCCACAGAGGACATCCCCGGTTTTGGTGGGTAAGTGATTTCCGAACCAAAATTAAATTTAAATTTTTAATTTTTAATTTTCGATTTAATTTTTTCCACTTGTCCCCATATCCTTTTTTTCCGGGAAAGTAGACCACTTCACCACACTACCTGGAAAGGCGAACCTTTTAAAATACAAGTATTCACCATACCCAAACACAACCCTACATTTCCTTATCACCTCTAAGAGACTTCTACAATGCGAAAACACCTCACTTTTTAAACTACTCCACCCGGAACCCACACTAGTGTCCGGGAACACAAACTAATCCAACTACAATCCCAATTTACCCCTTACTCTACAATCCCATCCCTAAAACTGTACATAAGTTTTTTTTACTAATTGCAACATTTAAAAAAAAAGCCATTTAATCCCAATTACGAGTGTGCCTGCTACTTTCTCAGTATTTTTATATGTCGGTAAATATAATTTAATGTCAGCTATTTTTTAGTTTATAGTATGCTACACTTATCTTCTGCATACTTACTAGAGATGAGCGAATTTTCCAAGATTCGTTTCGGATTCGTCACATTTTTCAAAGAGTTCAGTGTGGGTCCCAATCTGTTCGTTCCGAACCAAAATTGCTCCAATTTCCCTGGATATTGGTTATTGCTTGGCCGCAACTGACTTAAATTACATCCTCCTGCCTTGTGGTGACAGAACACTATTGATTGCTTATGCACTGTGCGCCGTTTTACAAGATATGTCCAGAAAAGATTCGGGTTCAATTCGGTGCCTAAAAAATCAGATATTAAAACAATAGATTTTCTCATCTCTAATGCTAACCAACATTTTTCTTGGAAAATCTGGGGCATTTAAGTCCCACCCCTGGGAACATCACTAAAGATGGTGGGGTGACCAATTTATAGATAGGGATTACATAATCCCCCTCCCATTTTCGGTCCTGGAAAATCCCAAATTTGCTGGGATTATCTCTGAAAATTTTGACAATGTCTGCAAATTTGGGCTTCTGTACCCCATTTTGTACCACTGGACCTCATTTATCCAAATTGTCCAAAAGTGAAACATAACATAGCAAAAAATTGCAACAAATTAAGGCTCAACTTTCATTTCTTAAACTTCTCTGGAATGGGAAAACTGCTCTGAGATTGGCTGTTATGGCAATAAGCTTTTTCTTTTAGGTAGGTTTTTATAACTGAAGCCCACTATGTTAGGGTTTATACTCACTACAAAACTGTATACATGGACGATGGACAGCAGCATATGGAGTCACTAAGAGTATGCATTACAGACCAATGGAGTGGCCTGCTATATGGTGTCTCTGAGCTACCATATTTTCCCTTTGACACTATTCTCTAGGAGAGAAAATGTACGGGATTCAATCTTTTTCTATAGGGAAGCCTGAGAAAGATATTGATCCTATTGAAACGTTGAATATTGAAGAATATGAAAGTCTTGAACTTACCGTAACACCGATGCGAATTCAAATTGAATGAATAAGACTAAAATAAATGACCCTGCAGGTTACGATGTAATAGAATGACTACATGACTTAGACAACATCCTCAGGACAGAAATGTACCTGCTTTGTATGAGATTTCTAGGCCGCACAGTATCAAAAGTCATAAATACTTTGCCCCCTAAAGTGATAGTGACTTTTAAATTGCTAGTGAGCATAAAGTTAATCAGGCAGACAATGTTGTGTCAATTACTGGAACAATCTTTACCCACAGGTACAAAAGAAATTTCCAGAACTCTGACTGCACGATAAGACAATCGGTGTGCATACTGCATAATGGCTGAAAACATGCTGTACTAAGCCAGGTTCATCCACTCTTCCTGCTGCTTCTTTAGAACTGGTTGCAAATAATACTCAATTTCTGTCTCTGCTATGATTTATTCTGACAACCATACATTCCTGGTGGTTTTTGTTTAACCTCTTCAGTCTCAGCATTGCATGACATTTCAAAGATCTTTGTCGGTAATATTAAACCAAAACTCACTGTATTCTGCTGGTCAACCTTGGATTATTCCATGAGTCATATTGTCATATACGCGTGATGCGTTTTTGCTGTAGCAAAAGAAGCGCGTCATCTGTATACTTCTATGTGACTAAAAGTGAATAAACTAAGATTCAGCAGCAGAATACAGTGACAATCATTTCTTACACACTGAATATGGGCTGCCACCCCTTAATGTGAGCACTACGATCTATAGAAGTGCCAACTTTTCCCTAACACACTTTGTCAGTGATAAGACTGCAGATCTTTACGAATCAGAGACACATTTAGAAATATTTTTTCCGTGAATACAATTGCTTCAGTTCTTAAAAAACATTTACTAAAGTCCTTGCATTAGAACTGTGGTGTAAGTTATGCCTTCTTTTTGGTGCAGATCATTTGGACAAATTTATTACTAATTTGATGCCAAAAAGAACACATTTGTGTGTCTTGCTACACACTTTTAAAAAATGTATAAAAAAATTAGAATGGTTTTGTCAAGTTGTAAAATGTATAAAATAATCATTTAAAGTAAGCCAACCAAAAGTGGTCTCATGTTAAGAAAAAAATGTTGATCTTCCTTCAAGATGTGCCAATTCTTTATTTTAAGCTTTGCATAAGTAAATTGGTTATAGTCTCTTATAGAGATACACAAGCTTCATGGTTTCTTTCATGCTTAGTGGGTAAATACACTGCAAAAATTAAAAAGGACCTGTCACCACAAAATGCAATGCAATCTGAAAGCACTATTTATAGAGTAGGAGGAACTGGTGGATTGATATATTATAATGTTCTGGGAAAAAATTCAGTAAAACCTGTAATTTATACATTTATATCTTTGCTTTTTTCACTTCCTGTGAATACCTATCGGTAAAGAGAGGTGGTGTTATCCGTGACTGATAGCATTGTGTATGTAGGTGTGCATAAGAGATAGGTATCAGTCTCTTAAAACACCTCCTCTCTGTATCGATAGGCATTCAAAGGTCGTAAAAAAAAGCTGAGATATACAGATGTAGTAGAGTTAACACACACACTTTGAGACGTGTTATCTAAACTAAATGCGTTAAAGGGAGTCTGTCACCACATTGGCCATTATAGACTAAGTACAGAGCACATTTACCTAACAGTAGCTGATTCTAATGGTACCTTTGTTTAGTCGTTTTGCAGGTCACAGGAAGCAAAAACAGAGTTTAATCAGTATGTAAATTAGGGCTCGCAAGTGCCCAGGGGCGGCGTTCACATCTTTGAACCCCAGGCTGTTCATCCTCTTTGGCTCATATCCCCGCCCCAGCCTCTGCCTGTGCCTGCCCTTCTCTTGCATCCGCCTGCGCGCTCCATTGCAGGGTCAGGGCATGCGCATTGCGATGCCCCTTCTGGACATGACTTCACTGGAGCTTTTGCGTACGCACAGGGAGGCTTTCCTCTTCTCCTGTGGTCCTCTGGTCCACCTCCCATTGGCCGGCGCATGCGCAGTATCTCCAAATACTACTCCAGTTTTTTCATGCCACCCTCCTACTTGAGAGAGTCTGCATTTTTTCTCTGTGACCTAAGAAAGTTACAGTGATGAATTTAGAATGCAACTAATTAATATAGCTAACCACTCACTTTATCACCCATTTATTTAAGTGAATAGTGTAAAAATGCAAAAAGTTGGTAACCCCTATTTTGTGACTTTTTCAAGCCATAATTCAGAGAAAAAAATTACTCTCTTACTGAGGCTTGAGGGCTGTTTACCCCACCACAAATCCCCCAGGGGTCAGTTTGCAACACAAGATGGCTGCCAACAGTTTTTAGAATCTTTTTGCTGCTATTAATCTCAGGGAGGCTACCACCTACCACAGCATGCCCTGTCTCGTAGGGGCACACAGAAATCGTAGGACCTTATACCAAAACTTAGTAAGATGATCTATAGGATGTATAGATGATGAGATAGATGACTCCTGCTAACAGTCCTGAATTTGCACGGGGCAGTGAATAATTTTAGGGTACAGTCCCAGCACATTTGTTTGTTGTCCTGGGCCAAACATGAATGGGGCTTATGTGAGTGGGGGGGATTTAGGGCATTCCCAAGACCAGAATTTAAATGCCCTAATTCTACCATCTACAGTGTTAAGTATGGAAACATGGTCTCTACAGAACATGTAGCGTCAGCCTATTATGAGGCTTAGGGGCCAGAGTAAAAACTATACATATAGCAAAATGATCTGTAGTTTTTAGTGATATCACATTAGGGTGTATAAGACTTTTTGGTCACTTTTTATTAATTTTTTGGGGATCTGAAGCGACAAAAAACAGCAAATTAGCTATTTTGATTTCTATTATGTTTATTTTCTATTGTTTATTTTTTATTCTTACTATGAGGAAAGTGATTTGAGTTTTTAAAAAAAAATTTTTTACACTTTTTTAAGTCCCCCCAGGTGACTTTAACATGTGATTGTAAGATTGCTTCTCCCATATACTGCAATGATTCATCTCTATATTCCTATGTTCCATATTTTAATATTAAGGCAGCTGTTTTAAATGGCTCCGTTTGAACACGATAAGAAGAAAAACCTCTTTGTGTTAACAGCTTCATTATTTTTACAGCAGACAAGTGATCATCTGTTTACCGCAATACATCTTCACAGAGGCTCCTTTCGAATAAGCTGCAGAAAAGAGCTCACTCAGCAAAGGCGATTGTAGACGTGATTTGAGCCTGTTCTCATTTATCACTTCCAAGGGCAGGAGAAAATGCCGATTCCACGATGTTTTAATCAAAATGTATTCATAAATTGTGCTTAAATCAGTGCATGCCTTGTTATTATATATGCAGTAGCAGAGAAGCCGTGGTCTGGCTTGGTCTTCGTAATGTGACAGGGACATCCCATCAAAGTAGGGAAGTGATAATGTCCAAATGCTGACCACTTCGTTCTAAATACTCTGAGCTGCAGTTCATTGTGTAAGGAATAAAATAGAGCAAACATATTGGACTTTAAGAAGTAATTCTAGATGCCGGCTCTCGCAATCCTATTTGGTTGCCATGGGGATTGAGAAGCATTAGATGAAGACTTTAAAAGACTCACAGCAGATTTTACAAATCAAAAGAATCTATAGCAAGGCCTGCAGTTTCTGCTCCAGGAATGTGCCTATTAGGGGAAGATGACATCCTGTTTGGCTTTAACAGGCCACTCTGATCATTTGCTCTCTGCGGCGCTGCTGATAGTATGGCATCCCATTACTTTCTACAGTACTATTCAATTGCTTTGTGCTGTGTAAATGCTCTTCTATATCATAGCTGACCTCCTCTATTTTACGCCAAGACCAACAAAATATCTTGTCAGGTCACCCATAACCTGGTACAAGATTTGTTTTACTCTGTGACACAACAGAAATGTGCCTTCATTTATTTATGTCAGGAGACTGAAACGGCAAAATGGCAGCGATGGCTTTCTGTGAAAAAGTAAAAAAAAAGTAACAGAGAAGTGAGATAAGGCTATATTCTTATATCCATAAAAACCCGCTATGTTAAACATGAGTAGCTAAAATATCCATCACAGCTTTTCTGACATTTCTACTGTCTTTTGTGTTTTTTGTTATACACTTTTTTGACTTGCATTTTTGGAGCATTTTATTAACTTCTTCTCGGCATGAGCTGAACATGTATGGGCATGCCTGGTCTTTAAAGATGGTGTATTGCTAATAATCTTTGCAAGGAGTACAGCCACATGGCATGGCTGAGAGGTGGCTGTGATGCAACTTAATCTAGATGACTAACTCATTATTAGCTGGTTTTCACTGTTCAGTGTTAGTGGCAGTTACTGTATGGCCATTATCCAAGAGCACCACGCCACACTGTGTGCAGGCTACACATAGACCTTCCGTAGCTCGGCAAGTAGATTCATTTCAACTCATAACCCTTTGAGGACAATTTTCCTTTTTGCGTTTTCTTTTTTTTACTCCCTGCCTTCCTAGAGCCTTATCTTTCTAAATTTTCTGTTTACATAGAGAAATGAGGGCTTTTTATTGTTGGACAAGTTTCACTTTCTAATGTCATCATTTAATATTACATACAATGTAGTGGGAAGCTGGAAAAAGTTTCAAATGGGGTGGAATTGAAAAAAAACAAAATTGTGCCATAATTTTATGGGTTTCGTTTTTAATGTGTTCTCTATACAGTAAAACTGATCTGTTCTCTTCATTCTCTGGGTCAGTACAATTACAGAAATTCCACATTTATACAGTTTTTCTTGTGTTTTAATACTTAAAAAAAAAAGCGTTGGAAAAAATATTTTGTTCTTTGCATCACCATATTCTGACCCCCATAACTTTTTTATATTTCCATTTACAGAGCTGTGTGGGAGCTATTTTTTGTGGGGTGATGTGTAGTTTATATTGATGGCATACTGGGATGTGTAGACTTTTAGTTTTGGGAGGTGAAGAGACAAAAAGTTTCACAGTAAAGGATAAATACATTTATATTTTTATTGTACTGGTATTTTAGGATGCAGCAAAGCATATGATCTTTATGCTTTTTTAATTTATTTTAATTTCCTTTATAGAGAGTGGAGTGATTTGAATTGTTATATTTTTTATTTTTAAAGTTTTTTTTTACTTTTTTTCGAGTTTCTAGGGGACCTGAAATCATTTTATTGCTTCTCCTATATACTACTGTGATTCTTTACAGTAGTATATAGTAAATTCAGTATATTCCAATGCAGTACTGCCACCTGCAAGCCTACATTGGAATATAACTATCAGTGAGAGCAAGTATCTTAAAACATAACTTTTATTTTTATGTATTTGTAAAAATAATAACACCCATGAATCCAATAAAGATCATTTTGACAAGTAAAATGAGCTATTAACTACATAACTATTATGGGGAGAATCTGTGGATGACACATATTTGTCATCCAGAGACACCCCCCACCCCCCCAAAACAGGGTTAATTTACTGAATGACCACCAATAAAAGAGGTGGGGTCACATATGCTATTTCATAATGACAGCAGGGCCCGTGCAGTAACTGTTTTCTACTACAACCCCCATCCCCCCCTCTCACTGGATATAATCTTATTAACTATATAACTGTAGTAAATCACTACAGTTATATAGTTCAGATTATATACAGTGTGGGGGGGGGGTGTAGTAGAATACAGTTACTGCACGGGCCCCACTGGCGCTGTCATCAAAAAAGCAGATACAACCCCACAGCCTCACCCCTTGTATTGGTATCATTCCTACACGGACCCTGTTATGGGGAGGGGGGATTTGTGGATGACACATATGTGTCATCCACAGATCACAAATTCCCCAATAACAGTGTCATCCACCACAGATCCCCCATAGCAGTGTCATTCACAAGTTGGAGGGGAGGGGGGGGGGGCGCACTTGGGCAGCTCAGCCTCTGTTGGTGGTGGACCTTGTTCCAGCCCTGGCTGACGCTGCGCAGGCTAATTGCTTAGTTGCCAACAGTGCGGGACTGTCCACTGTCCACCCAGCCATATAACACCCCCCCCTATAATATACGCGCGGGGGTGGGGGCCCCATACAAAAATTTGCTGTGGGGCCCAGTCATTTCTAGATACTCCCCTGTAGCTAGGGTATAACCCGACGCGTCCCCCCCCCTTTTTTTTAAGGATAACTACGGGGGTTCCTCAGGGGACCAGAATACCATAAACAGTAGTTGTTAACGTACGTGCAATGATGTGCACCGTACAGGACAATTGTAAGCGGAATCGAAAACAACCAGGTATGTAAATAAAGGAAAGAACCAAAGATAATCAAAGTCTCAAAACACAATGCAGTTTATATCACCAATACAGGGTAATATTCCATCACGATACATGTGCATTTATGCAAGAGAAATAGAGACACTTAACATATCGGGCTGCCGAAGTCAGTAAAGATATACTCACAATATTGTGAGCGATGTCCGCTGCAGGCTGGAGCAGATGGTAGCTCAGTGTGTAGAGCAATGTGCATAGTTTAAAAAGACTGGGCAGTGGGTGTGTGCAATAAACCCAATTCCCCTATTGATAGATTGATGTATCAGTATGATCAATATTAACTCCTATTGGATACACAGGCTAACTACTGCCTCAATAATGCCCATAACAACGTGCGTGCCAAGCCTCACTATGGAGATGCTCATAACGATGCCCGAACATCATCACACCTCCTACATTCGAGCTGTGCATGCAATGCGCCGTCTGATTAAAAAGACAGATGGCACATGCGCATTATGTATATACGATGCAATGAAAATAACACGCATGTCAGGGCTATGGGAAAAATGGCCGTGCGTTCCACAGTGGAACGCAGGCCGGTCCGTGCATGCTTTATGTACATCCAATACAGTGGAGATACTGCGCATGTCAGGGCCAAGGTAAAATGGCCATGCGTTCCACAATGGAACGCAAATGCTGCAGATCAAGTGAAAATGGAAGATAACCACACATAGAGAGTGTGTACAGCCAAATTACGATTTCCTAAGGATATATTCCTAATGGAATATAACCTATGATGGGCCTGGTAGCCTTGTACAGGTTTCATCCTATCACCACCAATGAACGGCTTCCCCGATCTCAGCGTGAGGAAGTCCTGGGAGTGCAGGATTCCTAGGGAAAGCATTCTCAAATGCCATGGTCAATATTGACCACAGTATGTGAGAAGTTAAATGTCTGTGGTTGCCATTATTGTCAATCGCAGACATTTGCCCCAGGTGTCTGCTATGTGAGACGACATTTGAATTATATGTACTGTGCCTGTTGTCAAAGGGTTAAAGGAGAACTAAACCCAGAATCCAAACAATGAAAAAAAAACAACAACAAAACACAACATAATCTCCTTATGTGTTTTTTTTTAATTTGCTCTTCTTTCTAGAGATATCAAAATTTGCAGACCATGAAAAATAAAATAGAAAAGCAGTTGACTTAGGCTGCAGCCATAATTTCTTCCTTTCCCTCTCTCCCCTGTGATGCTAGTACATATGAGCCAGGAAGTTTAGGAGGAGGGAGCTGGGTTTAGGCTTCATACTTTTGTCTACACTGTGAGAGTGGCTATTTTGTTGGAAGTAATCTCCTAGGTACTAATAATACAAAATAGATTAGGTTTTAGCTCCAGCCATAATCATACAGCTGAATTGCTAATCTGCCTAGTTATGCAATGATAATTTTTCCCTTCACATCATACTTGTGCTGATTTGACATTGAAAAGCTGGGTAGCATGTGGTGGTATCCTGGAGATTAAACTATATGTATACTCATGGTTGTCCTGATTAGTGATGTCGCGAACATAAAATTTTCCATTCGCGAACGGCGAACGCGAACTTCCGCAAATGTTCACGAACAGGCGAACCGGGCGAACCGCCATAGACTTCAATAGGCAGGCAAATTTTAAAACCCACAAGGACTCTTTCTGGCCACAATAGTGATGAAAAAGTTGTTTCAAGGGGACTAACACCTGGACTGTGGCATGCCGGAGGGGGATCCATGGCAAAACTCCCATGGAAAATTACGGAGTGGACGCAGAGTCGGGTTTTAATCCATAAAGGGCATAAATCAACTAACATTCCTAAATTGTTTGGAATAACATGCTTTAAAACATCCAGTGTGTGTATACGATCAGGTATGATGTTGTATCGATCAGGTAGTGTAAGGGTTACGCCCGCTTCACAGACATTGACAGACCAAACTCCCCTTTTAATGCACCGCAAACAACTGCAAACAGTCCATTTGCACAACGGCAAACTCCAAATTTGCACAAGGTTGGATACCAAGCTAGCCCTGTCCCAGTGATGTAATTTAAGGTTTCTTCCTCCACCCAGCCACGTACAACACCAAGGGTCCCCGAAAGGTGAATTGAATTGATTTTTTCGAACGGAGAGATGGTTAAAAAAACGCTGGCTCATTCCCCTTTGTTTTTATCCATGGTCACTGCGTCTGTGCCGTGCAATTTACTGTCACACCCAATATGAGTGGTATTTTCTGTAGTACTATTCTCATCAGTTTAATCCCTCTAACGTCCCCAATCTGGGGTCCATTTATTGAATTGATTTTTTGAACGGAGAAATGGTTAAAAAAACGCTGGTGGGCACTGGCAGTGGGCACACTATAGTCAGTGGAAGTGGGCCTGACACACACTGGCAGCAGGCAAGCAACTGAAATTAGACTACTGTCTAAAAATTAAATGCCTTATTTATCGGCAAGCTACTGTGCCACCCGGTATCAGTGGTGGGCACTGGCAGTGGGCACACTATAGTCAGTGGAAGGGGGCCTGACACACACTAGCAGGCAAGCAACTGAAATTACACTAAAGTGTAAAAATGAAATGCCTTTTTTTGATGCAAAGTCCTGTGCCACACGGGATGACAGGGGTGGGCACTGGCAGTGGGCACACTACAGTCTGTGGGCCTGCAGCTCCTCACACACGGGCAGGCCAGGCAACTGCAATATATATATGGAGAAAAAAAAAACACACTAATGTTGCAGCCCTAAAAGGGGCTTTTTGGGGTGCTGTCAGGACGCTGTCCTTACAGCAGATATCAGATGAGTCTTTCAGGACTGGAGTGGACACTGAATTCACTAGCCTAGCTATCAATTTCCCAATTAAATCAGCAGCAGCTACACTGTCCCTCCTCTCACTAAGACACTAAGACAAATTCCGAATGAATCTAAAATGGATGCTGTTCAAGAGATGGGAGGGTCTGGGAGGGAGGGTATGCTGCTGATTGGCTGGAATGTGTCTGCTGACTGTGAGGTACAGGGTCAAAGTTTGCTCAATGATGATGTATAGGGGGTGGACCGAACATTGCATGTGTTCGCCCGCCGCGGCGAACGCGAACAAGCTATGTTCGCCGGTAACTGTTCGCCGGCGGATAGTTCGGGCCATCTCTAGTCCTGATATTATATCTATCAATGTAGTGTTTACAGAATGTATATACCAAGGGTGGCCTCCATTACACCTCTGCAGAGGTTGTAACCCAGCTTTCCCAGACTGCTGTGTTCTAAATTCGCCTAGTTATAGGATGATAAATCCTTTCATATAACTAGACCAACTTGCACAAAGTAAAGGTAAACAGCTCCACAAGACTTGTAAACCAGGTCTCCAACACTGATTAATATCAAATTTGTCTAGACAGACATTGACAACTCCCTCCTGGATATTTCTGCAAACTTGACATTCAGGTACTTAAGAAAGCTGGGTAGCACTTTCTGTAGTGTCAGTGGCCTGGTACTGTATAGTATCCCTATACGCATACAGGGGAGGTTTTGTGAGAAGCTGCTGAAGTTTTGTAGCTTGCAGCTCTTTCACAGTGTCTTACAGTCTATTGAAGTGAATAAAGTGTTAAGCCCTGCCCCTACCCTGAACTTCCTGTTTGCCTGTGAGCTTATGCTATTGCACAGAGTCGGTCTTTAACCAAAGATGGAGATGAAGGGAGAAAGAATTATCTTCTCTGACTGAAGTATATCTGTGTAAGGATCTGGGTGCACGGTAACATGTGTAGAGTGACAACAAAGTCGTGTAACATTTCATGTAATGTGAGTTTCAGTGGAGTCAGTATGGGACATGCTACGACACGATAGTCGCAAAAATCCATCCAATTCAGGTTTTTCTGAAACTGTTGAGTCACAGTCACAACATGTGGCACCATCGAAATACATTCTGTCGACAGATGTCACCATGTAGCCATACCCCTTTGTGTCGCACTACTTGACCGTTATTGTCACCACATAGTTGGGCCCTAAATGCTTTCTGCTGCAGCTTTCAGATGTCTTTGAAGAAAGGACTACAGACAAGCTTTCCTAAGCAGGTTATGCTTCATTGTTCTTGTTTTTCAGGGTTCAGTGGCCCTTTAAGCGGCCATTAATGCTGCCAATAATCCTGATGAAATATACCCATCAGACGATCAAAATGGGCATTTGTTTATCTACTGGCTGATAGGCTGCTTGATTACAAGGGCCAATTATTGGGAATGAGCGTTCATATGAACTCTTGTCCCCCAATTACTGTTGAGCAAGACTTTGTGGACTTCGGTATAAATTTCAGGATAAATTCGATTCACTGCAAAGCTGAATTTCTTTGGGTAGCAAATTGATTTACCCTGGAATAGTGTAAAAAAAAAAAAAACATACTTAGCTGATCCATTTGCTTGCGATGGGCTGGCTGCTGTCATCTTGCTTTAAGATCTCGCACGAAATCCTATGAGCAGTGATGTATGACGTTACAATGCCGGCCAGCATGATGACATGATCTTGGGCCGCGCAAGACTTCTCGCCAGATCTTCAAGCAAGATAACGGCTGCCAGCCCATCGCATGATTTTTTTTTACTTTTTAATTTTGCACAGTGTTATTTATATCAGATGTCGTGATCATGTATGAATGCGGCATCTAAGGAGTACAATGATGGGGAGCAGCACAAGTTTTTTTATGCAATTTTTGAAGCCAAAGCAGGAACAGATCATACACTGAGGACACATATAAAGGAGAGGCTGTTGTATCCACTTTTTTAAAATCCATTGATGGCTTTCGGCTTCAAAAACTGCTTCAAAAGCCTGAATGTGTAAAGCCAGCCTGTATGCGTTCCTTTGGACAACAGTTGTAGCTCGATAGTTAAATTGGAAAAATCTTGCTACAAGAAGCCTGTGTGTAGCCCGGCAATTCCACTCTGGAAAATCCACATCATTTACGCCACACAAGGCCATACCCTAATAGCATTTTACTAGCTGAAAGTTTAAGAATTAATATACCACATTCAGTCCCAAAAAAATATTTATTGTGCAAATTAAGCAGTAAAACTCCATCCCATGTGTATTAATGTAGCTGATGATAATCAATTTTATTCCACATGCTCAGGGGACAGAATGGAGAGATAAAAGACTAAATCAAGCTATCATATTCCTTTCATCCTCCATCCCAAGATAAAAAAAAAACACTGCTATTTCTCTCTATAATGTATTTATATTTCAAACTGTACAATTTCTCAACCCTTTCCACGTATCTGAGTTTTTAATTAGAATTTTGTTTATCTTGCTCTCAAATGCATTATTAATTGTGGTAAAAATCTATTACTATGATACTATCAGAACTATAACTTAGTTCTACGGTGCAAAAATACCACTTATGAAAAAGGTGTTTTCAATGCATTTTCCTTTGAATCCTTAGGAATTCAGAAATGCTCACGGTATGAGAAGAATGTATGCCAATATCTCAGCTGACTGCCTGGTGTTTAATCTACAAAATGAATAAACGGCAAGCTAAGTAAAACAAATAAAGTCAATCTTTATAACAAGACAAACCCTAGAGGCTTCTATTGTTACGTGATTTGGTTAGAAGGAGTTTTCTGATTTTATGTAAATTCATATTATTTATTGTATAGTAAAACATTATGCAGCTTTCAAATTTTGTATTTCAAATTTTCAATAACTGTGCTTGCCGTCGGTGAATAGAGAAGAAATTATAGGCTTAAAGGCTTTTGTACACCTTCAAGGGCAATTTATTTTTATAATTGCATTTTACTCATTTTTGGCTAATATATATTCAGCCATCTGAGGGTATCCTACTTTCACTTTGTGCGGGTCATCTAAGAAACCTTATCTCTAAATTAGGTCATAAATACTTATTCAAGCCAAATTCTTATCAGTAACTTATAAGAATTGAGTTGTAATAAGTGTTTACGATCAACGATAAGGAGAAACAGTAAAAATACAGAGCATGCTCCTAGAGAATCTGAAGGCTGTACAGAGAAAGGAGCTCAATATTTTTAATAAAGACCAACTGAAAAAATAATTTTAAGCTCTAAATGAGTACAATGCAATAATAATAATAATAATATAAAAAAATTGCCACCAAAGGTGTCCATAGCCTTTATAAAGGTTCTGATTTTGTCCACATGAGACAGTTACATGGCTTCTGACAAGTGATAGTTCTGTACCTGCATCATATTTTGCTATGTTTCTAGCGTGCAGATATGTCACAGATTTTGCTATCATGCAAAGAATGAAATCCAGTGTGAAAATCAGCAGCATAAATCAACATCCCGCATTTAAAATTCACACCACATGTCAAGCTACACTGCATGTTTTCTTCCAATGTATGGATGAGATTATCAACTTATTGTGAATTTATTGTTAGACAATATACTAGTATATGTGATATATCGCGGTTTTAAGAAACAGCGATATTGCAATATCGCCGTTTCTTAATTACCGCTATACTTTTGTGATGTCATGCTGGCTTTTGCCATGTAGAACTGCACAGTCAGTAGCGATGACAATATTGTGACCTCGTATTCCGGGTCATGGCTGGTGCAATGACGTAGGCATGTGCCCTGGCGCAGGAGGTTGCCGTGATGTCATGGTGATCGTCTGCTCTGGAAAGCAGCAGCTCGGGCCCTTTGGCTGTGGCCTTCATCACAGAATGGACACAGGACACAGGTGAGTATAATGTTTTTTTTTTTATTTATCCTTGGCACTACTGCAGAAAAATACTGGGTGTGGGGCATTATATATGGATATATTATTATACATTATGTATGGGGGCAATATTCTACAGGAAGAGAGCATAATATATGAGGGCATTATACTGTGGGGGAGCATTATATTTGAGGGCATTATTCTAGAGAGGGAGAGTATTATATGTGGGTGCATTATACTACGGGGTGGGGGGAGCATTATGTATGGGGTATTATTCTAGAGGGGAGAGCATTATATGTAGAGGCACTATTCTAGAGGGGGGAGCATTATATGTGGGGGCATCATACTACAGGGGGAGAGCATTATATGTGGAGACATTATACTACAGGGGGAGAGCAGTATATAAATAAGGACACTATGGGGGAGCCTTAATGCCCTATGAAGGCATTATTAATATTAGGCGTATGGTGGGGACATTATGCATTAAGGGATTAAAGAGTTTGAAATGGAGTTCTAGGAGACCTTATAGTATCATACATGACCTTTCAGGGCAATTGGGGCACTTTCGATTCAGATCAAATATATTCAAACTGAATCTAATCTGACAGACTTTTTTACGAAATCACACCTGAAACAAATTTTGGAAAATTCGTTCATCTCTATTGGTAATTGGCTTTAGATACTGCATTTTATCACATTTAACTAATGTATGTATGTTTGAGTATACCAACAGTGTCTGTACTTGCACCTCACTGATTAATCTTTTAAGCAAGAATAACTTACTGGTCTGGCAGGAATGAGCATCATCTACATAACCATAAAATTTGACAGATGTTACTAGACCCCACCTAATTGGCATACCATAACATTCCGAGGGGCATATTTTCCATCAGTGTACGATGAACTGCACACAGACAAGTCAATAGTGTAATTCACATCTTTGTTTTTCTACGTGGACCTAGGGTCCATGAGGAGAGACTCAGGGAATGCACTAATGTTGTTAGTGTCTCAGAGAAAACACACTTGGAGACCACTGGAGACAATTGCCACCAGGTCCTTGTCCTACAGGGAGTGTGGACAACACTGTATATTAAAAATCATACATAGACTTTTAATATGGCTGTCAGGATCCAACCGAATAGTGAAAAAATACTTTTTAGTCTGTAAATGACCAATGGGGCAAAAACACTAAAACCCATACTTATAATTCTCGTTTTGCTTGATTATTATTTGTCATGAACCAAACCAAATTGCCTAATTGGCAACACTACAAAGATTTACAGATCTCTAATTAGTACTTTTCATATAATATAATATAATAAAGAAATATCTAATGTGATGTTTAAGGTCCTTTTACACAGACCAACAATCAGGCTAATTTTTGGGGATGAGCGTTTGTAAAAATGTTCATTACTGATAATTGTCCCTTTTAAAGCTGCCAGCAATCCCCCGATGAATGATGAAATGATGAAGACTTGTGGCCAGCCCCAAAAATCATCATTTCTACGTAGCACATCTCTCCTTGTAAACAGGGAGCTGTTTGCCCAAAAACATGGGGATGAGAAATCGCAGTAGCAATCACAAGTACCCATATACAGGAGATGACTGCTGCATGAACCTTTTCTAGGATGTTGAATGGAGCTCAACTTTGCTGAAAATCAGAATGAACAAATACAACCACAAACATTCTGTCCTATCTGTCTACACATCTATGTAACACTAGACTACCAGATGATGAACCTGAGTGCATTTAATTCCTGATTTATTTTGGGGGGAAAAAAACTAAGCCAGTTGTTCCATTGTCAAACATTGTCAATAGAGATGAGAGAATTTCATGTTATGAAATTTGTTCACGCTTTGTTTGGTGGTAAAAGCAGAATTGCGTTATGGATTCCGTTACCACAGACCATAATGCAATTCTATGACGGAATGCATAACGGAATTCCTTTAGAGACATTCCATTATTCATTCCGTCATAATAGAAGTCTATGGCCTGCATAACAGATCCGTCCCGCTTCCGTTATGAAACGGAGGCCTGCATAACGGAAACGGAACGGATTTCCTGCATAACGGAAACGGGACGGATCCGTTTTGCAGCCCATAGACTTGTATTATGACTGAATGCCTCTAAAGGCATTCCATTATAGAATTGCGTTATGATCCGTGGTAATGGAATCCATGACCCAATTCTGCTTTTACCACCAAATGAAGCGTGAATGAATTTCTAAATATGAAATTCGCTCATCTCTAATTGTCACCTTTATGACTCCATGGGCGATAGCTATGGAGCATTGTCAAGGACATTTTACTACCCTTTTATTTATTTTTTTATTTATTTTTTTTAGATTTGTTTTGTAATTTTACTGTAAAAGCTTCCAACTAAATACCATGCAGAACTCTTGCAGATGTTATTATATTTTTTATGGCCTAACATCTATAATACAGTCTTAGACTCCATTTCTGTTGTAAATTCCGAATAATTTCCTGCTTCAGCAAGTTAGCATTAACAAGATGGGTTATACGCTTTATATTGCTCCAGGTAGCTATTAATGATATATACTTTTACAATATAACAGCTGATTGTATTCCTGCAAATATATGTTCATAGAACTAGTAGTAAACATAATTGCTATAATTAAGACTTAACCATCCAACCTATTCTTTTGCTGAAATAATTTGCTTAAATGAAAAATCAAGACTGAAGTCCACCACAAGTTGTGTTGATTTTTTGGGGACAGCAAAGAAAATGTCACATTGTACCATGTACAATAAAGGCAAATACTAAGCTTAACATTAGAGCTCACATCTTCCATTTTTATTGACAAGGCACCAGCAATAGTTGTCATAAAAAATACTATACTGTACGTGATTCTGCTACATTTGGATTTGAAACTATTCATACAAATTACGTTTCTGGTCACATCTAACCCTCAGCAGCCACTAATATTACCAATCAAATATCCTAAAAGAAGGAGAGTTGTCAAATACAAAGTCAAATTCTCTTGACTACTCTGCCTGTTATTGAAGGTAGTAATCCAGAACTTTTGCCATAGTGAGAAGCCACATGACCTTTCCAAATTTCCTAAAATATTGAACCCTCCTCCCATTGTAAGGCCTCTTTAATGTAAAATCCTAAGCATAATCATATACATATGGATGATTTGAATGGAATGGCCTTTCTGTGGTTGTATGCTATGATATCTGATGAAGGGGTCTTTATCCCGAAATGTGTAATTAATAAAGGTTTCTGCATGCAGTTTTGGAAGCCAAAGCTAGTAGTGAATTAAAAATAAGGAGAAGTTGTATCTGTCCTTTATATATTTTCTCACCTTGTATGACCCACTTCTGATTTTGGTTTCTAAAATTGCACCCAGAAATCTAACCTTGTGGCTGTACCCTGAAGCTTATATGCTCTGCCAATGTGGTTTATCAACCATTAGTGGAAAGTGCATGATCCTAGACTCTTCTGGCTCCTTGCATTTCTGTCTTGGAGATTTAGATTTTTACTCATTATTGAATGAAGCACAGCTAGAAATTAAGATTTTCTATGCTTAGTGCATGATAACATATGTTTAAAAGCAAACAGTCACCTCTAAAGGGAGCTTAGGAGACAACTGTATACTATCTATACATTGAACTCAATAGTTAAACAGCATGCACTCAACTCCTAATATGAAACATTTACAAATAAAATATTTACAGACAAGCTTTGGGAAAAGTAACCAGATCCACAATATATTCGTACTGTGTACCATTTGTTTGAAGGACAAGATAAGTATGTCCATTACTGCCTAAATTACACTGTACCTCTGCCAATTAAACTACTAATGGCCAATGTTCAGAACATGTTAAATGTTGAGGTGACCATATGCTAATTTAGTTTTTAATATTCAAAATATTTCCTCTTATTACATCTATAAATAGGTTATGTATAGTTACTACAATTTATGCAACAAATAAGTTACTTTCTATAAATCTCACCCACGTGTTCTGCATCAGTAATCTAATAAGTGATCTGCTCTACAGCCTTAAAGAGGACCTGTCTGTCACCTCTCCTGACATGTCAGTTTTAGTAGTTACTTTCATTCCTCATGAAATACCAATTCTGGAGCATATCTTCTTAAGACTGTATGTTGTGCCATTCCTTTATTAGTCCTTCTAGAAGTTTACAAATAAATTGCTAGCAGTATGCCGTAAAGTTACTGCTGGGTGTTACCAGTAGCAGGCGTGTCTGACACTGCTGTTGGTGTCAGACTGTACTGGGACACACCCCCTGTTAAGAAATGTGAGTTAAGTTTGAGTGTTAACTCTACTACATCTGTAGTTACAACAACAGACTTGTCATGAAAAGTAACAGGACCTCTTTAAGATAATGAGACCTTGTGTTGGTCACAGTATTGCAGATTGAAGATTGAGTATGTTGCTAGAACGATGACTTGACAATGTCCACAACAAATATTGCAAGGTTAGTTTGGTGTCACAAAATCTATGAGTAAGCAACCAGAGAGCAGCATTTATGTAGGATAATAAAACAAGACAATGATCCTTAATCATCATTAATGAGGAATCACCAAGGTTAATGATGTAATTATGATCTTCAATTTGGTTTCTCTTATTTCAAGGGTGAGTGACCATATTGAAGAGAGATTGACTTAGTCTATAAAGTAAGACTATTTGGAACAGCACCTTTAAATGATTCACTTTAGCAACTATTCATTTTAGATTTTATGTATCATCTTAGATCTTTTTACTGGTAGATAGATTGATATTATTTCCAATGTCAAAATAAATCTAGTAAACCCAATTTACCAAGGAGGTTATTTATGTCACCCCTGCTGCTTTTATTAACTGTATTTGTGAGCATAGACAAACATTTACATAAAGCATAAATCATAGTAAATAGTTTTATTCTGAAATGTTCACTTTATCTGTGTGCATAAATAACACAACAGCTATCGGGAAAATGTTATCTGAATGTTACAGGTCAATACATGATGATGAAAAAAAAACTATAAAAAAGTTCCATTCAATTTTATAGCACATGTATAGTGTATACTTCTGGCTGACCACTTGTACAGTGCTAGATAAGAATGCAAAATGTTAATTGATAAAGTGAATATTACAATGGGGTCCACAGATGTTTTATGCTTTATCATGCTATCCATACTTCTACTTGTATCCTATTATATCACCATTATTAATATGATTAATATATAGAATGATTATCAAGTAAATCAGATTATTCAGTAACTCTAGGATGTTCCAGAATTGTCTGAAAAAATGGGGTCCCCTGATGTGAGAAAACAGTTGGCCAGCACATTAAGGCAGGGAATCTATGCAAATTAAATAAAATTTGTAGATGTGAACTGCTGAACTATTAAAGTGGTTAGTCAGGGGAGATATTCGAAATGAGCACATTTTTCAAAAATTCGATTCGGCCGGATCGCCTAATTTTTCGAACAAATTCAATTTGATCAGAATTTATTCACGGCAAATCGCATTAAAAAATGTCTATTTCCGGGCTGCAGAGAGCCTTTATAGGGTGGTAGAACACTGTGCCTTGCAGTAACATGCATAGGGAGTCTGCTGTGGTAGTGAAATAATACTGTATGACATGCAGATGACTGGCGTCGCTCTTAGAATCACTGCATACTTTACTTATTTGGGCAGTCATAGGGCCAAAACTGACCAAGTAACTCAAGTATAAACTCAGCCTTACAGGTAGATGTTAACGTCAAGAAGAAGCACACTCCTTTTACACCCTCGTCAGCTGATTCCACATAGATGTCTACAGAACCTGTTCTATTAAACGCTTATACAAGTAGAGCCCCCCTGACAGAGTGGAGACGGTGTCAGCAGTAAGTTTGTGTTGACGTCCATGATTAATTTGCCCCATTCTCTGATCCGTCAGAACAATTACCTAGAAAAAACGTATCCTGTCTGTGAAGCATCTGCCTTCACTCAGTCAGCATTTGCTCAATAATCCATCAGTATTGCTAAGGCAAAAAAAAAAACAGGAGTTGATCTAAAACAGAGATGACACGTGAATAGAATATTTGCATGTCTTCTGTGTTTTCTACTCACTCCTGCTTTTGGCTACCAAATCATAAGCCAATTCTGATGGGACCATACAGGCCTTAAAGCTGCTACACAGACAGGATCCGTTGTGCGTCTCATTTTTCCTTCCTTTTGACAGATCAGAAGAAGGGTCAAATAAATGATGATTTCAGACAGGCTGAAAGCCAAAATAGTGGACCAGTCATGAAGTGGGAGGGTGGGAGCAGCATGAGAAGTCTTCAGAGTGGACCTATGACATAGTGGTGAGGTGAAAGCAGCATGAAGAGACCACAGAGTGGCCCAATGACAGAGTCTGGAAGTGAATGCAGTATGAGGAGGCCACCGAGTGGCACAATGACAGAGTATGTAGGTGGCGGCACAATGGCAGAGTCTTTAGGTGGCTGCTGCAGCAGCATTAGGAGAAGGCCAAAGAGTGGCACAATGACAGAGTATGTAGGTGGCGGCAGCATGAGGAGACCACAGAGCGGCACAATGACAGAGTCTGGAGGTGGCAGCAGCATGTGGAGACCACAGAGAGGCACAATGACCGAGTCTGGAGGTGGCATCAGCATGCAGAGACCACAGAGCGGCAAGGTGACATAGTGTGGAGATGGCAGTAGCAGCAGCATCAGTAGGATTCCACAGAGTGGCAAGGTAACATAGTGTGGAGATGACAGCAGCATGAGGAGACCACAGAGTGGCAAGGTAACATAGTGTAGAGATGGCAGCAGCAGGATACCACAGAGTGGCAAGGTGACATAGTGTGGAGATGGCAGAAGCAGCAGCAGCATCAGAAGGAGACCACAGAGTGGCAAGGTGACATAGTTTGGAGATGGCAGCAGCAGCTGTATCAGGAGACCACAAAGTAACCCGGTACCAGAGTGGGAAGGTGGGTGGCAATACCAGTACCCGCTGACGAAGGTGGGTGAAATAAGGAGCACTTGGCATCACATGTGTGGCATCAGGCCGGTTTCAGCATCAAAGTAGTAGCTGAGGCAGGAAGTCACAAGAAACCGGTCTTTTGTGTCAAAGTGTTGGTGTGGCATCATGGATGATCAAATCTGATGCATCAGGAATTGGTGGTTGGAAATCCTGGCTGACCACGCCTGATTCATCTTGAAAAAGGTCAGTCTCTCCACATTTTGGGTGAACACCTGAATTCTCCTTTGGGTAGCTATGGCCCCACCACACTAAACGCCCGCTCTAATGCCATACAATTGGCTGGGCAGGACAGCTTTTCCAGGGCAAACTCTGCTAGTTGCGGCCACAATTCCAGTTTGGCTACCCAGCAGTCCAGCGAATCTTTAATGTGGGGTGGCAGGGGGCTGTCCAAGTACACAGCGCTGACACCATGTTATTCCCGTAGTCGGTTAGCATGGTTTTCGATTTTCAGTTGTTGTGGAGAAATACAGGATTCGATTTCTTGATACATCACACGGAGCAGTTCCTGCCCTGTGTGACTCCGTTCGACAAAGAAAACCAGGTGCAGAAAAGCGTGACACTGCCGAGCTCTGCACATGTGGTATGCTGGATGGGCACTGTGACTTGTCCCTTCAGTGGAGGCTGAGGACATGGTGGAGGATGAGGCGGCAGAGGCGGACATTGTCACAGGACCAACGGCGTGACAACGTGTAGGCGGAAGCGGCATGACCTGTCCAAGTTGCTGTTGTGGCTGTGCAGGAACCACATTCATCCATTGGGCCATAAAGGACATGTATTGTCCCTGACTGTAGTTACAGCTCCACACGTTCGTACTGTCTGGCACTTTGGCGGACACCAACAGGCTCAAGGACTGGCCCACCTTCTGTTCTACATATGTGTGCAGGGCTTGTACTGCCATTTTCGCAAAAAAATTAGGGCTTGGGACTCTCCACCTTGGCTCTGCACAAGCCATCAGTTCTCTGAAAGGTGCACAGTCCACCACTTGGAAAGGGAGGGACTGAAGCACCAGCAACTTGGATAGGAGCACTTTCAGCTTCTGCGCCGTTGGATGTGTGCAAGCATACTGTCATTTCTTGGCAGTCGCTTCGGTGATCGATTGCTGACGGAATGACTGACGAGGAGTAGAAGCAGAAGCATCTGGACTTGCAGAAGATGGGATTGACAGACAGCTCAACTTTGGCTGAGGTGGTGAAGCCTTGACTGGCTGAAACTGGGTGCGTGCCACTGGATGATGTAGCGGTAGCTGCTGCAGGCTGGACCACCACATCGGAGCCACAGTTCTCCCAGGCCACTTTATGGTGACGTCGCATATGTTGACGCAGGGCCGTGGGGTCAACATTGTTACCTTGTCCACGATTCACCTTCTGACCACATATTCTACATATGGCTATGTTGACCTCCTACGGCGGCTTCACAAAAAACTGCCACATCACCGAGCTGACTGCTACCGCCACTGTTTACGTGAACCCGTGCACCACTTCTTTCCGGGCAGGTAGGCTGCTGCAAAGCTGGTTGTCTACCCCATACCCATTTGGCTCCTGACCTCCCACTGCTGCCACCCTGCTGACTCCCCACCACACTAGTGACTTGCTGGCTCAGCCACTGCCTGATGGGCAAGCTGCCACACTCTTCTCCTGATGATGACGAAGCCCCTTCTTCACCTGGCTCCTAAGTGCGATCGGCTTCATCATCATCAAGTAGTGTCTGCACATCACTGATGTAATCCTCAATGGCATCTGGGTCAGGAGACTGACCACCAAAACACAAGCTCCTGTTCCACTTTTCTCATCACTACTTGCCTGCCTAGCGGAGGAAGCGGCGGATGTCTCCTCAATATCTTGGCTGGGCAGTAGCTGCTGACTGTCCTCTAGTAGCTCTTCCTCGCTGAAAAGTGAAACTGAGCCCACTGCATGTAGTACTTCTCACGGTGAGGGACCAGAAAAGGCCAGAGGCAGGTTAAGGACAGGTGAGGGCACAGGGCCTGCTCCTGGGCCATGCCAACTACAGTAAAGGTTGTGTCTGACCAGAAATAACTGCAGAAGTCAACTGAGAATATATATTTCTTGTTGCACTGAATTAGGCCACTATATGCTTTGACCAGAAAGAAATTAGAGTGAAGTGCATATATATATTTCTTGCAGTACTGAAATACGCCCCTATACGCTTTCAAAAGAAATAATCGCAGCAGTGAACTGAGAATATATATTTCTTGTTGCACTGAAATTGGCCACTATACGCTTTGACCAGAAAAAAATAAAAAATTGAAGTGCGTATATATATTTATTGAAGTACTGAAATACACCCTATATGCTTTCACCAGAAATAACTGCAGCAGAGAACTGAGAATATATATTTCTTGTTGCACTGAAATTGGCCACTATGCTCTTTGACCAGAAAAAAAAATAAAGATTGAAGTGCGTATATATATTTCTTAAAGTACTGAAATACGCCACTATATGCTTTGACCACAAATAACTTCAGCAGAGAACTGAGAGTATAAATTTCTTGTTGGACTGAATTAGGCCACTATACGCTTTGACCAGAAAAGAATTAAAGAGTAAACTACATATATATATACTTTGACCAGAAAAAAATAAAAAATTGAAGTGCGTAATAATATTTCTTGAAGTACTGAAATACTCCCCTATACGCTTTCACCAGAAATAACTGCAACAGTGCAGTGCGTATATATTTTTCAATTTTTTTTACTATAATGCCCCCCATACATTTTCAACAGAAATAACTGCAACAGTGCAGTGCATATATATATATAATTTTTTTTTTACTGTAATATGCCCCTATACGCTTTTAACAGAAATAACTGCAGAAGTGACCAGAGAATATATATTTCTTGTTGGACTGAAATAGGCCACTATACACTTTAGTCAGAAAACAATTAAAGAGTGAAATGTATATATATTTTTCTTGTAGTACTGAAATACGCCCCTATACGCTTTCACCAGAAATAACTGCAGAAGTGACCTGAGAATATATATTTCTTGTTGGACTGAAATAGGCCACTATACGCTTTTACCAGAAAAAAATTAAAGGGTGAAGTGCGGATATATTTTTCTTGCAGTACTGAAATACGCCCCTATACGCTTTCAACAGAAATAACTGCAGAAGTGAAATGCGTATATATTTTTCTTGTATTACTGAATAAGATACTAAGGTGTATAAGATACTAAGGCCCAATAACAAAAATCTGGAATGACAGAGCTGTCTAATGACTATTTGGATCCCCAAATAATCTTTCCCTGCACTTGTAAATCACTTTCCTATCAATGTCCCTAGCGCCTTCCGAAGTTTCTCCTTGCACTAAGATGCTGTGAAATGATTCCTCCCTATCCTTTCCTTGCACTTATAAATCATTTTTTCTGTCTTTTTTTTCCACAATCGTTTTTCTACTTGCTGTCCCTAGCGCCTTCACACGTCTGTCCCTGCAGTCTGAAGCTGGAAAATGTCTGACTGTAAGAAGGCTGACGTATTTATAGGGCTGTGACATCACAGAGCTGGCTGCATGCAGGGATGTCACTCTGGGTGATCCCGCCTTGCTAGAGTTTCTTGTCCCATGTCCTCAGTCCTCACCTGTGTAGTACACTTTGTCAGCTTCGATTCGCTCATCTCTAGAAAATATCTTTAAAAATCTCTGCGTGTTGCATAAATAAAGAAAAAAGGCATACTCACCTCACTGTTAGTGACTGGCTGCAGTGGTCATGTGTCCCTGTTTTGGGAAGTCATCACTGCATTAAGAAGTAGAGGTTTGGGCAATCACAGAATGGGAGCCAAGGAAGGATTAGTGAGATTAATATATTTATGAACACTTTACCCCTTTTTGACAACCCTTTTGCTTCATGGTATACAGTGGAGAAAATATGTATTTGATACACAGACAATTTTGCAAGTTTTCTCACCTACAAAGAATGGAGAGGTCTGTAATTTTTATCGTAGGTACACTTCAACTGTGACAGAATCTAAAAAAAAATCTAGAAAATCACATTGTGTAATTTTTAAATAATTTACATTTTTATTGCATGAAGTAAGTATTTGATACAATAGAAAAACAGAACTTAATATTTGGTACAGAAATCTTTGTTTTGCAATTACAGAGGTCCGACGTATCCTGAAGTTCTTGACCAAGTTTTCACACATTGCAGCAGGGATTTTGGCCCACTCCTCCATACAGATCTTCTCAGATCTTTCAGGTTTTTGGGCTGTCGCTGGGCTACATTGAGTTTCAGCTCCCTTCAAAGATTTTCAATTGGGTTCAGGTCTGGAGACTGGCTAGGCCACTCCAGGACCTTGATATGCTTCTTACGGAGCCACTTCTTAGTTGCCCTGGCTGTGTGTACCAAATATTAAGTTCTGTTTTTCTATTGTATCAAATACTTAATTCATGCAATAAAATGCTAATTAATTATTTAAAAAGCATACAATGTGATTTTCAGGATTTTTTTTTAGATTCTGTCTCCCACAGTTAAAGTGTACCAACGATAAAAATTGCAGACCTCTCCATTCTTTGTAAGTGGAAAAACTTGCAAAGTTGCGAGCATATCAAATACTTATTTTATCAATGTATATTGGATTGGTGGATATGTGAATGTGAAGAAAACTGCGGCTGAACAAGAATAACAAGACTTGACATTCCAAGGTGGCAAAAATAAGTTTAAGTTTAGCAGCAATTGAAGAGAAAATGCCACAACAGCAAAGCATAATACCACCACTACTTCTCACCAATCAAAACATAGAAGAGACTATATGATGGTAAATGGTAAATTTCTTTGACCAGTATCAATCCTCTGCAAAACTGATAAGATAAAACATGTTGCAAGGATTAACTTTTCTTCTTCATGTTTTTAGTTACATTGGCAGTGGAACCTCTATGTCACCTACTAAATTTTGTTTAGATAGATTTTAGATAAGGATAATCAGTCAACCATTTCCTAGGCAGATGTTAGCAAATTTTGTATTGATATTTGCTGCAATTTTTCATACATAGTTTGTCTATTATCCATAAATGTCTCCAGCTTTACTAGAGCTATTATACTCAGTAACTTTTTGACATTTACAAACTTTTAACTAACACCATTGACAACTTGGTATACATTGCTCATCCTGCATTCAGGTACTTACTCCATACAGTTTCATTATTATGTTACCGTATTTTATTAGAATCTTAGCTGTTTGAATAGAAACATAAACTTCTATGATAAACAAGAAACAAATTATACTTTAGCAGGCAAGTCTAAGGAAACTTCTAGCAAAAGACCAGATTTTTTTTAAATCTATCTATCTATCTATCTATCTATCTATCTATCTATAATCTATCTACAGTATTTTTTGTCCCATAAGACACACTTTTTTCCCCCCAATGGGACGAATACTAATGAGTTAGTATCATAAGACCGGGAAGCGGTGAATGCAGTGCTCCACGGGCTCTGTACTCACCGCTTCCTGGTCTTGGCTGTCCGTTGTGCTGTGGCTGCACAATGCACTCTGTGACCTCATGCTGTGCATGTCGGGTGACAGCACAGCTAATGGCAGGCAGAAGAGAGTGCTGAGGTGAGGAGCTGCAGCGTCCGGAACAGGAGAGTTAAGTTGATTTTTTATTTTATATGATCTGAGGCTGGGAGCTGATATGAGGCTGGGGGCTGATATGAGGCTGGGATGCTGATATGAGGCTGGGAGGCTGATATGAGACTGGGGGCTGATATGAGGTTAAAGGCTGATATGAGGCTGGGGGCTGATGGCTGATCTGAGGCATTAGGGTCTCATCTGAGGTATGGGGGTCTCATCTGATGTCTGAATGGGGGGTCCGGGGCAGGAGAGGTAAGTAGATTTTTTATTTTATATGACCTAAGGCCGGGGGCTGATATGAGGCTGGGAGCCGATATGAGGTTGAGGGTCTGATATGTGGCTGGGGGCTGATATGATGCTGAAGGCTGATATGAGGCTGGCGGATGATCTGTGGCATAACGGCCTCATCTGAGGCATAGTTTTTTTTTAATCTGAGGTCTTATTTATATTGGGGCTCTTATCTGATGTCTGATTGGGGGTCATTCACATTGGGGTCTGAGCTAAGGTGTGATTGTGGGTCAGATCTGAGGTCTGATTAAGGGTCTGATTAGCATTGGGGGTCTGATTGGTGATCTAATCTGAGGTCTAATGAAAAATATTTTTTTCTTATTGTCCTCCCCTAAAACCTAGGTGCTTCTTATGGGCAGATGCATCTTATATAGTGAAAAATACAGTGTCTATCTATCTATCTATCTATCTATCTAATAATACCAAAAATGGCAGCACTAGCAAAACCTTCAAAGGAATAGATGCAAGCACATAGGGAATAGGAAATTACCCAAAATTCAAAAAATAAAAAGAGGGAAACATTCTAAAAATAACAAATAAAAATAAAACAAAAAACTCTTTATTAGAACTCTCAGTAAAATGTATATTAATAGTGGCTATCTCAACATAAATCTTGTTCAGGCTGGGCATCGGGGGTGGGAAGCCTCTTAAACAAATATTATGCTCCTCTAATATGACCCTAACATTTGTTTCTACATCCAGCTAATAGTAGCGCTCACTTAAATCAGCGGCAACATGCACTCTATAGTAGACCTATAGTGGCCTCAGCCTGCATGAGTTTAACCAGAAGCGGGTCACCTCCCTATCATGGCCATCATAGTGCCGGACGCTACGATAGCTGCATGCACGCCATCAGAGGCATGCAGCATTTTTGTAATTTTGTTAATTGTTCATACTTCTATGCGGGCTCCTAATGAAAGGCTGGCTTTCCAGGTCCCTGCATCGCATGGTTCACATAGCTACGCTATGTGAGCAATGTGCCGTATGGATCATACGGTGCATTGCTCACATAGCATAGCTATGTGATCCATGAGACGCAGGGACCTGGTGACGTCATCGAGTAACGCCCCGGCCGCCGCACGGAAGGTAAGTAGCTTCTCCCCCGGCTATCCGCTTCTTTTCCACGACAGCCGGGATTTTAGTAGCGTCCTGGCTGCCATGGTAACCTGAAAGCATATTGAAGACTGATCAGTCTTCAAATGCTATCAGTTGTCTTGCATTTTAACAGATCCGGCGTGCATTTCCGGTGACGGAAGTGCACGCCGGATCCGATTCCTCACAACGCAGATGTGAAAGGGGCTTTAGTATTTTAAGGGTTTATTGTAACAAGTACAACATAGTCTATGTGTTTTATCATGTACATAACCATTTTATGACCCCATATATCCTCCTAGTACTGAGCCATATGAAAAAATGAGACAAAAAAATTGTGGCATTCTTCAAATTGGCTTTTATTATGGGGTATTTTTCCCTAGAAGCATAGCTTACAGTACTGTATAGAGGCACAATATGGCAGCATACTTTCATAAACGCTCTGTACATGCACTCCAGATGTTCTGAAACTACAACTTCCAGAGTGCTCCATTCACTTTCTATGGGAGTTAGAAGAACAGCAGAGCATGTCTGCATGCTGGGAGTTGTAGTTTCACAGCAGCTGGAGTACCAAAGGTTGCTGAATGCCGATCCCTGCTGTTTAGTATGCATGATGCCTTATAGACCTAATGACACTGACCCTGCAAATGAAAATGAGTTATACTAGTTAACTGTTATGATGAAGGACACATTTTAATGGAACTTCTCCTGGTTAAATATACACCCTTTTAATTATTAAATCCTGGTGGAAATAAGGCTAGATAAGCTATTCATGCTTATTTCTCCCGGTATAATGGGAAATAATTACCTGCTCACACTGGATTAGCTATAATGATTTGTTTGAAGTACAGCTGGGGCTGTTCTGTCTGTGATGTCCAGATAATTGGCTGTTCCTTTATATTTGCCTTGAAATATTGCTTATATGGGTCATACAAGTGCTTAATTCACACTGCACAAAGCCAACATGATTTCCTTTTTCCTGCTGCTTTCAAATATTTAAAATTTAACCTTATATATCTTATTTGAAGTACTGCATGCACAGAAAAATATTAGACATCTATAAAAAAGAGGATAATACTATGTTCCTGAGATCCCTGGTCTGGTCTCTGAATTTAATTTCCTGCTTGGACTGTTCATAAAAGAGATGTGCTACATGTAAGGTGTGATATTCTTCTGGTTATAGCAAGATACTCCTTGTACTGAAACATTAAAGATCAGCTTTTATTTTAAAATAGTCGTTTTTGGCTTTCATAGTACAAAGGAGAATCCTACAAATGTTCAACCTGGAAGACTTTGAAAAGTCTCAGATAGCATATAAAGACTCTCGTCTAAGACATAAGGTTTTCCTTTCTTCCTATATAGTATATAGGGTGCCATACATTCAAATATACAATAGAATTTCCAATTAATAGTTCAGGAAGCTCTAAAATTTCAAAAAGGTCATGTTACTTGCTGAAAGTTCGAAGCCACAAATTGTCTAAGCATATTGGCTTATGATTAAATTGTATAATGTTTTTATTCCAAAATATGTGCAAAGTTTTAGTTCTTAAAGAGAGCCTTTCATGGACTTTTCACTAATAAAACTACCATCAAAGGCCAGCAGTATGTGGCAAAAGCATTCTAAACATATCTGTAGGTCAGTTAGGTGGTGTTGATTGATTATCCAGGAATAATTCATATGGAAAATGGCTTCCAAGTGCCCAGCTGGGCAGGCTTTGCTTTTGTAAGTGTCCAAGCTCTTTTCCTCGAAAATCAATAAATGCCCAAATGGCATACAAGTATGTTTAGAATGCTTCTACCACATACTGATTGCCATTGCTGGTAGTTTTATTATTGTTTTAGTTATTAGTCTGTGACAGACTCCCTTTAAAAGTTGCAGAATTGAGATGAGGCTTCCTTCAAACAGTATTTTTATGGTGTTTTGTGGTAGTAAGGGGGACACATTATTGCAAGTTTTCATGCTTTGCGGCAATTTTAAAGCATTTTTAAGCATATGGGTGCTTTCAAACATGAATTTGGCTCTGGTATTTTCTTTTTGTGCTGTCTTGCCACTAGCATTTTGTTTGCGGCAATTTTCCACTATAGAGAAAGTGTTGCCTGAAAAAACACTAAGGCCTCTTGCACACGGGCGTCATGTTTGACGCCCGGATAAGAGGCGGTTGCGTTGCGGGAATCGCCACGATATTTCCGCGCGTGTGCTAACGTTTGTAGTGCATTTAGCACGCGTGTGAAAAAATCCGTATGCTTGGTACCCAGACCCGAAGTCAGACTTCATCACTGAAGTCCGGTTTCGGGATGAGTATTCTGTATATGTAATTATTTTCCTTTATAACATAGTTATAAGGGAAAATAATCGCATTCTAATTACAGAATGCAATGTTCCCCGGGCTATAGAGGGTTAAAAATAATAAAGAGTTAACTTACCTTCTCCCATTGTACGCGCAGAGCCCCAGAACGTCTTCTCTCTTGATGTTTGGGGTGCTTGAGGACCTGTGGTGAATGTTGGATGAAGGACCTGCTGTGATGTCACAGGATCACATGGGTCACATGGTCCACTCAAATGCTTCTATGATTGGACCATGTGACCCTGTGACGTCACCACAGGTCCTGAAGCAAGAAATCATCAAGAGAGAAGATGTTCTGGGGCTCTGCGCGTACAATGGGAGAAGGTAAGTTAACTCTTTATTATTTTTAACCATCTATAGCCCGGGGAACATTGCATTCTGTAATTAGAATGCGATTATTTTCCCTTATAACTATGTTATAAAGGAAAATAATAACGATCGGGTCCCCATCCCGATCGTATCCTAGCAACCATGCGGGAAAATCGCAACGCATCCGCACATGATTGCGGATGATTGCGATTTTCCCGCATCCCCATTCACTTCTATGGGGCCTGTGTTGCGTGAAAATCGCAGAATATAGAACATGCTGCGATTTTCACGCAACGCAAAAGTGATGCGTGAAAATCACCGCTCATGTGCACAGCACCATAGAAGTGAATGGGTCCGGATTCAGTGCGGGTGCAATGCGTTCACTTCACGCATTGCACCCGCGCGGAAAACTCGCCCGTGTGAAAGGGGCCTAAGACTTCAATCTGAATTTCAAGTAAAATTTTATTCGCCACGAAGCTGAATTTCCTCACGCTTCATAGTAACTATTTTATTTTTCCTGACATGACGGTACAAAAAAGATCCTAACTCACCTCATGCATTTGCTCATCGAGAGGCTGTCACGGCCATCTTGATTAAAGATACCGCACAAAATTTCAGGTGGGGTGATGTGTCTTGTTATCACGCCAGCTCGCTAGCCAGTGAGATTACATCATCACATTGCCTGGTGTCTTTAATCAAGATGGCTGCGACAGTCTCTCAGTGAGCAAAAATATAAGGTAAGTATGTTTATTTTTTACCTGATCAACCTCTGAAAGGCCTGCATTATAGCATGAGATGTCGCTTTCAGTGATGAAAGTGATGAGTGTGATGAGTGTGATCTGAGGGGTTTAACGATGGGAAGCGGCGTGATCGCTGTTCCCCATCATTACGCCCGCTACTTCCAAAGGAGTTATTTTGTCACAAATCAAATTTCTTTGATAAATTCGGCATAGCAGCCGAATCAAGTTTTTTATAACTTCGCTCATCACTAGTTCTTATGTTCACCCCATTTTTGTACATACAGTATGTCAGTAAAACAAAGTATATCAGACGTAACCAATACAGTATAGATAGTGTTCTATAGGGCAGGCATTTATAAAAACAAAAAAACATAAAACGTATTTGTGTATTAGCCTTGGTAAATCATACAAGAGTCAAATTAAGAACTTTGTACCTTTCTATGACCATCGAGGCACTTTCTACGTATACAATTTGTGGAGATGTAGGACAATATGTCACCTTTCACTATTGGTAGTGCAAAGATTAAAAGCACTCTCTATGAGTTGCTTCTAAATATTCTCATGTTGATGCTGGTACCATTGTAGCCTTGTACATTTAATGAAATTATATTTAGAGTAACTGCCTTTGTGCCCTTAGCCATCCAATGGGGACGCTAAACAATACAAATGTAATTGAGGATGCAGAGGACTACTGCACATGGAATCTGCGGTAGAGATGTCCCGAACTATTCGCCGGCTAACAGTTCCCGGCGAACATCGCATGTTCGCGTTCACCGCGGCAGGCGAACATATGCGTTGTTCGGTCCGCCCCCTATACATCATCATTGAGCAAACTTTGACCCTGTATCTCACAGTCAGCAGACACATTCCAGCCAATCAGCATACCCTCCCTCCCAGACCCTCCCAACTCCTATCAAAAAGCTAGGACAGCATCCATCTTAGATTCATTCTGAAGCTGCAGTGTTAGAGCAAGGAGAGTGCTGCTGCCTAATTAATAGGGAAAGTGTTAGCTAGGCCAGTGTTCTGTGTCCACTCCAGTCCTCAAAGACTCATCTGCTGTAAGGACAGCGTCCTGACAGCACCCCAAAAAGCACTTTTTAGGGCGGGTACATCAGTCTGCTTTTATTTATATATATATATATATATATATATATATTGCAGTTGCCTGCCCGTGTGAGAGAGGCCACAGGCCCACAGACTGTACTGTGTGCTCATCACTCATATAGGCTGGCGCAGTACCTTGCAAATAAAAAAGTCATTTAATTTTTACCCTTTCATATAATTGCAGTTGCCTGCCAGTGTGTGTCAGGCCCACAGACTGCGCTGTGCCCACTGCCAGTGGCCATCACTCATATCTGGTAGCACAGTACCTTGCAGGTAAAAAAAGTCATTACATTTTTACCCTTAAATATAATTGCAGTTGCCTGCCAGTGTGTGTCAAGCCCACTGACTGTACTGTGCCCACTGCCAGTGCCCACCACTCAGATAGGGTGGCACAGTACCTTTCAGATAAAAAAGTCATTTAATTTTTACCCTTTAATATAATTGCAGTTGGCTGCCAGTGTGTGTCAGGCCCACAGACTGTACTGTGCCCACTGCCACTGCCCACCACTCATTTAGGGTGGCACAGTACCTTGCAGATAAAAAAAGTCATTTAATTTTTACCCTTTAATATTAATATAATTGCAGTTGCCTGCCAGCATGTGTCAGACCCACTGACTGTACTGTGCCCACTGCCCACCATTCATATAGGGTGGCACAGTACCTTGCAGATAAAAAAGTCATTACATTTTTACCCTTTAATATAATTGCAGTTGCCTGCTAGTGTGTGTCAGGCCAACAGACTGTACTGTGCTCACTGCCACTGCCCACTACTCATATAGGGTGGCACAATACCTTGCAGATAAAAAAGTCATTTAATTTTTACCCTTTAATATAATTGCAGTTGCCTGCCAGCGTGTGTCAGACCCACTGACTGTACTGTGCCCACTGCCCACCATTCATATAGGGTGGCACAGTACCTTGCAGATAAAAAAGTCATTACATTTTTACCCTTAATATAATTGCAGTTGCCTGCCAGTGTGTGTCAGGCCAACAGACTGTACTGTGCCCACTGCCACTGCCCACTACTCATATAGGGTGGCACAATACCTTGCAGATAAAAAAGTCATTTAATTTTTACCCTTTAATATAATTGTAATTGCCTGCCAGTGTGTGCCAGGCCCACAGACTGTACTGTGCCCGCTGCCAGTGCCCACCACTCATATCGGGTGGCACAGTACCTTGCAGATAAAAAAGTCATTTAATTTTTACCCTTTAACCACCTCAGCTCCCCTAGCTTAATCACCCTTAATGACCAGACCACGTTTTACAATTCTGCACAACACTACTTTCACGGCTTATTGCTCGGTCATGCAACCCAAATAAATTTTACCTCCCTTTCTTCTCACTAATAGATCTTTAATTTGGTGGGATTTCATTGTTGCTGACATTTTAACTTTTTTTTAATTAATAAAAAATGACCGAAATGTTTGCAAAAAAATGTCATTTTTCGCTTTCTGTTGTAAATTTTTTTTTTTTTAAAACTACATTTTTATATAAATTTTTCTCTAAATTTATTGTTCTACATGTCTTTGATTAAAAAAAATCCGAAAAGTGTATATTTATTGGTTTGGAGAAAAAGTTATAGCGTTTACAAACTATGGTGCAAAAAAGTGAATTTCCGCATTTTGAAGCAGCTCTGACTTTTTGAGCACTTGTCATGTTTCTTCAGGTGCTAGAATGCCAGATAGTATAAATACCCCCCAAATGACACCATTTTAGAAAGAAGACACCCCAAGGTATTCGCGGAGGGGCATGGTGAGTTCATGTATGATTTCAATTTTTTTTTCACAAGTTAGCGGAAAATGACACTTTCTGAGGAAAAAAAAACCCATGCTGGGTGAGAGAAATATCTCTGTAAATTGTCAACTTTGTATAAAAAAATTTAAAAAGTTGTCATTTAAAGAGATATTTCTCTCACCCAGCATGGGTATATGTAAAAATACACCCCAAAACACATTGCCCTACTTCTCCTGAGTACGGTGATACCACATGCGTGACCCTTTTTTATGCAGCCTGGGTGCGCAAAGGGGCCCAAATTCCAATGAGTACCTTTAGGATTTCACAGGGCATTTTTACACATTTGGATTCCAGACTTCTTCTCATGCATTAGGGGCCCCTAAAATGCCAGGGTAGTACAAATACCCCACAAGTGACCCCATTTTAGAAAGAAGACACCCCAAGGTATTCCGTGAAGGGTATGGTGAGTTCATGTAAAATTTTATTTTTTGTCACAAGTTAGTGGAATATGAGACTTTGTAAGAAAAAAAAAATGCCAATTTCCGCTAACTTGTGCAACAAAAAAAAATCTTCTATGAACTCGCTATGCCCCTCACGGAATACCTTGGGGTGTATTCTTTCCAAAATGGGGTCACATGTGGGGTATTTATACTGCCCTGGCATTTTAGTGGTCCTAAAGCGTGAGAAGAAGTCTCAAATCCAAATGCGTAAAAATGCCCTGTGAAATCCTAAAGGTACTCATTGGAATTTGGGCCCCTTTGCGCACCCAGGCTGCAAAAAAGTGTCACACATGTGGTATCGCCGAGAAGTAGGGCAATGTGTTTTGGGGTGTATTTTTACATATACCCATGCTGGGTGAGAGAAATATCTCTGTAAATGACAACTTTTTAAATTTTTTTATACAAAGTTGACAATTTACAGAGATATTTCTCTCACCCAGCATGGGTTTTTTTCCTCAGAAAGTGTCATTTTCCACTAACTTGTGCTGGGTGAGAGAAATATCTCTGTAAATGACAACTTTTAAAAAAAAAATTATACAAAGTTGCCAAAAAATGTGCAAAACAAAAAAAAAGAGAGGGGAAATGACATAGGAGTGCTTGCGAAGTAAGGCCCCATTCACACGTCCGCAAAAATGTCTGCATCTATTCTGCAATTCTGCGGAGTAGATGCAGACCCATTCAGTGTGAATGGGGCCGGTGGTGATGCAGAGAGCACACTATGTGCTCTCCGCATGAGCATTTTCAGAGCTGCGGCCGCGAACTTCCGGGTTTCGGCCCTGAAACATCAGGCCGCAGCTCCGCAAAAGATAGAGCATGTCCTATTCTTGTCCGCAATTGCGGACAAGAAAAGGCATTTTCTATATAGTTCTGGCAATGTGCGGATCCGCAAAATGCGTAAAGCACATTGCCGGTATCCGTGTTTTGCGGATCTGCAGATCCGTGGATCCGCAAAACACATACGGACGTCTGAATGGAGCCTTACAGAGGGGTGATCAATGACATGGGGGTAATCAGGGAGTTAATATGGGGTGATCACGGGTTAATTAGGGGTTAATAAGTGACGGGGGGGGGGGTTGGAGGTTGGTGTGTGGTGATTGGTGCACTTACATAGCTGCCTGTGTCCTCTGGTGGTCCCAAGCAAAAGGGACCACAAGAAGAGCAGGCAGCAGGCATATCAGACGCTGTTTACAAAACAGCGTCTGATATGCGATTTAGATGGCGTTTTTTTAAGATCTACAGCCTGCCAGCGTATGATCAGCGCTGGCAGGCTGTAGTTTAAGTTCCTCCCGATGCGATCCTGTGAACGCGCGCGTGTTCACAAGAAATCTTACCTCTCGCGAGATGATGCTCCGGCACGTCAAGGAGGAACATGCCGGACATCTTCTATGAACACGCTATGCCCCTCACGGAATACCTTGGGGTGTATTCTTTCCAAAATGGGGTCACATGTGGGGTATTTATACTGCCCTGGCATTTTAGGGGTCCTAAAGCGTGAGAAGAAGTCTCGAATCCAAATGCGTAAAAATGCCCTCCTAAAAGGTACTAATTGGAATTTGGGCCCCTTTGCGCACCCAGTCTGCAAAAAAGTGTCACACATGTGGTATCGCCGTACTCAGGAGAAGTAGGGCAATGTGTTTTGGGGTGTATTTTTACATATACCTATGCTGGGTGAGAGAAATATCTCTGTAAATGACAACTTTTTAAAAAATTTTATACAAAGTTGACAATTTACAGAGATATTTCTCTCACCCAGCATGGTTTTTTTTTCCTCAGAATGTGTCATTTTCCGCTAACTTGTGCTGGGTGAGAGAAATATCTCTGTAAATGACAACTTTAAAAAAAAAAATATACAAAGTTGCCAAAAAATGTGCAAAACAAAAAAGAGAGAGGGGAAATGACATAGGAGTGCTTGCGAAGTAAGGCCCCATTCACACGTCCGCAAAAATGTCCGCATCTATTCTGCAATTCTGTGGAGTAGATGCAGACCCATTCAGTGTGAATGGGGCCGGTGGTGATGCAGAGAGCACACTATGTGCTCTCCGCATGAGCATTTGCAGAGCTGTGGCCGCGAACTTCCGGGTTTCGGCCCCGAAACATCAGGCCGCAGCTCCGCAAAAGATAGAGCATGTCCTATTCTTGTCCGCAATTGCGGACAAGAAAAGGCATTTTCTATATAGTTCTGGCAATGTGCGGATCCGCAAAATGCATAAAGCACATTGCCGGTGTCCGTGTCTGCAGATCCGTGGATCCGCAAAACACATACGAACGTCTGAATGGAGCCTTACAGAGGGGTGATCAATGACATGGGGGTGATCAGGGAGTTAATATGGGGTGATCACGGGTTAATTAGGGGTTAATAAGTGACGGGGGAGGGGTTGGAGGTTGGTGTTTGGTGCACTTACATAGCTGCCTGTGTCCTCTGGTGGTCCCAAGCAAAAGGGACCACAAGAAGAGAAGAAGAGCAGGCAGCAGGCATATCAGACGCTGTTTACAAAACAGCATCTAATATACGATTTAGATGGCGTTTTTTTAAGATCTACAGCCTGCCAGCGTATGATCAGCACTGGCAGGCTGTAGTTTAAGTTCCTCCCGACGCGATCCTGTGAATGCACGCGTTTTCACAGGAAACCTTACCTCTCGCGAGATGACGCTCCGGCACGTCAAGGAGGAACATGCCGGCCGCCCGCAGGACTCATCCCTGCGTTAGGCGGTCGGGAGGTTGTTAATATAATTGCAGTTGCCTGCCAGTGTGTGTCAGGCCCACTGACTGTACTGTGCCCACTGCCCATCGCTCATATAGGGTTGCACAGTACCTTGCAGATAAAAAAGTAATTTCATTTTTACCCTTTAATATAATTGCAGTTGCCTGCCAGTGTGTGTCAGGCCCACTGACTGTACTGTGCCCACTGTCCACCACTCATATAGGGTGTCACAGTACATTGCACCGCGCACGCGCAGTGACCTAAAATTCAAATGAAGCGGACTGAGCATGGGTCTTTTTCCCATCTCCCGTTTCCAAAAATCTATTCAATACACTGGCCCTGATAAGAGACAAAACAGAGATTAAACTGATAAGAATAGTACTTAGTTAACACTAGTTGCATTGGTGGCAAATTCCATTGCAAGTGGCCAAAATTAGAAGGAAGCGGACAGAGCAAGTTTTTTTCTCTATCTCCCCATGCAAGGATTCAATTCAATACACGTCCCCTGATAGGGGACTTAACAAAGATTAAAATGGTAAGAATAGTAGTTCACACTATTTGTATTGGTGGCACAGTACATTGCGCGGTGCACGTGCAGTGCCCCAAATTGGAAGTAAGAGGACCGACCAATCATCTTTTTTCATCTCCCGGTTCCTAAAATCTATTGGATACACCGGCCCCTGATAGGGGACAAAACAATGATTAAACTGGTAAGAACAGATTTTTATAATTTAAAAAAACATAGGACAGCCTCTGCGGAGTTGGGTATTTTTTGTCCGCAAACGCTCATGCACAATGGCTGTAGGCTCATGCGTCCTTTTTCGGAGGTGACAAACCTGGTCAACCAAACCCAAGGCAACATCATCAACCTCATCCCATATGCGTTTTTTCTGGAGCGTGCCCTAAGAAGAGTGTTGGATCAGGCCTTAGATGAGCATGAAGAGGAAGAGTTGTGGTCACCATCACCACCAGAAGCAGCCTTGTCTTCGTCGATTGCTGGACCTGCGGCAACGCAGAGAGGAGTCTGAAGCAGAGGAGTCAGAGGAGGAAGGTGGCTTTGAGGAGGTGGAAGACCAAACACAGCAGGCATCCCAGGGGGCTTGTTGTCATCTTTCGGTGACCCTTGGTGTTGTACGTGGCTGGGTGGAGGAAGAGACCTTCAATGACGTCAGTGAGGACAAGGAACGGGACATGGCTAGCTTGGTATCCAACCTTGTGCAAATGGGGAGTTTGCGATTGTGCAAACGGTCTGTTTGTGGTTGTTTGCAGTGCGTTAAACGGGGAGTTTGGTCTGTCAGAGTTTGGTCTGTCACTGTGAAGCGGGCGTAACCCTTACACTACCTGATCGATACAACATCATACCTATCGTATACACGCACTGGATGTTTTAAAGCACGTTATTCCAAACAATTTAGGAATGTTAGGTGATTTATGCTCTTTATGGATTAAAACCCGACTCTGCGTCAACTACATAATTTTCCATGGGAGTTTTGCCATGGACCCCTCTCCGGCATGCCACAGTCCAGGTGTTAGTCCCCTTGAAACAACTTTTTCATCACTATTGTGGCCAGAAAGAGTCCCTGTCTCTTAAAATTCGCCTGCCTATTGAAGTCTATTGCGGTTCGCCCGTTCGCGAACATTTGCGGAAAATTAGTGTTCGCCGTTCGCGAACAGAAAACTTTATGTTCGCAACATCTCTAATCTGCGGCAGATAGTTAAACAATATTAACCATGTATTGCTTTATTTCTAGATTAGCTACCCTGGGCGCCAAAGATGAACTGGGTGGAATCGTCTATTTTCACACAAGCACTAGAAAGTATGGGAAAATCTGCTCCATGCCACGCAGATACAAAACAAAATTAAAGGTAGCTTCCACTACACATCATGATAGCTAGACAAAGATGTTGGAGGTAAGAAAACGCCTTATCGGAGAACACACATTGCCTCAGGCAACCCTCCCCATTTTTTGGTCCTTGGTTAGTTGCGTTTTTTGTGTAGACCTGATGTTGAATGCTCAAATGCCCGATGTGATGACACTGAGAGTTAAATGCTATACAGCTGACTCACTATGTGGCCTTGGAGTCATGGACATAGCAGCCACTTAGTGCTACAATGGGGAAAATATCTAGTAACAGGGAATGAAATGAAACAAAAAGCCTGAACAATGTAAAAGTAGGGAACATATATAAATACTAAGTGATGGCTGATTTTTCATTTTTGCCCGGAGCACTCCTTTAAAGAAGGTTTTTGTTTTATGTAATAAAGCTTAATCATGGTATAATTGAAAAGCTGTGTTGCCTTGTATTATACTTTGTTTTTTCTTTCAGTCTCTTACTGTTTTCAGTTTTTTGCATCCTGTGGATGAACTGAAACATTTACATTGATAGACTAAACACCAATACAGGTTTGAAAGATAAAAGTATCAGACTATCGTGATATTTTCTCATGATAGATTAGCAGAAATTAAAAACTATAAGGTTTTCATTTTAAGGTTTTGAGGTAGATGACTTTTACTGCATATAGCTGTTAGTAGTGTTTACCGTACATGGTATATATCAAAATTATAAGATATGATGGCTTATTATGCCATTATTTTCTTGAATGAATGTTTGGTAGCACCATACAAATATTTGTGTAATCTGAAGAAACCTATCATTTCTCTTTGTAGCACAAGCATTAAATTCTTTCTGTATTACTAATACCATTTGTAATGAAAGTCTATAAAAGAAAACCAAATGCTGCTGTTGATGTTTGTTGCTATGTTTAAATCTAGGGAAAATGAATCAAGAATTACATAACATTAAAAAAAAATGCATAAACATAGTACAGATTGCCTTTTGCTATTTTATGGGCAAGTTATTTCTTTCTCATATTTTTGTTCAGTACAAAATTTTCCTTGGTGAACCTGACCAGCAAACATATCCATAACTTATCAAAAGCAATGTTGTAGAGAGTGTATTGATTTCTAGGGATTAAAATGCATCTTTAAAATTGTTACCGAAAATTCTAAAAAACATATTTGATAACAGTTCTTATAAAAACAAATAAACAACTTGGTAGTTTACAGTGGAAATCAATTAAAAACTTGTTTTTGGGGGTGAAGTAGGCATTGCTTGTCTGCAGGTAAAATGAACACATATTACTAGAACTCTAAAGCTACGTTCACACTAGCGTTTTTGTGGTTGTATTATTTTTAACATGCTCAAGACGGATCGTTTTCTATTGTGTCAGACTGCTTGGTGCAGTTTGCTCTCCTGTATGAGAATTTAACCAAACGGAACGGAATGCATTTTGGAGCATTCAGTTCTGTTCAGTTACGTTTTGTCCCCATAGACAATAAATGGGGACAAAACAGAAGCGTTTTTTATTCCAGTATTGAGACCCTATGATGGATCTCAATACCGGAAAATAGAAACACTAGTGTGAAAGTAGCCTAAGGGTTACTTCTTAGTTACATAAGTTGAAAAAAGGCATAGGTCTATCAAGTTCAACTTACTTCTACTTATTAGCAACTTAGGTTTACTGGCATGATTATATCTGAAAAACACATTTTTTTGTAGGCAATGCAAAGCCAAGCTTTATCACAGTCTTTTTTTTTATTTGCTGCTCTTATCAATAGACAGAATGACAAATAATATAAAATATAATATTTTAATGCATCATTCTGAAAAGACTTGTCTTTCATGTGATGTGACAATATCCCCTTCCATCCAGTCAGCGACAATTAGAAATGAGCGAGGTTATGGAAAATTTGATTCACAAATAAATTTGATTTGTGATGAATTACTTAGTCACAAAGCGCATTCCTATCTAGCAGGTTTAATGATGGGGAACATCGATCACGCCACTCCCATCATTTAACCACTCAGATGCCACGTTCATTGCTGATTGTGGCATCTGAGGCTACCATTTGAGCTTTTCAGGGGTTAATCAGGGTTAAAAAAACAACAACTCACCATATACATATGATTACGTAGAGGCCGCCACGGCCATCTTGGTTGAAGACACCGCACAAAATCTTGCGTGGTGACATGATGACATCATCATGCTGGTCAGCATGGTGACATCATATGTAACCGCACACTAGATTTCGTGCAGTATCTTCAATCAAGATGGCTGCGACAGCCTCTATGTGAACATATGGAAAAGGTAAGTATGTATTTTGCGGCCATCTCAGGGAAAATTAATTCGTTATCACGAAGTGTGAGAAAATTTGGCTTTATGGCTAATCAAATTTTTCCTGAAATTCAGATCAAAGTCAATTTGACTTTCATTGGGTCAACAGTAGCGACAATATTGCTTACTACGAAAAGGATGCCCATACCACTAATCTCCAGAGCCACAGAAGATAGGCTGAAAGATATTGTATCCACTATTGTGGCCAGATTCATTGCTTAGGATCTATATAGATTTTATGTGAGAAGCTCAACTTTAACAGCTGTTAGGGTTGGCTTATGTAGGCCAAAAAAAAAAAAGACAGCACTAATGAAAATTATGATTGATGTGCCTTCATGAACGATAGGATCACCAGATCACGTTTGCAACGAGTGTTCGCAGGAACAGTCATTTCTGATAATCTGCCGTGTAAATCCACCTTAAAAGTCGCTTTACATGGGCTGAAACAGCAGGCAATTATGGAGAACAACAGATCATTCTTGATAATTGCCTGGTCTTCAGAGCAGGTGAGAGCTGCATTTACATGCAGAACTCACCTCCTCTGCATGAGGATGAGGGATTGCAGTTGTGATCTTTCGTCCCCACAGAGAATCTTTGTTTCTGGGCAGCAGATCACTGTTTAAGAAGGAAAAGTGCAACATCTGAATCCCAAGCCCAAATAGGATTGTTAAAAATTATTTTACTGTGCGTGTTTTTACTGTGTGAAATTGGATAAAAGATAAGTAATTGATCGTGGGGTGCCAACCATTGGCCTCTATTCTGGTCACAAGAACAGAGAGGGACTTTTGAATTGAGTGGAGGACATGCATATATGTCTGCTGCTCCATTCAAATCGATAGCAGAAAATGCCCCTTTCTCATAATCAACGGAGACTCCAGCAGATAGGGGATAAGTTGTCTTAGTGGGACAACCCCTTTAACATTATGGTGGGAGACCTTTCCTTTTTGAGTACTGGACCAGTAGCATGCTAGCATTTTTCATCTTAGGCAATATGCATTGACTTTTGGGGTCCTAGGTAAAAAATGGTGTGATGCATTAAAAAATATTCCCTATACTTTATTTAGCTTGAAATAATTCAATATACACAATATCACAGTAGTACAGTCAGGTAATTCAGACTTGATTGTACTCTATTTAGAATGAAAACCTATTATTTTTAAAATCATGCAAGATCTTTTATGTTTAGTATCAGTCTCCCAGTAACACTTTTACAAATTACTATGTAACAGCATCTTAAAGTTTCCCACTGGAGACCTACAACATTTTTTAAATGCTTAGTAAAACAATAATAATAAAGTTCCTAATGTAATAAACAGCACAATATAAGGAAGAAGGTATCTTTTAAATAACAATAATATCTAAAATGCATCATTACTTTCTTAAGGCTGTTTGATCTACTTTCAATGGCAAGTTATACATTTTAAACAGAATCTTGATAGTTTCATTTAACTCCTTTTCCTAGTATGACATTTTTAAGAACAACAAATTTAGCTATATCTAAAGTTTTTATATGTTTCCCAAGGATTTCCCAATTTAGAAGAGTATACTGCATGGATGAGTATTATTATTATTATTATTATTATTATTATTATTACACTATTAACATTACCTTTGATAGGTTAATTAACATTTTTATATGATTTTATGCAATGCTATTGTGTTTTTGATCAAATGATTCATGATTTGATCAGTCTACCAAAATTGTGGTTGTGTGAGTACTCTACTACAGATAGGCCATATAACTTAGCCATCACCAGTTAGGAATTCACAGTTAGAATTATTAAACTATAGAATGCCCTATCCCAAAGGTTGTTTTACAAAAACAGACTAGATGCCATTTTTATGTCAATTTAATAGGAAATTTTGAACTTAATGGACATGTTTTATTTCTAAATAACTATATAACTATGCATTTGAACAAACTGCCTTTAATTTATTTGGTTTAGTTTATTTATAGCAGGTAATAAAAAAGCAAGGCGATAGAAACTCACCAATAGATGACTAGAATAGCATGGTGATGGTAGTCATATGATGGAACATATGGATGATGGTAATGGTAATCAGATGTTGAAACAAATGGATGTTGGGGATGATATGGAGAACAGATAATTGAACAGACAATAATTAATCCTTCTCTAGTTCTGCCCCTAAATGCTGACCCTAACACCAGATATGTACCTAATGGAAGCCATAATCTGCAATAATCTAACCCTAATATAAACTAATAGAAGAACATTAGGACTCACAGTTAAGAGGATTAAAGAAAGCAGACCTGGACACCAGCAAACAGCTAAGGAATCAACACCCAAATGGAAAAAGAAACAGAAAGAGCACAAGAAACCTGAACTGGAAGTAGAACAAACCACTGGAATAGAACTCAAACTAGACTAAAAAAAAGTGACTGGAAACCATAGAGGATTACCAGATACACTATGATATCACCAGCAACAACCTAAAAGAAACTGGAAAGTTTGAAATAGAACTAACCAATGAAGTCAAACCTTTCCAAGATAATAGGAACCTTTATTTTGTATTTCCTATTTAATTCCAGTATATATATCTGTAGTTTTACATAGTTGGCATACTAAGTTTCATGATTCACCTAATAATACATGCTCTAATACTCAAAAGATTCTGTAAAACAGTTAATTTATTCATTTAGACCTCTTCACGAACAAACTGACAGAATTGCAAATTAAAAAGATTTTGTTAATACAGTCATCAGAATCAGGCCTTTGTGTGTGCTTGCTCACTTTTCTAAACTGCCTTGTCAGTTGTGTGCCATTTCCTGCCATGTTTTACATATACTTCCTATGCAATTACCAACTGCATGATGTATTAATGCTGTACAGACTATCTTAGAAGAGTTAATTGAAAGACATGTACTAGAACATTTTATCATCTAAGGTATACATTAACTAAACTGCTCTCTTTATCTTTATCCGCAAGGTCATAAAACCGTGTGACTCCATGGGTAAATGTTTTCCAGTGTTGTCCTACTTCAAGACATTATATGTCCCCAAGGAAGACTGATTCATGACTGCTAACAGGCAAGAGCTTAAGCCAGACAACTGTCAGGAAATGAAAGAGGTCTTACCACTAGTTCTATAAAGTTGTTTTGTTTGCATCTCATTCAGACAGAAAACATAAAAGTAGTTATCCTAAGTACTGTATTATTTGCAATACTTCAACAGATTCCACCGCCTTTCCATGGCATCTGCTAATCATATACACATGCCCCAGCAGCTGCCATTATTTTGTGGAACAACACAAATGTCAGACGTCAAGTGCAACTGCATGATTTTAATGCGTACCGAGGATTGATACATTAAAATTAGAGGAAGCAAACATTGAGAACGACTCTGCTCTGAATGTCAATTAAAAAGCAACTGCAGTAATCTGAAAGGACAGTGTGTCATCTCCAAGTGGTATTGATTTTGTATAAGGAAGACTGAGCAGGCACGCTACATAAACATCTGAAATCATATCACTGTGTATTTTGCTACTATTACTGCCTACATCAGATCTGATCGTTGTAGCATAAAGCCATAAAACAAGAATGTGAAGGTTATGGATGTTAACCCCGAGACATGTGCTTGCTCTATTCCTACCTATACTGTATATTCCTTGTTTTTCTTCCCCCCAACACACAAACAGGCATCAATAAAATGTAATTCAATAAGCAATATTTCATACACAGCGCCAGCATGATGCTATCCACATCTAAGATAACTGAACGCAATATATAGTCTTATAGATGGTGAGTGATACTAGTGGCCTTTCAAGAAGACACGCAGGTTAAATTTAGTGTTACAATTTCAGGAGCATTGTCTATTACAGCGTGGTTATAAAATGGATTTCACTTTCTTTCAGTACTTGAAAGCAAGGTGAAAGTGATCTTCCTGACCCAGAGTGATGGATTGTAGGGATCATTGGAACTCATCCTTACAAAGATTGAATATGTAGATATATTCAATCAATAGTACATTTGCATGGCTCTGGGATACAATCTGATTTATACTCAATTATGTTAAGGATTTAGGGATGAGTCTTGGTAAAGAACAACATCTGCTTCAAGGGTTGAGATTGATAATTGTGGGTCTGAGCAGATGTGCAGAACATTGCTTGTAGAAAATCACAAATCTGATGTAATAAACAATGAAAAAAAAAGGATGTGAAGAAAGATGTGCTCATTTAGCTGCATTTTGAGCATAACTAGATTGCAAATACCAATGTGCTATACAATGGTATGCATGTAAAGTTTAAGTTATGTTTAACACATTTCATAAAATTGAAAATATGTGTATCTATGCCCTCTGGGGAACCTCCTCCACTTGAAGTCATCATAAATCATAATAAGCCCACTTTCCATCTTAATACTTCACAGACCAGGAAGAATTTTAACAAGTGGCATGATGCAATACAGTACAATTGAGATCACAGAGAGGCAAAGAGCATTATCAATCATGTTAATGCTCCAAGTCTCTGCTGTCCGGAACGGGGCTTCTCTCTCTTACGCAGCGGATTACCCACACAGGATCTGCTTGTGTGAAAGAGCCCTAAGGAATCTTTACTCTTCTCTATGGAGTGCCAACATCCTGACATGAAGGGGAACGGGCAGTTTATTGATATTTTTCCAGCTAGTCTCTGCCAGGTCTTGAACCTAGGACTTGCTGTATGGAAGGCAGAAACCATTGTAGTCAATGGAAGGATTTTCTCTGACTAAAATCCTCAATAGTATTCTTTCTATGCATATTGTACTGGTATCCACTGATACATCTTTATATATATACCAGTGCATTGTATGAGGTTTTTTAAGGGTTACAGCAAAAGTAATTACAAAAAAACCCAGCAAGAATATTTTGACCTGAAATTGACGTTTTCAATGGCTTTTATGATGTGATATCACAGAGAGATATAAAAATTTTTACATTAAATTTTGCCTCCCATACAGCAGGTCCTATGTTCCAGCAGTTATAATCTGGTAAAAACAGTAATAAAAGTTAAACATACAAAGGTAGCTATGTAGGAAGAGGATTGGGCAATTCTGACTTTTCTGTGTACAGCCCTGCCCATCTCCCTGCTCCTTGTCCCCTGTAGTCCAGATCAGCTGGTGTCCATCATGCCCAGCCTCCCAAGTAGTGCTGCACCATTCACTCCATGTAGGCTGAGGCCTGCTTCCTGTCTGCACCACTCTTTTTCCTGTAAGTTGATCAGTGTTCTCTAGCTCATAAATGGCCAACACATGCACCCTAATCTTTCCCTGCTTATGACTGTCTGTCCAAGGCTATTCACAGTGCTTTCCTCTGTGGAAAGTTGCCTGATCAATGTTGTGTTCTAACTTAGTAATTCCATGTGAAGGTGTGCTGTACTCCTGTGTTCTGATCTCCTGTCTCCAACATCTATCCGGATTCAACCCTTTTGCTGCCTGACTCGATCTCTGCCTTTCTGTCTTTAACCTGTGCTTCCCAGCCTGACCTTTCGTCCACAAATTGGATTGAATTAACTCTGTCCTGACTTTGGTTTGTTCCCCTGTAGCTTAGACTAGATCCCTGAACTAGGGTTAAAGGTTGAACCAGGTGGGCTTCTTGGAAAACTCACTTAGGAGTAGACTCCAAGTCAAATCTGTTCAAGTAACACAGCAAACCCACATCCGCTTCTATAACACTTGTTATCACTGTTATACCTAGTACTTTTTTCAAAAATGTGTAAAAAAAAATCAACACAGTACCTGTTAAAATAGGTGAACACACTTTACCTCAGTAAATATATCAGTACTAGGATGTTAAATATTGCCCACTGATATGCTGTTGTGGGACATGACAATGACTGGTCTTGGAATAGACTTGTCAAGGGTTAATACTATCTATCTATATATATATATATATATATATATATATATATATATATAAAGAAGGACGTATATGTGTGTGTATGTATGTATGTTCCGCGATCACTCAAAAACCCAATCATCGATTTCAACGAAACTTGGTATACAAATCCCTTGCTGCCTGGAAAGAAATCTTCTGGGGGTCATACGCCCTTACACAGCAGATGCATGGAGTTTGTATGCTCCAACTGTTTTTGCTACACACATATTGCTGTGTAACTCAGAAACTCATTGATCAATTTCTACTAAACTTGGTACACATATCACTTACTATCTGGGAAAGAATACTGTGGATGTAACATGTTGGTACACAATGAGTCTCTGTCTGTCCCGATATCTGTCTGTCTTTTATGCGCGACCAAACGACTGGACCGATTATCACCAAATTTGGAACACAGGTACATCAGGTGACCGGGAAGGTTTTAGGCTGGGTCTCAGCTCTCTAGGGCGTACCATTCCTGAGATATTCTCAAAAAATGACCTGCATTAGCCAATACAAGCCAATACAAGTCTGCAAGTTTTTCTCTTAATATCCCAACTGCCATACGCATGGTCATATGTCCCTTATCAGCCAATAGAAGCTCGCAGGCCCTTAGTCTCCAAATACACGTAGTTTTACTCCAGGTTTCCATAACATCCAGCTATTCTTCTTCACTGCTGTAGGTCAGCTTTAGGCTAGGGCTACACTGCTACATGTGTCGCGCGACATTGCTGTTGCACCAATCTCGACAATTTTTATAATGATAGTCTATGGTGTTGCACTGAGACATGTGACACGCTGTGACTGGATGGATTTTTTGCGACTGTCGTGTTACAGTCGCAGCATGTCACATGTCGCAGTGCGACACCGTAGCCTATCATTATAAAAATTGTTGAGACAGAATGTCGCGCAACACATGTCGTCGTGTAGCCCTAGCATTAAAGGGGCAGGGCACTGCAGAGGTCACTGTTAAAGGGGTGGGCACTGTGGAAATCACTGTTAAAGGGATGGGCACTGTGGAGGTCACTGTTAAGGGGCAAGGGCCATTATTAAAGGGGAAAATACTGTGGAGGTCACTGTTAAGGCAGCAGGGTACTGTGAGGTCACTGCCACTGTGTCAAAGAGAAGTCAAGTCCCACAGAGGTTCTCTTCTTTAGAACATTCTGTGGAGCATCAAGAATGCGCCAACAGTGAAGCACAGCTATTTAGATCTCAACTATACCTGCGCTAATTTACTCACAAGCACACGCGGGTTACAGGCACATCAAGTGAATTAAAGTCTCCTTCTATTTTCAATAATCATCTCCTATAGTATTAGGATCCTAGGTATATATAAGTTCCTTCCATAGTAAAATACCATCAATATGGATTTTCGATTTGCTTTCATGACACAGTACACAGTACATTCCGGATTGATAAAAAATACAATTAGAAAAAACTGGACCACTCTCAAAAATGATCCGGTACTTGGGAAGGAACTCCCCTAAAATGATTTTTAAAAAGGCACCTAGTATCTGTAACCATTTAGTACACAGTGAGATCCCTGAGAAAATAGAGAAAAATAAAAAAGATCAATTCACATGTTGCGGCCTTTGTGCGGCGTGTAAGAATAGAGACAAAAAAGATAGAAAACAAAAATTACTACCATGCATTCCAATAGGAGGGATAAAGAACTAAAGATAAAAGGGGATATTTCTTGTGAATGTGCCGGAGTAGTCTTTAGGCTGGAATGCCCTTGTGGCCTCCAGTATATAGGTCGCACCACGAGGAAATAAAAAATTTGGTTGCAAGAGCACATCAGGAATATAAAAAGGTGCTTGAAACCCATGGAGTCTCACTGCATTTTAAGAATGCCCATAAGAAGAACCCAAGGAGTTAAAGTTTGCTGGTGTTGAGCAAGTTAGAGGAGACTGGAGAGGAGGAGATCCGCTTGCTAAAATTGACAAGTGTGAAGTGAGGTGGATTGAAATAAACACTTTGCAACCAGGAGGTCTTAATGTTGAGTTTGACCTGAAAGCTTGCTTGAAGGAATAGGAGGTTTAAACGCTATAATAAATTATGGGCTGGGTGGAAAAACTGTTGGAGGTAGATCTAGCTAAAATTATGAATGGAGGAGTGGAGGTCAGGTGATTAGTTCAAGTGACAGAACGTAGGACAGTGGTTGTAAAAAATATAGCGGAAAACTAGTTTTACTAATATGTCGGGACTAAGGTAGATTTAGGATTCTTTATATAATGGTGGACTAATGAGAGTATAATTTTAACGGTTGTATTAATGGTGGTTCTTATTAATACGTTTACCTGTGAGGGGCATGGGTGAGGGTGTAACCTTGAATAAAAGGTTTGAGAGAGGGTTTTGAAGTACGCTTTGACGAAGCTAATGGAGCGAAACCCGGGTCGGGCTGTATCAGTATGCGGGATTTGTGTTTTTATACTCTTCATTTTAAAGACGCTTGTGAGTACAATAGACCTGTTTTAATACGGTGATTGATGGTATTCCACTATGGAAGGAACCTTATTTATTCCTAGGATCATAATACTATAGGAGATGATTATTGAAGATAGAAGGAGACTTGAATTCACTTGATGTGCCTGTAACCTGCGTGCGCTTGTGAGTATATTAGCGCAGGTATAGTTGAGATCATAATAGCTGTGCTTCACTATTGGCAAATTCTTGATGCTCCACAGGATGTTCTAAAGCAGAGGACATCTGTGGGACCTGACTTCTCTTTGCCACAGTTGGAGTGGTTTTACCTACGATTGGGAGCACTGAAATATGCGCGGCCTGCCTAATCTACAAACGCTCTGTGTGAATTGAACCCACATCACTTTGGAGACACACTGCGAATTCCATCGAAGTTAACCGACTGGAATTATTGTATTTACTACTGTGAGGTCACTGTTAAGGGAGCGGGGTACTGTGGAGGCCACTGTTAAGGCAGCAGGGTACTGTGGAGGTCACTGTTAAGGGGGCGGGCCCCTGAGGAGGTCACTCTTAAAGGGGCGGGCTCCTGTGAAGGTCAAATTTAAGGGGATGAGCTGCTGTGGAGGTCCCATTTTAAAGTGGCGGGGCACTGTGGGGGGTCAGTATTAAGGGATGGGGGACTGTGAAGTACACTGTTAAAGGGGCGGGGTGCTGTAGAGGTCACTGCAATGGGGGATACTGTCGATATCTTTTAACGACACACACAAACATTAAATGAAATAGATGAAATATACCCGGGCGAAGCCGGGTCCTTCAGCTAGTGAATTATATAAATTCCCATTTGATGAATGTATCAATGAAGCAACAACCTGTTAGAACATAAACTGCCATGAGTATTCTAATGCCGGATAGATGGCAAATGGATTCACAGATCAGCAAGAATTAAACTGGAAACCTTTGCTCAAATTTAGTAGTGGGCTAGCTATTGAAGACCCTGAATATATTAACAATAGCTATTTTTCGAATATGCAGAGATTTAAATAGTTTATTGTAGCAATAGCTTATGAATTACTGTTTTAAGCTCACTGAAGTCAATAACATAAAAATAATTTACAATGTTTGGATTTCAGAATATATTACCAGGCATTAAAGCATGTCTAATAGAGCAAGAAGTCACAATCATTTAATGGCAAATTACTATACTGCATGTGATTGCATAATTTCTGTTTTAATTGAGGCGTTTGTAGTTGATGTACAATCAACATGGTGGGTGTATAGGCAGACTGCATTCATTAAAGAGTATGTGATGCAGTTTCCCGGAATAAGCTTCGGAAATATTATGACTTTCTCCCAATAGGAGCAAACTTAGATGGTATATTTCACATCTTTAATTACAAACAAAGCTTTAACGTTTTATGCTTTTCAATGAAATCATGCAGAAATTCCCATAATCTTATCTTAATGTCCCGCTGTTATTGAACTGCAGTCACTGCAAAATGCCCACATAATCATGGTGGAGAAATAGATATTCTCTGGCATCATTTAGTAGTCAATATATGGAGAAATGGCTCTACCATGTGTCTGAAACGGCTAAAACGCCAGCAGTTTATCTTTGTTAGCTCTCTGGTGAGTAAGCTTGGCTGCTTCTAAGGCTCGGAGCACAGATTGCACTATAAACCGTTCCAAGCTTAAACGTTTGCTCTATAATAGTCTATCTGTACATTTGTTCCTTGTATTAACAGCTAATTTTACTGAATTTTATAATATCATCATTTTCCACCCATACTTATTTAATAAGAATCTACTTCTGGACTGTCATGGAGCGTTCCCCAATCTTCGGCAGCTCATGAATCACTTTGATATATGATGTGTGGTATTGAGCCACAAAGAATATTTTAATATTTACTTTCATAAAATTCGCTACATACATAATGACATGTCAAAAGTTTTTATTGGTGGAGACCGCCCCATGACCACTGAACTGAAGGGGCAGAGTGCCGGCTGTGATCTTCTATCCTCACTTGCTGAATACGGGTGTGTCAAAGTCAATCCTACCTCTATGACGAGAGCCACGGAGAACCAATAACAGTTGAAGGGGCACTCAGATAAACACTTCTGCTCCCTCATTTTATTGATAGGTGGGACATTCATATCTGAACACCCACCGATAAAATCTTGTTACTTGTACATATACTGATATACAGATACTCTTTAATGTGAAAGAGATTTTGAAACATATGATTAAATGATATAGCTGTAAGGTTCTGTTCACACTTAACGTTTTTTTACATCAGGATTCCATACCTCATTTATGGCCAGAATACATAGATTGCCTTAATATTAAAGCGGTTATGCCATGATTAATGTAAAACATGAAAATCAGATATACATCACATGACAATTTCTTTTTAACAAAGCTAGAACCTGCCCTGTACCGCACATGGATCCAGAGATCTCCCCATTCATTGCTGCAGTTCTGCTGGATTTATTTCAAGGTGGCAAATCAAAGGGCATTTTGTTTCTCAGGGGGCATGTACTTTCTGCTGCAGCTTTCTCCCTATCACAGCTGCGCAGGCATGCCTTTTCTGCTACAGTTCTCTCCCTCTAAGGTCTCCTATATACGGACTTTGCCATTTTGGGGTCTGCCACCTGCATATCTGCAGAATGGATAATGGCTGTGTGCATCCAGCAATTTGCGCTTACCCTACTGTAGAAATGCCTATTCTTGTCCACAAAACAGACAAGAATATGACATGTTCTATAATTTGGGGACATCCATGTGCTGTCTGCATTTTTTGCGGCCCCAGAAAAATGATTGAGTCCAAAAATACAGTCATGTGCATGAGACCTGTCACAGCAGATCTTGCTGGTGGCAGTTGAAGAATGGAACTAGACATGTGCGACCACCTTAGCGAAGGAGAAATAAGGAAAAGAACAAAGAGCAGGTGGCATTATTCAGATACTTTTCATTGAATAGGTCGGAGGTTCTAAAAATATTTTAATTATATGCAGTTACAAAAGTATTTATATTAGGGATGAGCGAATTGATTCCAACCAATCGATTTTCTCATCAGAAGAGTGTCTCCATCTGTGGAGAGCTGTTCCCGCAAGTGAAAAAATGCCCACCTGACGGACAGCCCAACCCTGACAATATCCTGCCTCTGCCACTGCTCTGATTTGCAAAGCAGGGGCAGAGGTTCTGCTTTGGCTTCAGAGCAGAGTGTAGGCAGAAAATTTTCAGGGCTGGGCTATATGTCAATTTAGTGGCATGTGGGCGCTTTTTCACCAGCCGAGACAGCCACCCGCACCCCACAGATGAACAATCCCTGCTGATGAAACAAACCAATTTCTTAGAATCGATTGACTCATCTCTAATTTATATCTAGGTGCTGGTTTGAAGAATGTAGAATATTTTTTTTTCTATCCTCACAGCCATATGAGGGCTTCTTTGTGCTGTACTTTTCAACTGCACCATTTAACGTTTCATATAATATATTGCAAAACTGTAAAAAAAAATATTTGTGGGGTGAAACAAAAACCATGCAATTCCACCATGGTTATTTGGGTGTTTTTTTTACGGCATTCACTATGCAGTAAAAATGACACAACTGTTTTGGTAAACTATTTAAGAACTTTTTAAGAATATATATTCAATCTTTATGGGGACCCAAATTGACCAAGAAAAGGCAAATGTTTTTTTTATGCTGTTCACTGCATGTGACAAATTTATCTTTACTTACTTTAATATTTAAGACATTTTCTAATGTGACGATTCCAATTAGGTTTATCATTTTTATTATTTTTTATATGAGAAATGGGTAAACTTTTTTTGAAGCTTTAATACTGTTGTTGTTTTTCAACATTTTTTTTAAACTGTATTTAATTGTCTATTTTTAGTTATTGTCCCCTTAGGGGACTTGACCCTACAATCGTTCAATTGTACTTTTTTGCCAGCATTCTATTATACCTTTCTAAAGGCATGGTGTAATAGAATTTGTAACATGGCAGACCAGGCGGTCTTCAGAAGGCCCCTGGCTGCCACAACAACCAATCAGCACCCAGCAGATGCATTGCTAGATCAGCCAATCAGAGGACAGAGGGAGATTCCCTTCCTCTTTATAACTGCTCAGATGTTTCGGTCAATATTGCCTGCCTATTACAAACTGCAAAATCAACAGGATTTTAGTATTTTTTTGAAAACATGGAAAATTTAAAATAACATTATTAAAATTCTTTAAAATATGTTTAACATAAAAACTTGATTTAGATAATAGGTCATTTTCAAATGATCCATTTACTTTACAGGCATATTGAAATCCGTTAGTATTCTGGCTCTGGATTAGGTACGAATTCCATATGTTTTACCATTAGTATTGTAATCCATATTGCTTCAGGATTTCAGCAGGATTTACATGCATATTCCTTCCTTTCTGTATTTTTGATGCACTCTCATAGACTGTAATGTATTTGGAAACAAATACGCACAAAACTGGAAATGCTGCAGATTTCAATTACTGACTGAACTTATACGCCCATGTGAATAGCTCCATTCATTAACATTAGCAGCAGATTCTGGTACATAGAATCCAGCCCATATACAGATTGCAAATACGCTCATGTGAAAGAAGCCAAAGGAGTTGTGTAGTTTCAGGATTTTGATAACCAATCCTCAGGATAGGTCATAAATACCAGATCGGTGGAGGCCCGACTTCTGGCACTCCCACCGATCAGCTCTTTGAATGGGTCATTATTAGAGATGAGTGAATGAAACATCCAAAGTCGAATACTGTATGGAGCGAGTGCTCTGTACAGTATTAAAAAAAAGCATTTCCCGAACAGTATAAATCAATTTCTAAAGTTTTTATGCGAAGTCTCGCGAGACTTTGCAAAGTAATAACTTTGGCTCATCAGAGCCAATACATTCTAATACTGTACAGAGCGCTCGCTCCGTACAGTATTGAAACAAAGTTTTATGCAAATCGACTTCGGATTTACATTATGCTTGCGCAAGTTCTGTGTCCTCCATAATGTTTATGTGCATGCTGTCTCGATTATAGTGGTGGTGTGGTGTAATTACTCTGTACCGCCACTATAATCCAGATGACATGCATGTAAACATTAAAGAGGATGTACCACTCGTACGAGTATAGCAACCACTTCAAACAGCTAATCAGTGTGGGTGCAGGGAGTCAGACCATCACTAATGTGATACTGATGACCTATCCTGAGGATCGGTCATCAATATCCTGATACTACACATCTGCTATAAGCAAACAATGACCTATTCTTCCTTTTGGAGGTCAGTGTAGATAATCATTTCCATTGCCATACATATTTCTAAAGGTACACAATTTTTCAAGTAATGTTTTTGCTCAATTTTGTCATCATTTACAATTCAAACATTGAAAAAGATTATACCAGGGAAATAGTTTCAAATAAAAACATAGAACAAAAATGCTCATATTTGTATTGAACTCATTTCAAAGGAAAGACTCCTAAGAGCTGTCATTAAATCACGCCACAACACGTTTGCTTGTAAAAACTCTTCTACTCTAGAAGAATTAATTCAGCCATTTTCGCACAAGGTCAAATAGACATGCGGAACATCAACCTCAAACCTACCATCAGAAATAAGAAGCTTTTAGTACAGAAGGCGCATTTCTATCAAACACAAATTAACTGCTTTGTACATCATCCAATTTAACAGAGATAAAAACCCTTACGTAATAAAAATGTAAAATCTTAATAGCTTTTATTGTAGACCAGCAGACCACGAACACAGCTTATTCTGTGCATGCAAATTTCAATGTAAGTCAAAAATAAGAGAGTCATAATATGTTTAAACTAAAGCAGACAGAATCATGTTTAAGGGACTTCCAGGATTTTTACTATTGATGACTTTTCCTAAGGATAGTCCAACAACAGGGGCGTAATTATAGGGGGTGTAGAGGTAGCAGTTGCTACCAGGCCAGGAGCCTGAGGGGGCCCAAAGACCCTTGTGCCACATAAGAAGACACCAGTATTATAGTGCATGCTGGTCAAGTTGCGCCTCTGGCTGGAGGAAAGGGATTAGGTCAAGAATTTGGCATGGGGGGGCCGTTTCACACAGCATGAAGGCTATGTGCTTCCCTGCCCCTGGCCACAAAGCACTGAGAAAAGGGGGACCAAGCTGAACTATTGCACCAGGGCCCACAAGCTTTTAGTTACGTCCCTGGCCAACAATGTCTGATCACCAGAGGTCTGACACCCTTGCCAATCAGCTGTTTCAGAGTATCTCCATCACTGGAAGTTAGCACAGAAATGTACAGGTCTGTCCCCTACTTAGTGAATAGAACTGGCTACTGCAGTGCTGCTCCCATTGAAGTGAATGGGAGCAGTGATACATTAATCAGCTCTATTCACGACACAATGGATAGAGCTATGTATTTCCAGCACTGACTTCTGGTGTTGGAGTTGCTCTGAAACAGCCAATTGGCTGGGCTACAGGGTGTGTGGCCATCAGTAATAAAATCCTGGACAACCCCTTTAAGAAAACTGTACATACACATAATTGCACACGTAATCTAGTCTCCGTTCAAAATGCTACATAGAATACAAGACCCCTTTCAATTAAATTACAATTAAAACAATTTGAGGCCATCTCCAGTAACAAACCCAAATGACTGTATTAACGTAAAATTGTAAAAAATAAATTAACGTTTTGAGACTTATACTGTATTTGTTCCATGCAAAAAGTTCCATGTTGGTAGGAATTAATGACATCCAGCTATAGATAATGCATGCTGTCATTTACCCTTACCTTAACCATTCAAAATTACAAGGATGCTGCACTTACCTGTAAGAAGAAAAAAAGAAAAGCACCATTAGATTTCATTATAACTGTACAGAATCCTTTACATTTATTTGGTTTCTTTTTATTTTAGAGATAAATCAGTGTATTTACCAGTATATTCTCAAACAGCAGATTTGTTGCAGAAATTTGGATAAGATTTGCAAACATCCGTGTGCACGCTGCAGGAACAATCCTATTTTGCAGTATGGAACAGGTTTTCAGTTCTAAATTCTGAAATAAATCTGCTATGTATGTCTTTGGAGTGAATCCCCATAATGTACAAATCAGTTTGTAGGTTGAATGATTGAGTAAATTTTATAGGAACTACATCTAAATATGACATTTTAATGCATTTTATGGTTATGCTATCATACAGCCTCATCCATTAAGCTTTATGAACATAGTTATGTTTTCTAGCCATAAACTTCACAACCAATTAAGTAAACACCCCTTCCTTTTTCAACCATTATCGTATTTATTTCTAATGATTTTCACCTTATGTCCACCTTTATATATGCCCTTAAATCTTTTAGAAAGCCTGCAATACTCAGGGCTATTCTCCATAGTAACAGATTTACATTTTCCTCAATGGGGGATAGCATCACTATTTATAAAGGGGTATTCCCCCCTGGGACATTAATGGTATATACCATCTATGTCAGATAGAAGCATTTCCTAAACGTGAGACCCACACCTATCTCTAGAAGGGGACCCCCTAAGTGAACAGAGAGCGGCCATACAATCTTGGTCACCCTCTCTCCACTACTTTGGAAGTTCAAAAAATAGTCTCATAATGGTGAATGGAGAGTTGGATGAGCTTGTACTTTGTCTGTGTGTGTGTTCATTGCTATGGCGCTTCCGAAAATACCCAACTCTCATAGCAGAGAACACAAGGAGGGACCAGCACCCATCTGGCATTGATGGTATATCTTAGCTATATGCCCCCAATGTCATGAGTCGGTCAATCCCTTTAAGAAAGATTTATTTGTAAGAAACTGCTTTAAAATTAAACAGAACATATCTATTCAGAATTTTTATAAATCTGTTGCCAGCAACCATTTAAAGGGGTTTTCCGGGTTGAACAAACAAATTGCCCAAGAGGGGGAAAGGTAATGTGATAAAACAATTAAAAACACATTACTTACTCTATTTTTCGTACACTGCTCCAGCACCCCTGCTCGGGTCCTCCCAACTAGTCTTACTTTTTTTCATTGTTTTACCCCATTTAAATCCACAGCAATCTTTTGCTCTATTCTGACAATCTCTCACAGAAATACATATCTGCATCTGTGAATTGTACCTTTTGTATACAAATACCAGCACTAAACAGTGGGCAAATAATCATGCTATACTGTTCCAATGGACAATGAAGCACAGATAAAAGCATCATGTACAGTATATACATAAATATACAGTTTGTGCCCAAATAAAATGAATATACAGTACTTCACTGTATTTTAAATAAAAAATGCCACCCAAACAATTGCCTAAACAGAGTCCAAAGAGTACCAGGCACATGTCTCCTATAATATTAGTAGCCCCAGTGCTTACTACAGCGCTCCTGCAGTAGTGTTATCCACAGTATTTTTTAAAATACTGCCAACTACCCTTTAGTAATTCCCCCTCAAGTAGTACTAGCCATAATGCCCATACTTGACAGCACTTATTTGTAACCCTGCACTGCTCTCCTCCACCAGAGACAAGTACAATCACATAATGATAAAACAATAAGCAACAACTGTAAAATATTGGAATATTGAAAGAGATTGTGGCACCATTAAATGTTATTTTAGTATAATTCATCATGAAAAACAAGTTGAGAGATATAATTTTTACTTCATTAAAACATGCCCCCTCAAAATGGACACATTTCCTAAGAAAGGACACATCTGTCAGCTTGACATAAATCTAGCACAGCAATTGAAGCAATAAATTGGGAGATCTCTGACTCAATATGAGTTACAAGACTGGTTCTAGCTTTGTTAGAAAGAGTTTGTGTAACGAGGCGCCGAAGGTGCACTCGGTCTGCCATCAGCCGCAGACCTGCTGCTTAACTTCAGGAGCAAGAATCTGTGTTCAGCCTTGTTCCCAGGGCAGCTTTGCTAGCTGGGAGGCTCCCTGCTCCTAGGTCTGCCTGGAGCACCGAGCTGATCACTCGGTGCTCGACTTATCTGTCTGTCGGTCATGTGACGCTGGCCACGTCACATGACCCTCACTCCCCACTATAAATACAGGCAACCTTCTGGCCACAGGTTGCCTGTGATACTGGTCTATTGGAGCTTCCTTGTCCTTTGGTTCTAGTCTGCAGCTGCTTATCTGATTGACCTCCTGACCTTGTGACCTCGGCTCGTTCTTTGACCTCGACTTTGTCTCATCCTTTGTACGTATTTGCTTTCCTGGATTGACCTCTGCTTTGACTGTTGACCTTGCTTTTGCTCGTTCCATTTGTACGGCCCGCTTCTCCTGGTTATGACCTTTGGCTTGTTGACCCTTCTTATCTTTCCTCTGTGCACTTACGTTAAGCAAGGGACCGTCGCCCAGTTACGCCCCGTTGCCTAGGGCGGGTAGTGTAAGTAGGCAGGGACAGGGGTTGAGGGGGGAGTCAGCGTGCACCCTCTTTCCTTCCTCTCTGATCCCTGACAGTTTGTCATCTACTGCTGTATATGATGAGTGTTTTTTTTGTTTTTTTTTAGTCATGGCATGATCCCTTTAAAGTTTTTTAAGGCTGAAGATGGGCTACACTAAATTTATATTTAAAGTATAACTGTCCAATTTTTTTTTTTTTTTACTATTGGATTCTGGTGATTAATATTACCTTGTTGGCCCTGTTTTAATTTCTGATTCTTAAATAAATAACCCCTAAAAGCCACCTAAAAGTCCCCAGTATTGGCTATTGTTACCTGAGATAAAATCAGGTTGCTATGCTCCTTCCGTCTACCAGATAGAGGACGGAGCACACAGCGTGCACTGGGAACTGATAGTGAGTCAACATTGTAAGGGAATGTATAAAAAGCCAGGTTCTTCCTGACAGGAGACAACAGTGCTGGGCTGTGTGTGTGAACTTCTCCACATGCCTGTGCTTGGCAGACACTCCCTTAGCAGTGAAGGACGATGTAGAGCCCAGTGTATAAATGACAGCCTTAACTGATAAGAGGAGAGCTTGTAGGAGGACTACAGGCTTCAGCCAGACCTGGGAACTTTACTGCAAATTCCCATATACAGAGCTGGTCTTCACTAACTTCACTGCAGGTGTCCTATGGATTAGCCTCAGGGCTGAGGGCAGCCATCTTAACAGAATAGTGAAATTTCAGTTTTATGCAGACTGGTTGCTAAGGGCTGAATCTCATTAAATAAGGGGTAAGTAAGTCTAATAGTTATTGATTCAGGTATATTATCATATTAGTAACTACATATATGAAAACTGAAATTAGGGTCTAAATGTGACAGTTATCCTTTAAAGAGTATCTGTGTTGCTGTGCAGTTCTGTGGTCAACATTGTATAAACCACATTGATATATAGCTTTGTAGTAAAATATTAAAGTGTAACTGTCATTCTTTTTTATTTGTGTAATGTCTAGGGGCAGTGATACTGGCCATTTTTGTAATATACTTTAATTACTGAAATCATACATCTCTATTAGAAACATAGCTCTAAAGTGGTCCATTTTGAGCCTTAGCAACGCTCCTCTGTCTTCTGTTTACATAACACAGTCAGTGTTGAGCAAGTCTCCACCGTTATGTAAACAGAAGACAGAGGAGCATTGCTAAGGCTCAAAATGGACCACTTTAGAGCTATGTTTCTAATAGAGATGTATGATTTCAGTAATTAAAGTATATTACAAAAATGGCCAGTATCACTGCCCCTATACATCACAAAAATAAAAAAAAAGTATCAGTTACACTTTAAGTATAATTTGTATTTTTATTAATTTCTGTTCTGTTCTTTCTATGCTTATGAGTCCAGTGGGCAGACCCAGACAGTTATTGACAGCCTTGTGTCACCGTGAAAACAAATATAGTTGTCAATCACTAAAAAGGACCACCCACTGGACTGTTAAGCATAGAAAGAGAATGGAGTCCAATCAATTAATTACAAATTATACTGAAATTTTACCCACAAATATATACATCTATCTTCTCAGCCTCCAATGCTCTACAACATGTTGCCTGCAGAGCAGACACCATGTTCAAAAAGACAGGTTCCCTTTAAGTGATATATCCATCTCAGTCCAGCTACTTTGTGAACCGTGTTCTCTTGGTTACAATTAATTTCCACTGGCTCCTATTTTCATGCAGTTCTACAAAATAAACCGACCATATGTGAGGTAACATGCACAAACATCCTAATGAATGTCCATATAATCAAACAGATTGTACTTTATCCAAACAGAAATGCAGGTGGTGTGATTTAACATTATAGCTAATGTTCTGGAAAATACCTAAAGCAGTAGCATGACACTTTTACCTTCCAGATGTTGGAACACAGTCTGCTGCAGAGGGAGTGTAGGAATGAATGAGGATTATAAGGCTAATAGGCATTGACCTTGAAGTTATTTTTTGGTACACGTACCAGCTGCCTTGAAAGAGAAATGCTGTGATCTCTTACCAGCAGTGAGTGTGGACCCACTTTGTCAACCAACTAGTTTGACTTTGGGCTAGCCCTGAGGGCATTATTTTGGCCGTTCCCTGGTTTTCACCCTTCAACCCCTCTATAGAGAACTGGCATTTGCTGCAAGGGAGACAGCAGGCTGCTACCTCTTAGAATAGTCTCAGTGTGCTTGGCTGCTGACCGAGGGAACAGGTATTATGCATAGTCGGGAAAGAGGCAGCGGTCAGGGCAGACAGAGTACATGTGAATCAGTGAAACAGTTCAGTGGACAGGGCAGGTGACTCAGGGTCAGTACTGTGAAACGGCACAGGTCAGGTCATGTGGCAGGATCCAGGAAACAGGCAGAAGTCAGTAAACAGGCAGACAGATTATAGCTCTTTTACAGGGCCCAGCAAGCAAGTGAAACCAAAAAGAATCTATTGCTCAAGTAAGAGGTAGAACAAACAGCCCTGCATATATAGGACAGTTGATAAGCTCACTAGTCAAACAGCTGAACACACAGCAAAGGGGAATTAACCCTTGCAGTGCTCAGGTTGAGGTTCAATGAATAGAAACTAATACACACACAGAAGGTGACCTAGCAGAAAGGCTACAGCTTGCAGCATGGGACACAGGAGTCTAGTGGCCAGTCTGATGCCCACTAGTGTTGAGCGCGAATATTCAAATAGCGAATTTTTTTTTGCCAATATCGGCACTTCGCAAATTTGCTATATATTCGATATTTCAACTATTCTTTTTTTTTTTTAAGTTGTCAATCCTTGTTGCTCTCTGGTTGTCTAACTTGTCTTCCCACTTCCCAAAAGTTGATCTTACCTGTCCGGCTCCCTGCCCGCTCTAGTCAATGCCCGTTGCCGCTTCTGCCGACTTCCCGTAAGCATGGGAACGCCTCCATGCTAAAATGTACTGTCGGATGTGAGAATCACGATCTCACAAAATTGACTAAGTTGTAATCGCAATACGATTAATATAACCTGAATTACTCGCATTGCAAATTCAACTTAGAGCTGGGTTCCTAATGGTTGTATTGCTAGAATATAACGGATATCACGAATTCAAGAATATAGCACTATATTCTCGATCTTCGTTTTATTCTAGCAAGCCAACCATTAGGAACCAAGCTCTAAGTTTAATTCGCAATGCGATTATATGTTCGCTTTGCGAATGAAACTTCGAGCTGAGTTCCTAATGGTTGTTTCAAGAATATATAACGAAGATAGAGAATATAGTGCTATATTCGCGAATTCGTGATATTCGTCATCTTCGTTATATTCTAGCAACACGACCATTAGGAACTTAGCTCTAAGATAAAATCGCAATGTGACTATATGTTCGCTTCACGAATTAAACTTAGAGCTGGGTTCCTAATGGTTGTGTTGCTAGAATATAACGAAGATTGAGAATATAGTGCTATATTCGTGAATTCGTGATATTCGTCATCTTCGTTATATTCTAGCAATACAACCATTAGTAACTTAGCTCTAAGATCAATTCGCAATGTGATTATATGTTCGCTTTACGAATTAAACTTAGAGCTGAGTTCTTATTGGTTGTATTGCTAGAATATAATGAAGATTGAGAATATAGTGCTATATTCGTGATATTCGTTATCTTCGTCAATTCTAGCAATACAAGTTACAACCATTAGGAACTGAGCTCTAAGTTTAAGTCGCAATGCGAATATTAATTTGCGTAATAGTCGCAATATATAGAATAATGACGAATATTCGATTTCAACGAATATATGATGAACATTCAATTGAATATTCGTGAAATATCGCAAAATCGAATATGGCACCTCCCGCTCATCACTAATGCCCACCCTTGACAACGGGATGGTGGTAAGCATGGAGTTCTGCCTTGACATGTTCAAAGTTAATGCATAGAACTGATATAGTTGGTATGCATTCAGGTCATGATTTTCTTGCTGACAGGCCTTTTTTTGCATGTTAAATTAATATTATATAGTGACCAAAGTGTTTAATATAGACATTTTAAAGGGGTTCTCCGGGAATTAAGAAAATGAAAATACTTAAATATTACTTCACTGCAAATATATATTCCCAAATACCTTACATTAGTAATAATGGCTTGTTTTGTCTGGGGAGCAATCAATAGGAGAAGCAAAATGGCCGCCATCCTATTAGTAAAGACAAAACCTGTCCTAATCCCACAGGAGGACAAGTTACTTCACAACACTAATGTAATGAGCTGCCTCTTACTCTCTTCTCTGCTTGTGAGAGATTATGATCCTGAATACAGACGATAAGATCTTTAGCAGAATCTCTGTAGGAATGAGCAGATGTGGCTAATGAGCAGCAGCACTTGTGTGCAGTCTCTATTACCACAGTCTGTCCTGTCTGTCCTCTGTGTACTTCATGTTTCCTCATGAACTCCATTCCCACAAAGATTCAGCTAAATATCATATTAAACTATATTTAGGATTATAATCCGTTACAAGTAGGAGAGGAGGATGAAGCAGCTCATTACCTCAGTGTTTTGAAGTAACTTGTCCTCCTGTGTAGAGTTGAGCGAACACCTGGATGTTCGGGTTCGACGAGTTCGGCCGAACTTTCGAAAAATGTTCGGGTTCGTGATCCGAACTCGACCCGAACTTCATCCCGAACCCGAACCCCATAGAAGTCAATGGGGACCCGAACTTTTGGGCACTAAAAAGGCTGTAAAACACACCCGGAAAGGGCTAGAGGGCTGCAAAAGGCAGCAAAATGTAGTTAAATCCCCTGCAAACAAATGTAGATAGGGAAATGATGAGTTAACATAAAATAAATAAAAATTAAACAATATTAATTGGAGTGAGGTCCCATAGCACAGAATCAGGCTTCAAGTCACCCACCAATGGAGAAGGTCACTTACTATTATTTTGACCACAGGACCCAGACAAAGGAGAGAGGTCCCACAGCAGAGAACCAGGCATCATATCACCCACCACAGGAGTAGGCCACCATTTAGTTACTTTGACCCCTGCACCCAGGAAGAGGAGAGAGGCCCCACAGCACATATTCTGGCATCATATCAACCACCACAGGAGAAGCCACCATTGAGTTACTTTGACCCCTGCACCCAGGAAGAGGAGAGAGGCCCCACAGCACATATTCTGGCATCATACTCAGCCACCACAGGAGAAGCCACCATTGAGTTACTTTGACCCCTGCACCCAGGAAGAGGAGAGGCCCCACAGCACATATTCTGGCATCATATCAGCCACCACAGGAGAAGCCACCATTGAGTTACTTTGACCCCGCACCCAGGAAGAGGAGAGAGGCACCACAGCACATATTCAGGCATCATATCACACACCACAGGAGAAGGCCTCTTTCAGTGATTTAGGCCTTTGGACCCAGACAGAGGAGAGAGGCACCACAGCACATATTCTGGCATCATATCAGCCACCACAGGAGAAGCCACCATTGAGTTACTTTGACCCCTGCACCCAGGAAGAGAGAGAGGCCCCACAGCACATATTCTGGCATCATACTAACCACCACAGGAGAAGCCACCATTGAGTTACTTTGACCCCTGCACCCAGGAAGAGGAGAGAGGCACCACAGCACATATTCTGGCATCATATCAGCCACCACAGGAGAAGCCACCATTGAGTTACTTTGACCCCTGCACCCAGGAAGAGGAGAGAGGCCCCACAGCACATATTCTGGCATCATATCAGCCACCACAGGAGAAGCCACCATTTAGTTACTTTGACCCCTTCACCCAAACAGAGGAGAGGTTCCACATCAGAGAATCAGGCATCATATCAGCCACCACAGGAGTAGGCCACAATTTAGTTTATTTGACCCCTGCACCCAGGAAGAGGAGAGAGGCCCCACAGCACATATTCTGGCATCATATCACACACCACAGGAGAAGGCCTCTTTCAGTGATTTAGGCCTTTGGACCCAGACAGAGGAGAGAGGTCCCACAGCAGAGAACCAGGCATCATATCACCCACCACAGGAGTAGGCCACCATTTAGTTACTTTGACCCCTACACCCAGACGGAGGAGAGGTTACACAGCAGAGAATCAGGCATTTAGATCACCCACCACAGGAGTAGGCCCCAATTTAATGGGACCCGGCAACCATGTCAGATGGCACAACCATCAGCTTCATATCAATCAGCACAGGAGAAGGCGACTTTGAAAGACTTTGACCCCTACACCCAGACGGAGGGAGAGGTTTCACAGCAGAGAATCAGGCATTTAGATCACCCACCACAGGAGTAGGCCCCCATTGAATCAGACCCTGGCAACCATGTCAGATGGCACAACCATCAGCTTTATATCAATCAGCACAGGAGAAGGCGACTTTGAAAGACTTTGACCCCTACACCCAGATGGAGGAGAGAGGTTTCACAGCAGAGAATCAGGCATCATATCAACCACCACAGGAGAAGCCACCATTTAGTTACTTTGACCCCTGCACCCAGGAAGAGGAGAGAGGCACCACAGCACATATTCTGGCATCATATCAGCCACCACAGGAGAAGCCACCATTGAGTTACTTTGACCCCTGCACCCAGGAAGAGAGAGAGGCCCCACAGCACATATTCTGGCATCATATCAGCCACCACAGGAGAAGCCACCATTGAGTTACTTTGACCCCTGCACCCAGGAAGAGAGAGAGGCCCACAGCACATATTCTGGCATCATATCAGCCACCACAGGAGAAGCCACCATTGAGTTGCTGACCCCGCACCCAGGAAGAGGAGAGAGGCACCACAGCACATATTCAGGCATCATATCAACACCACAGGAGAAGGCCTCTTTCAGTGATTTAGGCCTTTGGACCCAGACAGAGGAGAGAGGCACCACAGCACATATTCTGGCATCATATCAGCCACCACAGGAGAAGCCACCATTGAGTTACTTTGACCCCTGCACCCAGGAAGAGGAGAGGCCCCACAGCACATATTCTGGCATCATATCAGCCACCACAGGAGAAGCCACCATTGAGTTACTTTGACCCCTGCACCCAGGAAGAGGAGAGAGGCCCCACAGCACATATTCTGGCATCATATCAGCCACCACAGGAGTAAGCCACCATTTAGTTACTTTGACCCCTACACCCAGACGGAGGAGAGAGGTTACACAGCAGAGAATCAGGCATTTAGATCACCACCACAGGAGTAGGCCCCAATTTAATGGGACCCGGCAACCATGTCAGATGGCACAACCATCAGCTTCATATCAATCAGCACAGGAGAAGGCGACTTTGAAAGACTTTGACCCCTACACCCAGATGGAGGAGAGAGGTTTCACAGCAGAGAATCAGGCATCATATCAACCACCACAGGAGAAGCCACCATTTAGTTACTTTGACCCCTGCACCCAGGAAGAGGAGAGAGGCACCACAGCACATATTCTGGCATCATATCAGCCACCACAGGAGAAGCCACCATTGAGTTACTTTGACCCCTGCACCCAGGAAGAGGAGAGGCCCCACAGCACATATTCTGGCATCATACTCAACCACCACAGGAGAAGCCACCATTGAGTTACTTTGACCCCTGCACCCAGGAAGAGGAGAGGGCACCACAGCACATATTCTGGCATCATATCAGCCACCACAGGAGAAGCCACCATTGAGTTACTTTGACCCCTGCACCCAGGAAGAGGAGAGAGGCACCACAGCACATATTCTGGCATCATATCAGCCACCACAGGAGAAGGCCATCTTTCAGTGATTTAGGCCCTTGGACCCAGACAGAGGAGAGAGGCACCACAGCACATATTCTGGCATCATATCAGCCACCACAGGAGAAGCCACCATTGAGTTACTTTGACCCTGCACCCAGGAAGGAGAGAGGCCCACAGCACATATTCTGGCATCATATCAGCCACCACAGGAGAAGCCACCATTGAGTTACTTTGACCCCTGCACCCAGGAAGAGGAGAGAGGCCCCACAGCACATATTCTGGCATCATATCACCCACCACAGGAGTAGGCCACCATTTAGTTACTTTGACCCCTACACCCAGACGGAGGAGAGAGGTTACACAGCAGAGAATCAGGCATTTAGATCACCCACCACAGGAGTAGGCCCCAATTTAATGGGACCCGGCAGCCATGTCAGATGGCACAACCATCAGCTTCATATCCAATCAGCACAGGAGAAGGCGACTTTGAAAGACTTTGACCCCTACACCCAGACGGAGGAGAGGTTTCACAGCAGAGAATCAGGCATTTAGATCACCCACCACAGGAGTAGGCCCCCATTGAATCAGACCCTGGCAACCATGTCAGATGGCACAACCATCAGCTTTATATCAATCAGCACAGGAGAAGGCGACTTTGAAAGACTTTGACCCCTACACCCAGATGGAGGAGAGAGGTTTCACAGCAGAGAATCAGGCATCATATCAACCACCACAGGAGAAGCCACCATTTAGTTACTTTGACCCCTGCACCCAGGAAGAGAGAGAGGCACCACAGCACATATTCTGGCATCATATCAGCCACCACAGGAGAAGCCACCATTGAGTTACTTTGACCCCTGCACCCAGGAAGGAGAGAGGCCCACAGCACATATTCTGGCATCATATCAGCCACCACAGGAGAAGCCACCATTTAGTTACTTTGACCCCTTCACCCAAACAGAGAGAGAGGTTCCACATCAGAGAATCAGGCATCATATCAACCACCACAGGAGTAGGCCACAATTTAGTTTATTTGACCCCTGCCCAGGAAGAGGAGAGAGGCCCCACAGCACATATTCTGGCATCATATCACACACCACAGGAGAAGGCCTCTTTCAGTGATTTAGGCCTTTGGACCCAGACAGAGGAGAGAGGTCAGAGATTAGCTTCATATCCCCAGCACAGCAGAAGACCGCTTTATTTGACTTAGGCCTCAGCACCCAGACAGAAGACAGAGGTAGCATGGCAGAGGTTATGGCTTCATGTCACCCGTTAGTTTAACCGGCCACTTTCATCTGGTTAGGCCGGCGCCCAGACAGAAAGAGTTTCATTCAACTGTGGGTTTCATAAAATTTGTATCAAATAAAGAAGTGGCCCGTAGCACAACAAGACATGTTTTAGGCAGTTAATAAGGACTACTCTGCACAAGGGAGGGACAGGTCCTGTGGGATCCATGCCTGGTTCATCTTTATGAAGGTCAGCTTGTCCACGTTGGCTGTGGACAGGCGGCTGCGCTTGTCAGTAATGGCGCCCCCTGCCGTGCTGAATACGCGTTCAGATAAAGCGCTGGCCGCCGGGCAGGAAAGCACCTCAAGGCATAACATGCTAACTCTGGCCACGTGGACAATTTGAAACCCAGTAGTTGAATGGGGCCGAACCATCCGTCAGGATGTGGAGGGTGTGCAGACATACTGTTCAACCATGTTAGTGAAATGCTGCCTCCTGCTAACACGTTCCGTATCAGGTGTCGGTGCAGATAGCTGTGGCGTGGAGACAAAACTTTCCACATTTCTGCCATGCTAACCCTGCCCTCAGATGAGCTGGCCGTGACACAGCTGCGTTGGCGACCTCTTGCCACTCCTCTGCCTTCACCTTCCACCTGTTCCCCTGTGACATGTGGGAATGCTCTCAAGAGCGCCTCTATCAGCGTGCGCTTGTTCTCGCGCATCTTACGGTCGCGCTCCAGTTCAGGAATTAAAGTGGGCACATTGTCTTTATACCGGGGATCCAGCAGGGTGGCCACCCAGTAGTCTGCACACGTTAAAGCGTGGGCAACTCTGCTATCGTTGCGCAGGCATTGGAGCATATATTACGCTCATGTGGGCCAGGCTACCCATGGGTAAGGACAAGCTGTCCTCTGTGGGAGGCGTATCGTCATCGTCCACCGTATCCCCAGCCACGCACCAGTGATGGGCCTGGGCTGCCACCCCGCTGTGAACTTGCGTCATCCTCGTCCCCCTCCACCTCCTCCTCCTCATCCTCCTCGTCCTCCAGTACAGTGCCTTGGCTGGCGACTTGTGAACCTGTCCTCTGCTGCTTAAACAAGCCTCCCTCTGAGCCACTTCGAACAGACTGGCCCGAAAGTGTTAGAAGCAGAGCCCTCATCCTCCTCCTCCTCCTCCACCTGGGCCACCTCCTCTAACATCATTGCCTAAGTGTTTTCTCAGGAGACATAGAAGTGGTATTGTAACGCTGATAACAGTGTCATCGCCACTGGCCATGTTGGTGGAGTACTCGAAACAGCGCAGCAGGGCACACAGGTCTCGCATGGAGGCCCAATCATTGGTGGTGAAGTGGTGCTGTTCGGCTAGATACGACTGGCGCGGCGTGCTGCAGCTGAAACTCCACTATGGCCTGCTGCTGCTCGCACAGTCTCTCCAGCATGTGCAAGGTGGAGTTCCACCGGGTGGGCACGTCGCATATGAGGCGGTGGCGGGAAGGCCGAAGTTCCGCTGTAAGCGCAGACAGGCGAGCAGCGGCAGGATGTGAACGGCGGAGCGCGCACAGGCGGCCCGCACTTTATGCAGCAGCTCTGACATGTTGGGGTAGTGGTGAATGAACCTCTGCACCACCAAGTTCAGCACATGCGCCAGGCAAGGATGTGCGTCAAACCGGCTAGTCCCAGAGCTGCCCGAGATTTCGCCCATTATCGCACACCACCAGGCCTGGCTTGAGGCCCACCGGCAGAAACCACTCGTCGGTCTGTTGTTCCAATACCCCGCCACAACTCCTGCGCGGTGTGGGGCCTGTCCCCCAAACATATGAGTTTCAGAATGGCCTGCTGGCGTTTGCGGGCTGTGCTGAAGTTGGTGGTGAAGGTGTGTGGCTGACCGGATGAGCTGGTGGAAGCAGTGGAGGAGGAAGCCGAGTAGGAGGAGGAGGCTACAGGAGGCAGAGAATGATGCCCTGCGATCCTAGGGGCGGAAGGACGTGCGCCAAGGAACTGTCCGCCGGGGCCCAGCCGCCACTACATTCATCCAGTGTGCAGTTAGTGAGATATAGCGTCCCTGGCCGTGCTTACTGGTCACGTAATCTGTGGTTAGGTGGACCTTGCCACAAATGGCGTTGCGCAGTGCACACCTGATTTTATCGGACACTTGCATGTGCAGGGAAAGCACGGCTGTCTTGGAAAGTAGTGGCGGCTGGGAACCACATACTGCGGACAGCCATGGCCATCAGCTGTTTGAAGCTGTCTGTGTCCACCAGCCGGAATGACAGCATTTTCAAGGCCAGCAGTTTAGAAATGCTGGCGTTCAGGCCAAGGGCTCGAGGTGACTCGAGGGAATTTGCGCTTCCTCTCTAAGGTTTGAGATATTGAGAGCTGAACGCTGCTGTGTGATATAGTGGAGACGCTAGTTGACGGTGGCGGTGGTGGTGGTGTCGGTGGCACATCCTCTGTTTGCTGCTCGGCAGGTGGCAACATTCCTCTCGAGGCGGAAGCCGAGGCAGCAGCGGTAGAGGAGCAGGGGAGCTCTCAGCGAGTGCCTGGTTTTAAGGTGTGTGCCCACTGCAGTTCATGCTTTGCATGTAGATGCCTGGTCATGCAGGTTGTGCTGAGGTTCCAGAACGTTAATGCCTCGCCTCAGGCTCTCTGATGGCAGAGCGTGCAAGTCACTCGGGTCTTGTCGGTAGGACATTGTTTAAAGAAGTGCCATGCCAGGGAACTCTTTGAAGCTGCCTTTGTGGGGCTGGGTCCCTGTTGGCGATGTCCAGTAGCAGGCGAACTCTGGGGGCGTGCCTGCCTGCTTTGGCCCCCTGCTCCCTCTTTGGCTTCGCTGTTGTCTCGGTCTCACCACTACCTCTTCCTCTGAACTGTGAAAGTCATCGCCACGACCTTCAGTCCATGTGGGTCTAAGACCTCATCGTCCTCTGCATCGTCTTCCACCCAGTCTCCTCCCTGACCTCCTCCTGTTCAGTCTGCACACTGCAAAAGACGCGGCAGTGGGCACCTGTGTTTCGTCATCATCAGAGACGGCGTGACTCTGATGAGGTGGTATTCCCATGTCCTCTTCATCTGGAGACATAAGTGGTTGTGCGTCAGTGCATGGTATGTCTTCCTCCACTGGGGAAGGGCTAGGTGGACGCCCCTGGGAAACCCTGGAAGCAGAGTCTTCAAACAGAAGAAGAGACTGCTGCATAACTTGTGGCTCAGACCGTTTCCCCTGATATGCTTGGGGTGATGTGACAGACTGATGGGCTTGGCTTTTCAGGTGCCACCTGTGCGCTTCCGCAGAAGACTGGGTGGAAGACCATGTGGTGAACGTGCTGGAAGCACTGTCGGCCACCCAATCGACTAATGCCTGTACCTGCTCAGGCCTTACCATCCTAAGAGCGGCATTGGGCCCCACGAGATATTGCGGTACATTCTGCCGGCTAGTTGAGGGAGTTCGCTCCTACTGTGTGCGCTGAGTCGAACGGCCACGTCCTCTACCAGCAACAGAGGCTCCACGGACACCACCACGACCGCGTCCTCGTCCCTTAATAGTATTTTTCTTCATTGTTGCGATTCAACTCGCACCACAATGAAATATATTATTTTTATAAGCAAAATCTCCTCACTGGAATACTTTCAGTCTTTTGACTGTATGGATTACAGATGGAATGACTGTTATATGTGAGTACCGCTTTCTTTGACAGATTCTAGTATGGGTACATATATGTTTTCCCAACCCCAGCACATTAATTTGCTAATTCCAGATGTATGAAACGCAGGCCTAACTGTATCTAGTATATTGAACGCCAGATAAACTAACTTGGCCTTTTTAAATAAAAAAATTCCCTCACTGGAATACTTTCAGTCTTTTGACTGTATGGATTACAGATGGAATGACTGTTATATGTGAGTACCGCTTTCTTTGACAGATTCTAGTATGGGTACATATATGTTTTCCCAACCCCAGCACATTAATTTGCTAATTCCAGATGTATGAAACGCAGGCCTAACTGTATCTAGTATATTGAACGCCAGATAAACTAACTTGGCCTTTTTTAAATAAAAAAAATTCCCTCACTGGAATACTTTCAGTCTTTTGACTGTATGGATTACAGATGGAATGACTGTTATATGTGAGTACCGCTTTCTTTGACAGATTCTAGTATGGGTACATATATGTTTTCCCAACCCCAGCACATTAGTTTGCTAATTCCAGATGTATGAAACGCAGGCCTAACTGTATCTAGTATATTGAACGCCAGATAAACTAACTTGGCCTTTTTAAATAAAAAAATTCCCTCACTGGAATACTTTCAGTCTTTTGACTGTATGGATTACAGATGGAATGACTGTTATATGTGAGTACCGCTTTCTTTGACAGATTCTAGTATGGGTACATATATGTTTTCCCAACCTCAGCAGATTAGTTTGCTAATTCCAGATGTATGAAAGCATAGGCCTAACTGTATCTAGTATATTGAACGCCAGATAAACTAACTTGGCCTTTTTTAAATAAAAAAATTCCCTCACTGGAATACTTTCAGTCTTTTGACTGTATGGATTACAGATGGAATGACTGTTATATGTGAGTACCGCTTTCTTTGACAGATTCTAGTATGGGTACATATATGTTTTCCCAACCCCAGCACATTAGTTTGCTAATTCCAGATGTATGAAACGCAGGCCTAACTGTATCTAGTATATTGAACGCCAGATAAACTAACTTGGCCTTTTTAAATAAAAAAATTCCCTCACTGGAATACTTTCAGTCTTTTGACTGTATGGATTACAGATGGAATGACTGTTATATGTGAGTACCGCTTTCTTTGACAGATTCTAGTATGGGTACATATATGTTTTCCCAACCCCAGCACATTAATTTGCTAATTCCAGATGTATGAAACGCAGGCCTAACTGTATCTAGTATATTGAACGCCAGATAAACTAACTTGGCCTTTTTAAATAAAAAAATTCCCTCACTGGAATACTTTCAGTCTTTTGACTGTATGGATTACAGGTGGACTGGTATTAGTAGGGGTGACACAAGCACACCCAAGTCCCTGATGTAGGATTTCTATGGCACAGACCACTATTACAAGTGATTAATGGACGTTGGGAGAGATTGTGCTGCAGCACTAGTCCCAAGATGGCCGCCGCCTATCAGCCCAGTAACATGTGCCACAAAATGGTCTGCACAACCTTTAAAAAAAATAGCCTTGGACTGTGCTGCTAAATCGCTATTGGTCTGAATCCCAGGTGTAGATGTCTGACTTGTTTGGAGCTTTGGAATGCACACTGTGGCAGCTTCTGCTGCAGCACTACAAGTCGCAAAATGGCGGCGGCGGTCAGCTCAGGTACATGTGGATGGAAAAATCACTCTGGCCACTCTAAAAATAGCCAATCCCTATCAAAAAAGCAGCTCAGCTGCAGTTGTTCAGATGAATCACAGGTGGAGGAGAGAAATTTGCTTCCAGTTATTCAATTATCCCTGCCTATTCTCGCCCTAGCATCAGCTGCGTCTATCCCTGTTCTATTCACATCGGGAGTGAGCACGTCCCGACGTGCGCACAAGCTTATAAAGAGGCTGAGTCACATGCTGCACTCGGCCAATCACAGCCTTGCCAATAGTAGGCATGGCTGCGATGACATCTTAGGGCAAGTAGTATGATGCATGTTGATTGGCTGCTTTGCAGCCTTTCAAAATGCGCCTAAATACATGCCGAGCAGCGAACCCGAACCCGAACTTTTTTGAAAATGTCCAGGTTCGGGTCCGGGTCCCGGACACCCCAAAATTCGGTACGAACCCGAACGATGCTCGAACTGTTCGCTCAACACTACTCCTGTGTGATTACATAGTAACATAGTATATAAGACCGAAAAAAGACATTTGTCCATCCAGTTCGGCCTGTTTCCTATAAGTTGATCCAGAGAAAGGCAAAAAACCCCATTGAGGCAGAAGCCAATTCTCCCCACTTAAGGGGAAAAAAATTCCTTCCCGACTCCATTCAGGCAATCAGAATAACTCCCTGGATCAACGACCCCTCTCTAGTAGCTGTAGCCTGTAATATTATTACACTCCAGAAATAAATCCAGTCCCCTCTTGAATTCCTTTATTGTACTCACCATCACCACCTCCTCAGGCAGAGAGTTCCATAGTCTCACTGCTCTTACAGTGAAGAATCCTTTTCTATGTTTGTGTACAAACCTTCTTTCCTCCAGACGCAGAGGATGTCCCCTTGTCACAGTCCTGGGGATAAATAGATGATGGGACAGATCTCTGTACTGACCCCTGAGATATTTATACATAGTTATTAGATCTCCCTCAGTCGTCTTTTTCTAAAGTGAATAACCCTAATTGTGATAACCTTTCAGGGTACTGTAGATCCCTCATTCCAGTTATTACTTTAGTTGCCCTCCTCTGAACCCTCTCCAGCTCTGCTATGTCTGTCTTGTTCACAGGAGCCCAGAACTGTACACAGTACTCCATGTGTGGTCTGACTAGTGATTTGTAAAGTGGTAGGACTATGTTCTCATCACGGGCGTCTATGCCCCTTTGATGCAACCCATTATCTTATTGGCCTTGGCAGTAGCTGCCTGACACTGGTTTTTGCAGCTTAATTTGCTGTTTATTAAAATTCCTAGATCCTTTTCCATGTCAGTGTTACCGAGTGTTTTACCATTTAATATGTACGGGTGACTTGCATTATTCCTTCCCATGTGCATAACTTTACATTTGTCAGTGTTAAACCTCATCTGCCATTTTTCTGCCCAAGCCTCCAATCTATCCAGATCCCTCTGTAGCAGAAAACTGTCCTCTTCAGTGTTAATTACTTTACACAGTTTAGTGTCATCTGCAAAATAGATATTTTACTGTGCAGGCCTTCTACAAGATCATTAATAAATATATTGAAGAGAATAGGGCCCAATACTGACCCCTGAGGTACCCCACTAGTTACAGTGACCCAATCTGAGTATCTACCATTAATAACCACCCTCTGTTTTCTGTCACTTAGCCAGTTACTTACCCACATACAGACATTTTCTCCCAGTCCGAGCATCCTCATTTTATATACTAACCTTTATGAGGTACAGTGTCAAATGCTTTGGAGAAGTCCAGATATACGACATCCATTGATTCGCCGCTGTCAAGTCTAGAACTTACCTCCTCATAGAAGCTGATTAAATTCGTTTGGCATGACCGATCCCTCATGAAGCCATGCTGATATGGCGTTATTTGCTTATTTTCATTGAGATACTCCAAAATAGCATCTCTTAGAAACCCTTCAAACAGTTTACCAACAATAGATGTTAAACTTACCGGCCTATAATTTCCAGGCTCTGTTTTTGGACCCTTTTGAATATTGGCACCACATTTGCTATGCGCCAATCCTGTGGAACATTCCTGTTATTATAGAGTCCGTAAATATCAGAAATAATGGTCTGGCTATGACATCACTTAATTCCCTTAGGATACGGGGTGTATGCCATCCGGTCCTGGCGATTTGTCTATTTTAATCTTTTTAAGTCGCTGTTGTACTTCTTCCTGGGTCAGACAGGGCACTTCTAATGGGGGATTTACTTTTACATTCTGCATTTCATCTGACAGTTTATTTTCCTCAGTGAATATAGTGGAGAAAAAATATTTAATAGTTTTGCTTTATCCTCGTCGCTCTCTGCAACACCCCATCATTGCTATGTAGAGGGCCGACTCCTTCAGATTTATATTTTTACTATTTATATAATTGAAGAACATTTTAGGGTTAGTTTTACTCTCTTTGGCAATTAATCTCTCGGTCTCTAGTTTGGCAAATTTTATTAGTTTTTACATATTCTATTTTTTTCCTTATAGTTTATCAGTGCTTCCTGACTCCCCTCCTGTTTTAGTGATTTATATGCTTTCTTTTTGTCATTTATTGCTTTCTTTACGGTTCCATTTATCCACATTGGTTTCTTATTGTTCCTTAGCCTTTTATTCCTATAAGGTATGTACCTCTCACAATTAGATGTTACAATGCTTTTAAAAATCTCCCATTTTATGGTTGTATTTTTATTTTTGAGGACTTTGTCCCAGTTAGTTAGGCCTATGGCCTCGCTTAGTTGGCTAAATTTTGCTTTTTTGAAGTTTGGTATTTTTGTTCCTCCCTTTAGAAACTCTCGTTTGAAGGATAATTGGAAGGTTATAACTTTATGGTCACTATTTCCCAGGTGTACCCCAACCTGCACGTCTGTTGTTCTATCAGGTCTATTGGTCTATTGGTTAATACTAAGTCTATAGGACAGGTTTTGTGTGTACTTATAGGACGGCGGCCATTTTGTTTTTCCTAATCATTGCTCCCCAGAGAAAACGAGCCATTATAACTAATAAAATGTATTTGGGAATATATTTATAATAAAGTAACATTTTAATTTTCTTAATTCCCGGAGAACCCCTTCAAGGAGCACTATTTAAATGTTATTCCACCAGTGTCCACCATATCCATTCATTGCAGTGTCATATTTTCTTAGTTATTATGGCATTTATCCCTTAAAGTATTATTATATGCATATACTTCATGGAATACCTTGTTTAAAGGCTTTATACTGTACATGTATACCATGGTATTATATTGAGAACCAACAGTGACAGCTGTGCTTTCACTGTAATGGCTGTATCAAAGAAACCTCTGATATCAGCCATTTTACCCTTATGCCACAATTTATGCTTCAGTTAGTAGCAACTAAGGTATCTAAGGATTTTGTAAGAGGGAGTGGCTCCCTCTGCCAGCCCAATGAGAACTGGATCTTTGGGTAATCTTGGGTTTTCATGGCAGCCGGAGACTGACAAAGGCCCCCAGATGTGCCAGAAGAATATCCTTAAAAGAGCTATGCCAGAGGGATGCACATGAACGTATTTTTGTCCGCATCCGATCAGCTTTTTTTGCAGATCGGATGCAGACCCATTCAATTCAATGGGGCTGTAAAAGATATGGAAAGTACGCCTGTGTGCTGTCCGCATCTATATGTCAATTTGCACACGTGTTTGCGGATCCGCAATTAGCAGTTGTGTGCATGAGCACCTAAACTGATTCGTATTAATGATTTCAAATACTGAGCATTGTCCCCTAATGGGACAAAAAAGTTGTATTACATTCAATAAAGTTTAATAAAAAAAAATCAGTCCTCAAAAACAAAAAATATAAACAAAGGAAAAAAAATGGAGATTGCAGTCAGCACAACCCAATACGCAGGTGCACGTTGCTATGGTGAAATACACATACATACGTAAAAACAAAGGAGCAATGGCACACTGCAGCTAGAGCTCCGTCCTGCCACTATGCTGGATGTTAGCTGAGGCATTAGTTTATATTTTGGCCAAATTATGTAAGCCACCCACCACTTCACGGTTGCCTCTCGAGTGGTCCCTTAAATTAATTCTTACCTTTTATGGGCCATATCAGCCACACAAAACCCAGGGAGTGCAGGTGCAGCATGCATGCCAGATATACTCTGCTTGTAACCCCGTCTGGTGCCATACAGCGTTCATCAGATCAAGGGATGCAAATACCAACATGCATGCTGAGCCCACTAGTACTTCTCCTGGAACCAAATGGCTTCTGGTAAGTTCTATAAAGCAGACTCAGTTTTATACTGACTTTAAAACCAGCCTACAGGGCGGATTCACTAGTCAGGTGTGCATGGCTGCATGGAGGTCACCACGCCTCCCATATATATTTTTTTTCCTTTGTAGCATATATGGGAGGCGTGGTGACTGCCATGCACACCTGACTGGTCCTTAAGTCACGGACATCTGTTCCGGGTCCTTAAGAGGTTATATAAATTTCAATTGTCCAGTTTGCTATATTGATGACCTATCCTCGGGATATCAGTATGAGATTGCCGCAGGTCGGATTCCTGGCACCCTGGCCTATCAGCTGCTTGATAAGAACAAAGAATTCCTGTGACTGCTGCATTTTCTTTAATGTTTACCTGCACTCTGCCGACATTGCAGCGGCAAGCAGGTGTAATTATACAGTCTCTATCCCATTGACTTGAATAGGAAGGAGCAATTGTAATTACACTTTGTCCTGTTAAAGAGAATGGGGTGAAGGAGCTGTAATTACACTGTTAACCACTGCGATGTCGATGGTGAGCAAATAAACAGTGAAAAGAAAGTAGCGCTTGCAGCTTCAAACAGCTGATCGACAGGGGTGCCTGGAGTCAGACTCCCGCCAATCTAAGGATAGGTCATCAACATCAGCCACTTTAAGAACCCCCAAGGCTATGAAATACACTGCTCTACACATAGCACAGCATAAGAACAGTGTTAGAACCCCCTAAAGACATGGCATGTGTCCCCTGCGACATATTCGAACCTAGTCGAAATACCGTATGACACAGGTGCAGTGTAAAATGCCCGTTTTCCATCTCTGAATCAGCAGAATATTTTTCCCATGTCCACGTAGCATAAGGGTTTATCATATTGTTCATAAATGCAAAAAAAAATATTTGTTGAAAGTGGAATATCCCTTTAAATGCTGCAAATCAGTTTTGGCCCTTTGTGAGAACTGTTTGATAATTGGCCCCAGCATTCAGCAGGATTCAAATGTTCTTTGCTTTTCTATCCAGAACATGAAACAAAGCTTTGACGTGCCAGGCAAAGTATTTTTTGTTAGCAGATTGTTAGAGCTTATGTCCCATACGGCCTCTGACTGTGCCAAGGACAGTTGTAACTTGAAAAATAATAAGCGTACATCAATAATTCTAGGAAAATAAGTAAAAGATGGATAATTACCTTTGCGCCATACATACTTTTAACGCAGAACTTTCAGGCTTAGCAGAATCAGATGGGGCAATTGTGTGTCATTGTTTCCATAGTTTAAGCATAAAAGTTTATACTTACCGTTTTGAAGTTACGTGGATTGCCCTCCCGAGAACCCAGACACAAGGCATTTCAGTTCTGAAAATCCACCTTCTGTCGACATCCTTTACCAGGTTTACAGCCTGGGCTATAGACGGGAGTCAAAGAATTCCTCTCTTTAGTGCATTTGCAAACTTCTGAATCTACCTCATATGCACCAATGAAAAATAATAGTTCTGGCTTAGTGCACAGCATAAGTGCGGCATTCTCCATAGTCCAGGCTGGAAACTGGGTAAAGGATGTGACATCCGTGGAAGCTTTATTTTCAGAAGAGGAGTGTTGAATTCCCTAGAGGCTGATCCACACAACCTCAGAAAGGTAAGTATATTACATATTTCCTCCTACAGATGTTTACGGTATAATTAAGGTAGCTTAGTAGAACCCAGAAAACCCTTTTAAACACGAATTGTTAAGCTGACCTTATCTGACATTATAGAATTGATTTAAAAAAAGGGTTTTTTGGTTACATAAAAAAGTAACACCAGCATTTAACCTTACAGCATTATATAAGTCAGATGATGAGCTTCTGAGGGCATTTGAACTCCTCCAGCGTAATTATGATCTGTGATCTGCGCCATGTGTTAACATTCCAGTACAAGACTCATGGGGAGTGTCTGTAGCATCAGGCCTCTGCCTCTTCTTCCATTCCCAGTTCAGACATCACAGATTCAAGCATGGTTGAAGCCCTGATTGAAAAACCCTGTCCTAAGACACCGCATCATTGCTGACATCACGTCTACAGGGCAGGGTCCAGGAGAATGAGCAGAACAAGCTTTGGAATTTGCATATACCACATCTTGGTGTGTTTACCTGTCAGACTGCTCAGCCATGATGACATAACATAGGCAGTACCACATCATTACTATCTACTGTAGGGCAGTGTAATGAAGTCCCGCCTCACTACACTGCCACAGTGTGCCTTTAATGGCATCAACTACTTGTATGGTAGTATTAAGGTTGTCCCATGTATCCGCTTTTCACAGGATTTGGAATAAGTTTCTGATCTGCGGGAGTCTGACCACTCAGACCCCACCTATCACAAAAAACAACTGGATGGGACTGTTGGAGATAGCCAAATACAAGTTCTTAGCTGTCTCTGGCAGTCCCATAAAGTTGACTGGAACAGAACTGCGAATGTTTGACATGGATGAACACACAGCCCCCATTCCCATAATGAGCAGGGATAGGGGATAAGTGTTTGCAGTAAGGCAGCCCCTTTAAAGAGAATCATAAAATAAAAAGTATTTCAACATACAATAGGGCAGATTTAGTATTCCCGTAGACAGTGTAGGGCCCATTTACATGGGCTGATATACCGTGCAACATTAGCAACATTTAATACTAAAACATTTGTCTTTACACCAACTATTGGGTGGCTGTTTTGTTGCAATTTTGGCGTAAAATGTCACATCGTAAGCTATACCACTTTCCTCAGAATTAATGCCCTCTTCCCAAAAAGCCTCATCCCCTCAATAAGCTGTGTAGGGAATTTTCTTAAAACGAAATGCCCCTAAAAATTTTGTAAAAAATGCAAGATTTTCATGGCAATTTTACAAGGCCCCAAAAACTGCAATAAAAAAAGTGTTTGTGAATGAAGCTTATGTGGATTTTTCATTCAGATTTTTGTGTGATTTTTGCTGCGTTTCCACACCAAAATCTACATATGTTAGTTGCGGATTTTTACACAAATTTGTCCCAGATCTCACTATAAGTCTACTTGCACAAGTTGCTTATTTCCCACAGTTTTTTCTATGCCAAAAAACACTAAATGGTTTAAAATGGCCACTAGCAACCTGTCCAAGAATGTGGGTAGGACTGGTTGCCTCAACTTGCAGAGCTGTCTAGGGGGGTGAGAGGTTGGGGCCTCATTACACACTAGGCTTTGGCACTTACATTTACTACATATTGGTGGGCGATCCTGTCCGGCTGCTCAGCCATGATGACATAACATAGGTAGTATCACATCAATTCATTACCATCTATTGTAGAGCAGTGTAGGGAGGCCCCACCCCCTCATCCCCTTGGGCAGCTCTATACCAAAAAGGAAAGAAAATATCACCAGTCCTGTAAAAAAAACCGCTGCGAGTCCGTAGTGTGTTGTGGGTATTCAACACTGTTACAATTTTGAAGACAGGATTCAGACCGCGCGTTGGAATCGAAAGTCTCAAAAAGCAGTTCACCTATCCCTCCAGAAAATGTCCTCTCGAGAGGACAAAAAAAAAACGCTGGGATTTTATGTGATTTTAAAGAATCTGTTTGTAAGTACCTTTTGTAATAAAAAATTTGAAGTTACCATCGGATCCTCACTATGGTTGGAGAGTTTCTGGTTTGCAGTGTTTGAAGGAAAAGGAAGCCTCCTCTGAAGTCGGTGTGTTCCTGAGTCTATGCTACACCCTTTCTGCTATTGTGGGAGCGTGCCTTCTGATCGTATGAAGGGCTGAAGCTGCAGCGTCTGTTTTGATGTGCCTGAAAAATCTGCCACTTTTGTGAGTATAATCTGTGCGGAAAAAAGGGTGAGGAACCTCACGGAACTTCACTATTGTGTATCTTTTACAAGTTGCAGGATATCTGAATCCAGGATATCTGCAGACCTCAACATTTTCTGGAGGGATAGGTGAACTGCTTTTTGAGACTTTCGATTCCAACGCGCGGTCTGAAAAATCCTGTGTTCAACCTTGGGCAGCTCTGCAAGCGGAAAAAAAAAAAGTCATATTCTAGGACAGGTTGCTGGCAGCCATTTTAAATTGTTCCTGAATTAAAATAGACCAGCATAGTTTATAAATGCCATCCAAATCCATATCTTTTTTTCCTTCCTTACTGTCTAAAGATTAAATGTTTCAGGTCAGAAAATACCCAGATGACATTGGGTTATTCAATAACACTATATAATAGGAAACTTCAAATAGTAGAGGAATGAGTTTTATGCAGGGAATGGAAAATGTGGAATTTACAGTCTATTCACAGTGTAATGGTAGACATTGCAGATATTTCTACAGAAAGGTCAGATATCTTTTAGGAAAGGACGAGTACACAGAAGAGCTGAAGACTGTCAAGACACAGTAAATGCCAAAAGAGCTGCAAAATGGGAATCATTATAAATAATTGCAAGTACAATTTTTGTTTTTCTTCCTTCAAAATCAATATTCCTATAAAGTGAATGAAAAAGAAAAGTAAAACAGCTGCACGTCACAACTTTATCTATACACATTTCTATCAATATTGTATGTAAATTTATTTTTGAACAATAGCCTCTTTTTACCTTAAAAGTAGTAAAATAACTTTTTTATTCATTATAATAGGGCACATAAGAACTTTTCTGTATCTAGATTCCGATTTCACAGGTTTGTCAGATTCCATGGAAATCATTTCTATTGGAGAACAGCTTGATACATACAGCACCAGCAAAGCATTTTCAACCAACAAGAGGAGCCTCATAGGACTCCCTAGTACGGAGTCTATATAAGAGGCCTTAGGGTCCTATTAGATGGGCAGATAGTCCTTCAGTAAAGAGCAGCAAAATTATTTTTCAAGCATTTTGTGTTCAAAAAAACATTCAATTACACAAAACAATAATTGCTAAATATTTTTCGCTGTTTGCCAGTTATTATGATCATTGCTTATTCGCCCCAACCATTAGAGAGGCATTGGATTGGCTCCAAATCTAATCTGCAACAGGACAATTACCCCAAACACACATATGACATCCTATCCAATGTGATTGAGAACTAGCTTCAGCGTGAAGAAGAACAAGGAGTTCTAGAAGACCCCCACACAACCCTGATCTCAACATCTTTGAATCTGAAGGATTTGAGCAAGCCTACTTCCACATGAGATCTATGGTTAGTTCTCCAACTGCCCAGCCGAGTCCCTTCAAAAAACTGTGTACACATGCACCTAGAAGAACTGATGCTGTTTTAAAGGCATTTAATTTGATTTAGATCTCTCTTTTGTTCACTATATATATATATATATATATATATATATATATATATATTGCACCCCTGGTCACAATTACTGTTATTGAGAACAGTAAACTGTAGGTTTTACCTTGGCCCTCACATTCCCCTGATCCAAACATCATTGAAAATCGGCCCAGGAATCTCACTGAACTAGAAGACTTTTGCAAGGAAGAATGGATAAATATCTCTCAAACAAGAATTAACTGGTTACAAAAAGCATTTACAATCTGTGATAATCAAAAGGGGACCTGCTAGGTACTGACCATAAAGGGTGCCCAAAGTTTTGCTTTGCATCCTTTTCATTTTTTTTATATTTCTGTTATTTTCAACTTTCTTAACTATTCACAGTAACAGTCATTTTGTCATCTTGGAATATGCCCGTACCATCAGCGAACGAAAAATCAATTAATGGAATAACCTGGTCATTCAGTATGTTTAGGTAGTCAGCTGACCTCATTCTTGGAGCACATACTGTTGCTGAACCTAGACCTGACCAAATGCAGCAACCCCAGATCATAGCACTGCCGCCACAGGCTTGTACAGTAGGCACTAGCCATGATGGGTGCATCACTTAATCTGCCTCTCTTCTTACTTTGATGCACCCATCACTATAGAACAGGGTAAATCTGGACTCGTCAGACCACATGACCTTCTTCCATTGCTCCAGAGTCCAATCTTTATGTTCCCTAGCAAACTGAATCCTTTTTTTCTGATTTGCCTCACTGATTAGTGGATTTCTTACGGCTACACAGCTGTTCAGTGCCAATCCCTTGAGTTCCCATTGCATTATGCATGTGGAAATGCTCTTACTTTCACTATTAAACATAGTCCTGAGTCCTACTGTTGTTTTTCTTTGATTTGATTTCACCAAACGTTTAAGTGATCGCCGATCACGATCATTCAGAATTTTGTCCGGCCATATTTCTTCCTCGAATACGATGGGTCCCCACTATCCTTCCAGTTTTTAATAATGCGTTGGACAGTTCTTAACCCAATTTTAGTAGTTTCTGCAATCTCCTTAGATATTTTCTCTGCTTGATGCATGCCAATGATTTGACCCTTCTCAAACAGACTAACATCTTTTCCACGACCACGAGATGTGTCTTTCAACATGGTTGTTTAAGAAATGAAAAGCAACTCATTGCACCAGTTGGGGGTTAAATAACTTGTTGCCAGCTGAAAGATAATCGCCCATGCAGTAATTATCCGATAGGAGGCTCATACCTATTTGCTTAGTTGAATCCAGGTGGCAATTTTTGGGACGTGTGTGTGTGTGTGTGTATATATATATATATATATATATATATATATATAAACACTGTCACGTTTGGGTGTGGGAGGAAAACACCACACCGAACATAGGAGGGAAAGGGGTGAGGGAATAAGTCCTGGAAACTAGGGAAAGGAGATGGAAACCTTAATTAAAGTCCTGACTAACTACCAGTATGAACAGACCCCAGAGGTAGGTGAGTTCATACACAGGAATACCTAGGAATACTGATTAAGGGGTTTGATATAACTGTTTCCACCAAAAATTGATTGAGGCCTGCGATATACCTTCAGCCACAAAATACTGATTAAAGGGATTAATATACCTACTTCTACCAAATACTGATTGAGGCCTGCGATAAAACTGCTTCCACAAAATACTGATTATGGGGATTGATATACCTGCTTCCACCAAATATTGATTGAATATGTGGGCTCCTTTTCTCTTTGCCCGCTCCCACTCCCGCCCCTTCCCCACCCCCCTACAGCTGGTTAGAGCGCGCCCAAACAGAGTTTTTAAGTGCAAGACAACACAAAATAAGTTTTAATGTATGAGCATTTTTATTGTCCTGAAGAAGGCGGCTGTTCGCTCCCGAAACACGTTGACACGCAATAAAGCTCTATTTTGTGGAAGCAGGTATATAGAACCCTTAATCAATATTTGGTGGAAGCAGGTATATCGCACCCCTCAATCAGTATTTTTTCGCAGCAGGTATATCGCAGGCCTCAATCAATATTTGGTGGAAACAGGTATATCGCACCCCATAATCAGGATTTTGTGGAAGCAGTTTTATCGCAGGCCTCAATTAGTATTTGGTGGAAGTAGGTATAGCAATCCCCTTAATCAGTATTTTGTGGATGAAGGTATATCGCAGGCCTCAATCAATTTGAGTCTTGATTACTGCAGGGGGGAAGTATCGGGGTTGTTTTAGTGCCGCCCACAAGTCCCGCCCATCACTACCGCCCCCAGCAGCCCGAACGGACGCTAGATACTATATTAGCAGTTTCAAACAACCCACACATCGTTATAATACATTTCTAGACTTCGGGTCCATTCACACGTCTGCGGATCCGCAAAACACGGACATCAGCGATGTGCTTTCCTCTATTTGTGGACCGCACATCGCCGGCACTGCATAGAAAATGCCTTTTCTTGTCCGCAATTGCGGAAAAGAATAGGACATGTTCTATTTTTTTCGGGAACGCGATTGTGGACCCGGAAGTGCGGATGCGCAATTGCGCACCCGGCGGGACATCGCCTGTCCCCATTGAAATTAATGGGTCCGCAATTTCGTTCCGCAAAATGCGGAACAGAATTGCGGACGTGTGAAGGGACCCTTTATCCTTAATCCAGCCAAAGTGTATGCACTATAAGTGTCCTGAAGACATACAGAATATATATGATTGAATATGTGGGCTTCTTTTCTCTTTGCCCGCTCACACTCCCGCCCCTTCCCCACCCTCATACAGCTGGTTAGAGTGCGCCCAAACAGAGTTTTAATGTATGAGCATTTTTATTGTCCTGAAGAAAGTGGCTGTTCGCCCCTGAAACGCGTTTACATGCAATAAAGCTCAATTCTTTTGTACCACTACAATCCTGGTCTCAAGTACAACTGCTTCAGCCCCAAGAAAGGTCCACTTCTTCTATTCCACGGACGCAGCTATTTTTCCCAGCAACCGCAACACACGGTGAAGGGCAAGGACCTGGCGGCAGCAGCAGCAGCATTAGTCTCTTCCCGCAAGGTTGAGGGGATTTCTCCAGCAGAGCGAAATATAGGTGTTGTGACTACAACACCAAATGGTAAGCGCAATCTTTTTGAAACCACTAACTACAAAAAACGGTATCACACACAGGGCATTGCCTCTGTTCTTTTCTTTTCTCTTCTGCTTCCACAAAATACTGATTAAGGGGTGCAATATACCTGCTTCCACTAAATATTGATTAAGGGGTTCTACATACCTGCTTTCACAAAATACTGAGTAAGGGGATTGATATACCTGCTTCCACCAAATATTGATTGAGGCCTGCAATATAAGTGCTTCCACAAAATACTGATTAATTGGATTGATATACCTGCTTCCACCAAATATACCTGCTGCCAAAAAATAATGATTGAGGGAAACGATATACCTGCTTCCACCAAATATTGATTGAGGGGATTGATATACCTGCTTCCACTAAATATACCTGCTGCCAAAAAATACTGATTGAAGGGTGCGATATAACTGCTTCCACCAAATATTGATTTGATATAGCTGTTTCCACCAAATATTGACTGAGGCCTGCGATATGCGTGCTTCCACAAAATACTGATTAAGGGGATTGATATACCTGCTTTCACCAAATATTGATTGAAGCCTGCGATATACCTGCTTCCACAAAATACTGATTAAGAGGTTTGATATAGCTGTTTACACCAAATATTGATTAAGGGTTTCTATATATCTGCTTCCACAAAATACTTATTGAGGTCTGCGATATACCTGCTTCCACAAAATACTGATTAAGGGGATTGATATACCTGCTTCCACCAAATACTGATTGAGTCCTGCGAGATACCTAGTTCCACAAATTACTGATTAAGGGGTTTAATATACCTACTTCCACCAAATATGGATTGAGGCCTGCAATATACCTGCTTCCAGAAAATACTGATTAAAGGGGTTTGATATAGCTGTTTCCACAAAATACAAATTGAGGTCTGCTTCCCCAAAATACTGTATATACATAAGGGTACTTTCACATTAGCGGCAGGGGAGTCCGTCAGGCTGTTCCCGGGGGCGAACAGCCTGTCGGATCCGTCCTGCCGCTAGTTCACGTGTTCCCCCAGACTGCCGCTCCATCCCCATTGACTATAATGGGGGTGGGGGCGGAGTTTCGGTGGCAGCACGGCAGAGCACGGCGAGAGGCCGCCGGACTAAAAGTACGACATGCAGTACTTTTAGTCCGGCGGCCTCTCGCCGGACTGTCTGCTTTTTGCCTCCTGTGCCCTGTGAGTTCTGCTTGCTTCTCCTCCTTCTCCTCCCTCTCTGCTGCTTCGTCTCTCCCTCTGAACTGCCCTCCTGTCCATCAACATGTCATCATCGTCATCTTCACCACCACTGACCTTTAAGATCTCGGAGTAGGCAGCAACAGCTGCACCCCATGTAGTATAATGATCCCCAATGACCCTCCATTCAGTATGATGACCACCAGAGCTCCCATTCAATATAATGACCCCAGTGACCACCATACAGTATAATGACCCCCAGTGCCCTCTCCATATAGTATAATCCCCAGTGTGGGGGCCACTGGGGGGGTCATTATACTGTGTTTGGGAGTATTGAGGTGTCATTATACTGTGTGAAGGGCCACTAGTGGTCATTATACTGTATAGGGGCCACTGGTGGTCATTATACCGTGTGGGAGCCACAGAGGGACATGTAAATGTTCAAAAATGCCTCAAGGGGGCCCACTGGGATTTATCGCCCAAGGGCCCACATGAACCTGGAGCCGGCTCTGCTTTCAGCTACATAACCACAAGTTCTTTTCTATCAGGTGAATGCCTAATTTTTAGGGCCCCTACTCCCGTGGCCTAAAATAAAACTTTTCTAGGCTCCAGCAGGGCACATTTTTGAGAGTTTCCCTCAAAAATGGCCCCTGATTAAAATTCATATTTTTTGTGGGAATTTTTGCCAATCATCACCCTCTGGTATGTCACTGTGCATGTTGTGGAACTATTTGTGCACTTCTAGTAAGTATTTGTTAGCTGCAACTATGACCTGAAGGTTTTTCAGGTTCGCCTGCCGTTAAGTCAATGGGGCCTGCCGCGAATGCATTCGCGAAACGTCCCGGACGATGTCCATCACTATAGTAGAGGATATGAAATCAATGCAAGGTTAAAAGCACTTTAGGATATGGCAGCTGAGGAGGATTCCTTATTACAAGAATGACAAAGCTTTAGCGGTTTCTGCCCTCGAATGAATGTCAAGTGTCTCCAGATGCTTTTTATGAAACACTATCCATATTTATCACCTTCAAGGATGTAACATAGGATAGACAGTAAATTGCATTTGTATTGTAGATGTTATCTGTTTGTTGTTTTGTATCTTGGTTTTATATAATATAGTAATAATATATAGTTTCTCCGACACCCAGCAGCTCACTTTTTTTACTTTGCATAATCCAATTTAATTTAATTTTGTGTACTTTGTATAGAACCAGTTATAGGATTACCCGTTCTAAGAACTAGCTAATTTTACTTATTTCAAATAAAGTTAATGGTTTGCGGCTCCCTTTCACATCCTTTTTGAGAACTATATTATCAGTACATGTTCTATAATAATATCATAATGGGATCATTACAAAGCAGGAATTGGTCTACCGCGTCTTCCATTGTCCCCTTCCTATGCTAGCTTGTGCTATGAAAGGAGATTTGCAGTGTCACATCATGTCACAATCTCATTACATTGCCTGTGTTTAGAGACACATATGCATTGGCTAACAGGCTATGATTTTACCATAGGATGCCACTGCATTCCATTCTGTCACATATGTCTGTGCATACTTGGAGTGGCAGGACAGATTTACAGAATGTGTAAAATGTAAACCTTTAAAAAAACTGAGTGCTATATAGGTAGAGAGATAAAACTCACTGGGTCTATAGTGTGAATCTGTAATATCTATTAAATGTGCCATAATATGCACAATCTCATATCAGTTCTAATAAGATTGTGCACTCAGTAACATAACCAGCATCAGAATATAATCAATTATATTGACTCTCAATAGTCTTCATAGATAATCAGCTCAGTCATCCAACTTTCAGTATACAAATTCAGAACCATGGATAGAGCAACAATACGATGAAATGACGAAATAGAGCATAACAGGGGGGCGTGGTCTGGCTGTAGAGCTGAATGGCATCTACTCTTTATTATCGACGGTGTATCCTCTTCAAGAGACCCCTATGATGACCTAGGGGAAGAGACAACACTAAAAACAAACAAATTAGACCTGTATATCGACAGAGACCCGGACAAGGGTGAGACGGGGTCTAGCCCAGCTGCGAGCTCCCCGCTACTTTCTGAATTCTCAGCTCCATCTTGCTCTCCTTCAAGCGCCACAAACAGCTCTCTGAAGTCAGGAACAGAGGCAGAATCCCCTGCATCTCCACTTAACCCCGGGAAGCAGAAGCGGACAGACAAAGGTTCCCCCCGAACAACCGCACACCATGCGGTCCCCCCGGAGGGATCGCTGCCATCTTTCTCACCGACTCAGAGCCCTGAAAAACAGAGGCCTAAATTGCACACCGCTGCACAATTGAATGACAGCTCCACACAACAAACAGGTGAGCCTAACAGTAACACTACTTTGCTAGATAACTTTTCCACCTCAGAATAACCGGCCTCCAGCACACTCCTTAAGGAGATGTTAGTTGTGTTCAGCCAATCTAGTCATAAAGACATTGCCTCGCTACTGTCCCCCATGCAATTTCCGTCCTTGACCAAAGGGTATCTCATGTTGAAACTAAGATGGGCAAATTTGCTGGCTCCCACAATAAGTTGGTGGACGCTTATAATGATATCACTAATGACCTGGAGCTGATTAAAGCGAAGCTCACCCATCTGGAGGATCGATCCATTTTGGGGTAACCCCGAGAAAGTCACAGTGATAGAATTGTCCAGCTACCAACAGGGGCTAATTAAGACTTTACTCCCAACGGCTTCTCCACATGATATTACAATCGACAGGGCGCACAGGATTCCGCACCCACGCCACTTACCCGACACAGCTTCCAGAGACTCCCTGGCCCGTATACACTTTTATCATATAAAAGAGAAAGTAATGCATGCAGCTCGTAAGAAAACAGAGCCCCTTACACATACCAATCTGTCTGCCTATATGCAGACTTATTTGCAGCGACCCTTCGCCAATGGAGGTTATTAGCCCTAACCACCGCGGCCTTCAGAGATCACTAAATAGCATATAGATGGGGGTTTCCAGTAAAAATTTTAATCACCAGGAATGGCACTCAGCATATCATCTCTTCAGCAGAAGCAGGCCACCGCCTGCTGGACACTTGGAACATCAGTATAGCTCCTGGACCGGAACTGCTTAAGAACACACAGAACCGCCTAGACCCAGAATGGTGCAAGGTTATAGCATGTCGAGAATCTAAGCATTGAAAGAACAACGGCGACAGGTGCCGAGCAGTTGCATCGAGATCCTGACACCTGACTGGACTTTTTTTTTCGACCCAAGCTGCTGAAATATGGAGCTTTACTCTGGACTTTTTCTTCTTTCATCCTCAGATAAGGATTTGCTATGTTATTTTGCTGCATGTTATGTTTTTTGTTGCTTAGTTGTTTTTCTTTTTATGTACATTAACCAAGGATGCTAATTTCTTCTCTGCACTCGTGGATCCTGAGGGTATACTGCCCTTATGTTACTTATCCCCTCACGAGGCACCAAGACATTTGGGTACTGTAGACCAACAGAGCCGTATGATTATATACAATGGTAATCAAATTGGTATCATTAAATGTTAAGGGCCTGAATAGTCCGCAAAAACGTTCATATATGTGGGCAGAGGCAAATAAATAAAAAGCAGATGTGCTATGCGTACAACAGAAACACATTTTGGAACAGGACAAACACATTAAACATAACCTATAACCACATATTACTTAAGTCCACTTTTCCAAGAAACAAAGAGGAGTTTTGATTGCAGTTAAATATACAGTGGCATTTCAGCTAGATAGATCAGTTAAAGACAGCCAAAGGAGATATATAATCCTAATATGCCAGTTTAACAATGTTACCTACACAATAGTGTCCATTTATGTACCAAATGCACACCAAGTGCGGTTTCTACACAAGGTATTGACAAAAATCTCAAAGTTGAAATAAGGACATTTAATCATTTGTGGAGAATTCAACACTGTAGCGGACTTATCATTAGACTCCACAACCACCAGACTTATCATTAGACGTGATAGACAGGGAACACCCTATATCTCCTCTACTCCACCAGGAGGAGCTGTATGATATTTGGAGGAGCATCATAGTGGGGAAAAAGATTACACATTTTTCTTCTCCGTCCACCATACATACCCCTGTATTGATATGTTCCTCATCAGTCGCTTCCTCCTCCAGTCATTCTCAGAGTCTACTATAGAGATGATAAAATGGTCAGGCTATGCTGCCATATCCCTGTCACTATCAGAGACTTACAGCACTCGGGACACTCTGTGGAGATGTAATCCATATTTAATTTCACACCCCTTCTCAAACTCTAGACTTCGCACAGCAATAGCAGAATACTTTGAACATAATTCTGGCTCGGTGACCAATCCTCACTGCTGATGGAACGCCCATAAGGCATTTATTAGGGGGATTTTTATTCAACGGATCATAGGCTGAAAAAAGAGAGAGACTACTCGATTCCACCACAGGACACAAAGTGTACAACCCTAAGGCTATCTCCAACCAGTTTATGGAATACTACTAATCCCTATTAGCCTGGGTCCTTTAGGTCTGGTACAGGAAACCCCCATTTCACATATGAATGATTATTTCTCCACTTTAAATCTACCAACACTTTCTGAAGAACATAGTGATAAACTGTCCCTCCCCCTAACTTTAGAGGATTTGCGCACTTCATAAAGTCTCTCCCTAATGAAAAATTCCCTGACCCAGACGCTTTCACTAACACTTATTATGAATCCTTTTCAGATCTTCTCCTCCAACCCTTACTTTCTGTTTTGACACAGGCCTTTAAAGAGGGGTCGTTCCCTAAAAAACATTGGCCGCTAAAATCATAGCGCTACCAAAGCCAGACAAAACACCGAACAGACCTAAAACCTTCAGGCCGATCTCGTTGCTTAATACAGACCAAAAAATATATGTCAAGGCCCTTGCTTTAAGATTGTCATGAGTACTTCCCTTACTGATAGGGAAATACCAAGTAGGGTTTGTGAAAGGCAGGCAAATTACTGATAATACTAGGAGAGCCTTAAATCTCATTGACTATATTATTGAACATATGAAAAGAGAGGCGGTGCTGGTCACTTTGGATGCTGCAAAGGCGTTTGACCGCATATGCTGGCCATTCGCCTTCTCGGTCCCGAGACAAATGGGCCTGGGTGTGACCATTATAATGGCAATTAAGGCACTATATTCATTTCCAACAGCCAAGGTGCTGGTAAACGGAGCTGTGTCAGATGAATTCCTGATCACCAATGGGACACGCCAGGGCTGTCCACTGTCCCTGCTTATCTTTGTATTTGCTATAGAACCACTGTCCCAGGCGATGCGTAAACATCCAGATATACAAGGTATAGAGATAGGCAAGTCGCAACATCGTATCTCTATATATGCTGACGATGTTCTTCTGACATGTTCTAACCCAAAGCCTTCACTCCATGTGGCCCTGTCCACTATTTCAGAGTTTGGGAAACTATGATTTTATAAGATAATTGAAACAAAATAGTGGCCTTTAATGTGACAGGCCTCGCTCTGAAACATTTACATTCCACCTTTCCCCTAGCCTGGCAAAGACACTAAAATACTTAGGTATCCACCTCACACTTCGTTATCTCAATCTTTTAAACATAATAACCTACAAGTCTCCTGGTTAGGTAGAATCGCAACTTGCCAAATGCTTATCCTCCCAAAATTGCTGTTCATATTTAAGACAGTCCCTATCAAAGTACCACGAATCTTCTTTGTTAAATCACAGGGCATGCTAAACCAATTCATATGGGCGGGGAAGAAGCCTAGAATATCGGCAGAAACCCTTTCAAAACACAAAAAGGTGGGAGGCCTGGGCATAGAAAACTAGAAATAACAATACCAGCGTAAAAATGGATCACTTCGTTCCGCTTTTTTTTTTCCACATTCATGTGCACTACACCTTACGAGGCTGCAATCAAAACATGTCTTCGCTGGTACTACACACCAGATAGACTCAGGCATATGTACCCCAACCCCCCCCTCGTAATGTTGGCGCAACTGTGGAGGAAGAGGAACACTGCTGCACTTTTTGTGGTCATGCCCTAAAGTAAACCCACTGTGGTCTGAAGTGTTCTATCTCGCCTCTAGATTTAGCGGGTTAAACATTGAGAAATCAGTGGCTGAAATTCTAAACAGGGTACATACCACCTGCTGTCACGCTTCAGTGTGGGAGGGAAACCCACACCGAACATAGGAGGGAAAGGGGTGAGGGTAAAAGGCCTGGAAACTAGAGAAATGAGCAGGTCACCTCCTATAGAAACCCTAAAATCCTGACTGACTGCAAGCATGAACTGACCCTAGAGGTAGGTGAGTTCATACACAGGAACCTAAAGTCCTAACTCACCCTGTAGGACTCTGGTACTAATGTCAGGACAAGAGACAACCTGTTCCTCCAAATGGCAGGATAAACAGGAGTCTGCCTCAGGCCTAAACACAAACAACAGGGAAAGGAGCAACACAAGAAAACACAAACAATAAACAAAAGGGAAGGAAGACACTTAACTTCAAATGGTTAAGGAAGCACAGGAACTCCGCCGAGGTCCAAACAGCAGCCGTCCAAAACAAGACTGAAGCTATATACAGCATAGCATCGTGGGAGAAGCCACAAAAAATAGGGAAGGTTAATTGACCACATAAGCAACACCTGAGGCAAGGGATGTGGCCATTACCAGAAACAACACAGACACAAATTGATCCACAAGGAACCTGTCAGATCAAACTACGTGTTGCCAGTCTCACTGATCTGGCATGGAAATGTCTGTCACACCTGCATGTTCAAAAAATTAGTAGCACACAGAAATCACTGCTATCATAAATATGTGAAGCAGTGGGAAAGATGGCTTAGGTTTTCCCTTCTAAGGTCTGTCACTCAAACCGCAGCTTACCCTCAAATCGGATGCCCAGATTCACCTAGATAGAGCAGAGCAGAAGTTCCCCAAACTTATCCCTATCGCTTTTCTTTTCTTTTTTCTTTTGTATTATGACTACTATTGTATTCTTACCCCTGTTTGTATTTTTTTATGTTGAACTTTGCCTGTTCATTTATTCTATAATGCTATCTAATGACATGCACCTATTGTAATATTCTAATCTAGATACGATTTCATACTAGCTTACTGTCATTCACAACAGACTGACAAACCCCACCTACTTGACGACACTAGTGCGTTTCATTACTGTATGACACAACAAAACTGTTTGTTACTGTTTATACTGTCAAAAACGAATAAACAAGATTGAAATGAAATAGAGCAGAACAGTACAGTAGTGAAATTGTATTCAATCCTGGGTTCAAAGCCTCTTGGGAATTGAAACCACTAAAGTATTATTAAGTTATATAAATAAAAAGTCCAACCATGAAATGACTCAAAAATTAACTACAAATATGAGTCTCAAACAGATTTTTCAGAGATTTGCTTATGGGTACAAGTCACGAGGTTCACATATTGGACAGTTCACATACTGGATGCAAACCTTTGTAATGATGTGGAATTCTGCATTGATTAACCATAAAATGTCAGATTTTTATCAAAGTTACAATTATAGACAAATACAGACTAACAAACTAAGAAAAATTTTCTTCAGCCAAAATTTCTGGAACACTTGCCGGCATTATTTTCCATTGAAATGTATTCATCCCGGATCCGGTACCAAGTGTTCCGGAAAAACGGATCTAACTGCTAACGAGCAGACCTTTAAAAATATGAAAAAAATAAATACCGGATCCGTTTTTCTGGATGATACCAGAGAGACGGATCTGGTATTTCAATGCATTTGTCAGACGGATCCACATCCGGAAACAAATGATATCCGTTTGCATACGGATTTCCGGATCCAGCAGGCAGTTTCGGAAATGGAACTGCCTGCCAGATTCTTCTAACGCTAGTGTGAAAGTACCCTAACCCGTTAATGAACACCATTATGTGTTTCTACTGGGCTTTATTTTACAGCTCTATGTTTCTACAGCGGCCTAAAATCATGGCCGTAGAAAAACAGGAACTCAGCAGTCATAGAAGTAACAGCCATGGCATGTAAGTGGATTAGAGGAAAGGGGCTCCCTCTGTTAGCCATTGGCACCCCGCAAATGAGGTTACATTGTGCCAATATCTTAGCATAGCAGCCAGGGGCCTATTGAAGGCCCCCAGTTCTGCTTGCAATGTATGACCTATCTGTAACAACCCCCACTATATACAGTAATGATCATGTAATTTATTCCACAGAATTGCTGTTTTTTGCTTATTCACAACAAAAATAGAGTAAAAAGAGATCAAAAAATATTTTGTGCCCCAAAATGGTACAAATGAGAACTAAAACTCATCCCACAAAAATCATGCCTTCACACAGTTCCGTAAAATGAAAAATAAAAAAGTTATGTGTCTTGGGATGAGGAGATACAAAACATTTTTTAAAAGGTTCTGTGCAAAAATAGTAAAACATGAAAAAACCCTCTATGTACAGTGGATATAAAATTCTACACACCCCTGTTAAAATTTTAGGTTTCTGCGCTGTAAAAAAATGAGACAAAGATAAATCATTTCAGAACTTTTTACATCTTTAATGTGACCTATAAACTGTACAACTGAATTGAAAAACAAACTGAAATCTTATAGGTGGAGGAAAGAAAACTAAAAAAACTAAAATAATGTGGTTGCATAAGTGTGCACTTATAACTGGGGATGTAGCTGTGTTCAGAACTGAGCATTCAAAATCATGTTAAATAGGAGTCAGCATACACGTGCCATCATTTACAGTGCCTCTGATTAACCCCAAATAAAGTTCATCTTCTCTAGTTGGTCTTTTCTGAAATTTTCTTAGTCGCATCCCACAGCAAAAGCCATGGTCCACAGAGAGCTTCCAAAGCATCAGATGGATCTAATTGTTAAAAGGTATCAGTCAGGAGAAGGGTACAAAAGATTTTCCAAAGCATTAGATATACCATGGAACACAGTGAAGACAGTCATCATCAAGTGGAAAAAATATGGCACAACAGTGAAATTACCAAGAACTGGACGTCCCTCCAAAATTGATGAAAGGACGAGAAGAAACCTGGTCTGGGAGCAGTGGCGTAGCTATAGGGGTCGCAGCGGTCGCAATTGCGACCGGGCTCCTAAGTCAGGGGGGCCCATGGGGCCCCCTCCAGGAGAGAGCTGCCTCCCGACAAGTTATTTGAGGTCTTGAGGACCTTTTTCACTCAGCCAATCAGTGGCTGCAGCTGTGTCACATGTCAGGCCAGCGATTTCCTGCCGAGCCAATCACTGGCCTGACTCATGACATAACTGTGACCACTGATTGGCTGAGTGTGAAAGGTCCTCAAGACCTCAAACAACTTGTTGGGAGGCCAGAGAGAAGATACCAGGAGTCAACCAGTGCCACACAGAGGAGAAGAGGAGCTGCTACCGACTGGACCAGGACCAGGTGAGCATAATGTTTTTACATAATATTAATAGAGGGGAGAAATGTGACATGGAGGGGGGAGAAATGTGACATGGAGGGGGGAGAAATGTGACATGGAGGGGAGAAATGTGACATGGAGGGGAGAAATGTGTCATGGAGGGGAGAATGTGACATGGAGGGGAAGAAATGTGACATGGAGGGGAGAAATGTGACATGGAGGGGAGAAATGTGACATGGAGGGGAGAAATGTCACATTTCCCCCACCATGTGACATTTCTCCCCGCCTCATGTCACATTCCCCCTCCATGTCACATTTCTCCCCCTCATGTCACATTTCTCCCCCTCCATGTCACATTTCGCCCCCTCCATGTCACTTTTCTCTGCCTCCCCCTCCATGTCACTGGACACCATTCGACTAAGTTCACATCAGTGTTTGGCCTTTCCGTTCTCCTGCTCCGTTATAGGAGCAGGAGAAAGAAAGTACGCATTCGGCACATAACTGAGCCGAACAGAGCCTAAGGATCCCATAGACTATAATGGCGTCCGTTAGGTGTCCGCTCGAAGATGATTTTGGAGCGGAGTCAAAAGTCCTGCATGCACAGCTTTTGTCTTCGCTCCAAAATCATCTTCGGAGCGAAGCTAACGGACGCCATTCTAGTCTATGGGATCCTTAGGCTCTGTTCGGCTCAATTATGTGCCGAATGCGTACTTTCCTTTCTCCTGCTCCTATAACAGAGCAGGAGAACGGAATGGCCGTACGGGGGGTGCGGTTGGCGGGGATGGTAACCAAATTGAACTCTTGCACCAGGGCCCATGAGCCTATAGCTACGCCCCTGTCTGGGAGGCTACCAAGAGTCCTACAGCAATATTAAAGGAGCTGCAGGGATGTCTGGCAAGTACTAGCTGTGTGGTACATGTGACAACAATCTCCCATATTCTTCATATGTCTGGGCTATAGGGTAGAGTGGCAAGACGAAAGCCTTTTCTTACGCCTTTTTCAAAAGCATGTGGGAAAGGGTGTTATGGTCTGATGAAACCAAGGTTGAACTTTTTGGCCATAATTCCAAAAGATATGTTTGGCATAAAATCAACACTGCACATCACTAAAAGAACACCATCCTCACAGTGAAGCATGGTGGTGGCAGCATTATGCTTTGGGGCTGTTTTTCTTCAGCTGGGACTAGGGCCTTAGTTAAGATAGAGGGAATTATGAACAGTTTCAAATACTAGTCAATATTGGCACAAAACCTTCAGGCTTCTGCTAGAAAGCTGAACATGAAGAGGAACTTCATCTTTCAGCATGAAAACGACCCAAAGCATACACCCAAATAAACAAAGAAATGGCTTTACCAGAAGAAGATTAAAGTTTTGGAATGGCCCAGCCAGAGCCCAGACCTGAATCTGATTGAAAATCTGTGGGGTGATCTGAAGAGGGCTGTGCACAGGAGATGCCCTCGCAATCTGACAGATTTGGAGTGTTTTTGCAAAGAAGGGTGGGCAAATCTTGCCAAGTCAAAATGTGCCATGCAGATAGACTCATACCCAAAAAAACTGAGTGCTGTAATAAAATCAATAGACTTTTTATATCCACTGTATTTGGTTTTTCTGTAATCATACTGACCCAGAGAATAAAGTTATGTTATTTATGCCTCAAAGTGAATTTTGTAAAATTTACTATGTAAAAACTCATTGTTGGTATTGCTGTTTTGTTTCCTAAGCCCACCCAGAAAGAGTTAACGGGGCTGGCTCATCTTATACATTGGAGGATATCACTAGGATGTGCCCCCAATGTCTGACAGGTGTGGGTCCGACCTCTGGTCCGGAGAGTGCACCATGCATGTGTAGCTGAGCTCCATTAATTTCTATGTGAGTGCTGAAAATAGCCGAGCGACCCACTAGGCAAATTTTGGAAGTCCGATAGAAATGAATGGGAAGCGCATCATACGAGGGCTGCCACTGCTCCATTCACTTCTATGGGGGAATAAACTGAGCCAGTACTTAGCTATTTTTGGCAGTCCCATAGAAGGTGGCCATACATTTACAGTCACCTCTCCCTTTCTTTGTGAGATAAGTGCAAGTCCCAGCAGTGAGACCTGCACCTATCAAACATTGGAGACATATCCTAGTGATATGCCTCCAATGTATGAGATGACACACAACCCCTTTAATTAAAGTTAACCAGTAAGTAATATGTACCCCAAAATGGTGCCCTTAAAAACTACAACTTGCCCAGCAAAAGCCTTCATATTGCTACATTGATAGAAAAATGAAAAAAAAAAAAATGCTTGGTCACTAAGTTGCAAAATGCATGCAGGGCGAAGTGGTTAATAACCAATAGACCCCCCTTCAGTAGCAATCATCTTTACCACTTATTTTCTGTAACTGCAAATAAAATGTTCAGGAAAAATGTTGGACCCTTCCTCCCTGCAGATGGGTTGAGTTCATCAAAATGTCTGAAATTACGTTTTTTGACAGCTCTCTTCAGGTCATGCCACAGCATCCTGATCAGGTTAATGTCAAGACTGTGACTTTACCATTCCAAAAATGCCCTTACATTGTACTATAACATGTTTTTAAACACCTTAGAATTCATTGTTTCCTAATTGCAAATGCATCCAGACCCTGAAACAGCAAAGCCATCCTAAACCACGCTGCCCCCTCCACCACGCTACCCAGATTTGCTGTTGGTGCACAGTGTTTGTTCTTTTACCTCTAAATCTAGCATTGTGCATTTGGGTTAAAAGTTCCACTTTTGTCTCATCTCTGCATAGAACATTTTCCCAGGAGCATCGTGGAACATCTAGGTGGTCTTGGGCAAACTTAAGGTGGGCCACAATGCTTTATTGGACAGCAGTGGCTTCCTTCATGGTGAGCATGTGTACTCATTGTTGTATTCAAATGGACAACACATGTCCCCTTTTCTTGTGTTCAGTGTGGCCCCCAGCTGTAGGACACCCTCTAATCAGACATGTATCCCCTATCCAGTGGATAAGATGTAAGAGGACAATCCCTTTAACAGGATGATCACTCCTAGGAAAGAGTAGCAACAGTCCTGAATATTTTCCATTTGCTGGTAATTTATCTAACCATGGATTGATGTCCACCCAAAGTCTTTAGCAATGCTTTTGTAGCATTTTTCAGCTTCATGCATCTCTATAACAACTTCTGAATGTTGTTTGCATCAGTAACCAGCCCCTCCCTGGCTGCTTTGATTGACAGGGCCAGGCAGTGATAAAGCAGAAATGAGTGAAGCTTGGGTGCAACAAAAGGAATGGTGACGCCCTCATAGCACCAAAGGCCTAATTTGTATATTTTTTTAAAAATATCATAACTCTGGAATGGTGCCTCGGATCAACAAAAGAAAAATAGGATTTTAATCAGGTGAAGTACAGCTATTTGTCTACACAAAGAGTTTAATACAGAGGTCACTGGTGACAGATTCCCTTCAATAGAAACACCCATTGACAATTTGCAGAGATACTTCCCTTACTTTTTCTCCCTGCACTGTACAGCTACTTGTGTGGTATTAGTTTAGTTACATTGTATCTATCTATAACTGGGACTTAGATAAGAACCAGACCACATTATATTAGTGAAAACCAGGTACCGTAATGTTACATTTTCTTGCAATTGTAATAATAACATATTCCACTATGCTGTATAGAGGTGGGGTTTACATGTGGGCAAAGCAGTGCCTATTTCATAGGGGGGAGCTTATGACAAATTCAGATCCATATTTACATAGGACGTCAGTTCTTGGCACTAGTTAGTGTTTCTTCAGACGAGAAATACTAACTTAATGTTTGCACATTGGCTCAAATGTCTTTTTACAGAACAAAAAGCCACATGTATTAAGTTGTGTAGAGGAATTCTTCTATGCTTTTTGTAATGTCCTGGGAGCTGAGGGGTCTTACACATAAAGCAGCCATTTTTGCTGATATTTTGACCCATGTGTTGAAGTATTTGGTTATTTGTGTATGTTTTTGTGAGTGCACTTATTTCCCCATTTAACAGTGGGTGGTTAATGGGACTGTTATGTACTACAGTCACAGCCTAATTCTGTGGGGAGAGGAAACAGAAATGTGTTTACACTTGAAAATGTCACTTAAAACGGCAGGTGGTCCTTACCCTTAACTAAAGCAAGCACGTTCCTCCGAGATCTCATCTATATTCTCACATGCTTCCCTACACTTACAAATCTATTAATTTACAATTAGTTTTATTGATTTTCTTAGGACGAATCGTATTTTCTGTGATAACATGCTAAGTAGCAAACAATTTATCTTACAGTACTTTCCTGGAGAGATAAGCAGCACTTTTATGGACTACCTAATGCCTCCCGTATCTCTTCACACTATTATAATCTATTCACAGCATGAATGGATATTTCCCCAATATTTCTTGAATAATTTGACTTTGTATAAATTTAACTGTAAGGGCTTATGCACACAAATGTGTGCCGGCCATTCCGTGCATTGGGGATCGCAATTGTGGTCCCCAACGCACGGGCATCATCCATGCGGCTGCCGCAGACGGATCCAGACCCAAAAAACTTGAATGGGTCTGTGATCCGTCCGTTCCGCAAAAAAGTAGTGCATGCACTACTTTTTTGCGGTGCGGAGGCACGGCCAAAAACACCATGGAAGCACTCTGTAGTGCTTCCGTGGGGTTCTGCTCTGTCCTTCCGCACCACATCTCCTTGATCGCGGACCCATTCAAGTACATATTACATTAACAACTATTAATACAATCTATCTATCTATCTATCTATCTATCTATCTATCTATCTATCTATCTATCTATCTATCTCTATTATCTATCTATTATCTATCTATCTATCTATCTATCTATCTATTTATCTATCTCATCTGTCTACCTTATCTACCTATCTATCTATCTATCTATCTATCTATCTATCTATCTATCGATCTATCGCTATTATCTATCTATCTATCTATCTATCTATCTATCTATCATCTATCGATTATCTATCTATCTATCTATCTATCTATCTATCTACCATATCTGTCTATCTATCTTATCTATCTATCTGTCTGTCGGTCTGTCTGTCTATCTATCAATCTGTCTGTCTTTCTGTCTGTCTATCCATATATCTATCTATCTATCTATCTATCTATCTATCTATCTATCTATCCATAATGAAAGAATTTCTTTTGTGCAATAATCCTATTGTGTAATGATAAAATAACTTAGTTTTTGAACAGTCTAGTGTGTTGATTGAAAGACAGTATCATTTAGGCATATACTAGACATAAATGGAAAAAAAAAACAGATTTGACTTTTTAGCTGAAATTGGATTATTCAAATGTTTAGCCTCTGGTGAAATGTGAAGCTTAAAGTGTAACTGTCCTTTTGGTTTATTTTTTATACAGTGTCGGGTCAGGGATGTTCAAAAACATTTTTGTAATATACTGCATTAGAGAAAGTTGTTTCTTTGTTCTAGAAAACAGGATGTGAAGAGTCTTCTTAGCAAAGCTCTTACTGAGCATTAAAGAGGACCTTTCATTACCCTAAAAAATCTGAACTAAGTATACTGACATGGAGAGCGGCGCCCAGGGATCTCCCTGAACTTACTATTATCCCTGGTCGCCGCTCCGTTCTCCCGGTATGTCCTCTGGTAACTTCAGCTCTTCGGCTCAACAGGGAGGAGCCTGCCCTTGTTCTCCTGGGCGTCTCCTTCTTCCAGGCTGTAGCGCTGGACAACCGCAGCCCAGAGCTCATAGTCTGGGAGGTTTTCTTCTCCCAGGCTATGAGCTGAGCGCTGCGGTTGGCCAGCGCTACAGCTTGGGAGAAGGAGACGCCCAGGAGAACAAGGGCAGGCTTCTCCCTGTTGAGCCGAAGAGCTGAAGTTACCGGAGGACATACCGGGAGAACGGATCGGCGACCAGGGATAATAGTAAGTGCAGGGAGATCCCTGGGCGCCGCTCTCCATGTCTGTATACTTAGTTCAGATTTTTTAGGGTAATGAAAGATCCTCTTTAAGGAGGAGAGTGTGTCTTGAGTCTTCAGCGATTTACTAAGCGCTGAAGACACCAGTGTGTAACATGCAGATGCTTCCTGCCTCTTGCCACTACCTCAGTCCCTGACTATGGACATCGCAGAAACTGTCACTGCCCATCACCCTGCCTTTCTGACTTGTTAGACTAAAGGCAGACAGTAACCCTCAGTTAGATCTTTGGTAAGAAGACTCTTTAAACTGAAACGAATGTCAATTAGGAGTGTATTTTCAGTTTTGTGGTGTGTAGTACGTCTTCACTGTAGAAGTCATCATCATCATCATTTTGCATAATTTAGAGTGGGAATAGGAACCCTCAAACAGTTCAACCATTGCCAATGTGCCACAGTCAGCCATACTATTTTTTTGAACTGTGCCTGCTGTAATTTACTTCCTTGCTCCTGGTCTGAAATCTGTTTTTTAACTAGTAACATAGTAACCTAGTATTTAAGACCGAAAAGAGACATTTGTCCATCCAGTTCGGCCTGTTTCCTACAAGTTGATCCAGAGGAAGGCAAAAAACCCTGTGAGGCAGAAGCCAATTTTCCCCACCTAAGGGGAAAAAAATTCCTTCCCGACTCCAATCAGGCAATCGGAATAACTCCCTGGATCAACGACCCCTCTCTAGTAGCTATAGCCTGTAATATTATTACACTCCAGAAATACATCCAGTCTGTGCAATGACAGCACAATAAGTTCCAACAGTACCATAGTCTCAGCCTGATATGATTCAATGTTAAACTGCACTCCACAACTATAACCAATAGGGCCCTGTAGAAAAATAAAATGGGGCCCCCATCACCTAGTGTAAGAAAATGAAAACAGCAGCACAGGTAGCAAAAATGAAAGGTATGCATAATAGCACAATATATCAGAAAACGCACATTATGGCAAAAAGCCACTGTATTGTTATTCCCCACAAAAAAGGTACAATGTACAACTGTACAAGTGCTATTGCTGTAGTTATGCCCATGCTGCACTCAACACGTTTCATTTTTTCCATCTGTGACAAATGGCAGCCAAATAAATATTGTAATCTTGGTTTGCTTTATTTACAGTGTTCTTGTCTTACAATCTTTATTGCAAAGTACAGCGCCAAATAAATTACATATTTTGGCAGTGCCTGACAGATGCCAAGAACTGAAAATCTCTGGGTACTCATTCTCATAGCTGTCTTCACATGTACATAAGTGGGCTTATCTATCCATGCTAATCCACTTTAAGAATTATTAGTAAAAACTTTTTAAAGGCCACGGACACCTTTGACAAGGAAAACAACTATTTTTTAAAGGTTAGGGGTTACCTTGAGTAAAAAAAAAGGCTGCACTAAATTTCCGGTAACATTTTTCTTTCTATTCCTGCATCCACATATAGCTTGTGACTTGCTCTTAGCTTCTCCATAATACATGTGAAAAACCTCGAAACTTTTAAGAAGTGGAAAGAGAGACATATTAGGGGGCGGGGGGTTATCATGGTCATCATGGTCTGTATGCAGTTTTGTGCCGTAAAAAAGTGTTAAACTTTGGTGAAAGCGATAACATTTGTAATTTTTCCATTTTCAGACACTCGCTTTTTTAAAAAGTAGCTAAGGCTTAGCAGTAAGCAGTTGGCCTCCTCAGGGCAACAGATTTATTTGCTATGCAATCGAAAATTGAGGTAAATTATAGCTGAAAATAACACCGGCTGAGCTTTCAGCTTGTTACATGGACAGACCAAAGAAGTGAGACATTTATTGATAGGCATGCACCTCTTAATAAATTGTGCGCATTATATTATAACAGGCTTTTGATTTTATTAGTGAAATGGGCTCATCCTGACTTTTTTATATTTTAGAACTGAAAATTGGTGTGATTATAGCTGAAATCTATATTAGCTGGATTTGTGATGGTTGACAGGTATGGTTTACCACTTTCCCTATTGATATTGACACAATATAAATCTCCATTGATGCCAATATAGTGAAGACAAATATAAAACCCAGTCCAAATATGTCACTACCAGTCACCATTTCCAGTGCACATCTTAGGCTACTTTCACACTATCGTTCCTATTTTCTGGTATTGAAATGCATCATAGGGGCTCAATACCGGAAAAATATGCTTCAGTTTTGTCCCCATTCATTGTCAATGGGGACAAAACGTAAATGAACAGAACGAAGTGCACCAAAATGCATTCCGTTCCATTTGGTTGCGTTCCCATACCGGAGATCAAACCGCAGCAAGCTGTAGTCTTCTTTCCGTCATGGGATGCGTAGCAAGACGTATCCGTCATGAGCTACAATGCAAGTCAATGGGGACGGATCTGTCCTCCATTGACTTTCAATGGAGTTCATGATGGATCCGTCTTGGCAATGTTAATACAAAGAAAATACAACCAGCTCCGTTCATAATGGATGCAGATGGTTGTATTATCAGTAACGGAAGCGTTTTTGCTGGACCCTGCCGGATCCAGCAAAAACGCTAGTGTGAAAGTACCCTTACTCACCAAATTGGGACCCCAGACTTGAGTACAGAACACAGGGCATGGACATCATCCTTCAGGTCAAAAGTACTTTAAGCCCCAAGAGCATGAAGGAAATCGGGCAATAGTACTAGCAAAGTGCAGAGTCCAGGGAGAAGACTGACAGATGTTAAGAACTGACCCCATGTGTTCTAGACTGGCTTGGTACCAACTAAAAGACAGTGCGGGGCTGAGCTAGATGGAAGTTCTGTGCATTCAGAATGCTGCTGCCATAATTTCATTCCTTAACTACTTTTCCCTTCTCATACAGCTCCTAAATGATTTCCCCCGGGGGATTGGCCATAGACCTTACAGGGAAATTTCCTGGTGGGCCGATGTCCAGGGTGCTGACTAAGCCCTCCTCATGACCGGCCAGTGGAAGTTTTTGGGGATGTATTTTGTGCTGCTGGCAGTACTATGTGATGGACTGTGGTATTTGGCTCTGTTGAAGTAGTATAATGTGCCACAAAGTTGTATTGCTGGCCCTGCCTTCCATTAATTTGGACCCGACTACAAAACAGGGTCACTTTTAGTATTCCAGGACCACTTTAAGCACCCAGTCCGCCCCTTTTATACGGTGCAGTAAAAACTGTGTGGGAGGTCTGGTAATGCTCCAATCTGATGGGTCTCTTATGTCTTTCAGAATTAAAGAGCTATTGATTAAGAACCATTTTATATTCAACAAGTAGATTTACCATCATTTGTCAGGTAAAGCAACTGGCACTAAGTTTGCCCCATTATATGCCAGTCTTTTTATAAGGAGTTTGAGAACTTGTATATTTCATTTTTTATTGATGTAGCCAAATAACGACTTGGTTATTGTAGTATTGCTGGGCAAGTTGTAGCTTTTGTTGGTATTGTGCTGGATATGTAACTTTTGTCTACTTTTGATTACTGCCTTCTTTTTGAGGCAAAATAACAAAAACAATTCTGACATTGTTATTTTTTTTCCTATGGTGTTCACCATGTAGGGTGAAAAATGTTTTACTTTTAAAGTACAGGTTTTTATAGATGAGGTGATACTAATTATGTGCTGAATGTCTGCAATGTTGCAATGTATCTTGCTTATTAGTGCTGCATACAGCCTACTAGGATCTGTCTAGACAGGTCCTTGTAAAGGGAAGCTCTGGAGGTCATTGTTAGGTCCTCGGTTGTCACAGCAATCCATTAACACCCCCTAGTAGCATCACAGTAGTGTCAATACGCTTAAAGAAGGAGAACCCCTCCCTTTTGTAAAACCATATGCAAGCAAATTTGTTGCAGAAATGTCTGAGATTAAAAATCTGTTTAATTTATCCAATTGGGGTTTGCTTTGGCAGAAATCACATATTTTTTTGCAAGCGCCATTCAAACAACCATCAGAGTGGAGAGTGGGCTGTCTAATACAACTGGCACCAGAAAGTGTTGGTGCAAGCACAGCTCCTGTTGGTTTTCCCAGTCTCTGCAGATTACAATTATACCGCAGGACAAAAGTAGTTAAAAGGTTTGTTGGAGAACTGCTGCATATAAAAAGCCATGAATCTCACTCAAGAAGTTCCATTAATTTGGATGGAAACTGTGTAATGTTTAAAAAAAATGGGGCCTCACAGGTGATATGACAGCTGATCATGGAGGAAGTATAGCCTGAACATGATCAACTCCTCTTTGAAAAACCTATCATAGAAGAAATGGGTGATCCAAACTAGAAGACCCTAAGAGAAGTATAATATTCACCCAGTGGCGTACACTCAATCCATGGGGCCCCGGTGCAAAACTGATCCACCCCCCCCGTATAGTATACAGTAAATGGTTCCTAGATATTGTATGTAGTACTGTATATATGGTTCCTATTATGTGTGTAATTTGTGTGAATAAATCCTTACTTAATAATGGAGAAAAAAAGCATTTTGACAGGAATCATGTAATTAAATTTAAAGGGGTGAATACACTGGCGTACTATTTTAGCTGTATCAGTTCAAAAATACCTGCTCCTCTCGAGTGTAGTTTTCACTCTTTTAGCGTCCCTACTCACTGCTCTGCAGCTCTGGTCTCTTCACTTTCTGTGAGTGGGCAGCAGCTTGTCCCATGTTATAATAAAGCAATGCATGATACAGCTGTATATCAGCTCTACCATGGCAGTAACAACCACAATTAATAATATAGATGATATACAGTATAGTTCAGTTTCTCATCTAGTATGGCAAAGCATAGATAGCAAATAGGTTACATAAAATATTTCTGCCCATGGTAAGCCCTGAAGTGTAAAAGAGATTCAAGCATATAAGATATTTTTAAGAAAGTAGAACTGTTAGTTTTTAGCAGCTGTGTGCTCTATCACTTACAGTAAAGTGACAGTCCAGCCAACTCAGCATCCTAAGCTGACAAGTGCGGTGAACTAGACTTAAGTAGCTTAATTGCTGCTCCCCTGAGTCTAGTAGTTTCCTCTAAATAAACCTAATAAATGCTGTCTGAGGAAATATAACACATGAATGCACATTTCTCTCTACTATCAGTTTCCATTTCTATTCTGTCCACTTTTTACATCATATGGAGCTAAAGAGTTCTGTATACATTTGGGAATTATAGGACCATAAAAGAATTCATTTTGCTAAGTCCCCACAGTTTATTCCCCTTATTTTAACCTGTAGAGAACCCGTGCCGTACATGTACGGCGCTGGTGGATGTCACATAAGGACCAGTGCTGTACATGTCAGTGACAGCTGGGTCTCTGCTGCATACACTGATATGTATGCCACGGTGAAAGCTGACCTTGGCATGAGGAGGGTTTGCGGAGGGTACAGGTGCCCTATGCTTCTCCATCGGGTCCCTGCGCTGCAGTGGCGGGGACAGGGGCATAGCTAATGGCTCATGGGCCCTGGTGCAAGAGTTCAGCTTGGGCCCCCCTTCCCTCAGTGCTTTGTGTGTCTTCTTATGCGGCACAAGGGTCTTTGGGCCTCCTCAGGCTCCTGGGCCCGGTAGCAACTGCTACCTCTGCACCCCCTATAGCTACACCCATGGGCGGGGACCCAATGGAAGAAAAGGCAAGCCCAATGCCTTCCATAGGCATCGGGGCTTGCCTTCTACGGAAGCCTGTGAGATCCAGCCCTTAGGCTGGGTCTTACAGGCAGGCTAGCAGCATAAAAGCTGACAGCCAATGCATTACAATACAAGATGTTTTGTAATGCATAGCAGAGGGGATCAGACCCCAGAAGTGTGAGTCCCATAGTTGTACAAAAAAAAAAGAAAAAAAAAGTAAAAAAAATAAATAAATAAATTTCCCAAAATAAAACAATAAAAAATTGTGAAAAAAATATAAAGAAAAGAAAACCAGACATATTAGTTATTGTCGCATCCGTAACGACCGGCTCTATGAAAATATCACATGATCCACCCCCTCACCTGAACGCCGTAGAAAAAACAAAATAAAAACTGTGCTAAAACAACAATTTTTTTTATCACCTTACATCACAAAAAGTGCAACACCAAGTGAACCAAACGGCATATGCCCCCCAAAATCACACAACTCAAACCGTCACCTCATCCCGCAAAAAATGAGCCCCTACATAAAAAAATCGGGCAAAAATATAAAAAAATCTATGGCTCTTAGAATATGGAGACACTAAAACATGATTTTTCACACATATTAGGTATCGCTGTGTCTGTAACAACCAGGTATATTAAAATATCACATGACCTAACCCCTCAGATGAACGCCGTAAAAAATTAAAAGGAAATGGTGTCAAAAAAGACATTTTTGGTCACCTTACTCACAAAAAGTGTAATACCAAGCGATTAAAAACTCATACGCAACCTAAAATAGTACCCATTAAACCTTCATCTCATCCCACAAAAAATGAGACCATACCTAAGATAATCGCCCAAAAAACAAAAAATAAACTTTGGCTCTCAGTATATAGAGACACTAAAACATGATTTTTTTTGTTCAAAAATGCATTTATTGTGTAAAAAAAGTATACATATATGGTATTGCCGTGTCCGTAACAACCTGCTGTAAAAAATTTCACATGACCTAACCCCTCAGGTGAACACCGTACAAAAAATAAAAATGGTGTCAAAAACCCATTCTTTGTCACCTTACATCATAAAAAGTGTAATACCAAGCGATCAAAAAGACATATGTAACTTAAAATAGTACTAATAAAACCGTCATCTCATCCCGCAAAAATTGAGAACCTACATAAGACAGTAGCCCAAAAAATAGAAAAAACTATGGCTTTCAGAATATGCAGACACTAAAAAATCATTTTTTTCAAATATGCTTTATTATGTAAAACTGAAAAATGACACGTCCGCAATAACTAGCACGTGATCTAACCTGTCAGATGAACATTGTAAAAATCAAAAAATAGAAACTGTGGCAAAACTGCTATTTTTTGTTAACTTACCTCACAAAAAGTGTAATATAGAGCAACCAAAAATCATATGACCATAAAATAGTACCAGCAAAACTGCCACCTTATCCCGTAGTTTCCAAAATGGGGTCACTTTTTTGGAGTTTCTACTCTAGGGGTGCATCATGGGGTCTTCAAATATTACATGGTAACTTAAAATTATCTCAGAGAAATCTGCCCTCCAAAAACCACATGGCGCTCCTTTCCTTCTGTGCCCTGCCATGTGCCTGTGCAGCAGTTTATGACCACAAATGGGGTGTTTCTGTAAACTACAGAATCAGGGTAATAAGTATTGAGTTTTGTTTGGCTGTTAACCCTTGCTTTGTTAACGGAAAAAAAATTATTACAATGGAAAATCTGTCAAAAAAGTGAAATTCTGAAATCTCATCTACATTTTCCTTTAATTCTTGTGGAACACCTAAAGGGTTAACAAAGTTTGTAAAATCAGTTTTGAATACCTTGAGGGGTGTAGTTTCTAAAATAGGGCCCTTTATGGGTGGTTTCCATTATGTAAGCTCCACAAAGTGACTTCAGACCTGAACTGGTCCTTAAAAATTGGGTTTTGGAAATTTACTTAAAAATTTTAAGATTTGCTTCTAAACTTCTGAGCCTTCTAATGTCCCAAAAAAAGAAAATGTCATTTACAAAATGATCTAAACATGAAGTAGACATACGGGAAATGTAAAGCAATAACTATTTTAGGAGGTATCACTATCTGTTTTAAAAACTGAGAAATGAAAATTTAGAAAATTGTGAATTTTTTCCAATTCTTGATAAATTTGGCATTTTTTAATAAATAAAAATCAAATATTTTGACTCAAATATGTGACGAGAAAACAATCTCAGACTGGCTTGGATAAGTAAAAGCTAGTTTAAAAGTTTTAAAGTTAGTGTGAAAATCACTAAATAAAATTATCTTTAAATTGCAAAGAATATTCTGTGTGTCGCATATTTATACTATAATTTTAAAGTTATCCACACATAAAGTGACACATGTCAGATTTTGAAAAAATGGCCTGTACCTTAAGGTGAAAAATGTCTGGGTCCTGAAAGGGTTAAAGGGCTTTTCAGGCACAACAAAAATCAGTGGTAGCTGGCTCAGAATAGCTTAAAAAATAACAGAACCAATACTCAAATCCACCAATCCCTCGCCATGTCTGTACAACTGCTGCCTAGGTTCCCACTGCTCTCTACTTCCTGTTTTAAGCTCAACTTACAGTAAATGCTTGTCACCCAATCACTAGCTGCAACATCGACCTACCTTAGCCAGCAATTGGCTGAGCAGGCATTTCCTGTGTATCAAGATAGAAGCAGGAAGTAGAAAGCAGTGGGGACCTGGTCAGTGTTGGAAAGGCAGTGGCAGAGCATGGGTGTAGGTAATTGCTGGTTGTTTTATGCTATGACTTTATTAGATGAGACTTGCCATTTGCAATATGTGTCTTGTAAGCTCATCTAAGTGTGGTTCAGACTTCTAATAGCTACACATTATAGGACAAAACTATATTTGCTCCTATTCTCTGTCACCCAATGTGTGCAGCACTCAACCAAGCTTCTCCTGCCTCCTCCATAGGTTGTACTTCAGCTTTTTCTGTTTGCCCTCTGCCCCACAGCTAAGATGGTACATTCACCGTGACAGGTTTGCAACCTCTGTATCCTCTATTTAATTTCCATGTGCTGGGTCAAGTCAAGTTTCTTCTATCAGTTAGCGGGGCAAACGTACAGTAACTATTTGTCTGCTCCAAATCTGGTTCCTTCACAGAACTCGTCCTAGTGTGTACCCCAACAGTCTAGGACAGTGGTGGTGACCCTATGGCACAGGTGCCAGAGGCAATACTCAGAGCCCTCTCTGTGGGCACCCGCACCCTGGAAAAAGTCTATGGTGTACCAATATGCCTTAGACTTTCCCTGCCATTCATCAGCGCAGGGCTCACTATAAACAGCACAGGCAGCGCAATGAATGTAGGCAGGCTATTATAGCTAAATGATAAAGTACATGGAAGATATACTATATTGGTATATTGGTATTCAGGTTCAATTGCAGCATTGGCGCTTTGTGATAAATAAGTGGGTTTTGGGTTGCAGTTTAGGCACTCAGTCTGTAAAAGGTTCACCATCACTGGTTTAGGATGAGTTTGTGACAGAACAAACTGGATAGTGACCATTTAAAGGGGTTATAATGATTACTCCATAGACAGAACAAGTAGTATTTGATAATGAAGGGTATTTAGAATTTTTTTTTTTACTTTTATTTAGCTAAAATAAATAAAAACACATGCGGCTCCATAGTGTGTATCTTTACAATAAAGTGCAGGGCAATGTAAACGCCACTCACGAGATAGAGTTGTGCGAGATCTGGCACAACTCATTAGAGAATATAATGAATCCAAGGGCAGACTGCTGCGCCTCTGTAGATTCACCAAGAACCACAAAGTATAAGTACGGAAGAAAATAAAGACAGATTTCAAGTGCACCGTCCTGATATGAAATAGCTTTTTTATCGAAATAAAGAAAAAGCATGTATAACATGTTTCAGAGGCCTCCTCCTCCTCAGTTACAAGAAATCTGACAAAAATCATGGGTTTAAATAGTAACATAGTAACATGGTTTTTAAGGGTGAAAAAATACATCTGTCCATCCTGTTTGGCCTGTTATCCTGCAAGTTGATCCAGAGGAAGTAAAAAAAAAACATGTGAGAAAAAGCCAATTTTCCCCACTTTAGGGGAAAAAAATTCCCTCCCATCTCAAATCAGGCAATCAGAATAACTCCCTGGATCATGATCCCTCTCTACTAGCTCCAGAAATACATCCAGGACCCTCTTGAACTCTTTTAGTGAACTCACCATCACCACTTCCTCAGGCAGAGAGTTCTATAGTCTCACTGCTCTTACCGTAAAGAATCCTCTTCTATGTTTGTGTACAGACCTTCTTTCCTCTAGATGCAGAGGATGTCCCCTCGTCACAGTCCTGGGGATAAATAGATGATGGAAAAGATCTCTGTACTGACCCTTGATATATTAATAAATAGTTATTAGATCTCCCCTCAGTCGTCTTTTTTCTAAAGTGAATAACCCTAATTTTGATAATCTTTCAGGGTACTGTAGTCCACCCATTCCAACTATTACTTTAGTTGCCCTCCGCTGAACACTTTCCAGCTCTGCTATGTCTGCCTTGTTCACAGAAGCCCAGAACTGTACACGGTACCCCAAGTGTGGTCTGACTAGTGATTTGTAAAGTGGCAGGACTGTGTTCTCATCCCAGGCATATATGCCCCTTTTGATGCAACCCATTATCTTATTGGCCTTGGTAGCAGCTACCTGACACTGGTTTCTACAGCTTAGTTTGTGGTTCACAAAAATTCCTAAGTGCTTTTCTGTTAGTATTACCCAGTGTTTTACCATTTAGTATGTACGGGTGACTTGCATTATTCCTTCATTTGTCAGTGTTAAACCTCATCTGCCACTTCTCTTCCCATGCCTCCAATCTATCCAGATCCATCTGTAGCAGTGTACTGTCCTCTTCCGTGTTAATGACTGTACACAGTTTAGCGTCATCTGTGAAAAATTATATTTTACTGTGCAAGCATTCTACAAAATTATTAATAAATATATTAAAGAGAATAGGGCCTAATAATGACCCATGTGGTACCCCACTAGTGACAGTGACCCAATCTGAGTGTGCACCATTAATAACCACCCTCTGTTTTCTATCACTGAGCCAGTTACTTACCCAAATACAGAAATGTTCCCCCAGACCAAGCATTCTCCTTTTATATACTAACCTTTTATGTGGTACAGTGTCAAATGCTTGGAGAAGTCCAGATATACGGCATCCGGTGATTTGACGCAGTCAAGTCTAGAACTTACCTCCTCATAGAAACTGAGTAAATTAGTTTGACAGAACCGATCCCTCATGAAGCCATGCTGAGGTTCTCCAAGATAGCATCTCTTAGAAAAGCTTCAAACAGTTTACCCAAGACAGATGTTAGATTTACCGGCCTATAGTTTCAGGCTCTTTTTTTGAACCCTTTTTAAATGTTGGCACCACATTTGCTATACGCTAATCATGTGGAACATTCCCTGTCAGTATAGAATCCTTAAATATCAGAAATAAGGGTCTGGCTACGACATTACTTTATTCTCTAAGGATACTTGGAGGTATGCCATCTGGTACCGGTGATTTGTCTATTTTAATCTTTTTAAGACGCTGCTGTACTTCTTCCTGGGTCAGACAAGGCACTTTTAATGGGGAATTTACTTTTACATTCTGCATTTCATTTGACAGTTTATTTTCTTCAGTGAATACAGCGGAGAAAATAGCTTTTCTTTCTCCTCATTGCTCTCTGCAACTCCCCCCTCATCACTCTGTAAAGGGCCGACACCTTTAGATTTATACTTTTTACAATTTATATAATTGAAGAACATTTTAGGGTTAGTTTTACTCTCTTTGGCAATTAATCTCTCGGTCTCTAGTTTGGCTACTTTTATTTGTCCTTTATACATTCTATTTTTTTCCTTATAGTTTTTCAATGTTTCCTCGTTACCCTTCTTTTTTAGTGATTAAGATACTTTCTTTTTGTCATTTATTGCTTTTTTTACATTTCTATTTATCCACATTGCTTTCTTCTTAGTCCTTACCCTTTTGTTCCCATAATGTATGTACCGTATTTTCCGGCGTATAAGACGACTTTCTAACACTAGAAATTATTTTCAAAAGTCGGGGGTCGTCTTATACGCCGGGTATAAGGCAGCACAGGGGAGAAAGAAGGAGTCCCTCCCTCTCCCCTGTGCTGCCCGCTGCCACCAATGATGAGAGAGGGGTGGAGGAGGGGCCTGTGGTTTATTTTTTTGTGAAGAAACGATATTATAGATATACAAATTACCAGTATCGGTATCTTTATGCCCAAGTGTCTCTCGCCGTTTTGTGCCCAGCCGCGCCCTGAATCCTGGATCCCAGCGCCGCCCCTCTCTTAATTTATTCACTGCACTTCTGTTTTTTTATCTTCTGAAGCCGCTCATAATCTCGCGAGTGCTCCAACTAACTGCGCATGCGCGAGATTACGAGCGGCTTCAGAAGATAAACAAACAGAAGTGCAGTAAATAAATTAAGAGAGGGGCAGCGCTGGGATCCAGGATTCGGGGCGCGGCTGGGCACAAAATGGCGGCAGACACTTGGGCACAAAGATAACGGTACTGGTAATTTGTATATCTGTAAAATCGTTTTTTGCAATAAACACAGTAAAACACAGGTGGGCTCCGATCGGTTACCATGGCAGCCAGGATGCTACTGAAGCCCGGGCTGCCATGGTCAGTTCCCTGGACTGGAGAAGATCGTCTTGGAGACAGGGAGGGCTGGGCAGGCAGGGAGAGCTGACACAGCCAATCCAAGCAGGCTTTGTATGAAGAGTGCACAGAAAATACAGGTACATCGCTTGCTGTGATTGGCTGGTTGTTGTATACTGGGTTGGATTGGCATGTGTTGGAAGAGGGGTAGTCTTATACGGCGAGTATAGCCCAAACCCTATATTTGGGTACCCTATATATTACGGTACCTCTCACAATTCGATTTTAGGATGCTTTTAGAAATATCCCATTTTGTGGCTGTATTTTTATTTTTGAGGATTTTGTCCCAGTTAGTTAGGCATAAAGCCTTTCTTAGTTGGCTAAATTTAGATTTTTTAAGTTTGGTATCTTTGTTCCTCCCTGAAGAAACACTCTTTTGAATGACAATTGGAAGGTTATTACTTTATTGTAAACACTCCTCCAACCTTCTAGCCATCTTCTCCCCCAAAACAGCTGCCCCTTCCCCATTGAGGTGCAGCCCATGCCTACGATACAGCTTGTAGCCAACCGAGAAGTCAGCCCAGTTCTCCAGGAAACCAAACCCTTCCTTCCTACACCAGTTCTTGAGCCACTTGTTAACCTTCTTAATCTCCCGCTGCCTTTCTTGTGTGGCTCATGGTACAGGTAGTATTTTGGAAAACACTACCTTTGAGGTCCTTGCCCTAAGCTTGTGAATTAAATCCCTAAAATAATTTTTAAGGACACTCCACCTTCCTCCAACTTTGTCATTGGTTCTGATATGAACCATGACTGCAGGATCTTCTCCAGCCCCTATCAGTAATCTGTCAACCCCATCTGCGGTGTGTCGAACTAGAGTGCCAGGACGACAACACACCGTTCGATGATCCCGGTGTTTGTGATAGCTCACCCTATCTGTACCCCAAATAATTGAGTCTACCAGCACCTGTCTTGCCTTCCCTGCTCTCCTGGTCCCCTGCTTACTGGAACATAAAATTAAGCAATTAAAATGATAGTCCTAGACCAATAAAACCACCTATACTAAATCCTAAATCATTGTTATTCCTGGTTTTTCTTTTTTTTATTATTTCACATTGATTTATTTTCTCTCTGATATCACAGAATTTTTAAATCTCAGTTTTCGATTTTAGTGATTGTGGATGCCACTTTTTTATTCACAAAGTACTTGTGTTACATAACTAATTTAGTGACCAGCTGTAATTAACTTTGCTTCACAGGTTCGGTGTTCAAACTGCTCCACCTCATTTATTGCAGGTCCATGTTCAGAATGTAAGTTTTTACTGCAATATTTAGTATAGATGATTTTATTGGTGTTGCAATTATTTATACTTGCAGGTTTGAGGCTCTTGTTCCGCTGGAACTGACTACCATGTTTTGTATTGGTTCTAGTTAAACCTCAGATTTTTGTCAGATTCCTTGTATCTGAGGAAGGACCTAGTCCATCTCTGAAATGCATTATACATGATTGTCATAGTCCAATAAAAAGCTACTTTATTTCAGGACAGCACCCTCTCAATCTGCCTTAATCTTTTGTCTGTGATATTTTTTCTTTTTTGTTGCTTCTTTTCCCAGAAAACCCCTTTAATATAATGCAACAAAGGGCATCTGTCAGCAGATTTGTAGGTATGAAACCAGCTGACCTTTTACATGTGCGCTTGGCAGCTGAAGCCATCTGTGTTGGTCCCATGTTCATATGTGCCCACATTGCTGATAAAAATGAAGCCTCTAGGAGCACTCGGGGTGTTGCCATCACTCCAAGAGGTTTACTGTAGCCCTCTCGGCAACTGCATTGCCCTCTGCACTTTGATTTACACTGCCAGGCAGTATAAATGTGATCTCATCTGCTTGGCTCTGTCAAAGTGCAGAGGGTGCAACAACTGCAGAGAGAGCTGAGCCTCTAGGAGTAATGGCAATGCCCCTGTTGCTGCTAGAAGCTCATTTGCATTTATTAAAATTTCATTTTTCTCAGCAATGCAGGCACATATGAACATTGGACCAACACAGATGCCTTTAGCTGCCAAACGCACATGCAACAGGTCAGTCAGTTTCATAGATACAAATCTGCTGGCAGATGGCTTTTAGCTGTAGTTCCAGATAAAACAGAAAACTCCTTATCAAATTACATCTAGAGATGAGCGAATCGAATCCCACGAAGTGGAATTCGGTCCGAATTTCAGGAATTATTTGATTCGCCTAGAAGTTTCAGGCTTCGTGTCAGCGAATCGATTAATCCTGAAATTCAAACTTACCGCCTCCATTTGCACACAAAGGGCTCCCAGCCTCCATCTTGCTTACCATACATCTTGCTTGCCATACGTCACCACGCCGGGCGGCGTGATGATGTAATCTCGCGCCGCACGTGATTTCGGCCGAGATCTTCAAGCAAGCAAATGGATGGGGTAAGCTTGAAATAATGTTTTTTTTTTTAATGTTAATTTCACACTGTTTGTACACTCAGATGCCGCGATCCTATATGAACGCGGCATCTGAGGGGTACAATGACGGGGCAGCGCTATCGCAGCTCCCTGTCATTGCACCCGCTACTTCCAAAAAAATGTGCTTTGTGGCGAAGTAATTCATCACAAAGCAAATTTTTTTTGTGAAATTCAAGAAATTCACTCATCTCTAATTGTATGTTTTCTCAAGTTATTCACTAAGCTCACACACCAGATTTTCAGCTCTGCTACTTATATAGAATGTGATACTTTCACTTTAAAGAACTGTGCAAGGAAACAAGTGATTTTTCCTTGAGAACAGGTCAGACTAATTACTCAGCATCACCACTGACAGCATGTCTTTAAGATGATATGTTTGCTGTGGGCATTTTGTGTTTCCAAACACTCTTAAATCTTTCATTCCCCTTTGGAGGTATTACTAGAGCGACATTTGTATAAGTGGGTTTGAGAGATGTGTGCACAGAGTCACTTTTTAGTTTCTTCTGTAAATATGAATATGAAATCATGCGAGGCAGTCATGCTTTACACCAAACACAATCATTCTTCCTGAACATAAAATATAAATGAACAAAAAAGCTTCAAGCTAATTTCTAAAATTAAATACGTAGTAATACAATTTTTACAGTTTCACTTATTTTTCAGAAAAATAACAAAAATGTAATAAAAAAAATCTACATATACTCGAATGCTCTTGTATTTATTTTAAAGTCAGCTTACATGCCTTCCAAAAATAAGGATTATTTTTCTTTCCATTGCCATATGTTGTAATGAAGTGATAGACTTCTCATTTAAAGATGTGTCATCGCATATTATCTGCTTTGCTGTCATTTTAATTTCATTTAGTGACCAGTATGAAGTATTTCATCAATCATCCTACTTTTCCGCTTCAGACAGAACCTTGGAGATAAGAGGTCATAGAAGTGTGCAGGTAATGATTGCCTACTTGATAACAGCAAATCCAGTTGGGAATTTATACACAGAAATCCCCCGCCCACCCTCTCCCCCAGGCCACATAGCAGATGGTAATAAGATTGTTTCAGTTCTACAAGAAATGTTAATTGCATGTGCAGAAATGCCTGTGCACTGCAAACATCAATATCACCAGCAAAAAAAGAAAAAATATATAGTGTATTAATGGTTCCATTAGATTGGTCATTGAGTATTTCTTAAAGGGGATGTCTCATATTGACAACTGCAGCATGCTGCCACCCAGGGCCGATCAGGTCCCAGTGTTAGGAATGCCGAGTGGTGATGTGGCGGCCCTAATAGTTTGTGTCACGGTGCTCCTTCCTGGATACTGTCACACTCCGGGATTAGGCTACGCGGTAACAAGGGAGTTGTTCGTGGAGTAAGTAGAGTCTAGACTTGGTGAAGTTTAACAGTTTTTACTTGAATAAACTTGCAATAAACTTGTGTTATCCGAACAATATTTGATCTTTCTCTTGGCTCCAACAGGCTAAGGGTAAACTGACAGGTAAACTTGAATAGTTTGCTTTATCTCTCTGCTGTGCTAATCTCTGTCTTCAGTCTGGTTCCCCTCAGCTTCAGTTACTGTTTCTCATGAAAGTGAGGTATCCTGTGATCCATTTTGCTGAGTAGTGGTCTTTGACTCCATTTTGCCTCTCAGAGGTATTAAGTCCTTTTATATATCAGGAGTGGGGTGCTCTCTGGGCTACTTTTCCAAAGTTCTTGCAGCAATGAGGGGAAACGCTTTCTCAGTCATCACACCATGCTACTTCACTCTCATGCTCCAACTCTCAACTCCACTTCTCAACTTCTCCACTACAGCTTCCTGCAACCTTTACCTTGGTAGGAAGTGGGACTAGCCTGCTTCTGCCCAAGAGGGAGAGAATGGAATGGTAAGTTCCATTCTATCAAAAGGTACTCTCTGCAAGATGCACTGCCACCTGCTGGACAACCAACCAGGCACATATATGTAATAACAGTTGCATAACAATATTATTAATGCGCACTATCAGAAGACCTGGAATTAAATGCACAGATGACATTCTTTGCTAGCCATTAGAGACAGTAGCTAGGTGTAAGAATGGTAGTGCCTCTTCTTGGGTACTACACAACCCCTGTCCATATTCATATACATTTATGGCATTTAGATTTCATAGTGGGTGACAAAAACTGAGAGCAATCCTGAGTTCAGAAAAAGTTTGCATAATGGCTGTGCTTCCTTGTACAATCATAATTGTGAAGGAACTGTTATGTTTGGGCTTCCCTAAAGTTACTTTCAGTCATATTATTCCATATTATTTCATATTATTTCAGCTACACAGCTAAATGCATTTCTCTTAGAAGCAGTGGGTGTCTCTCTTCTGCCAATACTGTTTGCAGAGACCTCCCTTCCCTTACTTTCACCTACAGAAAAGCAGGAGGCTCCTATGATGTTTAGAGGCTCTGTAGAGGCAGTTGTTTTTATCAGGTTCAGGGTCTCAGGTGGCTCCTTGTAGTGGAGGAGACAAACCAAAGGCAGTCAGTCAGAATTGCTGTGTTCGGAGACCATACTGTCTGCTTGAAATAACACATGTAGGCATGGACAAGATGAACCAATGTGTAGTATATTTTATGGGTACATTTCTAGATAAAAGCAAGATTTTGTACTTGAATGTGAGTAATCTATCTGGTATCCAGGTCTTTAACAGTCATTTCTCCATAGTTTTTCCTAGTGATCAGCCTGAGCATTCATCAAGAACTCCTCCCAATCATACAGTATAGAGAACTATTTGGGCATTTAAACTGTGTGAGAAGAGAGGGGAAACTGAATGTGATGAGGTGCCATTTAATCTTTCACTACTCTAGACCACCAAGGAAGCTGTCACCAACCACTTTATTATCCTAGACCATTTACCCCTTCTCTAGTATACATGATGTGAAACAAGCTTCAATGTTTAGGTCACACCAGCACATCCACTTTAACTAAACAATTTTCTGCATGCCAAGGTTTTCCATCATTCAGATTCAGCTTGCTGCCCTAACCCTGTATAGTAAAGGGATTGTCCCACATAATTAAAAAACTCAGACAACCTCTACAATATCTTAAAATAACAAAAATCCCCTACTCAACTTTTTCTCTATCACCGTTCTCTATGGAACTGGTCCAGTACTCCCACTGCTATTTTTTAAACAGTGGTGGTGACATGCCTGGATACAGAACAGCAACGGTAGTACCGGATCAGTGCTGCAGAGAACAATGCTGAAGAAATGGGTTACTATATTTCAGGCAACCCTTTTAACATCATGGCAAAGGCAGGGGAATAGCTATAGATGTCGCTACCAGGCCCATGAGCCTGAGGGGGCCCAAAGACCCTTGTACCACATAAGAAGACACTGGTATTATAGAATGCGCATGTAGGTCAAGTTACACCTCTGGCTGGAGGGAAGGACTTAGGTCATGAACTTGTCATGGGGAAGGGAGGGGCGCCTGTTAAATTTTTGCCTTAGGCAGCACTAAGGCAATGTTCTTCCCTGCCCCTGGTCGCAAAGCATTGAGGGAAGGGGACCCAAGCTGAACTCTTGCACCAGAGCCCATGGGCCTTTAGCTACACCCCTGGCCAAAGGCCTAGCACTCAACACCTAGGGCATATACTCCTCCCCTAGCTGCACCCATAGTGTAAGACTGACTTGTGTCTTCTTCCCATTTGTATTGCATTTATTGCTCCATCTTCTAGTGCATGTGTGTTAGCGGGTTGAAACGGATAACTCTTTTATTTTCTTTGCAATGTATTATATAGCATTTAACTGCAATGTGTACTTATTAGATAGTGGTTCACCCATTAACCTTTGCCTTTTATGCAGCAAGACGCTGTATTGTACCATTGCTATATGATTTAGGTGGCACACAAAAGGAAACGAAAGGCTATTTGCTGGTGGATATGGATAAAAGGCACACTATGTGCAATATGTGTAATTGGAGGATGTAAAAGTTACAGTGTTATGGCTAGATGAATAAATAGCAATTAATTAAAAAAATTGCTGAGAAATTTATTAGCAATATGTATGTTCAAATATTTTCTAATATCATTTTGTTATTCAATTTCTGCTCCATGCTGCTCCCAGGGGCTTTCTGCTGCCGAATGCTTAAATAATGTTTCCTGGCAACACATTGCACCCTGTTGTTGATGAAGTATAAGCACATGCAAATGAAATGCCAGGTTGCCTCTGGAAGAGCACATTCCTTTTACATAATAGACCTTGGCTAATCTGTCCTTGTCTTCAGGGTTTAACAATACAGCATGCAGCCACATTAACATCCTCAGAAATGCTGTCATCTTCTTCAAACTTCATGCAAATTCCTATAACCTTGTGGGCTTTCATGTAACATGAGGGCAGTTGTCTGCTTGGCAGCTTGGCATGAATAGTTGAAGGCATGGTGGCACATTGTTAATAATTATCTATTATTCACTCTTCATTTGTCTCATCCGATTTCAGAGTGACCTATGGTTTTGTTCGTTTGTTCACTGGGGCACTTCGTAAATGATTTTCCTCGGTAAGAAATAGGACCATCGCTGAAGGATTGTTCCACCTTATGTAACAATCCTATTAAACAGTTCCTTACTAAGTTATGAAATAGTGCATTCATAATATTACTCTACAGGCTTAGGCTCTGTTCACATAGTATGCGGGATTGGTTTTAAAATAGATTCCAACCAAAGATGTGGCTAGTAGTGAAGGTGCAAGAGGGGTGACAGCCCTGGCCCCAGTTGCATGGTGGGCCCACAAGGAGGAGCACCATTTTCTCAACTGTATTGACATCTGCAAGATGCTGATACAGTTGAAGTTTGTAGAAGGGCAGGGCGCAATAGCCTCCTTTCGCCATCTTGTAAGCCACAGGCAAATTCAGGCCTGGAGCCTACAGGATGGCAGAGCTTCCACAGGATGGCAGTGACCCTGAACAGACATCATACTAATGTCACCGCATCGGTACTGCCACAGCTGTTCAAAGAGGACTCATCCATGCTCGTCAGGGGATTGAGGTAAAATAAGTGTAATATTTTTTTACTGTAGTAATTGTGTCTTTATTATTTATTTAGGGGCACAGGGTCATTATAATTTATTCAGGGGAGACAGAGGCATTATTATTTATTCAGAGGCAAAAGGGTCATAATTATATATTAAAGAGGCACATAAGGCATAATAACTTTTAAGGGGTTTCTCAGTGGGTATTATTACTTTAACAGGGCACTATTAATGTCTAGGGGGGAAAAGAAGGTGGTTTGACTTTCCATAGAGCTCACAGCGGTCATTATTTAGTGGGAAACAAAAGCACATTCACTGTGTGAATACTACGTTAGAGATTTTGGCAGCTATGGTGTGGCACTACCTGATTTCGGCGCCCTCTCAGGTGACAGGCACAGCCACCACTGGTAGATTGCAAAATGGTCATGGAGAAATGAATCCAGCCAGCAAAGGAGGCAATATGGACAATCACAATACATTACTAAGTGCCTTGTATTAACTTTCTCTACAGGATAAAATTTATCATCAGGTGAATTGTTGCAGTTGATTTTGCTTTAGTTTGTCTTGCAGTTGTTTGTTAAGTTTGGAGCATCTTTCAATATATCTAGAGACGTTAATCTAGTTTTTATGTCATCTCCCCCTCCCACTGAAGTGACATTGAAAAGTTTGTGCGATTTATATCTACATCTGGTAAGCACCTTTTAACATAGCTAACCATGCATAATAACAAGAAATTTTTAGGTAAGTAACCCAAAAAATTGGCAAATCTCTATAATTAACCCTTTGAAGCAAGAATTCTGTATATCAGGGCTTGATAAATTCTCCTTCCAAAATATTGTCTCTCTGTAGTGGTATAATCAGAAATATAAACGTTTTCAATACGAAAGCAAAGTAAAAAGAAATGTAATCCTCATTACAATAGTAGGTGGAGAATTGGAATGACTGACAAAATGAAGCTCTATTGTTTTCTTGATAGATCTAGTTAAACATGCAAACAGAGCAGTTCATTCATTAGTATAATTTGTGAAGCCCCGAACAGCCATCAGGGAAAGCATAGTATAGAGTAGATACCGTTTTCTAACTGAGTATTCACCACTAACTGCTCCCTGGTCTGACTGCTGGTCTGACAAAGAGTGTTAAGTTAGACTATATGTTGTTCTAAAAGTCCAGAGAGAAAATTAAAGAGTGAGGAGAAGAACAAGTATAAATAAGTGAATTATATCTACAAAAAAAAAAAGTCAATTTAATAATATTGTCCTTGGCAAATTCAGTAATGTGCACTTTACAAGATTTCACTATGGTTGTAATTCATTATTTTCATTGAGTTTCAGAATGCACTACAGACTTACAATTTGGTTGTCTCCACTTCAGATATTTTTACGTGGCCAGGTTTTCAGAAGAGAAGATGGATCAACACCGGAAGTTAGACTTACTTCAGGTCCCTGACAGGGGACTATATAGACAGTTCACGTTATCTCTCCATAAAATTCCAGACAAGATCGATCATTCATTATTGGAAAATCTGAACTCTTCTACTGGGAGTAAAATTTAATTTTTTAACAGTGGCTTCTTTTACCAGCCATCTATTGACAGGTAGGGAATGTGTTGCTTTTGAAGGCTAAAGGAAAAGGCTCACTGTTTAGCTAAATTGCCTTGTGTCAAGTCATGTCAATATCCTTACGTGTCAATGGTGGAAATGCATGAAATTCTTGTTTCATTTTTATTGTATATTTTTATAATGAGAAGCAGGTTATAAGGTTCATGTTTGCAAGTTGTAGGAAGATAACAAGTGACAAGAATTCTTCACATCTGTGTCTTGTAGATTCAGCTTTGTAGGTTAATTAAATTCAAACAGCAAATATATCTGTCACATCTGTTTACATCCTCAGATTTAAAGGTTTAACAATTCATCTGTCCTAATATTGACTTGGAAAAAAGCAATCAAACTACAGACTGGATAGGCAATAGAACAGTAAGCCGGGATAGCTTGTCTCTAGAACCATGTTATCTACAATATCTATATAAATACAATATATTCCACAACTAGATGTACAAAGACTAGGTAAATTCCAACAATTATTATTGGTGACAGACAATGACATTTTATTATATCCTCTTTGAAGTTGGTTGTTTTTTTTTTTTTGTTTTTTTTTTTAGGTGGGGGGAGGGGTCATCTTGATGATTGATAGCATTCTATGTGTAAGTGTGTATACATAGATAGCTGTCAGTCACTGATAACTGTACGCAGAGTAGGTGTTTTCAGTGATTGATAGTATTCTCTCTGTAAGTGTGTATACATAGATGGCCTTCAATCACTGATAGTTGTACACAGGGGAGGTGTTATCACTGATTGATAGTATTCTCTGTGTAAGTGTGTATACATAGATAGCGGTCAGTCACTTATAGTTGTACACAGGGGAGGTGTAATCAGTGATTGATAGTATTCTCTGTGTAAGTGTGTATACATAGATAGCTGTGAGTCACTGATAACTGTACGCAGAGTAGGTGTTTTCAGTGATTGATAGTATTCTCTCTGTAAGTGTGTATACATAGATGGCCTTCAATCACTGATAGTTGTACACAGGGGAGGTGTAATCAGTGATTGATAGTATTCTCTGTGTAAGTGTGTATACATAGATAGCTGTCAGTCACTGATTACTGTACGCAGAGTAGGTGTTTTCAGTGATTGATAGTATTCTCTCTGTAAGTGTGTATGCATAAATGGCCTTCAATCACTGATAGTTGTACACAGGGGAGGTGTAATCAGTGATTGATAGTATTCTTTGTGTAAGTGTGTATACAGAGATAGCTGTCAGTCACTGATAGTTGTACACAGGGGAGGTGTAATCAGTGATTGATAGTATTCTCTGAGTAAGTGTGTATACATAGATAGCAGTCAGTCACTGATAGTTGTACACAGGGGAGGCAATATCAGTGATTGATAGCATTATCTATGTAAGTGTGTATACAGAGATAGCTGTCGGTCACTGATAGTTGTACACAGGGGAAGTGTTATCAATGATTGATATGATTCTCTGTGTAAGTGTGCATACAGAGATAGCTGTCAGTCACTGATAGTTGTACATGGAGAAGGTGTTATCACTGACTTATAGCATTCTGTGTGTAAGTCTGTATATAGCTGTCAGTCTCTGATAGTTGTACATGGAGAAGGTGTTATCATTGACTAATAGCATTCTGTTTGTAAGTGTGTATACATAGATATCTGTCAGTCACAGTTAAGAAAAAGCAGAGGTTTAAAGTGTACTTAAACCTTCACATACACTGTAATAAAACCTGCTCCACATCTGATGGTAATGATTTTTGTAATGTACTTAATTTTTTTTAATTTTCTTCTTACTTTTCCTAGCAAAATAGGTGCCTTTAGTTCAGGCATCTATAACACTTCAGAATCTATGCCTGGAGGTGTTTGACCCCTCACTACCACCAGATTCCTGGCATTTTAGGTATTAGCAGAGTGGGTGCAGGCAGAGCGGACAAAGGCAGAGTGGAAATTTGATATGCAAGCTCCTGCCCCTTGCTCATTCCGCTCTGCTTATAGCCTTTACCAACGTGGTCTGCAGCCTCCGGAGATTCCGGTCACAGACTAAAGTACATGTTTACTGTTTAGTCTAAAAACACTTCCAGACCCATGTATGCCAGCCAGGCTTTAGAAGGGCAGAACTGGTACAAGAAGGAGCAGTGATGCTATGACCTGTACAGTTCTCAGTGTGGCTAGAGGGAAATCCATACTCCAGTACACAGCAGCGTATGCTGTGAGTGCGGGCTCTAAAGTGCAATAAGCACCTGAAATTAGGGCTCCTATTTGGTTAGGAAAAGCAAATAATAATAAAAGAAAAAATACAATAAATATTATAATAGTAAGTACATTATAAAAATATTTTCAATCACATTTAGAACAAGTTTTAAAAAAGCATGTGAAGGTTCATGTGCACTTTAAATGTATACATTACATATATAATAAAGTGTTATTATAAAGTGTTAATTAATCTTTACCAAAAACACTATATATCAATTTGCTCAGCTCCTCCTGCTTTATAACATGCTGCCTGCAGATTGCACTGGATATTGTGGTGACAGGTGCTCTTTAAGATCAGGTCATGTTGCCTATGCTAGTTTGCCTTTGACATGTCAAATTGCTGAGCTGGTTGGCTTTCAGAATGTTTTCCTATTTTCAATATCTCATTCATGTAATCTCTGTTAATAGATATTCAATTATATTGTGATCTGTATGTCAGTGGTCTGAAGTTACTGTTATAGCTAGGGTTGAGCGAATCTAGTTGGGATTGCTTTATCCAAAGCTGATTCTTTTGAAAACTACCTTAATAATATGGGCTCACTGTAAAATGTATGTCCTCTATGGAGGTCTTTCTGACGTTTATGTAAACATTGCAAGACTTACTTGACCTCACTTCCATCACGTTAGTTTGTTTATTGGCATGAATTACTGTATGAAAATGTGAAGCTGAACTCGACTTTGTTAATGAGGCACAAAGCACATGTTTGGCTTACTATTTTGATACAGTAATGTATGGCAATAAACAAACTGGCAAGTAATAGAAGCGAGGCGAAGTAAGTCTTGCAATATTTGCATAAACTCCGGAAAGACCTCAGCGGAGGACATATCCTTACTACAGTAAGACGGAGCCCATATTATTAACAACGTTTTTAAACATATCGGGTTCAGATACAGCAATCCGAATCCAATTCACTCAACCCTAGTTATAGCCAAGGAACCTTTTCTGGTCAAAAATAGCTTTGTGACATTGGCCATTATATCTTCCTTGATGGATTTTCTGCTGACCTACTGAGATGCATCTCTTCAGTGATAATGATCCATTAACATGTACAGTGCATGTCTTTCAACATCATATGGAACTAATTTGTGCCATAAAATAATATTAAACTATGACATTACCATAATGTGACAAAACATCTACTCTAGCAGAATACTCATACTATTTTGGTTTAACAGTTACATTTTAGCAGAATACAGATCTTCATACTTAACTAAGGTTTTCCTGGAATGGTAAATAAAGATATCTGGGGTCATTTATCATTTAAAGTTGTTTTTGTGTCAGTTTTAAGTCTGGCTTTGCTTTGTGTGAATGCACCAAATTTATTAAATGGGGCATCTTAATGATACAGTATATCTGGCATGAGTAAAATATAGTTTACACCTTTAGGGTGCATTTTGTAATTTTGTGTCCACAAAATTGCGGAACGGGTGCGGACCAACTCATTTTAATGGGGTCGTAAAAGATGCGGACAGCATACCATCTGCCTTTCGCATCCATATTTCCGTTCTGCGGCCCCGCAAGAAAGATAGAGCATGTCCTATTCTTGTCCACAATCGCAGACAAGGATAGGCATTTCTATCATAGGGCCGGCTATGTGCGGACCACAAAACACTTACGGTTTTGTGAATGCACCCTTATGTGTAAAAGTAGACCAGGGGTTGCCTGGTGTAGGTTGACCTTTTGTACATAGTAAAAGTTGCACATAGTAAAGAAGCCATAATCCACGGCTAATCTCACTTTAAGATTTTAAACATGGACCACTGTGAAAAGTGTGAAATGTCACAAATTTAACAAATGTTGCACAAAATGTTGCAATTGGCTTGACGTTCTTAGACCACAAAACTGACATATGTGATTTGATAAATGGCCCCCATTGTTTGAGTTCAATGGGAAATGAGTGATTATTCATTTTGGACCCTGAAAAAGTGAATATTTGTCAGAAATACATTTTGATATTACTGTAAGTATAAAATATTTGTGCCAAAAAGTTAAATATAAGATAGCAAAGCTACAATTTCTGGGGAAATTGTGTGAAGTGTTCTTGCCTCCACCAGTAGTCTACAACTGGAGTGGGCGGAGTAACTGGGTGGAGTGGCTTGAGTAACTGTTGTGTGGTTGGAGTGGCTGGAGTAACTGTTGAAAGGTGGACTGGGCAGAGTAACTTTATGGAGCGGGCAGAGTAACTGTGTGGAGTGTTTGGCATGAGTAAAGATAGTAAATATTACACTAACCAATTGATTGTGGCTAGAGTGGAGTTTCCATGAATGTCAATGAATGGCATGAGTTGCAAACAAATGGTCATATTGTGAAAACTATCAGGACTATGGCTTAGCCGTGGACATTTTTAGTGGCAGCAGAGATAGCTGAACATTTTGACATAAGATTTGTGTAGGTGGGCTTGAAAATGAGGGAGTGGTGGCAGTTTATAAATCATGTACTAATTTTTCAGCTCACACACTAGCTTTTGTCACTCTGCTGGCTGCTCACACACCTGGGTTCCTATGGCAACTCACTCTACAGCAAAGGCAGAGAAGAGTGGTTGAAAACAAACTGCTCCATCTTGCTCACTTCACTGGCGGTTACCATCTTTGGTTGTAGTTAAAAAATTATTAATCCTACAGCGAAGAGCTTTATCTTGTGAGAATCAGACCCAGACCTACATTTTGATGCATAGTATGTCTCTGAAATATTAAAAATGAAGGCACAGTCACAGTTTAGAAATTTTCCTTCAAATTTGAGGTGGCTAGAGTGGAGTTTAAATGAATTTCAATGGGCGGCGTGAGTTGCAAGCAAACAAATGGTCATATTGTGAACACTATCAGGACTGCTGCCACTAAATATGGCTTAGCATATTTAGTGCCAGCAGGGATAGCTGAACGTTTTGATATAAGATTTGTGTTGGTGGGCTTGAAAATGAGGAAGTGGTGGCAGTTTAGAAATCATGTCCTGATTTTTCAGCTCACACTCTAGCTTTTGTCAGCTCCCACTCTAGTTTGGAACATTCTGTCATTCATTCCTATGGGACCAATTTCGCCACAAAAATGCAGATATTTCGTGAACCATTCGTCAAAACGTTCCACAAAGTAATAGCACACTAATCTGGAAACAATCTGCACGTTTTGGTATATTACTGTCTATGTAGTGTAAAAACTGTGAGAGGAGTTAAGGTGGTAAATTTGGCTATAATAAGAATATATTTGTGAGATAACAGTAAGTTGTCTTGCCATGCAAGAACACTTAACTATGTAACTTAGAATGCTCAAGAAGTATTCAATATCTGGTCTATGGTTTGCTAAGTCAACAATGAACAAACTAGCAAAAGCTCTCATTCTTGACTATAACTTTAATCGAACTTTTAACTCATGTGGAAGAATTTTATTTTGTAATAATCAGAAAGTTTTTAATGGATTTGAAGTTTCAGATGAGAGACCAATAAAATTTGGAATCTGCTATTCTGAACGTAAACCATCAGTAGAAAATTGCTTTTCTGCATTTGAAATTGTTAAAAATGATAGCGCAGCTTTCAAAAACGTGAGCTACACATGAAAGTCCTAGAACATGGCTGCCAAGAATTTCATTAGAGTATATAAAGTGAGAGAAATATATGAGACTCACGACTTTAAGAAAACATTGCCTTACCTTTCTCTCCGCACTACATCTAATTCCTTTTCACTATGACAATATGTAAAAGAGAGGCACATAATAGAAACATTGTAATGCAAGGGGTAATTTAAGTCAAGTGTTTCAGAACATCTAATGACTCCATTAACACAGGGGCGTAGGAAGCGGGGGATGGGGGAAGGATCCCCACCAGGAAATAATGCGGGGGGACAGGTATGCAAAAATCCCCCCCAGCGGCAGCAGGGCAATGTGTGCGGCGGTGGCGGGGCACACACATGGAGATGAACGCTTCCATTGTGGAAACGTTCATCTCCATAGTCATCTGTATCGCCGTCCTCAGAGATTTTGGCACTTGATACGGGGGGGGGGGTGGAGGAAGAGATTTTGGCACTTGATACTGGGGGTTGGAGGAAGCGATTTTGGCACTTGATACTGGGGGGGTGGAGAAAGAGATTTTGGCACTTGATACTGGGGGGTGGAGGAAGAGATTTTGGCACTTGATACTTGGGGGGTGGAGGAAGAGATTTTGGCACTTGATACTGGGGGGTGGAGGAAGAGATTTTGGCACTTGATACTGGGGGGTGGAGGAAGAGATTTTGGCACTTGATACTTGGGGGGTGGAGGAAGAGATTTTGGCACTTGATACTGGGGGGGGTGGAGGAAGAGATTTTGGCACTTGATACTGGGCAGGGTGGAGGAAGAGATTTTGGCACTTGATACTGGGCAGGGTGGAGGAAGAGATTTTGGCACTTGATACTGGGGGGGGGTGGAGGAAGAGATTTTGCCACTTAATACGGAGGGGGGTGGAAGAGATTTTGGCACTTGATACTGGGGGGGAAGAGATTTTGGCACTTGATACTGGCACATGGGGGGTGGTTGGCACTTGATACTGGCAAATGAGGGGGGGTTGGCACTTGATGCTGGCACATGGGGGAGTGGGCACTTGAACTTGATACTGGCACATGGGAGGTTTGGCACTTGAACTTGGTACTGGCACATGGGGAGGTTTGGCAGTTGTTACTGGCACATGATGATGGGGGGAGAGGCACTTATTATTGGGGGCACTATTGGGAACCACAGCTGCACAGTATTTGAGGTAGTGGGATGTTTTGTTCAGAAGATGGGAGGATGATGGAAAAGTAGTAAACTAAGATTTTTTTTTTTATTAGACTGCAGAGACGAAAAACGGCGGAAAAATGGTGGTCTGGTCTGAAAGGAGAAGATGAGGAAAGAGAAGATCTACATCAAAGGAGATGTCACTGAATTTAAGGTATGGGTGCAATATATGGGTGGGGCTGCGGGTGTGGCTTGAGGGTGGGTGGGGACACAGGGGCCCCATAAGTGCTGTCCCCCCAGATTTTTGGGGCTTCCTATGCCCATGCATTAATATCAGTTACAGTAAAAACAGTACATATAGCTAAGAACCTCGCACAAAAATACTCAGTGCTCAAGTCTCTGGACCGGTTTTATTTTGTCGCAATCTATCAGTCTGATTCTAAAAAATGGGATCTTCCCATTACCAACAAGATCCTGTCACAAGGGGGGGGGGGAGCAAGTGTATTGAGTTCATATACAGTATATTGCTTGGTACTCTAGCTGTCAGTATATTAGCTTATAACATGCAAACAATGACTGAATAGTGGGACTCTGACCATCAGGACCAGTGTCGGACTGCGCTGCCTTGGGCCCACCATTAACATTTATTTTGGGGCTCTCAGTACAGATACATTGAAATATTTCCCAATCACACAGAAGTACAGTAGAGAGCAGCAACACGCTACAAGATGATTGATTATGGGGGTTCCTGCAGCCAATTTGAGAAGGTGGGTCACTGGAAAAAGAGGATACTATCTGGCCTGTCTCTGTACCTATAAGACTTCTCAATCACCTGATACACTTAAAATAATAAGTTGTGTAGTTTCCTCAATAATCAACTTCGTTTTTTATATTAACATATGTAGGCTGGTTGAAGTGCTGTACACTTCTTATCTATATACAGTGCATTAAGTCTTGTGTGTTATGGACTAATTGTGCAGGGGGTGGGAGACTAGGTGCCCACCGGGGGATTCACCTGTACGCCTGTGGATCAGTCTGAGCCTGATCAGGACCCATGAGTAAGGGCTCTGTTATACCAGGTGATTTTCAGACCAATTATTGCTAACAAGTACTCATAGAAATACGAATATTCCCGATAATTGTCCCGCATAATTGTGCCACTGATCAGCCGAAAAATGATCAACCGCTTAATGGCTGATATACATTTTTTAACAGGATAAAAATGCATAATTAGTATAATCAGTAGAATGGAATGAGGGAGGAATGATTATGGTAGAAATCATTGGTAGCCAATCATTGGCTGCAGCAGTGTCAAAGTGAATGTTGACAGCAGGGGACCTGACCGAGATAGCCAAGGCCAGGGGACGAAGGAGTTGGTACCCAGTGGCAGGGATCAGGTAAGTATGCTTTCTTTTGCAGGTATGCCTAGTAGGAGTAGGGGGTTGCAACCCCTGCCCCCCCCCCCCACACACACACACACGGCAAAAAAAAAAGAAGGTGGCCTACTCGTTTAATGTTTACCCACATTATTTTTTTATTACTTTCAAAACATGTTTTCAAACTATTGCTTTCTTTGCTGAAGCCAGTTTTTATTTAGACTTAAAGCGTAAAATATCTAATAGTTACAAGTCCTCCATGTTTTTGATTAATATTATGTTCTGTTGTAACTTAGTTTTATCTATTTCTAGAACCAGCAAACTATATGACCGCCATTACAGCTTCCTCAAAGATTGCTTCTGACTTCTGAATTGCAAATTTGTTAAGGAAGTTTTCAAACTAGAGACTGTATCGCTGCACAGGGAGATTCACTGGAGCCTACAATTTCTGAGTGACAACCCCTGCTTGAAATATAATAACACCCAGCTGTGTTAGAAAAAAATGATGTTTCTTTTCATTTAAATCTATCAGCAATTTAAATACCAAAAACCAGCAATCTGTGCCAAAAACAATATATGTGGCATTATTAGTTCACTTCTTTCTATTATTTATGGCAATTGGGGAGCAAATTTGGAAAAAAAAGTTCTCCCCATGTGAGGAGAAAAGTTGTACCTACTCGAGATTTTTCTTTTAAAGTAGGTTTATGAAATTAAATGTGTCGTCCTACCTGAAGTCACTTTCATTGGTCCTAGTTTTCGCAATATATGATTCCTTTTTCCTAACACATTGATCCTAAAGATCTGTATGGCACATGAAGGTCCTGTCCACTGACACACTGTAGCTAACAAATATCCCATTGAGAATGCTTTGCATGTTTCATCTTCTGTTTCATCTATCTGTTTTTTGGTACTGTATATCTAGTATATACATAGCGGTACGAACCGATTCGCTCAACACTAAGATATATATATATATATTGTGGGGAGTCGCTCTGGTAGATAGCGGTGTGGGTGCAGTACTGAGGCAAAACAAGGAGTCCAGCATGTGCAATAAACAGTGTTTTATTCACACTTGCACAACATAAATGAAAAAACAGTCTCTTGGTGATAATTCACACATAACAGAAATAATGTGGCCACACAAAACAGGCCAACACAGGGTTCAGTCACCTTGGAGGTTTAGGTGAGGGTTCACACCTAGCAGTCGGCCCAGCCGTAGGAGATTCCACCTTCAAGTTGCAGGGAAAAACACCACCTTGCTGAGCTCTTTCCTCCAGGTCATAGAACTCCACAGGACTGTTAGCAGCTCCAAGACAATCACAGCCCTCAGCTGCTGGTGCTGGCTGAGTTTATAAACCCAGCCCAAAACCAGGACTGGGTCGTGGGGAGCAGCCACCCACCCTACACTTTAGCTGCTCCCGGTAAGAGCCGGCCCGGATCGGCTTTGCAGCCATGCTATTTAAAACTATGTCAGTAGCACTAGCTGCTGCTGACATCAACAAAAACGGCTCTCACCTCACCGAGGCTATGAACCTCGGTGACACATACCTGCCATCCACGACGGCACCCTGCACCTACCACACCCCCCTTTGTTCAACCCTGAGGGGGTGGACACATGTGAGGCAGTGGACGCGGAAAGGGCATCTGCATTCCCCTGCAAGCGGCCTGCCATATGTTCCACGGAGAACTTGAAGTTCTGCAGGGATAGGAACCACCTGGTGACCCGAGCATTCCTCTCCTTGGCCTGGCTCATCCACTTGAGAGGGGAATGGTCGGTCACCAGACGGAACCTCCTCCCTAACAGGTAGTAGCGGAGAGATTCGAGTGCCCACTTGATAGCCAGGCACTCCCTCTCCACTATGCTATACCTGGTCTCGGCGGGACTGAGCTTACGGCTCAGGAAGACAACGGGATGTTCTTCCCGTTGACCTCCTGAGACAGCACAGCACCGAGGCCTACCTCCGAGGCGTCGGTCTGTACGACAAACTCCCGGTTGAAGTCGGGTGTCACCAAAACCGGGGACCCACAGAGGGCCGACTTCAACGCGGAGAAAGCCTCCTCCGCCTTCTCACTCCAGCTAACCTTCCCAGACTTTCGCCCCTTCAATAGGTCTGTCAACGGCGCTGCTATTGTGGCAAAGTGGGGCACAAACCGCATGTAGTACCCTATCATTCCCAGGAAGGACTTTACCTGCCTGGCAGTGACCGGTCGGGGCCAGTTACGTATGGCTTCCACTTTAGTTACCTGCGGCTTGATGACTCCCCGCCCAATTACATATCCCAGGTATTTGGTCTCTTCCAATCCAATCGCACACTTCTTTGGATTGGCGGTTAGACCAGCTTTCCTCAGGGCATCCACTACCGCCTGCACTTTGGACAAATGGCTTTCCCAGTCGGTGCTGTGGATGATTACATCGTCTAAGTAGGCCGAGGCGTACCGACGATGAGGTCGCAGCACAATATCCATTAACCTTTGGAAGGTGGCGGGGGCGCCATGCAGGCCAAAGGGTAACACCTTATATTGATACAGGCCCTGCGGGGTAACAAAAGCAGTTTTTTCCTTGGCTGACTCCGTTAAGGGTACTTGCCAGTATCCTTTAGTGAGGTCTAGCACAGAAAAATAACGGGCTTGCCCTAAATTCTCAACAAGCTCGTCTACCCGGGGCATGGGATACGCATCGAACTTGGACACTTCATTTAATTTGCGAAAATCGTTGCAGAACCGCAACGTTCCATCCGGTTTGGGTATCAGGACTATGGGACTGGCCCACTCACTTTTCAACTCCTCAATGACATCGAGCTTCAACATTACTTGCACTTCCTCCGCGATGGCCCGTCGCCGAGCCTCGGGTACCCGGTATGGTTTTAACCGGATCTTGGCCTGAGGCTCAGTGACGATGTCATGTTGGATGAGAGACGTGCGGCCAGGGAGGTCCGAGAACACATCCGTGTTCCGACTGATGAACTCCCTGACTTCCTGAACTTGTTTAGAAGACAGGCTGTCTGCAATTTTTACCGTGGTTACTGCTTCACAGGCCTCGAACTGTGGGGCTGGACCCTTCTCACCTAGAAGCCCTGGCCGGGGGCTGTTGTCGTCGGCCATGTTCCTATCTTTCCACGGCTTTAGTAAATTCACGTGGTACACCTGCTCCGGCTTGCGCCGCCCTGGCTGGTGTACCTTGCAATTTACTTCCCCTACCTTCTCGATCACCTCATAGGGGCCCTGCCACCTAGCTAGGAACTTGCTGTCAAGGGTGGGTACCAGAACCAAAACCCGATCTCCCGGATTGAAGTCCCGTACCCGAGCCTGACGATTATACACCCTACTTTGGGCTTGTTGCGCTGCCTCCATATGCTCCCGGACCAGCGGCAACACCCTTTCCATCCGTTCCTGCATCTGGGTGACATATTCAATGACACTTTTGTGGGGGACAGGTTGCTGTTCTCACGCTTCCTTGGCAATATCCAACAGGCCTCGAGGGTGTCTGCCATAAAGCAGTTCGAAGGGCGAGAACCCAGTAGAGGCCTGGGGCACCTCTCGCACTGCGAACATGAGATAGGGCAGAAGCAGGTCCCAGTCCTTCCCATCTCTAGACACCACCCTTTTAACATATTTTTTAAAGTTTGGTTAAACCTCTCGACAAGACCGTCTGTTTGCGGATGGTAAACGGACGTCCGTAACTGCTTTATACGCAACAATTTACACAGTTCCCTCATAACTTTGGACATAAAAGGGGTCCCTTGGTCTGTCAGAACCTCTTTTGGCAGGCCCACACGGGAAAACATTTCCATTAACTCTTTGGCGATGAGCTTAGCTGAGATATGTCGCAGAGGCACCGCCTCCGGATACCGAGTTGCATAGTCGAGAACTACCAGAATGTGTTGGTGGCCCCTGGCAGACTTTGGTACAGGCCCAATTATATCCATAGCGATTCGCTCAAACGGGACCTCAATAATTGGAAGAGGTACCAGAGGACTACGGAAATGTGGCTGGGGGCTATTTATCTGACAGGTCGGACAGGACTTACAATAATTTTCTACCTCCTTGAACACACCGGGCCAATAAAACCGCTGCAGTATGCGGTCCTGGGTTTTCTGCCACCCCAAGTGTCCCCCAAGAACATGTTGGTGGGCAAGCTCCATAACCAGCTTGCGATATGCGGTGGGCACCACCAACTGTTCAACGGGCTCACCTCGGATTTGGTTCACCCGATACAACATATCCTGAAGAACAATAAACCGTGGGAACATTAATTCAGCCCCAGGTTTCTGGGGTTTACCATCAATTATTACGACACTTTCCCAGGCCCTGGTTAGGGTTTGGTCCCGGTGTTGTGCGGTCCCAAAATTATCTCCGGAGACATTGAGGTCTGCCAACTCAGGTCCCGGTGGCAAGTCCTCCGTGTCTCCCACCATTACACTCAGTGGGGTTGTCTCCCCCTCTACCGCAGCAGTGGTGGTAACCCCTACCGCAGACCCTTCGGACTCGGGCTCCCAGGGCTCTGGCCTCCCACTGGAACCAGGCCACTCTACTAGGGTTACCCCTGTCTCAGGGATATTAGTCACTTTCACCTCAGGCCATAGTGACAGAAAACCAGGGAAGTCTCTCCCAATTATTAGTTCATAAGGTAGCTTTGTGGAGATCGCCACTTCATAAGTCCATGTGCCGGCCGCCATGGACAGAGACATTACAGCAGTGGGATAGTCCTTTAAGTCTCCGTGTATGCACACCACACCAACTTTCCGGCCCGTATACTGGGTGGGCTGTACCAGGGCAGCACTTACCAAGGTTACTAGGCTCCCTGAGTCCAACAGAGCCACTGCCAGGTTATCACCAACTTGCACCTGGCACAGATGACGATTGTCTATTATCTCGGGGTTGCCGGTCGCACACAGTCTCCGGGCATACATGGAAGCCCGGTACCCATAATTAGTCTCCATGGGCTCTCCCCGGCGTGGACAGTCGGCCCTTATGTGTCCAGGCTCCCGACACTGCCAGCAGATCACTGGGGATGGGTCTGCAAGGGGTACATCCCAGGCGGGTTTGGCCGGCCGCCGGGTCTGGGGTGGAGATTTCCTGGGTTTGACTGGTCCCTCCCAAAAGAACCCCCTGCAGGTTTCTGGTGGCCTCATATCGCTCCACCAGGTCGACCATCTCTAAGGCATTCCCAGGTGACACCTGGCCGATCCAGTGCTGGAGAGGGTATGGCAAAGCCCTCCAGAATACATCGGCTAACAGACGGTCGAGCATAGCAGTGGGAGTCAGTATGTCTGGCTACAGCCATTTTTGCAACCGTTGTAGCAAGTCATAATATTGTGGTCTGGCGGGTTCAGCCGGGTTGAACTCCCACTGATGCACCCGCTGGGCCCGGACCAAAACATTCACCCCCAGTCTTGCCAGGATCTCACCTTTCACGGTCGGGTAGTCAGCTGCTTGGTCATCTGGGAGGTCAAAAAATACTTGCTGGGGTCCAGACGCCAGGAACGGAGCGACGACTTCAGCCCACTGGTCACGGGGTAGCTTCTCCCTCACGGCTACTTTCTCAAAGACCGCCAGATACGCCTCAACGTCGTCCGAGGGGGTCATTTTTGGGATCGCCGCACGGACCGCTTTCCGGGCATCATGGACATGGTGGGACGCTCCTGCAGCTTGTAAAGCCATCACCTGCTGAAGTAGTAGCTGGTTGGTCTCCTGCTGCTGCTTGTTGTCCTCCCGCTGCTGCAAGTTAGCCTCCACAAGGGCTTTTACAACCACCTCAATTTTGTCAGGGATCACAGGCTGCAACTTTGCCGGCCTAATATAGGACATCCAGTCGTGCCCAGCAAAAACAAACTTCGGCGTTCACGCCAGCCTCACTGCGCATGCCCGCATCCGACACCAAATGTGGGGAGTCGCTCTGGTAGATAGCGGTGCGGGTGCAGTACTGAGGCAAAACAAGGAGTCCAGCATGTGCAATAAACAGTGTTTTATTCACACTTGCACAACATAAATGAAAAAACAGTCTCTTGGTGATAATTCACACATAACAGAAATAATGTGGCCACACAAAACAGGCCAACACAGGGTTCAGTCACCTTGGAGGTTTAGGTGATTCCACCTTCAAGTTGCAGGGAAAAACACCACCTTGCTGAGCTCTTTCCTCCAGGTCATAGAACTCCACAGGACTGTTAGCAGCTCCAAGACAATCACAGCCCTCAGCTGCTGGTGCTGGCTGAGTTTATAAACCCAGCCCAAAACCAGGACTGGGTCGTGGGGAGCAGCCACCCACCCTACACTTTAGCTGCTCCCGGTAAGAGCCGGCCCGGATCGGCTTTGCAGCCATGCTATTTAAAACTATGTCAGTAGCACTAGCTGCTGCTGACATCAACAAAAACGGCTCTCACCTCACCGAGGCTATGAACCTCGGTGACACATACCTGCCATCCACGACGGCACCCTGCACCTTACCACAATATATATTTAGCAAATCAGTTTGTACTGCTATGTATGAATCCCATTCGCTCATTACAGTAATTTACCTATGGTAGAGGGACTGTAAATTACTATGATAACTGAATCGGATTTGTACGTAGCAATACAAACCGATTCACCCATCACTAATATATATATATATATATATATATATATATATATATATATATATATTAGTTTTGAGAGAATCAATGTATCCAAAGTGGACTTTCATACAAATTTCAGGAAAAATTCTAGAATATGTCTCCATTGTCTGATAGGTGTGGGTCCCACCGTTGGGATACATACCTATATCTAGAACAGAGTGGGAAAAGTGGTGGCTGGAGGTCTCCCATCTGGCCACCACCAAGCGCTCTCCCCATACAACTGAATGGGAGTGCACCGAACATGATCGGCCACTGCTCTCATTCACTTCTATGGGCCCTACAGAAATAGCTGAGCCAGCGCTTGACTACTTTCAGGGGCCCCATAGAAATTAATGTAGCGCGGCTTCTCATGCGCAGTGCACCCTCCACCACTTTCAGGGCTCCATTTATGAGATAGTGGTGGGTCCCAGCAGTGGGACCAACACCTATCAGACAAGGGGGGCATATCCTAACGATATGCTCCCATTGTCTCAGATGAGGCAACCCCTTTAATGTAAGTCACAGATTAGTGTTGAACGCAGCATCTGAGGGGTTATATGACCGGGGCGACGCAATCGCAGTTCCCCATCATTGCAACCGCTACATACAATAGAAAACTATTCAAGTTTTTCAAACTTTGCTCATTTCTCTATATACAAAGATATAGTACATATCAATGACAGACATTACAAATAGTTTGGAAATGTTATGCTCTTTAGCAGTCTCACTGTGTGAATGCGTGAAGAGAATTTTCTTTTCACGGGGCGATGAGATTGATACAGACCAAGCAAGAATTACATATGGGAAAAAGATTCCTGTGAAGCAGTGACAATGACAATCTATGGAAATAAGAAATGGCTTTTGTTTCCACATTTAAACCGTAAAAGTAGCAAAGGCTGTCCAGACCTTGAGGACCTCTGAAAGCCATGCATGTGAAATGAAACCGAAAAACAATTTATCTAAATCATACTCATGTGGACTCTGATGCCAGTTCTGCTTGGCGCCTCATTATTATATCATTTATTTCACTTCATAACAGTAATTTATTTTATTTTGTTTTTTACTTTTTCGATTTTAGGTATAAACAAGGTTAAGGTTGTGTCTATGGTTCTACCAATTCTGTCTACTCTGTCCAATTTCATGTCTTACAGATTGACAAAAGAAAAGAAGGTTTTGATTCTCTGTGGAAATGCTTTCTTCCCGGTCAACACAGAAGATTGAGCTGAACGTCTGTTATAAAGCAACCTCGGTCTAGATACAAAGAGAGGTCATTATAAATACAGCACAGTCCTGCGATAAGAGAAATTAAGAAATGCTATGCACGAGCATGCTGAAGGATTCTCTCCCGAGAGCTGAAGACGGCCCAAATCAATATAGGACAAAGACAATGCTCCTAAGGACATCATAGATTAAATTAGATAGTCTGGTGTTAAAGCAAGGCAAACAAGACGAACACTTGGTTGACACATAGGAACATGGACAAACGTGTCTCCATTCATGCAGATCTATACAACCATTGCTGATTAAGTAGCTCAGAAACTGTTGCAGAAATTGCCATAATTGAGAAATGATGAAATATTCACATTTGAAATATTTGCATTGTTGAATGAGTACATGGACACACTGTTATTAGAAACCCTGCGTTCTCCATACAATGCTTTACTATACCACATTTGAAATCATAGCAATGCCGTGTGTTATACAAGGTTCACTAGTCTTGCACCTGTTTATGGAGATGAATGGAACTTGGTGGGGGATGTGGGAAAGCAAAGCACGTATTTCCCATCTTCCAAATGCCTAAATCTATCTAGTGGTTCTGGCTAAATCGGATGCCGTTGCGACTAGAGCCATGAAATTGCCTGCTTTGTTCTTAGTGAAGCATGCATCTTCCATTCCTCATCCACCCATATTATTTTATCTATTTCGCAGTGCTTCGAAAAAAAGATTCTTCTTTTCAGAACAATACAGCAAAACTCATTTGTATTGCTGCTTAAAAGATTTCAGTTTGTCTTGTAGGTTTCTCGCACTGATCAAGGCTAAGGGTTACATTTTTTTATTATTATTAGTAGCTTCCAGTGCAGGGTGTTAGGTAGTGTGATAGGTTCTGCTGTCCATACATGCTACAGACATAGTGCCGAGATGTCACAAGTTCACAACAATACTTAGTGCACCAATCAGTAATATGTAGTCAGACCTGCTAAAATGTGAAGTTGCCTGTATTGCGCAAAAATATGTGCATCATTAATTGCCGTTTTGCGCAATCGCGAATATATTGGAGCACTCTATCTGCATATAAAGCTATTGTAATGTTCTGCCGTACCAACCATTTTCTCCAGTCTCAGGAAACTTCTAGCAGCTTAAAAAATGTAGCAATAGTGACCCATACCTGTATTGAGGGCGCAATACGCGCATTTTCATAATCAAGAAAATAATCTCAAATTCTCAAATTTATGATAAATATTCGCCCAAATATTTGCGCAATATTGCAAATTCGAATATTGCCCCTGCCGCTCATCACCAGTTCCTAGTAAAGTTTGGCAGCAACTAACTCCCCTTTGAAAGCACATGCACCCTGGGCCAAACCATGCATGCATGTGTGAGAGCATTTGGCTGACAACTTGCAGGATAACAGGCTGAACTAAATGCCTTATAAACTATGTTACTATGTAACTATCGGAGGTGTAAAGTCAGCGGTTAACATGCTTGTCAAGTAAATCCACTACATCCATATCTGCTGATTGGCAAAATGGAATCACTTAGCCTGCGTTGAGTCACTTGTCTATGAAATAGTCATTAGGCACTTCATATAATCTCTTAAAGAGGACCTGACACCTCTCCTGAAATTTCTGTCTTAGTAACTACTTGCGTTCTACATGTAATAATTCTAAAGCTTCTATTCTTATGACTTTGGGAGTCAATCCTCTTTTATTCCTTAAGGAATTTTATGCATGAATTGCCAGCTGTCTGTCCATCTGGTCCATCTGGGTGTTACCAGTTGAGAGTGGGTCCCTGCATAGAATGCCACTGGCAGTACTAATTGGATAATTGGTAGGGACACACCCTCCACTGGTAACACCCAGATAGACATTTATTGCAGACTGTTGGCAATTCATTCATAAAATTCTAGAAAGAATAATAGAGGAATGGCACAACATAGACTCCAGATTTGTTATTATATGGGGAATGTAAATAGTTACTACTGTAAAATAGACATGGCAGGAGAAGGGACAGGTCCTCTTAAATGCTAACCAGCCAAGAGGTTTGCATGGTTTTGCAACTCTTTCCTTATATCATGTGAGTTCCTTTTGAGCCAATTTAAAAAAAATATATTAGCACTTTTTCATGCAAAATTACCATAATATGTCACTTTCTTACAGCTGTCTACAGCTAAAGGAACTATTTCCAAAAACAACAATAGGGTACGGAATATTACTTATGTAATCCTCTAACACCCAGATGAATATCACCTTTAAGTAGCCAAATTCTGAATTGCTGCTGAACATATTTAATATGCATATATTTCTTTTTATATCTTTTAAATAAAATGGAACCGGTCATGTGCAGTATGTTCATTATTATAGACCTCAATATTGCAGCATTTAGACTGGGGAATGTTTTCACCCAGTTCAGTGGGATCAATTTCATTTATTGTCAGCAATAACTGAAGGGTAAAAGAATACAACAAAACTAAATAAAATTGCAAGTACCATTCCTGATCCCCTCAGAGACAAGTTTAGGGTTTGGCAGGCTTTACTAAGTGAACATGACAGGTGTAATAAAAAAGAAATTGCATCCGGCATGAGAAGACAGGTTAATTTTCCTGAAGCTGACAGGCACTAGACCTAAGCAAAGTTAAGAAAATAAAAAACAGATTGAAAAGCTTTATTAATACCTGACAGCAAAATATACTTAAAAAACTCAATTCTCTGAATCTATAGAATCTTCTGAAACTGAAGTCGGGGGCATATTTGGCAGCACTGTATATAGAAGGGCTCACACTTACATAATTCAAGCACTTGCATGCAGCGTAAAGGGTCGATTTTAGTAGAGTGCCAATTAATAAGGATGTTTTAGGAATGTAAGGGGGCACTGGAGCTCACAGAGAAAACCTACTCAATCATAGGAAGTACATACAATTCTCATTGTATTACTTTGTGCAGTACCCCAAACAGGGCTGTATTTACATCTTCTGCTGCACTTGGCACTGAACTCAACCCTTTATGTACAGGACAGTGCTAGTGAATGGGGTATTACAGACCCCATTTTTGAAATGTGGAGATGAAATGCACAGATATTTGGGAAAGCTGCAGATTTTTAAATTCACACTCCACAGCATGCCCTATAGCTGATTAGAGACATGTTACAAGTGGTGTCCCTCAAGGGTCTGTCTTGGGTCCTATTCTTTTTAATATTTTTGTAGGGGACATAGGAGAAGGTTTGGTAGGCAAGGTTTGCCAGTTTACCAATTATACAAAAGTGTGAAACAGGGTTGTTATTGCTAGAGGGATTTGCAACATGGAAAAAGATTTTGTGTCTTTGCATAAATAATCCACAACAACTACACTTCAATGTTTCCACTCTAAATGTAAAATAATGCACTTGGGGAGAAGGAACCATTTATCTGACTATTGTATTGGCAGTATTGTGTCTTCACAAGAGAAGGATCTATAGATCCTAATATCAGACAGCTTCAAAATGAATGCACAGTCTGGGTAGGTAGCTGGGAAAGCAAGTCAGATGCTTAGCTGTATAGCTAGAGGTATAACCAGTAGGAAGAACAAGATCGTGATCTTGCTGTATAGTGAGACCAAATCTGGAATACTGTGTAAAGTTCTGGAGACCCGCCTACAAAAAGACATTGATAAAATGGAACAGGTGCGAAGGTGGGCTACAAAAATGGAGGATCAAAAGCATAAAACGTATGAGGAGTGACTTAAAGAACTTAGGGGGCCATTTATTAAGACCGGCCTTTTAGATGCAGGTTTTAATATCTTCTATAGCTGGCGGTGGATCAGCCAGAGTTATGTAGAGGCGCAAGCCTCTGCATAACTTTGGCGGATCCATTGCTGCTTCTAAATTTAAGACAGGTTCCTAGACTAAACCATAAATTGGATAAATCCCAGCAGGCGTACTTGTAACGAAGTATACCTTTATTCCATAATAGACAAATATCAACGGACGCTTTTCAGCCCGTCCAAGGCTGGACGTGCCGAAACGCGTCCTGTGATATTGTGATATTTGTTTATTATGTAATAAAAGTATACTTCGTTACAAGTACGCCTGCTTGGACTTATCCAATTTTTGATTTTGTTGGGGACGGCCCCTTCCCGTGCAAGCGTTTTTTGTGGTGAGCTGTTTGATTGAATCTAGCCTACACCAGGTGTAGAAAATGGTAAATGAAACAGGTCTGCCCGTCCACTTCCCACTTTTTTAGACCAGGCGTGAGTGTGGAAAAGTTGCAAATTGAGACATAAGGGACCATTACGCCGCAATCTGTGCCAGAAATACGCCTAATATGGGTGTATTTCTAATAAGTAAATAAACCCCTTAATCTAAATAGCCTTAAGGAAAGACGGGAAAAGGGACACTGAAAACTGAAAGCTTTTAAAAGGTCCCCCCAGAATTAAGAAAATTTTATTACTGAATATACTTAAATTAGGACAGGTTTTTTGTGGACTAATAGGATGGCACCCGTTTTATTTCCCTTGATGATTGCTCCCTAGACAAAATGAACTATAATAACTAATGAAAGGTATTTGGGAATATATAATAAAGTAATATTTAAGTATTTAAATTTTCTTAATTATTGGAGAACCCCTTTAAGAATGTGCCAGGGCATCATGTGCCACATGTAGTAAAGGCAACGAATATTGTGTTTACTGACTGACTGCTTCTTCACCAATCTGTGTAATGCTCATGTCATACAGCAGAGGGGGAAGCATTGCTTGTTGTATGCCCTTATCTGCTTCATGTTTTTATTTATATTTCTTTCAATCCTTTTATACCACACATGAATTGGAAGGGGCTCAGTGTAAAGAATGTAATGTTATTGGAAAGGGGTGTGCTAAAATATATCTCCATGCATCAAAAATATGCCACATTTATAGTGCATTTTTGGAGTCAAGCTAAGCCAAATTATAGGAAGGATAAAAGTAGACTAGAGAGGCTAAATGAATCTGAATTTCCTTCCGCTTCGTGGTAACGAATCTGTTTTTTTCTAAAATGGCGGCTACACGTGTTACAAAGTCATAGTAACAAGTCCTGGAACGCGAAATCACCCATAATGCAGTGAAGACAGCCAATCAGCAGCTAGCCATCCCCCATGATATCACAACCCTTTAAAAGCCTCATTCCATATGGTCTCTGCCATTTCCCTGTGAGCTGAGCATAAGAAAAAACAGTGTTGCTTAAAGCTTTTAATTGTGTAATATTGGATAGGAAGAGTATAGGGACAGTGCTGGGAGATCATAGGGAGAATTTTTCAGACACTGTAGGGAGAATGCAGGGACAGTGCAGGGACTGTAATCTGAAGCTGAAGGAATCCATAGAAAACAGTGCAGTTTGCAGCAATCCCTGTGTGTGGCACAGAGCCATCTAATTTAACACTGTCACCCTTCTTTAATAGATAAGAAATTCCATTAGGTCTTGATTCTAAAATTGTGGTGAATAAGCTGTCTATTTCTACATTTATTGGAGTGTTTACCTTGTTTAATAGATAAGCAATTCTATTATGCGTTTCTTTTGGTTTAGCTAGGGCAGTGATGATGAACTGTTTACAGAGTGCCCAAAACTGTAACTCAAATCCCACATATTTATTACAAAGTGCCAACATGGCAATTTAACCTAAATACTACTGTTCAATATAGTATATCTTCCATGTACTTTATCATTTAGCTATAATAGCCTGCCTACATTCAGGGCACTGCCTGTGCCGTTCACAGTGTGCCCTGCACTGATGAATGGCAGGAAAGTCTAAAGCATATTGGTACACCATAGAGTTTTTCCAGGGTGCGGGTGCCTACAGAGAAGGGTCTGAGTGCAGCCTCTGCCACCTGTGCCATAGGTTTGCCACCACTGAGCTAGGGGATAGCTAGGACTCTTGGTGGCCTGCACGACAATGCGCATGTCGATATACTGTATGAGACCTGTCTATCGTACTGACACACAGTAACTGTTGCAGAAAGGACTAGTTACACATGTTGCTGTAACGCACAGTGATGTATACCACCAAGATACACTTTCCTTGCAGGCCGGGACATAGCTGATTTAACACGCTTTGTGACAAATTAGTTCAGAACAAAGCAAATTTCTTGAAAAAGTCACACCTCTCTAGTCATGAACATCTTGATGCTTTCATTTCCTTGGTACAATGACCACAAAATCCCTAGGCTTTCTGCACTTAAAATTTCCTGGCCCCTTTTCTCTGCTCTGAGTGACAGCTAGACATTAGAACTGTCACTCAGAACAGGGGAGAGAGGCCAGGAAGCCTTCAGTAAAGAGAGACCAAGACTATGAACATGAAGGGACGGCCCTCTGGGCACTTATTGTTCTGGAATTTCTGCATGACCATCTCTCTCTAGGTATATATAGGCATTTTCCCCACCACCAATAGTGTACTGGGAGCAGTTTTGAGGGATCCATTTAGATACAACAGTGTTCCTATAATATAGCAGCATGGAAGCTGCATGAAGTTAAATTTCAGCTTCTACTCTGCTTACAGCTTTGAAAGGCAATAGTTCTTAAAAAGAATTATTCTGAAGGTAACACATTTATTGACTGCTATTGCAATTCCCTATATAAAATTATTCCTAAATAACTTAGGGCTCTTTTACACAGCCACAATCCAAGAACATTTTAGTATAATAGATTCCTATGGTGAACTGTCCATTTCAGGAGAAACGCGGGAGGTCCGGGTATAGTATTGGTAATACTGACGTTAAATGCATCCATATTACAGCCACCTGAAGGCGTCCTAAGTGCTCTTGTTAGTTGTTCTCATTGTATATTTTATATATCACAGAATATATTTTTCTACATGGGATTCATTGATATTTCCTGCATTCTCTAGTTGAATTCTTTTCCCTTGAAGAATAAACTTGTGAGAATAATGCAGGAGTTCACAGCTGGAGGTTTTATTATAAAATTTCTCATTTAATGTGTTTTTTATCTTTATTTGTTTATCTAGGGGGTACAATATCTTTAATTTGATCTTTAATTAAAATCTGAGTGTTGAATGTTTTTCAATCCTTTTCAGAAAACGCTTATCTTTTATGTATTTTTCTTATTGTGGTGTGTGCAATGGGGAAATGTGGGTCAAAATAATTACCTTTATGGCATGAGACACTTCCTATGAATTCAAAAGGCAGCGAAATGACCACAAATTAACCTGAGAGGCAATAATAATGAAACATGAATTGTGCAGAGTGAGCTGTGAAGATGAATACACCAGCTTATCATTTACTGTTCCATAGGCAATTTCAGCAGCCGGAATCCAATCTAACCATGCTTACAGCTCAAAGAAAGGAACGTGGGGCCCCTGAATATTTGCTGTTTAAATAGCATTATTAAGGATTACATTGCAAGTGTGATAGCTTCCCAAAAGTCATAAAATGACTGATAATAAAAGTTTGCCATTTGCCAAGCAGAATATGGCAAAGGTTATCCTGTGTGTGCAATGCATATTACCCAGGTTATCAGTCACAGATGACATATTCCAGAGGTGTTCAGCCTCCTACACCAGCTTACATATTGCTCTTCAGTCATACGACCAGCAAAAAATGGGAGGAAGTCTTGTAGATGAGGTAATCAGTCTAAAATGACACTTTTCAAAGGTTGTGACTCTGGGAAAATGGCATAAATTGTCTGCTCCATCTCAATTTGTTTAGAGGTTACATAAATGACAAGGACTTGTCACTGGAAAGGAAAAAAATGAATCAGTATTGTACATGTTTGCTGAAGTAATGTTTTGTATATTGCAAATATAGCTGCCTAAATATGGTGTAGATTGAAGTAATACTATGGCTGTAAACTCACTTGTATTTTTACCTTTACCACTGTACTAATACTTATATAGACCAAAACCACAACCAAGGGCCATAGAGGGCCATAGAGGAAGACCATGCAACTGCTAATGGTGGTTGGTCCCATTCCCTTGATCTTGGATGGTGATAACCTGTTCAAAATCCCCTCTCAGTGGCAATTGCAGTTTTAGCAAAGGTTGCGAAATTGAGCTGAGTTTTGGAAAGGACATGGAGGGAACAACAAACACCAGGCAGCTCTATACAAAGCCAAGAACCATAATGGTGGTGGTGGGGGCATTTTGGATACATCTAATTCAACATATGGCACAATTCTTTAACATAAAAACATGTTTTATTATGTGTCAACAAATGTTTCTCTTGTATAGGATTATATTCTGCTCGTTAGAGGTCTCTGATGTTACAAAATTACTGAATCTGAAGCAAACTAATAAAAAATTCTATAAACTTAAAGGGGTTGTCCGGTTTTTACTATTGATGACCTATCCTCAGGATAGGTCATCAATATCAGATCGGCAGGGGCCACCCGTCAGATCTGTCTGTCCAAGTGAATAGGACGAATCTGTCCCAACAAAGTTAATGGGGACGCCATACTTGTAATTACACTGCTCGCCGCTGCAATTTCTATGGCGAACTGGCAAATAAAGGTGAGAATACAGCAATCATACGAGCGCTGTCTTCTCTTCAAACAACTGATGAGCGGAGGTGCCCAGTGTCAACCCCCACGATCTGATGTTGATGATCTGTCAAGAAGATAGGTTATTAATAGTAAAAAGCACACAACCCCTTTAATATAATCATAAGGACTATGATCTTAAAAGGAATTCCGCTATTTTGGGTACACAGAGATTAATATGGTTGTTTTGCAGATTTGGGAACTTTGCTTGGTGCTATTTAGATGAAATTTTTATTCTATACTTGTGTCCTGTGTTCACATCAGTACTTGCATTTCCATTTTTCTGCTCTGTTAAAGGAGCAGAATAAAGAAAGTAATAACACCAACGGTTTCGTCACATGACAGATACTAACCGCGAATAACAGACCCCATTGACTATAATGGAGTCCGTCAGGTTTTGTCATGCAATATGACTATTTCTATGGAATCGATGGAAGCTTGGTCCTATTTGCCTTCTATTGATGTGTTCATGTTAAGGTGGTTGAGCAGCCTACAAATATAGATGACCTATCCTGAGGACAGTGAGGAAATGGAAAAGTTGAAGTGGAAAAGAAAAACAAAGCAAAAGGGTGGCTTACTGGGCACTAAACTGAAGAAGAAATCATGTATTAGGTAAAATGATACAACAAGGGAATAGGATAATGTGTTTCTAGGGGAGAGGAGGTTTTCCCTCTTCATCAGACTCATGAATTGATGGGAGCTCGGCACTATTTGGATTCTTTTGATGTGTTTATGTTAAGAGGGTGGGACTGGTCTACAGATTTTAATAGTCATACCATGAGTAAGATCGGCTATATGATCGAAACGCATTCATAGTATCTGGAGGTGTGGTTCAAGAATTTTTTATGTGTTTTTATCCTGGTGCTGGATAACTACTTTGTTACTTGGATTCATTGCATCTTTAAAGCTCTGTGCACTGCCTTTTCCACCTGGATCCCGCCTGCTGGTCTTTTTGTATTTCCAAGATAATGAGATATTACAGGAACAGGAAAACATTTACTTTGGAATATTCCGTTTTCATAATTCAGCTGAAATATTTTTATCTGTTTTATCTGTGTCTATTATTTGTAACAAACATTACTTTTACAGAAACATACTGACTCTACAAAACTACATGAGGCCTTAGGAAGACACATAAAAATTCACAGCTCCGCAGGCACCATGAAATTATCTGCACATCAGGGCACAGTAGGATTACGTCTGGGAGTTAGAATGCTTTCAATTTTTCAGTGTTTACCAAGGAGAATATACAATATGAAATTTTGAACATATTGTACACATAGCTAATGACTGAGGTAGCTACAGTTTGTGAGCTTCCATAATATATAGCTTGAGATTTTTTATCAAGATACTATTTGGAAATAATTTTAGTGACCTGAAAATGTAAGTAGCCATGTTCCGGAGTGACAGGAATGAGATCTGTAAGATTACATGGTGCAATCAGATTCAGTATTTTTTCGAGGTGTTGTTGTCTGATACAGTTGAAGAACTTGAAGCTCTGGGGACTCAATGCAAAATCTGTAACAGGACCCCATACCCATTCTCAAACTATGGTTCCTTTGCCATACCAGAGATAATTATTTTTGGGGTCCAACCTCCATATCATCAATAAAGTCTAGTAGGTTTTGAATAGTAGACATTGACCTTAGTAGCATCTACACTCTCTTATCTTCTGCAGGAACAAATAGTCCCCATCTTTCTTTTCTTTGACATCTCCCATTGAGAGAACTTCAGAATACTCAGCACATTAGGTAGCCGACTGTTCTCTCATTAAGTGTGGACGGGCACCAGAAGTGTCTGACCTTTTTTTTTTTTTTATGAAATTCGCTCATGTCTACTTGTGTATCTTTGTTCCTGACCCTGACAATTGAAGATTCAGAGGGACAATCATGTTATCCACTTACTTTTTGTCACTTTTAGGAAAAGTAGACATGACATGGGTCTGGCATAGTGAAAGGCATGTAGCCTCCTATATCCCTGAAAATGTACTATAATTTACAACAGAAACTGTTATAGCTTGATTCCATGATGTTCCGATTCATGGAAGTCCAGAGATGTGGTCCTTGCATCTCTTAATAAATCAAGGCCATCTCACTGCAGTGCAAAGTAGATCAAGTCTTGATAAATTCCCCCTACCTGTCTGTTTTTCTGACATGTCTGTTTTAGTAATTTTTTGCATCTCCTATAAAATAATAATAATTTTTTTCTTGTATTGTGTCATTCCTATATTATTCCACCAAAAAATGTAGGTAGTTAATGACAAATGGCATTACCATTACCTTTGTCAAAGTGTAAGTACAATAAAGGAATTCAAGAGGGGACTGGATTTATTTTTGGAGTGTAATAATATTACAGGCTACAGCTACTAGAGAGGGGTCGTTGATCCAGGGAGTTATTCTGATTGCCTGATTGGAGTCGGGAAGGAATTTTTTTCCCCTTAAGTGAGGAAAATTGGCTTCTGCCTCACAGGGGTTTTTTGCCTTCCTCTGGATCAACTTGTAGGAAACAGGCCAAACTGGATGGACAAATGTCTTTTTTCGGTCTTATATACTTTGTTACTATGTTACTATGTTATTTCCCTGCATAGTCTCATATCGTCAGACAGGATTGACAGCGTCACACTATGTGGGGACACACTTGAATGACAAAGGGAATAGTAATGTCCAATTGTCAATGTATTCATAAGTTTCCAGGGAATATAAACACAAAGTTGTAAGAAAACATGTTCCAGAATTGCTATTTTACAGGTAAATGCAATATAGTATTAAAAAAAGACACGTCGATTGATAAATACAAATATAAAGAATTATAAAAAAAAAGACACGTCAGGAGAAGTGACAGGTCGCGTTTAAGTCAGTTGACCATTGTTGGATATGACATTCAGGCATGCCCTAAGGACAGATTAATTTGGGTCCAGGAGCTGGGACTATAACATTGTGATGAACAAGTGGGCCTCAGCATTCACATAATGAGTGAAATGGCTGCAAGTCAAGAATATACAGTGGCCATTTACAATCCAGACTGACAAAACAGTGCAGTCTTCATTAGTTTATTTAGAAGCCACTGTGGCCTGTATGGCTTTGCGGTACTGGACAGCAGTGTGGCCGTGTCACAACCACCATACCCCATGTGGTTGTACCCTAAATAGGTAAACTTTGCAAGTGAGATTAACTACAGTATTTTTTAAGGAAATACAGTAAATGTATAGAGCACAATGTTTATATCCAGCCACAAGATGTCTTAACTGACCTCCTAATCTATGTAAGAGTTTATAAAGGGTATATATCTAATTGCGATTGATGTTCACTTAATATCCATTTATGATGAACCTGTTTGACTAAACATATTCTTTAACTAGATGCAACAGTTTTGTTGTAAAGTCTGTATAATAGCTCACAGGGCAGACCAGAAATCCATTCTTCCTGAGTATTCACACTGTTAATATACAAATACTGCACAACCCAAATGTTTCCTTTTGAAAAAAAATAAAAATATTGAAAAAATATTAAAGTGTATTTTTTCACTCTGACAAAATAACTCTATAAAATAACTATATTCTTAGCCAGTGGAAGAAAAAGAATGCATGTATTGTGAGATGAGATAACAAATTGGAGCAATATGGACTGTTATTGTATGCATGCCCCAGAAGTGGGACCCACACCTATCTGATACTGGCGACATATCCTTTAAACTGAATTTGGCCCTGCTACCAGGGCAATGGAGCCCTGCCTATGGCATTACACTGAATTTAGTTATGCAGTAAGGATTATCCATGAATCTACTCTGCTATAAGCTGTAAATATAGACTTCAGGTAGAGAAACAACTCTTAAATAGCAGTGTTTCCTTCCGATTCCCTTAATGAGCTCTAATAATGTGTTTGCACTACATTTAAAACACACACACACAATAAAATAATTAAACTATAAACTCATCTAAAATTTACTGCGTGGCTTAAATTACTTTACCTACATTTTCTTAGGACTCTACTGGGATCTGTTTGATTTCAAATATAAGAATATACTAATTAAAAGAAAATGATTAGGTATGCAGCACAATATCATTGTGCATCCATTATAAATGCTCCTTGGAGTCTCAGAAATATTATGCCTGCATTAAACAATAAGTAGAATGATGTTATGCTACAAAAGGTAATAGCACCTGAGAAAAAGCATACACTGAATGAGATCTATAAGAAGGTTTTGAGCTTCAAATATATAGTAAATAAGAAAGTCCTGTAATGCTGTGCATTGCTTTGACTGCCAAAAAAGCAATACTCCTCTGATTACTAGGACTGATGTTCCTTTAACCACTTAAGGACCACATTTTTTACCCCCTAGTGACTAGGCCCTTTTTTACAAATCAGCACTTCACAACTTTAATGGTTTATTGCTCGGTCATGCAACTTGGCACCCAAATTAATTTTGCCTCCTTTTCTTCTCACTAAATAAAACTTCGTGGCACCTTGCCAGTTAGTTGCTTTCTGGAGTAGGGTTTCCAGCCCGTAGATAATGAAGATATAAACTCCAGAGTATTGTTGCAAAAGTTGAGTTTTATTGATAAATGCGGCTCACACACGTGACGTTTCGGCCACCAATTAGGCCTTTATCAAACTGATGCCGCTTGTAATAGGAAAATCCAGTGGTAACAGCGCAATGTGACACAAGACCGTGCGTCCGCACATGTCAGTTGCTGAGCGCCCAGCAACTGACACGTGCGGACTCACGGTCTTGTGTCACATTGCGCTGTTACCACTGGATTGTCCTATTACAAGCGGCATCAGTTTGATAAAGACCTAATTGGTGGCCGAAACGTCACGTGTGTAAGCCGCATTTATCAATAAAACTCAACTTTTGCAACAATACTCTGGAGTTTATATCTTCATTTCTTCTCACTAATACAGCTTTCTTTTGGTGGTATTTGATTGTTGCTGATATTTTTCGTTTTTCTGATATTTATCAAAAAAGACCGCAATTTTCTAAAAAAAAGTGTATTTTTAACTTTTTCTGGTAAAATTGTTCAAATATAATTACATTTCTATACAAGTTTGTGTCAGAATTTATAGTGCTAGTGATAAATTATAGTGATAAAACAAATCCAATAAGTGTATATCTATTGGTTTGCGCAAAAGTTACAAACTATGGTACAAAAAAGTGAATTTCCGCATTTTGAAGCAGCTCTGACTTTCTGAGCACCTGTCATGTTTCTTGAGGTGCTAGAATGCCAGGATAGTATAAATACCCCCCAAATGACCCCATTTTGGAAAGAAGACACCCCAAAGTATCCACAGAGAGGCATGGTGAGTTCATGTATGATTTAATTTTTATTTACAAGTTAGTGGAAAATGGGACTTTGTAAGAAAAAAACTAAAAACCCCAAAAAATTAATTTCTGCTTACTTGTGCCAAAAATAAATCCTCTATGAACTCGTCATGCCCCTCACGGAATACCTTGGGGCATCTTATTTCCAAAATGGGGTCACTTGTGGGGTATTTATACTACTAAGTAGTTTGGAATTCAAATGAGGAAAAATGCCCTGTGAAATCCTAAAGGTACTCATTGGAATTTGGGCCCCTTTGCGCATCTTGGCTGCAAAAAAGTGTCACTCATGTGGTATGGCCGTACTCAGGAGAAGTAGAGCAATGTGTTTTGGGGTATATTTTTACATATACCCATGCTGGGTGAGAGAAATATCTCTGTAAATTGACAACTTTGTATAAAAAATGGAAAAAGTTGTCATTTACAGAGATATTTCTCACACACAGGATGGGTATGTGTGAAAGACACCCCAAATCACATTGCCCTACTTCTCCTAAATACAGAAATACCACATGTGTGACACTTTTTTGCAGCCTAGGTGTACAAAGGGGCCCAAATTCCAATTTGTACCTTTTAGGAAAGCATTTTTAGGCATTTGGATTCCAGACTTCTTCTCACGCTTTAGGGCCCCTAAAATTCGAGGGCAGTATAAATATCCCACATGTTTCCCCATTTTGGAAAGAAGACACCCCAAGGTATTCCGTGAGGGGCATGGCGAGTTCATAGAAGATTTTTTTTTTTGGAACAAGTTAGTGGAAATTGATTGTTTTTTTTTTTTCTCACAAAGTCCCCTTTCCGCTAACTTGTGACAAAAAGTTAAATCTTTCATGGACTTAATATGCCCCTCAGCGAATACCTTGGGGTGTCTTCTTTCCAAAATGGGGTCATTTGTGGGGTGTTTGTACTGCCCTGGCATTTGAGGGTCTCCGCAATCATTACATGTATGGCCAGCATTAGGAGTTTCTGCTATTCTCCTTATATTGAGTATACGGGTAATGAGATTTTTTTTTCCTGTTCAGCCTCTGGGCTGAAAGAAAAAATCAACAGCACAGATTTCTTCATTCGCATCGATCAATGTGTATGAAAAATCTCTGCCAAAAAATGTGCAAAAAATAAAAAAAGATGGGAAAGGACATAGGAGTGCTTGCGAAGTAAGGCCCCATTCACACGTCCGCAAAAATGTCCGCATCTATTCCGCAATTCTCTAATATGATCAGCCAAAGGAAAGAAATCTCAGCACTCCAGCGTCTTAAATGTATCTTCTTTATTCCACCACAGAAAAACATTGAAGACGCTGGAGTGCTGCGATTTCTTTCCTTTGACATCCTATTAGTACACACAAAACCTGTCCTGATCACACAACAGGACAAGTTACTTCACAACACTGAGCTAAAGAGCTGCTTCATCTTCCTCTCCTACCTCTCAGGTATTATGATCCTGAATACAGATGATAATAACTTTAGCTGAGTCTCTGTAAGAATGGAGTTCATGAGGAGACATGAAGTACAGAGAGGATTAATGTGTGCAGTCTCCATTACCACAGCCTGTCCCAAGTGCTGCTGCTAATTAGACACATCCTCACCTCCTGTCTGTACTTCATGTCTCCTCATGAACTCCATTCCTACAGAGAATCAGCTGAAGATCATATTAAACTGTATTCAGGATGATAATCCCTGACAAGTAGAGATGAGAGGAGGATGAGGCAGTTTTTTGGCTCAGTGCTATGAAGTAACTTGTCCTCATGTGTACTAGTAGGACGGCGGCCATTTTATTTCTCCTAATGATTGCTCCTTAGACAAAACAAGCCATTATATCTAATTAAAGTTATTTGGTAACATATTTATAATAAAGTCATATTTGCATATTCTTATTTTCTTAATTCCTAGAGAGCCCCTTTGAAGAGTAGACTTTCTGTGCTCTCCCCTTAAAACTCAGTCACAACTATAGAACCTCTATCATCAGCACTTGGGCCTGGAGAGAAATCCTTCCTAGACCACCATCAGCATTAGGACAGACCTCAAAGGATGCAAATTGCCAAAATAATAGATCTTGCATTCTCCTTCCCCCATGCAACATGGTATAAATAATATATTTTGATGCCGGCATAAAACAGTGGTCCAGTGGAGAAATCCTTATACCCCAAGACCCCCACAGAGAAACAATAATGGAGCCCTTCAGTTATTCAAAGACTTTATTTGGTTTCTGTAGCTCTATGGGGTTACATGTGTCTATACTGCTCAATGAGTGTTTTATTTGATATGCACTTTTACACTGGATATCTTGTAAGGAAACAAAAGGCTTTGAACATTTGAAGTTTACAGTGCTTCAGTGTTCGGCGTCAGTCGCTCAATCTGTTTGTTATGCTACATTGCAAGGGAAGAAGCACAAGAAGATCCTGCACTATTCTTGGGGCAGTCACTGATTACTTACTAATTTAGCGACTGGAAAAGAGGTATGACAAGCTTTAGCTGTCTGCATCTGAGTTATAACAGTTTCTACTGAACTCTAAATTATATTTTAACCTTCTCTCTTCCCTAGAACTCCAGCAATGCCGACAGTAACCCCTCAGGTCTAGGCCACCGGTAACAGTAACCACGGAACCAGAAATTACAACATAATTTAAGCATTCATCTCCCCTAGACTTGCAAGGATAGGACATAGATAATATAGAAACAGTGTGTAAACCCATTTACATGGACACTTTGTGGCTCCATGTGTCTAGTTTTATGGCTAATCAATCAGGCTGTATAATAACATTGAGAGAACATTGACAAGGACACTTACAGACAGAAGTGTTCCTCCTTAATTTCCCTCAATTTTTGGTGAAAACTGTTGAATGCCACAACATGCTAGAAAAACCTAAACACACTGCAATGTACATCCCTGCCCTTGAGGGGGGGGGGGGGCACGCATAGACAAATATAGCACTTGCACGTCCTGACAGTAATTGCAAAATAATGTTGTTGTTTTTTCAAAACTGGTCATCTCATGCAACACTTCTTGAGATACTGTATGGTGAGCCAAGAGGAAAGGTAAAGCAAGTGCGGCCTGCTTGCGAGGTACACATGTGTTCATCCCTAAATTTCCTTAAATTTTGTTAGGGAATCCAATTTTTCACAACATAAATTTAATACAATCTTGGAGAATTATACAAAACCCTGAAAATGCTGCAACTCACATCACAACCACTGGCTTTCCACAATTTCTTTTGAAAGCTGGTCATCTTGTGCCACACATATCTAGATGTATGAATCCAAGAGGAAGGACACGTCTGAATATACAGTATTTGCCCAAGTGATTTAAGAAGTTATCAAATAAGCATCTATGAGTAGTCCTATCTTGAAGTGCTGTTTTGCTATAATCATCCAACCAGATTTGTTCCTGGTTTCTACTGTTCTTCTGTATAATTATGTCTGTCATTATAAAATGTATGTAATATGTCTGCATTGTTTGCAGTTATTTAAATATCAAAATAATCATTTTAATTACTTTTAAGAATGTCAATTCAAACATTTGTTAATTATGGCAGTAACACTGTCGGTATAATCAATTTGACTGGGGTCTCTTTTGGTTTCTAGCATTGTGGCTTACGAGTAAACTCATCATGCATGTTCGTACAATAAACACCATCGAGACATCCTGGATTCACCTCTAGGAGCTCTTTTAGACTCTAACAATATGAATGATTGTCTATGTTCTGTTATTATTGCTGCACATATTGAGAATATGAATAATCTAAAGGATAATTGACGGTTCCAACAAAACACAAATCTCCCAGGCAGATATTGAACACATTGTTATCGTTAAGTGCTGTAATTTTATATTGGAAAGCTTGAAATTAGGAAATTCTAGTTTAGCTGAAGGCAAATTGTACTTAAGTTGTTCTCGTTTCAAACAGGGGACATTTTTTCCTGCAGAAGATGAAGTTGAAATGCGGTTGCAGCTGAATAATTGACTTGTGATAGCAAAGGTGACTGACTACGCAAAAAAAGATTTCATTGAGCACCTTTAACATTTACAGACATAATGAAATCTTTCCCATTCCAGGCATAAACTATGGAAAAAGGGTTATCATCTCAGGTTAGTAGATTGGGTAAAATGTTATGAAGCAGCCATGTGCACATCAGTATTAGATGTTCTGTACATACAATAGCTAATGGAGCACAATGTCAAATTTGCACAAGGGCACGGAATAGGCACCATTAACTAGAATGTGAGCCCTATTATAACTGTGTGCAAAATAAAGCTGTAACATGTCTGTGTGCATGAGGTCTTAAAGAGGTTGTCTCATCTCTGGGACCCACACCTATCTCCAGAACAGACCCCTAAAAAGGAAGAAGAGCACACTATGCAAGCATGGCCACTCTCCATTCACTTCTATGGCAATTCCAAAAATAGCCAAGTCCCATAGAAATGAATGGAGAAGTGTCTATGTATGTGTGGTATGCTCTCTATTCACTTCTAGGGGCCTTATGAAAATAGCTAAGCATGCTTGATCAGCTTTTTTCGGAATTCCCATAGAAGTAAATGGAAAGCACACCACGCATGCATGGTGCACTCTCCTTCCCTTTCAGGAGCCCATTCTGGAGATAGAAATGTCCATCTAAGACTGGTCCAGTCAGAAAGAGCAGAGATATAAATGTATTAATTACCGGTTTTACTGAATCTTTTCTCATAAAACTATATCTCAATCTACTCAGCTCCTTTGGCTCTACATGCCTGCACATTGCACTGCATTTTATGGTTCTTACATGACTGGACTTGAATAGGAGCTGAGCTGCAATACCCTTGCATGGCTTGGGGTTGCGGGTGTTGGACCTTCAGTGATCTGAATCAGTAAACAAAGAGGTTAGTATATTTATCCAGTACTGACAAAGTATAGCACTATTTTCTAATCAGAAAGGTACTCTCTTAATCTTTAATTATAAAATAAAATAATAAAATTGCTGTAATACACATACATTTTTCAGTGAATTTACTGGACACATTTAGAGTCACTGATTTCCATGTTGATTTGAAAAGGTAGTCTAAGATAGAGACCAAACATAAGGAAGTAAATATTGTCCCTTTTTTGTCCTTTTACCATGGTCCCTCCCAGTATCTCAAAGTGAATTAGGGATAGCATCCTGATAAATTTATGGGAGTGTCTAGATCAGGGGTGCACAACCTTTTCTGGTTGGGGGCCACATTGTCAGACTGAAGGAATCCCAAGGGACGAAAATAAAAGTTAAAGGGGTATTACTAACTGATATACTGTATTTATGGCATATTGTACACATAGTATATACTATAAATGTCTGGTTACACCTCCAGGATTCCCATCTCACGGGAGAATACATGAAAAATGCATGAGAGCAGCCACAAGACATAGACATACATGTCTGTCACCAGATGGTTGGGGGCCGCACAGAATGATATCGAGGGCCGTATGTGACCCCCGGGCCGCAGGTTGTGCACCCCTGGTCTAGATGAATAGCTGTCAAACGAACAGGTATTTGGCCAACAACTATTGAAGGTTTTAATTTCATCTGCTTAATATATGCATAGGTGTAAGCTGGCCACAAAATCAAGCTTCAGCAAAAATCCATAGTTTATTAATGTAAAAAGATAAAAAGCCATATACCTTTACTCTCATCAGCATCATGTAGACGCTGTTGTCTGTGTGCATGGCTTATTATTTTTTGTATAAATAAACTACGAATTTTTATGGAAGCTGGATTTCTCCATATTTTTGTGTCAAGGTTGGAAAAATGTTTATGCCAATGTCAGATATGTGCCCCATTAAGAGAAGCCCAGCCTCAGAAAAAGGAAGATATTTGTTGTTTTAGCGTCTAGATCAATCATAAATTACGTCATTTAAAAACAGGTATTAGAAAGACCCTCAGATACCATGGTCAAATGTGACCACGGCATCTGAAAGCAAAAAAACCCTGTTGTATACAGATCATCCACTGGCTGTGCTTTTTAGAAAATGTAATTTATCATAATTAGAGAAAACCAATTCTTTATTCCCCGAAATTCTAGGAAATTTGAAACTTTTCCAATTCATTTTCGATGAATTTCCCAAAAAGGCAACCAGCATTTTAAAAGTCAGAAGACAGTGAATAAGGCATTTGCCACTAGAGTTTTATCAGCTTTGTTTTTACAGCCTTCACTATGCAGTAAAACTAATCTAGAAACCACATTTATATAGCTTTTCTTGTGTATTAATACTGAAAACAAATGTGGAAAAAATTGGTTATTTCTTTTCATTGCCCTTTATCGACCCCCAAAAACTTTTTTATAGTTATTGATACCATTTGTATAACTTTTTGATCACTTTTTATTAAATTTTTTGGGGAGAAGAGGCAATAAAAAAATGGACAATCGGCCATTTTGATTTTTTTCCCATTACACCATTCACAGTATGGGATACATTTTTTTATGTTTTAATAGTACGGGCATTTTTGGACACAGTGATGCCTATGATGTTTTTTTAAAGTTTTTTTTTTTTGGGGGAAAGAGGGTGATTTGAATTTTTTTAAATTTTAAAAACTCTTACTTTTACTTTTTTTGGTCCCCCAAGTTAGATTGCAATTTCTATAAAGTAATGGAATTTGATCCAATTCATTATACAAAATACAGCAGGCCTGAATAGTAATATAAACACCAACACAATTAAACAACAAACCAATCCAGACAATATGTAGAAAATTTATATTTATTACAAAAAAATCACTACATTATTAATCACATTAAAGCATAATTTTATTAGTAATACGATATTTGTAATGATTGACATACACTAAAAACAATTAAAACACATGAATAGGGTCTGCAGGTCAGGGTCTCCTGGACACAGGTAATCAAAGTGCAAGCGCATCAAACAGCAGAAAAAATTGCAAGCTCATATGTGTTTGGCCAGCATAGTGGTATGGAACCAGCAGTATAGAGTGACAATAACTAGAAACACTAGAACAGACACTACCATGTCATACACCACTATAAGCTGGACAAGAAAACACATATACCGTAAATCAAATATCACCTGAATGTACCAACCTGAGTACAGAAGCCCCTACACCTGCAGACCGCGCCCCGACGCGCGTTTCGCCGTCAGCTTTTTCAAGGGGTCATGGCCACTGGCGTCCAAATCAACCATATATAATGCAAAGGCGGGACCTACATATGTCTGGTACCCCCCACGATCCAATGTGATTTTTGTAATAAATATCAATTTTCTACATATTGTCTGGATTGGTTTGTTGCTGAATTGTAATATACCAGCAATAATACTAGAAGCCTAGTACAGGCTCTGGCTTACTACTGCAACAGAACGCTTACCCCGATCTCAGCTTGGGGGAGATACTCTTGCCAGGAAAGCACGCACTTCTGGGTTTTTTGCCTTTCAGATGCCGTGGTGTGGGGAGTCGCTCTGGTAGATAGCGGTGCGGGTGCAGTACCGAGGCAAAACAAGGAGTCCAGAACGTGCAATCAACAGTGTTTTATTCACACTTGCACAAAAATAAACGACAAACAGTCTCTTGGTGTTAATGCACACACATCAGAAGTATTAAGGCAAAACAAAACAGTCCCGTACAGGTTTCCGTCACCTGGGAGGGTTTAGGTGCAGGTTCGCACCTGGCTGTCAGTCCAGCCGCAAGACAGTCGACGTCAGGTTTCCGGGCCGTCTGCACTCCTCCTTGTTGGGCTCTGGCTTCCAGCCCAGGGAACTCCACATAGCACAGAATGGATCAGAACTCCCAAACTCAAATGACTCCACAGCCTAACAGCAGCTCCAGGACAATCACTCCCTTCAGCTGCTGAGGAGGCTGCCTTTAAAGGCCCGGCAAAAGTCCGGCCTGGACCGTGGGGAGTAGGCACCCACCCAACTCTTTGCCTACTCCCAGTAAGAGCCGGCCCGGATTGGCTTTGCAGCCAAACTAACTGACAATCTCAAACAGCACTAGCTGCTGCTGACACATAAAAAACCCGGCTCTCACCTCACTGAGGCCAGGAACCTCGGTGACACGTATCGTCCGTCCATGACGACACCTTGCGCCCTCTTACAGTGGTCACATTTGAGGGGTTAAATGCAGGGCTGTGGAGTCGGAGTCGGAGTCGAGGAGTCGGAGTCGGAGGCAATTTTGGGTACCTGGAGTCGGAGTCGGCAAAAAATGGACCGACTCCGACTCCGACTCCTACTAGATTTAAATTGGAATTAAAAAAATTGGAATAAAAAAAGCAAGTTTAAATGTCCCAATTCAGATAAAGTTATAATTAATTACTTCTCTACTGTAAGAATAAAGGCCAATGCATGCAGTGCGTCACGTTACCGCTAAACAAAGACGTTAAGTGACAGTGAAGAAGCTTTTCATATGCTTTACTATGCAGTTAAAGCAGTGTTTCTCAACTCCAGTCCTCAGGGCCCACCTACAGGTCATGATTTGAGAATATCCCACAGAATGAGTACCTGAGGTGAGTCCTGATGCACTGACACTAATTATATCACCTGCTAAATACTAAGGAAATCCTGAAAACATGACCGGCAGGTGGGCCCTGAGGACTAGAATTGAGGAACACTGAGTTAAAGGGACACTGACAGGCTGATTTACCGGCTAAAGATATATCTGCTGGTATTCATCAGAGGATTAGGAATACAACTAGACGACTGTTACCCCCAGTTGAGGTTTACTTGTGTTTAAAAACGTTTTAATCAATATGCAAATTCTCTACCTTTGTGCCCAAGGGGCAGGCGCACATGTAGAGTACTGGCAGCACTAGACAGGACTAGGTAGCGAGGGAGGAAGAGAGAAAGCTGGCACAGCCTCAGCATAGCCAGACGAGGCTGCTGCCAGCACTCTACACGTGCGCCTGCGCAGGAATTCAGCGTTCGGCTAGCCTGAAAAAAAGGCCAGTGCAGTGAATAATAACGAGGGAACAGCGCTGGGAAGCTGTACTGGGCGCGGCTGGGCACAAAGCCGCAGGAGACGCTGCCCCATTGGGCACAAAGATAGTGAATTTGCATACAGATTAAAATGTTTTTAAACACAAGTACAGCTTAACTGGGGGTAATATTAGTATAGTTTTATTCCTAATTCTCTGATGAATACCAGTATATATATATATATATATATATCTTTAGCTGGAAAATCAGCCTGTCAGTGTCCCTTTAAGGAGCGGCAATACTTACACTTTCCATTGTCTTGTGGTCTGCTGTTACAGGGAACCCATGGTTATCCTCGCCTCTCACTGATAACTGATTAAGGACTGGAGACACTTGTATAAGTGAAGGGAATGGAGAGTCAATAGTTCAAGACTGAAGCTGTAAACCATTTGAAAAACTGCTATCATTCAGCTAAGGCTATAAAACATGTAAACTCAGATTGTTAGCTTAAATTTTAAACATGACTATGGGATTCTACTAGGAAAATCATGTTTTAAAATAAATGCCCCTTCCCCTGCCCCTTCCTGGATCCTCCCACTGCTCTCTCTTCAGCAGAAGATCAGCACACAAAGGAGAAGGCAGCAGCTTCTGCTCAACTACCTCTCTGTGCTAGAGAAGATTAGAAGAACTTGGTGGAACAGCTTCGTATTTGCATATTAAATACAGAGGAGTCGGAGTCGAGGAGTCGGAGTCGGAGGTTTCAAAATCTGAGGAGTCGGAGTCGGAGTCGGAGTCGGACAATTTATCTACCGACTCCACAGCCCTGGTTAAATGTCTGCAATTGCCATTACCGTTGATCATAGACATTAGCCCTGGGTGTCTGCTGTGTGAAGAAGCATGCACCCAGTAGCTATGACTCTTGCCCCGATCTGGAGCGGGTGCCATCTTTAAAGACCCGATAAGGAAGAGGTTAAAAAAAGTACAGTGCAGTCTGTTTTAATACAGTCTGTTTGCTATCACCATCAACCATGTGCTTATAGCCATATGCAGTATGTTGCTGTCACACTGACATTAACTAAAGATATTAAAAGGGGTTGAATATGGTACTAGGACATCACACAGTATCATACGCAACTTTTTAGGGCAACTAGGGTAGAATTTATCCAAATCGAATCTGATCTGTGTGAAATATGCTCATATCTAATCATAATCAATTTGCTTTTTACTTAAATTACCCTATGGAAATATCACTCCAAAATTTATTGTACCCGTGGAACACCCGTTAAACCTTTTATAGGCTTTGTTTAGAAAATCCATTATTGCTGTGATGAGCCAGCACCGATACATGTGCATTTTTAATACAGAATTTGCATACTTAGTGCTGCAGAGAGGGTGATAAAATAATATAAATAGCAAAACATAGTGCATAAAAGAGCCAGGTGTTTTGATCAGCTACGTTTTTATGCTATTTGCACAAAATCATAATAGGCATTGTAAATGCTCATCTAAATATCATTATTTAGGGACACTAGATTTTATATGCTGCATTCTCAGAACAAGAACATAAAGTGAAGTTCAGAAATGTTGTTTCATTAAAATAGTGCTTAGTTTACAGTTACTACATGGATTTGTAAAAGATGCTTATAAATAAAAGTTTCAAAAATGTGAATTACATTTTAAAGTACTTTAATTTTCAAATATAGCTTCTGTATTAATCTCCACTTGCTGTCATTGAGTGGGAAGATTTATTGTGTACTTCTAGTGAATTAATATCTGTCCTGGTCATTTGATTGACACGCAAGTGCATGGCACATTATAGTTACAGTATCCGAGCACAGTGGGAATAAAAGTATATTGGTGGTCATTGCTGACATCACCGCCTCCTGCACTGAAACTGACTGTATTAAAGTAATCATACAGTATCAGTTCAGGGCAGGAGAATGCCGTCGACCTGGGAGATGATCCTAACACATTGACCGTGTTTCCCATAGTTGTATGCGTATCACACTTGTATCACACATGATAGGCCAAGATAAACCCTTCAGCAGGCAGGACCAAAAAAGATAGGATTAGGACTTGACCATATCTGTTTTGCGGTCTGCAAGTTGCGAATCTGCTAAATAAGTATACTGTCCATGAGCGATCTGCTTTTTTTTTTGCAGAACAATTGAGTTCTATGGGTTTGAGATCTGCATTTTGAAGACCAGAATAGGAAATTTTTTATCTTTCGCAAAACTGACATACGGATTTGGAAAGCACACTGATGACTCATCACACTGCAGAGCAGCCATGTAAACAGGAAGCTATGAATACAAACAGATCTGCCAGCTTAGTCTGATGCCTAGACAGGGGGAAGGAAAGGAAAGACATGAAAAAGTTTTTGGGGGCATATATATGCATGGTGAGCACATAAAAAGAATTTTGATTTGGGACGGGACAATCTCTTTAAAATAAATTTGCATACATCTTTGCCCAAACATTATCTTTACATGGACAATCAGCTTTAAAGTGATTTATTGAGATAGGATAAATCATCAATATCGGACTGGTGGGGGGTCGATTTCTGATACACCTCCACCGAATAACTGTCTGAAAGACAGCAAATTTAATGTTTATACAAAATACAGCACCATACATTGTATAGTGGTTGTGCTTGGTATTGCAGGTCAGTCCCATTCACTCAAATATAAGCTCCAGAAAAGCCATGTGACCAATGGGCATGGCATCACAGGCCAAGGAAGGAGCAGCAGAGCTGGCTCAAGGACCATAGCCTCTTCAAGCAGCTGATCAGTAGTTGTGCCAGAAGTTAGACACCACCGATCTGAAAAACCTATTAACAAGGCTATCTAAATTAACACTTATTACACAGATGAATGATTTGGAAGCACCAGATCTCCACAGAGAGTTAAAAGTTTTCTACTGATGCGGAATAGGTGTGTATGATTATGTTACTAATATGGTTACCTTATATATTTTTCTACTTAAAGGGAAACTGTCATCAACTTTATGCTGACCGTACTGAGGGCAGTATAAAATAGTGACAGTAATGCTGATTTCAGTGGTGTGTCACTCATGAGCTAAAAGTAAGTGGTTGCCAAGAACCAGTGTTATAATTATTGCAGCCAAGGCCTTGAAAAGAGTCACGGCCACCTGAGAAGAGTCATAGTAATTCATAATCTCCTGCACTCTCTGCCCATCTACTGATGGCTGACAGTTTTCTACCTAGTTTTCTCCCTTTCTCTCTAGGAGAGATCTGCCAATCATCAGCAGATGGGTGAGAGTGCAGGATATTATGAATAACCATGACTCTTCTCAGGTAGATTTGACTCTTTTTTAGGCCTGGGCTGCAATAATTATGACACGGGTTTGGCAGTGTCATAATTTTTATTGCAAATATCGGCACTTTGAAAATTCGCAAATATTTCGAATATAGTGATATATATTTATATATTCGTAAAAACGAATATTCATTTTTTTAGTTGTTTTTTTCATCTGAACCCATTACCTTATATACCTACCTGCTTCTTGCTTGTGGGACAATATGAGAAAGCTGAAATATTGTAGTCTGTAGTGAATTAGAATATTCTTCAATATTTCTTTTTTTTCTCTTATGCGAAAAATCGGCAATGTAATATTCGCGTAATGCAGATATTCTAACACCCGAATATATAGCACTATAGAATATACATATTTTTTCCATCTGAAGTCATGTTTCTTCCATGCTTAAGTTGCTTTGGGTCAATAACTGTTCACATTAAATTGGAAAAAATTACGAATATCCTAAAAATAGAATATATAGCACTATATTCTATAGTGCTATATATTCGTGTTTCAGAATATTCGCATTACGCAAATATTTCATTGCCGATTTTTTGCAATCAATAGCATAATCTTGAATACAAATTCGCGAAAATATAACGAATATTCAAATGAATATTCGCGAAATATCGCGAATTAGAATATTGCCCCTATCGCTCATCACTATTGGCAACCACTTACTTTTAGCTGATGTGTGACACACCGCTGAACTCAGCATTTCTTTCACTACTTTATACTGCCCTCAGTACGATCAGCATAAAGTTGATGACAGGTTCACTTTAAATGTGCCTACTAATGCCCATTATTTCTTATGGTTCCAGGGTCTAAAGTAAATCAGCCCTGAGGAAAATGGAGGGATATTGGTAAGATCTTTTTGGGTAGTGTGTCCTTATAAAAAATGTAGATACATCTACCTGTGTTCAAGTTCCATGTAGAAAAACTTAATTAAAGGTGTTTCCCAAGACCATTATTCCACGTTTTGTTGGCTGAGCAGAGTACAAAAGGAAAAAAAAAGGAAAAAGTCACCTGTTTTGGGCACAACAAGTCCAGTGCTGAGCTCCCTTCTCCTCCACTTCAGATCCCCGGTGGACTAGAAGTGTGATGTGCAATCTGCATGCAAGTCATCACTGCTCACTTGGTGCTGAACTAGGAATTGCAATGACAGGTGAGTATTTTTGTAACTTTTGCGTCTTGCTCAGCCATCTAAACATGGGTTCCCAGTCTTGGAGAACTCTTTAAAACAATTGTTATACTTGCTGTTATAGGACGTGTAATAGCGTGCATGTTCTGGACCTATCGATCCAAATGTTCTTTGGTGGGGCAAAGTCTGAAAGGAGTTGTCCACGATGTTCCAAAAACAGCACCTACCTTTTCACACGTGTTGTATTGCATCTCAGCCCAATTTCCTTCTATGGATCTGAGCTGCAATACCAGAACTAAGAAGAAAACATACACAATGTTTTTCTATTCCTGTACAACCTTATTATACGAGTGTCTTACCATGCACCAATTATCTCATAGTTGATGTCACAAGAATCTAAGAATTAACCTTTTTTTCTCGAAGAACATCCGGATGCTTACAGATGTCTCTCTGGCCACAACTTTTGATCAGTCATCATAATCTAATCACAGCCTAGATACTCATATAGCTATCAAGAATCCTGTTGCAGTCTTATTTTTTGTCACCACATCTCAGAAAGTAAACTTTGAGCTCCATCTATCGCAATACAAACCGAAAAAATGTTGCGTAAACCACCAAAGGGATCTCATGTCCGGTTTTCTGTAAGATTTTTTATAAAAGGTACCTAAAATACGCATTAGGCTCATGTTCATCAGTCATGCATTGCTGAAATCTTGATTTGAACTGTTTTAAGAGGTGATAGTTAAATGTCAAATACAATATACATTTAGCACAAATTTTGCATGAATGTCTCCTTGCCCCTGTTAATCTGTGAAGTGACCTGTGTGAATGGATGGATCCCTTGAGGCTGGCTTCTCACTTAAGAAAGCTAATAAAGATTTTAATTACTGTCTTTGGCTTTAATTAAAAGTCTGTAGAGCTGCCTGTGCTCTGTGATAAAAAAAAAACAAACAAACAGATTTCTATAAGCATCCAGTCTTGGCAAATAGTAACCTCAAAGAAGTCTGTTTTCCCTCATGAAAACCCTTCTCAGCATACAGTATGTAAAGCACTTTTACCTTTGAACACCATGTTTCAGATTATATTTATAGCCAATCCATGAAACAGTGACATTTCCTATGGACCATTTACATGGGCCGATACGCAAGGCAATAAGTGGGAACCAACCATTGGCTCTCAGTCATTGCCTGCTCATTGAGCTGCATTCATATACAGAAATCATCTCCTCTGTCTGGTGATAAACAAGCTCTACTATGATCATTCATCCTTATGCAGATCATTTGTTGGCAGTACCTTCACACAGTGCACTTACCAAGAATGAGCATTTATTCCCTATAATTTTGCTGATCCTCAACCCATCTAAAAGGGCCTTTTAGAATGTGAATCATCAATCTTTATAAGAATTGCCCCCAGAAGAAGCACAACATGAAACATGAGTTGGTTGGTTTGAAGCGCTACATTGGGTCTGTATTACTTATCTGTGTGGTTTTGTATACTCATTTGGATGTAGGCCCAAATATCTGATATCTTGTGACCACTTTTTTGGCGCCTCATCTGTGATGTATATCAATACCTTATATTCGTTTTTTAATCGTACATTATAATAAAGTATCTCAATATTGTATCTCTATATTGTATGTAGAGTGTATTCTTTATCATTGCTAAGTATTAAGTTAGATTTCAGCTCTGAATCCTGCAGAATTGCAACCAAAGCTCTGGGTTATAATACAGGCTTTAAGCTTGGGAGCAGTACATCATAAATAATTAATTGGGGCAGATGTACTACTCCTGTCTTTAGACAGTGTACGGAGTCTAGAATTTCGCTAGACTTATAAGTGACTGATGCTGGATTATTAATTTGCTGCTTTTTAATATAAGTTTCTTACTTTGCACCAGAGTTTTGTGGCAAAATGTTGCCACATTATTTGAAGCATCAAAAGCCACAGTTTTTTCTAGTAGACTATACCGCTTTTCACTAAACCATGCCCTCTTATCAGAAGAGTCATAAACAGTGTCTAAAATGTGTAATAACTGTAATGCAAAGCATGTATGTCAGATTTCTGCTACAAATTGCACCAGTATCTGGTTCATTTTGAATAGTAAATTTCCCCAAATTATCAGTTATCCAACTTGTTATGTAAAGTTATCCTTTAAAATTGACTTTATTAAAACTGTGAAGTTCTTTTCCACTATTATCTTCCCATAGTTTGGAGTTGAGTTCACATTGTCTTTAGCTCCCATGCTGTACTTTCTGTCAAGGTTATGGATTTGATTACCCAAAAGTGGTATTCAAATGCCACGATGGGGGCTTTGACTTCCTCGAGGCAAACAGAGTTCAAAGGATTCATCTTTGGACTCAGTTGCCTTCTTTCCCTCAGTTTCCGTCATGTTTTGCCAGACAGTAGCGACTGCTCTATTCTCACTTGGAAATCAGTTTCTCTATTCAATGCTATGAGCCTGACATTGAGGCTGTCATAGGAATAAATAGAGAAAGTGAGTTCCCATTGAGCGTCATCACATGATCTAACGGCCAAGAGTAATGGAGGCTGAAAATGCATCAGTAAGCCTATATGTTCATTTGTTAAAAGATGTATACCAGGTCATTTACAAATGAGAAGGACAAAAACAGTTTTCTTGGGGTACCTTTTTAATGTGGCCATTCACATTAGAAGGAAGTAGGTTGATGGCAACTTAGATTGAACAATTATCCGGTGAACCAGCCATATGCATGCTACAGACACTTAAACTGGACATATATGTTCAATGTTAAATATGCACAGCTCTCCCTGCATAGTTATGTGTCCCCATGTATCCATGGGTGCTTTAGGGATGCTACCACCACAATTCACTCTTAATGTGAGGGACTATGTTCTATGCAGAGGAAGAATGCATCTTCGGATATGCAGGTGCTTGATGAGCTACTGCCCACCAAGAGAAGGATGAATGAAGTCCTCTAGATAAGCAAATAAGACAACAAAAGTTTTACATTTATGGGATAACCCTGTTAAGAGGGATTGTTGTTTCCATAATGCGTTCTGAGATTCTTAATAACAAGAATGGTGCAATACCATGCCAGAACCCTACAGACGCTACTACAGTGAAAGGGGTCCATTAACATCTCTATGGATTCAGCAATAGGCAGATCTGTCTTAAAAGTCCTGATTCCATGATGCTGGTGTGAATACAACTTTATTACACTGCAGAGTTTAGGTAGCGTATATATGGTTATCTTGCATAGGTGTGTAACTAGACAAATGAACGAGAATTGAAAGTGCTCACATTTACACAGTAGACAAGGACATAAAAGGAGATTTGGGTTATGTTAGTCTTTATAGAATTAATTAAAATATGATTTTAGTAATGTTATTGCAGGCTTTTTAGTACAATTATAACATGATATATGAGCAGACATCCCAGTTTTCATTTTTACTTGCTGCAGCACAAATAATCTAAAAAAAATATGCTGGAAAATGTCCGTCTCCACTTATTGCTATTAGCCCACTGTCTGGCAAATGTGTCAATGTTAATGAGCTGTCAGGATAAAATGAACAAGTTCAATTTGTTTACCTTCGTAAAGATGCCGGTGGGACGAAGATGTTGACTGCATTACATTAAATTTATTGTTTCTCTACAGCAGCTGATAGTACAATATGCTTTTTGGCTTCGACTCTGTTTGATTTGCATCATGGGAAAATATGATTTACTGATGACACTGTGCAAGTCAAAGTGTTCTTGAAAGAAAGAATGTTACATGATGCAGTCTTCAAGAGGAGCATTTTACTTTTTTATTTTTTCCTTATACACCCCGATATGGGAGAAATGATATATTCTAGATATTTTTGTAACATGAAGCTATTCAGTATAAAAAGTATGTGCTTGCTTTCTTTCATAGATCTTGAAATAAACCCAAAACGAAACCACTATATCCCAGAAGTGTTGGGTGCGAATATTCGAATCGTGACTTTTTATCACAAATATTTCGAAAATAGTGCTAAATATTCGTATTTTCGAATGTTCTAGATTTTTTTCATCTGAACCCATGATTCCTCCCTGCTTCTTGCTTGTGGACCAATGAGAAGGCTTCAATGTTTTTTCTGAGCTTAGCAACATCCCTAGCAGCCAATAGGAAAGTTGCCTACCCCTTACTATATAAGGAACCTCCTCAGAAGCCATTTTCTGCAGTTATTTTTCAGTTCTGAGAGACAGCAGTATTGAGAATTCGCAAATTTATGACGAATATTCGCCCAAATATTTGCTAAACATTGCAAATTTGAATATTGCCCCTGCCGCTCATCACTATATCCCAGTAAGAGTAGACAACTAAACCCCAGGTATTCTGAACAGTGACCACAGTGGTTTACTAAAATTAGGACTTTAATATCAAGAAGCAGTTGGGCATAAACCCTATTGTTGGGATAATTCCCTCAGTGTTTCAGGAGATTATAATACACTTTTAATATTTCATATTTTGCTAGTGATTTTGCCAGTAATCCATTCATCCTGACAGAAGGTAAAGTTAAAATTAATGTTTGGTCAAATGCACAGTTTTCAAGATTTCTAATTTCTGTAATTCAATAGGAACCTTCATTTCCTATTTCCAGTGGTTCACCGTCCTGAGATAGACATAAAGGTTCACCGCAATGCTTGTTAGAGTACAACCATGATAACTCAGTCCTGTAACAAGCCTTGGCCACTATGTGGAAAAGACAGATTTTTATTAATTTGAAATAAACTATGAAGGTTCCTTATGTTGAATAGCAAATATCTTAAAGGGTTTATGCAGTGGGTAGATATGAATAACCTATCCTCAGAATAGGTCTTCAATATTCAAGTTCCCATTCAAGGGAACTACACTGCCCGACAAGACGAGGGAGACAAAGTGCAGTGTAATCTTGAAGAGGAAGCTGTGCTCATATGAGCCCAACCTCCTGTTCAAACAGATGATTGGCAGGGATGCCAGAAGTTGGACTCCCGCCGATCTGATATTGATATAATCCTCTTCCCACTTCATGTCCCTTTTAACCCTTTACACACACATACAACACAACTCCACAGGAGTAAATATGAAAAAGTTATGGGCGTCGGACTATGGCGATGCAAAGAATAAAAAAAAAATTCAAAGGGTTTTATTTTTCTAAGCTATAAAAATATGGTATTGCTATAATCGTACTGACCCTAAGAATGAAGGTATAACAATAATCTAGTACCATTATGCACCTTATATCCCACAGGTTGTGTGGCAGGATCACTTCCAAATCCAAGGAGTGTCTCAAAGTGAAGAAAGGGTGCACCCATCACTGCTACTGAGTGACTACTACCACCATTATTGATACCACCACTCCTGTTCTCCACTCCTCTCCCTTCTCCTGGACTCGCTGCAATACCACCATTTAGTAACAGTACCTATAAATGGCTGGTATTTGTTTTGCTTTAAAGTATATTTTGTTACTGCAATGTTCAAATCGACAAAACATTACATGATATTCATTGAAATCAATGGTATGTCTACCTACTGCTTGGATGTTTGATCCAGAGAGAGATGCTCTTTATAGCTTCTCTAAAGTATGGCTATTAATTCCAAATACCCTAACAAGGTATTTGAAAATGAGTTTTCAAAACCAGACAACTCTGTTAATTAATTTTGATGATGAAGCCTATCCCCAAGCAAATAACTGCTTGTAAATGCATAATGGACAACAACAGACATGTGTTTACAGAGGATAAATGGCTAAATCAAAGTCACATAATATTTCATATGCAAAATATACTTTCTTTTCACTGTTTGGCTCCAGAGCAACCTATCCCGGCTCAATATCTGTGGCTCCTTTTTGAAAAATTGGCTGGCAATGGGCAAAGCCTATTATACATGAATACATAAGCAATTGTGCTGAGACAGATAACTAGACAATGCAAAGCATATTAAAACGATTCTCAAATGTGGATAAAAACATCAGTGTCAATATGCAAAGTTGCCTTGTTTGCACACAAAACAGGGACATACAAAGATTGCCTATGAATATAAAAATAAGTACAACACGGAAATGGTTGTTATCCATCATCTTTCCTCCAGTATTTAGACATTCATGAAATTGAAAGTTAATGTACCAGGAACTTTCATTATCTGACCCATTCTATCTCCCCATTACACTGGCACAGCGACAGAGCTAGTAGACCAATATGTCATGTCATGAACATGGGATGGGAAAGGTCAAACAAACCAAGTGGCAGTAAAGTAGCACTTTAGCCTGATTTATATAAAAATCTAATGACAAACTGTCTGATTATAATAGCCCAAAGAAAAGCAGCTGATTTATCCTTATACTCACAATTAAAATATATTTCAACATATTAAAAGGGTTTTGCCAAGTTTAAAAGCTATAACTAGCTGATTGCTGGGTCTCTGGATGCAGGGACCCCCACTGATCCGTAAATGGGGGTCCCACTCACCAAGTCTGATAGAAAAGTAGGACGTGCATGCGCACTGTTGCTCTATTCATTCTCTATGGAAACATTGGAGATAGGTAAGTACATCTCTCGGCTATCTCCGGCGCTCCCATAGAGAATGAATGGAGCGGCAGAGTGCATGCTTGACCTGTCTATCCATTAGAATGGGAGAACGGGATCGGTTTGGGTCCTAGCCTTCTGATACAAAGCAATTATCTAGTTATCCCCATCCATGTAGAGGTCTGCACCTCTTCATAACTTCTGCGGTTACACCGACAGATATAGGGGTTATTTAGACCGGCGTCTAAAACCCCGGTATTAGTAAATCACCACCTTGGTTCTTACTTTGCTATATGATTTTTGAGAAGATGTAGTTTATCAATTATGAGATTAAAATGCTAAAAACGATGTTGCTAGATAGCCATGACCACTACTGCAACTACTACCAAGCCTTATATCTGCAAGGAAAGTTATTTCAGCCTGTTTTGGCTCGATGAGACAGTTACCTATTGCCCATCCTCAAACAATGGCAGAATGCACATTAGATTATGTGTTTTCAAACTGAAACACCTGACTGAAGCTAAATTCTAAAGCAACCGTATAGTTTTCTTATATATTGGCACCCAGGTTATGATGTGATTAGACTTCAAAGCTCTCCCTATTTTTTTTATAGCAAATGGTTATCACTGTTTCCATAATTGAAATAAAATACTTGTTTGACTGACTAGAAAGGTCATGTTTATGGTAAAATTGACCATTAGCTTGAGACATCAATCCAATGTGTATGGCCATTGAACCTCCAGGAATACAGGGAATCAGTTATATTTTTCCAAATGCTAAGCTGGCCATACATATGAACCATTCATATGTGGTAGCTGATGGTTGAACCATGTATGCCATGTATGCATGTTTATTTAATTGAAAAACAGGCTACTGGGAATTTTGAAATCCAGCATGTCGATCCCTTTTTACTTTCAATATCCGCTATCGAAAGGGCATGAGGTTGTAAGTCAAACAGTGCTGAAATCAGTGGGTTCAGGCAACTTTAATTATATGGTCAGTTTATGGTGGCAGGAGGTTCAAGGACAGTGATAATGGGAAATGTTCAAAGACTATATATATAATTTATAGCCAGATTCCTAACCTAGTTGGCTCCTTATTCCTTATACCATTGTTACAACGGATAGAAAGTTTAGAAAGTTTTATATCAAATGTAATTCTCCAGCCAACATATACAGTATCACGTATCATATCCTTGATTCCCCTTAGGAAGAGGGGCAGTTTGAGTGTCTGGTGGGATGGAATTAAGTGTATCTTGTATTGTATAGATTTGTATATACAGTATCTCACAAAAGTGAGTACACCCCTCACATTTTTGTCAATATATTATTATATCTTTTCATGGGAAAACACAGAAGATATGACACTTTGATACAATGTGAAGTAGTCAGTGTACAGCTTGAATTTGGTGTGTCCTCAAAATAACTCAACACACAGCCATTAGTGTCTAAACCTCTGTCAACAAAAGTGATTACACCCCTATATAAAATTTCCAAATTGCGCCCAATTAGTCATTTTCCCTTCCCAGAGTCATGTGACTCATTAGTGTTACAAAGTCTCAGGTGTTAATGGGGAGCAGGTGTGTTAAATTTGGTGTTATCTCTCTTACACTCTTTCATACTAGTCACTGGAAAGCAACATGTCACCCCATGGCAAAGAACTCTCTAAAATCTGAAAAAAAGAATTTTTGCTCTACATAAAGATAGTCTAGGCCAGGGATGCTCAACCTGCGGCCCTCCAGCTGTTGTAAAACTACAACTCCCACCATGCCCTACTGTAGGCAGATAGCTGTAAGCTGTTCAGGCATGCTGGGAGTTGTAGTTTTGCAACAGCTGGAGGGCCGCAGGTAGAGCAAGCCTGGTCTAGGCTATAAGAAGATTACCAACACCCTGAAAATGAGCTTCATGGTGGCCAAGACCAAACAGCTGTTTAAAAAGACTGGTTTCACTCAGAACAGGCCTCGCTATGGTCGACCAAAAAAGTGGTCGTGCACATGCTCAGCATCATATCCAGAGGTTGTCTTTCCAAAATAGACGTATGAGTGTTGCCAGCATTGCTGCAGAAGTTAAAGGGGTGGGTGGTCAGCCTGTGCTCAGACCATATGCCACACACTGCATAAAATTGGTCTGCATGGCTGTCATCCCAGAAGAAAGGCTCTTCTAAAGATGATGCAGAAGAAAGCCCGCAAACAGTTTGCTGAAGACAAGCAGGATTACAGGAACCATGTCCTGTGGTCTGATGAGACCAAGATAAATGTATTTGGTTCAGATGCTGTAAAGTGTGTGTGACGGCAACCAGGTGAGAAGTACAAAGACAAATGTGTTTTGCCTACAGTCAAGCATGGTGGTGGGAGTGTCATGGTTTGGGGCTGCATTGGTGCTGCCAGCTGTGGGGAGCTACAGTTCATTGAGGGAACCATGAATGCCAACATGTACTGTGACATACTGGGCCGCAGGGCAGTATTCCAACATGATAATGACCTCAAAAACACCTCCAAGACGACCACTGCATTGCTAAAGAAACTGAGGGTAAAGGTGCTGGACTGGTCAAGCATGTCTCCAGACCTAAACCCTATTGAGCAGCTATGGGGCATCCTCAAACGGAAGGTGGAGGAGCACAAGGTCTCTAACATCCACCAGCTCCGTGATGTCGTCATGGAGGAGTGGGAGAGGATTTCAGTGGCAACCTGTGAAGCTCTAGTAAACTCCATGGCCAAGAGACATTGCTGGAAAATAATGTTGGCCACGCAAAATATTGACACTTTGGGCACAATTTGGCCATTTTCACTTAGGGGTGTATTCACTTTTGTGTCCAGCGGTTCACACATTAATGGATGTGCGTTGAATTATTTTGCAGGCACACCAAATTTACACTGTTATACAAGCGGTACACTGACTACTTTACATTGTATCAAAGTGTCCTATCTTCTGTGTTGTCCTATGAAAATAAAATGTAATAAAATATGAGGGGTGTACTCACTTTTGTGAGATATTTGTATATTAGAGTATATATCATTATCCATATTTTACTGCCTTATGTTCTTTTACAGAAAATATAAATAGTGAATAGAAATCTAAGGATATTGTTAGAATATGTTATTTGAAGATAATAAACAGTTGCAAATATTCTTGCAAAATGCATATTTTAACACATTACAATTAAATGGTAGGACTCTCTAAAATGATTGACTGTTTACAAAGGGCAAGATTGTATTTTGAATGATATGCTGGCATCATTCAGTTAATTTTATTTAGCTATTATTTCATTATAACAGTGGGGTGTCAGTGATCTGTCAGTAGTTCCTCATCCCAGCCACAAGAAGCAAACAACCTGTCATTTCTGACACACTCCAAGAACGAATAGCTAGAGGAGTAAGGATTTAAAGCTGAAAGTAAAAGGAGTCAGAATGTGACAGAATCTGCAGAAAAGAACAAACTAAAGCTAATTTATGAACCAAATACCCTCTAAAAAGGTTGTGCCATGAAAAATATACATTTTTTAAAGCAGCACCTGAATCTGAATACTTTTGTAATTGTATGTCGCTAAATATTATAGTATATATTATAGTATATATAGTATATGCCGCTGAGCTATTCAATAAATCTATCTATATAGGACCACCTGCTGTTTGTTCTTTTCCTTATTTCTTGTCCACCTCATTGAGGAGGTCTCACACACTCAGTTTAAAATCTTCAACTGCAGTCAGAAGCTGTGACAGTTTCAGGCAAAGAGCGGCAGAAAAGACCCGCCCCCCGAGCTATTAGCTTGAAATAAGTCAAGCAAAACAATCTAAGCAATTAATGTAGAGATCTCTATATCAATTTGAGGTACAGAAATAGTTTTAACTTTGTAAGAAAGAAAATGTCATGTACAATTCTAACAAGTCTAATTTAGATTTTTTACATCAAATATGACAACCCCTTTAAGAATTAAAGCAGTGGTGGAATAGATTCAGTCAGTCTGGGTAAGTGAATTAAGAAGTCCTAACTTGGTGCTGCAATGCACCGACGATTGTAATAACATTGGTTATATTTTAGTAGTGCTCACATACCATCCTGCTCTGCAGAGAAAATGAGGTATATTCACAGTCCATTTGCTGGTTTGTTCCATGGAATGAGCATTGTCTTAATAAGTAGAGATGAGCGAATAGAAGATGAGGAAGTGGAATTCAATCCGAATTTCAGGAAAAATTTGATTTGCACTGAATCTGAATTTCCTCACGCTTCGTTGTAAAGAATCGCATTTTTTCCTAAAGTGGCTGCTGCACGTGTGAGGACATGGAGCTCAGGGAATGCAGGATTATCCACAATACCATGCATGCCGCCAATCAGAAGCCAGCCAGCCCTATGATGTCACAGCCCTATATATAGCCTCAGCCATCATGGATTCAGCCATTTTCCAGTGTACTTAGTGCAGGGAGAGATGTCAGCAGGCACTAGGGGCAGTGCTAGGAAAGACTTCATTGTGCTAAAAAAAATGATTTACAAGTTCATGGAAAGATTATTCAAGGTATAGGGAAAGAATAGGGAATCATTTCATATTTGCCCTTGTGGGGTGCAGTTATATGTTCTAAAGCATTATTTGGCTTGTATTATTGGGAAAAAATGGCTTATTAGCTGTTGTGTGGTGAAATATGAAAATTACAGAAACTTTTGTCATGCATTAGTGGCAAAAGAAAAATATATTTCAGTTCAATGGTGCAGTTATATCTTCTAAAGCCTTTTGTGGAGTGTATAAGTGAAAAAAAGAAAAATATATTTGAGTGCAGTGGTGCAGTTATAAATTCTAAAGCCTTTTGTGTCATGTATAAGTGGAAAAAACATAAGGGCCTATTTGCCGTTCAGCAGGGCAGTTATATGTAAAAGAAAAATAATATTTGCCGTTCAGCGGTGCAGTTACATGTTCTAAAGCCTTTTGTGTTGTGTATAAGTGGAAAAAAATAAGGGCCTATTTTCCGTTCAGTGGTGCAGGTAAATGTTCTAAAGCCCTTTTGTGGAGTGTATAAGTAGAAAAATATATTTGCCGTTCAGCGGTGCAGTTATATGTTCTAAAGCATTTTGTTGAGTATATAAGTGGAATGAATAAAAATATATTTACCATTCAGCAGTGCACTATATTCTCGATCTTCGTTATATTCTAGCAACAACCATAAGGAACTCAGCTCTAAGTTGAATGTGCAATGCGGGTATATGTTTGCTTTGCGAATTAAACTTAGAGCTGAGTTCCTAATGGTTGTATTGCTAGAATATAACGAAGATTGAGAATATAGTGCTATACTCGTGAATTTGTGATATTCGTCATCTTCTTTTTCTTCGTTATGTTGTAGCATTACAACCATTAGGAACTCAGCTCTAGGTTTAATTCGCAATGCGAATATAAATTTGCGTAACATTGGCAATATATAGAATGACAAATATTCGATTTCAACAAATATCGCAAAATCGAATATGGCACCTCCCGCTCATCACTATGTATAAGTGGAAAAAAATTAGGGCCTATTTGCCGTTCAGCGGTGCAGTTATATGTTCTAAAGCCCTTTTGTGGAATGTATAAGTGGACAAAAGAAAAATATATTTGCCGTTTAGCAGTGCAGTTATATGTTCTAAAGCCTTTTGTGGAGTGTATAAGTGGACAAAAGAAAAATATATTTGCCATTCAGCAGTGCAGTGCAGTTATATGTTCTAAAGCCTTTTATGGAGTGTATAAGTGAAAAAAAAAAATAAGGGCCTATTTGCCGTTCAGTGGTGCAGTTATATGTTCTAAAGCACTTTTTGGTGTGTATTAGTGGCAAAAAAATATATAGTTGCCATTCAGCAAATTCCTTATTTGCCGTTGTGTGGCGAAGTGAGAAAATTACAGACTTTTTTGGGGTGTTTTAATTCCCTTTTTATTTATTTATTTGATCTAACAGTATGTCAGACAGAGAAGTGCCAGGCCCTGCACAGGGAAGTGACAGAGGCCTAAATGTTTCTGGTGCAGGCACATGTCGCAGCAGAGTAAGTTGGCATGGCAGCAGGAGTCGCAGCAAGAGGCCTGAGCTCCCTATGTCATGTAGCGGTCGTCTCATGACCAGCAACCCAGCGGTTCTTGAATGGTTGACTCGGTCATCCACTTCGTCCCAAGTGACATCAGACACCCCCAGCCAAGAGTTGGTGGGTTCGTCAGACACAACCCTTATTGGCATGGCCCAGGAGTAGTCCCTGTGCCCTCACCTGTCCTCGACCTGCCTCTGTCCTTTTCTGCTCCCTCAGCCAGAAAAGTATTATATTTTTTTGGCTTAGCCACACTATACAGTGAGGACAAGCTACTAGTGGACAGTCAGCAGCTACTGGCCAGCCAAGATGTGGAGGAGACATTTGCCGCTTCCTCCGCTAGGCAGGTAAGTAGTGCTTAGGAGAGTGGCATGGGGGCTGGTGTTTCGAGCGGTGAGGCTCCTGAGCCAGAGACGGTTGAGGAGGACATCCGTGACATGCAGACACTACTCGGTGATGATGATGAAGCCGATCGCACTTGGGAGCTGGGTGCAGAAGGGGCTTCATCATCATCAGGAGAAGAGGGTGGCAGTTTGCCCGTGAGGAAGTGGCTGAGCCAGCAAGGTGGTAGCATAGCTGGGAGTCAGCAGGGTGGCAGCAGTGGGAGGTCTGGAGCCAAACATGCCCGGGGTAGACCACCTGCTTCGCAGCAAGCTAGCTGCCCGGGAAGTAGTGGTGCAGGGGTTCACGGAGGCAATGGTAGTAGCAGTCAGTCAGTGCGGACTGATGGGGGAAAAATTTCCTACTTGGCGGTGTGGCAGTTTTTTGTTAAGTCGCCAGAGGAGGTGAACATGGCCATATGTAGAATATGTGGACAGAAGGTGAAGCGTGGCCAATGTTGGCACCTCTGCCCTGCGTCAACATATGCAGCGTCACCATAAAGTGGCCTGGGAGAACCATGGCCCCGATGTGGTAGTCCAGCCTGCCGCAGCAACCGCTGCATCACCCTGTGGCTCTCACATTTCAGGCAGTCAAGGCTCCACCACCTCAGCCAAAGGGAGCTGTCTGTCCTTTCCATCATCTGCTGGTCCTGATGCTCCTGCTCCTTCTCCTACTCCTCATCAGTCATTCAGTCAGCAATTGATCACCGAAGCGATTGCCGAAAAACAACAGTATGCATGCACTCATCCAACGGCCCTGAAGCTGAATGTGCTCCTGTCCAAGTTGCTGGTGCTGCAGTCCCTCCCTTTCCAAGAAGTAGACTTTGCACCTTTCAGAGAACTGATGGCTTTTGCCGAGCCGAGGTGGAGAGTCCCAAGCCATTATTTCTTTGCCAAAAAGGCAGTACCAGCCCTGCACACACATGTAGAACAGAAGGTGGGCCAGTCCTTGAGCCTGTTGCTGTCTGCCAAAGTGTACAGCAGCACCGACGAGTAGACCTGTAACTATGGTCAGGGACAATAAATGTCCTTTACGGCCCACTGGGTGAATGTGGTTCCTGCCCAGCCACACCAGCAACTTGGCCAAGTGACGCCGCTTCTACCTCCACGTTCTCACGCCGTTGGTCCTGCGACAATCACCGCCTCTGCCTCCTCATCCTTCACAGTGTCCATAGCCTCCACTGCAGGTACAATTCACAGTGCCCATCCAGCATACCATATGTGCAGGGCACATCGGTGTCACGCTGTTCTGCACCTTGTTTGCCTGGGCGAACTGAGTCACACAGGGGAGGTACTGCTCTGTGTCCTTCATCAAGAAATAAAATCCTGGCTTTCTCTGCGACAACTGAAAATTGGAACCATGGTGACCGACAATGGGAAGAACATGGCGTCAGCACTGCGTCAATGAGGGCTGAGCCATGCACCCTGCATGGCACACGTGTTCAATCTGGTTTTCAAGCAGTCTTCCAATGATCTGCAAGACATCCTAAAAATGGCCAGGAAACTTTGCATGCACTTCAGCCACTTGTACACCGCAAAGCACACTCCACTTGAGCTGCAGCGGCAGAACGGCACCCCCCAACATAAGCTGATATGTGACTTTCCACCGATTGGAATTCCATCCTCCATATGTTGGACTAACTATACGAACTGAGAAAGGCCATAAAAGATTTCTTGATGATCCAAGTGGACAGGAGTACTCCTCTGTTTAATTTTGATGCCAGCCAGTGGTTGCTAATGCGTGGTACCTGCCGTTGGCTCAGGCCCTTTGAGGATGCCATGTTATTTGTCAGTCACCAGGACTACGGGATGAACAACGTCATTCCACTGCTTCATGTCCTAGAACAGATGTTGGTAAATCTGGCTGGTCAGGGGACTGGAGAAGTGGTGCCTAGATCTCATGGCCACATGAGCCCTGTGGGGGCTGAACTGGAGGAGGACATTGGAGCACAAGCAATGTGTAGCAAAATGGGTGGTTTTCACACACATGGGACAGAAGAGGAGGAGTAGGAGCAGCCAGAGGAGCCACAGGGCGATGAGGAAGACGAGGCAGAGGACCCAGACACACTGTGGCAGTATGCAATGGAGATGGAGGCAGGGAGTCCCTCCAAGTCACTTGCACAAATGGCCCAATGCATGCCCACTTGCTTGCATAGTGACAGCCGATTACTTCTGGCTCTCCATGTTGTTGGACCCTCGCTACTGGTCCAAAATGGGGGCCTTTTTTACACCCGCTGAGAGGGAAAACAAACTGAACTACTGCAGAGACATCCTATGTAGTGAGTTGGCCACTGCCTACCTACACCATAGTCCATCCTCTCGCAGGTCTGACCAGGGGGCCCTCTGCGCTCATGTTCCTCTGCCATGGCTGCTGTGGCAGGGTCGGGGGGGGGGAAAGGGGGTAGGAGCAGCTCTAGCTCCATCAGCAGCAACTTGAGCCTAGAGTTGTTGATGAGCAGCTTTCTTCACCTAGTGAAGAAACTACTCACAGCAGCTGCAGCTAGAAGTGGAGCAGGACCTGAACCAGCAGGTGGTGGCATACTAGGACAGTACCCTGCCACCCCACATTAAACATCTCCTGGACCACTGGGCAGTCAAACTGGAGTTGTGGCTGCAACTAGCAGAATTTGCCATGGAAAAGCTGTCCTGCCTTGCCAGTAGTGTGGCAACGGAGCGGATGTTTAGTGCGGAGGGGACCATAGTTACCCCAAGAAGAACTCACCTGTCCACCTAAAATATAGAGAGACTGACCTTGGTCAAGATGAATCAGGCATGGATCAGCCAGGATTTCCACCCACTAATGCCTGATGCATCAGACTAGATCATCCATGGTGCCACACCAACACTTTGAAAAAAAGAGACAGGTTTCTTCTGGCTACCTGCCTCAGCTACTATTCTGATGCTGCCACCCGCCTGATGCCACACATCTGATGCCAGGTGCTCCTTTTTTCACCCATCTTTAGCTGGTACTCGTATTGCCACCCACCTCCCGACTCTGTCACTGGGTCACTCTGTTGTCTCCTGATGCTGCTGCCACCTCCTCACTATATCACCTTTCCACTCTGTGGTCCCCTGATGCTGCTGCCACCTTCCTACTCTGTCATCGGGTAATTCTGTGGTCTGCTGATGCTGCTGTCACCCCCAATACTATGTCACCTTGCCACTCTGTGGTCTCCTGATGCTGTTGTCACCTCCACATTATGTCACCTTGCCACTCTGTTGTCTCCTGATTCTGCTGTCACCTCCACCTTATGTCACCTTGCCACTCTGTGGTCTCCTGATGCTGCTGTCACCTTCACACTCTGTCATCTTGCCACGCTGTGGTCTCCTGATTCTGCTGTCTTCTCCACACTATGTCACCTTGCCACTTTGTGGTCTCCTAAGGCTGAATTCACACGAGCGTGTCCGGATTAGGTTCGGATGCGTTGCGGATGCGTTCAGTGAAAACTGTGTGATTTCACAGGCGAAGCCATTCAGTTTTGCCTGCGATTGTGTTCAGTTGTTCAGTTTTTTCCACGCGGGTGCAATGCGTTTTGATGCGTTTTTCACGCGCGTGATAAAAAACTGAAGGTTTACAAACAACATCTTCTAGCAACCTCAGTGAAAAACGCAACGCACCCGCAGTTGCTTGCGGATGCAATGCGTTTTTAACGCAGCCCCATTCACTTTTATGGCGCTAGGGCTGCGTGAAAAACGCAGAATATAGAACATGCTGCGATTTTAACGCAATGCACAAGTGATGCGTGAAAAAAAACGCTCATGTACACAGACCCATTGAAATGAATGGGTCAGGATTCAGTGCGAGTGCAATGCGTTCACATCACGCATGGCACCCGCGCGGAAAACTCACCCATGTGAATGCAGTCTAAATCTTCTTTCAACTCCACACTATGTAACCTTGCTACACTTTGGTCTCCTGGTGCTGCTGCCACCTCAACACTGTCATTGTGCCACTCTGTAGCCTCCTGATGCTGCCACCACCTCCCCACTATTTCATTGTGCCACTCTGTGGCCTCCTGATGCTGTCTCCATCTCCACACTGTCATTGTGCCACTCTGTGGCCTCCTCCTGCTGCTGCCGCCACCTCCACGCTCTGTCATTGGGCCACTCTGTGGTCTCCTCATGCTGCTTCCACCTAACAACTATGTCATAGGGCCACTCTGTGGACTTCTCATGCTGTTCTCACCCTCCCCACTTAATGACTGGGCCACTATTATGCCTTTCGGCCTTGCTGACGTTCATTTAGTTGACCCTTCTTCTGATCTGTCAGAAGGAAGGAAAAATGAGATGCACAACGGATCCTGTCTGTGTAGCAGCTGTAAGGCCTGTATAGTCCCATCAGAATTGTCTTGTGATTTGTTAGCTGTAAAGGGGGAATATTAATTACCAATGTTTATGCAAATATCATTAATTAATATTCATAAATAGGCGGAGCCATCTACTGATAACTCCACCTATTTATACCTTAACGTACATTAACTATCGCCTAACACTAGTCACTAACACTAGTCATCTGCGTGCGCCTTACTGAACTAGCTACCACTAGTAAAACACACTATATAGTAGGTACAAATAACACACGATATTTATTAATACCTACAGTACAGTAATAATGACACATACAATACAGTACATACACAGCACTAAAAGTACAGTACTAACTACACTACACAATCCCAAATTCCACCCACAACACTAGCTAATACAAGTTACACATACACACACACTCAATATAGCAGCCCACCCAGCCTGGCTCTGGTCTATCCCTAGGGGGCACAGAAGGAGCAGTAAGGGGGTTCGTACTGCTGACTAATGTTGAGCAGTAGTACAGACTGACAGCAGGAGGGGTTGCCAGCAGGGTTGGCTGTACTGGCTGCAGAACCAGAGGGGTACTGGTCAGGGGTAAATACTGGGCAAGTGGGGGTTGTGATTTGCTGCTGGCTTAGGGCAGCAGTAAGGGAGCAGGGGAGTATATGGGCAGATAGGGGTTAATGGGGGTCAATGCAGGGTATCAGGAGTTCAGGAAGGGGTTAATGCAGGGGTATAGTGGGGGTTGTGTTTTGCTGCTGGCTTAGGGCAGCAGTAAGGAAAGAGTTAATGGGGATCAAGGCAGGGTATCAGGGGTTCAGGAAGGGGTTAATGCAGGGGTATCGTTGGTGGGATAGTGGGGTATTTAGGGGCAGCAGGGGTTAATATCGTTGGTGGTATAGGGGGTTGATACTTATGCCCTCCAGGGTTAACTGCTCGTTGTCCAGGGGATGCTCGTCGTCCTGGGGATGATTCTTCTTGTGGGGGCAGCTGGCTTCTTCTGCCCAGTGCAGGGCCTGCCGGACATTTATGTCCGTCAGCCCGCACTGCCGCCCCGCCCACACAGCGGCGCGTTAGAGCGCACCCCTGTGTGGGACACGTGGGCCGGGAACGGTGAGATGACGTCACCGCGCCAGTCCGCGCGTCCTGCACGCGCGCGCCGCAGGGCCGCGCCAACTTGCTGACAGGCAGGAGATCCTTTGATCTCCCGCCTGTAGCTCTTTGTATTCCGGGCAACACGATAGTAATCGCGCTGCCGGAATGCGCATAATAGAGGGAGGGGAGGTTTCTCCCTTCTCTCTATTATGTATAATTATCTCCAGCAGCGCTGGAGATAATTAAAACAAAGGATTCCATTCTTTTGAATCTGAGTCCTTTGTAGTCACCATGATGACCGGACCTGGTCCGGTCATTCTGGTGCCATAAACCAGATTGCATCAGTATGAATGGTTGTGGCACATTCACACTGATGCATCTGGATTCAGGTCACTCCAGGGACATATAAATGGGGCCTATGACTTACAGGGGGATGTAATATATAATATCTATAAAGGGGACATTAAAGAGGACATATGAAGGGGACATTATTTAAAAGGGGCCAACAAGTGGCACCTAAGGGCTCATATTCCCACAGGGGCAGCAATGAGCCCCTGGGGAATACTAAGGGCAGATGTGCGCAGATGCTGGGCACATCTGCGCACATCATCCTATATTGTGCATATATGTATATGCATATATATTACATATGCATGCATGTGTTCACATGCATATACATATATATGCATATATGTCAACCCTTCCTCAACAGTACCCAAAAGCAGGAGTGGGTATAAAACACAGAAGACATGCAAATATTTGGTTCATGTGTCAGCTCTGTTTTGGATCCACTCCTGTTTTTTTGGCATTAGCAATACTGATGGATTACTGACTAAATGCTGACCGAGTGAAGGGGGATTCTCAACAAACAGGATCCATTTTTTAGGGGTTATTGTTCTGACGGATCAGAGAAAGGGCAAAATAATCAGTAGCTTTAACACAAACTTACTGCTGACACCCTCTCCACTCTGTCGGGGGGCTCTACTTGTATAAGCGTTTAATAGAACAGGTTCTGTAGACATCTTTGTGGAATCAGCTGACGATGGTGTAAAAGCAGTGCGCTTCTCCTTGGCACTAACATGGACCTGTATGACTCACACATGAGTTCACACTTGAGTTATTTGGTCAGTTTTGGCCCTGTGACTGTCCAAATAAGTGAAGTGTGCAGTGAATCTAAGAGCGACCCCTGTCATCTGCATGTCATACTGACTCACAGTATTATTTCACTACCCCAGCACACTCCCTATGCATGTTACTGCAAGGCATAGTGTTCTACACTACTATAAAGGCTCTCTGAAGCCAGGAAATAGCCTTTTTTTTACGCGATTCGCCGTGAATAAATTCGTATCGAACCTCATTTTTTCGAAAAAATTCTGTGAACCAGACGAATCTAATTTTCTTCAAATTCGCTCATCTCTATTAATAAGCACTAAAAATTACAGCACATCTTGAATTAGGATATTAGTGAGAAATAAAAGGTATGAATACTAAACCAAAGTTAACCTATGTTAATTCTCTTATTCTATAATCTGGTTTCTGATTACCTTGTTATTCAGATAATGTTATTGATTAATCATCACTTTTAAATTTGCTCTGTGGGCTTTCTCTTTTTGACATTATTTGACATTATTTTTATTCTCTGGATAATGTTTATGAATGATCCATCATAATTTTCATATACTTCCGAAAGAAAGAGGGTAATTTATTAAGACAGGCGTTTTAGTCGCTGGTCTTAGTATCCCCTATAGCAGATCCACTGCCTCTTCTACAAGTAAACCAGCTTCCTAGCTGTCTTACATTTAGACCATTAGACTTGCTGGCCCGTCCCCTTGCCCGCCCATGCCATGCCCACTTTTTTAGACATGGCATGACTGGGGAAAAGTTGCAGCTTATGGTGCCAAGGACCTAATATAAGCATATTTCTGTTTAATAAATGACTATATTATTCATATAATACCAATTATCTACCAACAATATCATTTCTGTAAGGGCTTACCACTGCCTTGGGCACCTGACTAAAGTAGTTTTTAGTTGACAACCTAATGTTTTCCTTACTCGATTGAGTATAGCTAATCCATGAGCATTATTCTACTAAATCCTAAAATCATATGGCTGCGTTCACATGAAAAATCAACTGCCAAAAACAGTTAAACATTATGTTTTTCATTATTGTGTTTTCACTAATGCCATTCTGAAAAACAGTTATTAAAAACGGTCCCCTTCAATTGTATGGGGGTTGTCATGGTGCAAAAATGGGTAAAATAGGGCATGCTCTATTTTTTGACGACCTGTACGTGTGAATACACCCATAGTATTATATCTCATGAAATACATACATGAGTCATTTATTAAAGCTTATTTAGCTAAATAAATTAAGAAATGGGCAATCTAATTTCCCTTCAGTGCAACATTATAAATCCCATTTCTACGTGTGAAATACATTTGTATTCAGAACCAGTATGATACCACCCAAACATCTAATTATTTATTCATCCAGACACAGATACAGCAATCAGGGTCAAAGTTCATTTGACTTCTGCAGAAATAAAATCCTCTCATTGCTATTGCAGTGGATGGATCAATTATTTGATAGCAGAAGCTAGAGACAGCATGTCCTGCTAACTCATAGAACGTCTCAGTAATGAATTTGTGCTTTCTGTTACATTGTAGATTAAAATATATCTCCAAACGATTGTTAAAGAATTTCTCAAATATTCTTCTTGTTGCTTTAATAAATATTGTATTCTGTATTTAATTTACAAGTGGGCATGTAAGAGGGTGTTGGGCCCTTAGACAGCAGATCTTTTTGGCCCTGAGTTGTACTCATGGCTCCCTAATATAAGATGGTGAAAGGACTCGGACACAGCTGTAACTTAAACAAGATGGTTTTTATCTGGTTCACGTGGGGTAACAAGCTTATAGGGCATCTCATCCACAATAGTGAACATATATTTTCCATTCTCTTGCAGGCATCTCACAGTGGCTTAAAAGCACAGTACATGGTAAACCACATATCTCAAATTGGCATATCGCCATGGGTGCAAATTACATGGCACACTGGGGGAATAATAGCATGCATAAGCATAGCATTATAGTATTGTTGGTATTTGCTGGAAACAGCCACATGACAGTGCAAGTAAGTGGTATTGCCACTGCAACAGGGTCAAACATTAACCCATAGCAATATATACTGTAAAGGGTACATTTTTTCTTGTAAGATGGGAATGGATGACTACAACACTCTTACAGGCATTGCCACCCCCTTGTCAATAAGATGTTTCCCTCATACTGGACAATAGGATTGGGGCAAGGGATATAGGAAAAAAGGAGGCTCTTTTTTCTTTCTTCTCAACTGGAAAGAAATTATACTTAAGTGCAGCCCAAAATACCAACCCAACAGAACCAAATACCACAGTGCAGTACAAAAGACCGCTGCCTGCTCCACATTATGAAATGGTATTATCATCCAGAGGATGGCAATAGAGTTGAATTCAGGAGGACACCAGTGGCCACTGGCCAGCTGATGCTCCTACATTAATAAATGCTGAGAGCATCAAATATTTATGCATCTGGTTGGCAGCCATAACGAGGGACCCCTTGGGAAATTTCCCTCTATGGCCAATTTGCCCCTGTTTTTAGGTATAACAGAACAAATACAAAATTTGGTTCATAGGGTGCATACATGTGGGAAGTTATGTGGTCTGACTTGTGACATAATCATAGGACATTCATCTTGTGTACTTATTGTTATAGGTATAATGGTATTACCAAGGGAGTAACATACAAAATACTGTCATGAATGAAGAGATGATAAAGTGAGGAGGAAAGGGACAGTTACACATTGTCTGTGACTACTTGCATCCAGGTGAGTGGCCAAATGACCAGGACGTTCAGGTTCCACTAGAGTTGAAACTTCCTGGCATTAATTAGCAGGAACAACAGTCATAGGACAGTCATTGCTGCTCTATGGCCACTTTCATACTTCAGTATTCTCATTAATATGTTGCATCAGTATTTGCAAGCCAAAACCAGGAATGGACCAAAAAACACAGAAGTTGAGCAAATCTTTCCACATCCAGCAATATATCGTCCATTTCTTTACAACACTAATGATGTTTTAATTATTCACTGCAAGGTAACATTGAGTTTGACAATATTGTGTGGGGAAGGAATTCATATCAGCTCTCAATTCATGCAATGGTTGTGCTTCCCTTTTCTTTGAATCTCCTGCATTAAAAAGTGATATCATCCAGGTGGTGTTTTATTTTTCAGACTGTCTTGCTCATTTCACTTCCACTATAACAATCAGATTAAATGTTATATCCTACACAATATATTTTATTATATGGCCATCTCAGACATATGCTGTGTGTATTTATTTAGTTTGTTAGCGAGACATATAAAATCAATCACAGTCAGGTTAAGAAAGCATGCAGTTGTCTTACTGGTTATATGCTGTTAGGGAGTAATTGGTTTTCTCTTTTCTATCTCTAACAATTTACAAGAATGGTCCAGCAGCCTCCAGACAATCTCCTAAATGGAGCTAATAAATTAAGTCACATTTTAGCTTGCAGATTTCTAACAGCCGCCTTCTCCGCTTTATCTTACACATTGAGGTGCTGCATTGCAAACACAAGCCATGCTGGAAATCAAAAGCCATGTAGTATCTGCTCTGAGATTCCTTCATTTCTATGAGATCCTCTTATATAGGGAACACAAAAAACTTAGCAGCACAGTGACGAAGTGTAGGAGTCATAGTAAAAGGATACTGCTATTGAATATATATTCATTTCTCCAGTGGAAAAAGGTTGACTACGTGGCCTTGCTATTTTCTTTTTCATCTTCAGCATTAAAGGAAATGTGATTCTGCTCATGTGCTCATGGGTTTTACAAAGCTGAGGATAAAGCGTCTTTACATTTCTAATCTATTTAAAATGAGAAATTGAAGAAAGATAGAGAAAAAGATGCTTGGAAGGAATAACATAGCTGCTCGTAGAGTTCCTTGAAATATAGTACTTGTGGGATGCTATACCTCCTTATGGAGAGTGCCTAATTGGCCTTTAGGAGTCTTACAGGTCAGGCAACGCTGATCTAGGAATTCTGGGAAACAATTATGAAAACAAGCTCTTAGCAAGCCCTGCCTCTAATACCACCAGATGTGAACTATCCCATAAGTCAATTTATCCTATCCTTAAGTTAGTACATATGGATAATGTGATTTAAAGGAGAATCTTTCTCACCAAAAATGTAAAACAGCACACTATGGGAAATACAAAAAACCTACCACTGGAGTACTAGCTAGTCTTGAGAACAAGGGTGCATGATGCCTATATCTGGAGAAGTAAATTAAATATTTGATGGTATTGGGTTGCACAATTCAAGCAACAGGAGGCTGTCCAATTGCCATTGTACCATTGTATGTGCCCTAAAAGCAACTAGCCTCATAAAATCAAACCCCTTCCTCTGCTGGTTCCCTCCAGACTAGTCTGAGTAATCTTGTTTCTTCCTGCAGAAGGATGTACACAAAGGGGGTACCTTGCCTATGGAAGCTGAGCAGAAGATTTAAAATAGAACTATATATTAGATGGAAATCCAGTCCACTTCAGATACGTGTGAGAACATTTCTTTGATGAGAAGTATGATTGTAGACTATCACTGGGTTTCAAAACAAGAAAGACTGTAAAAGTACTGTAGCTTTCTCTAATGAAAAAAAAAAGTTGTCGAGGATCATGCATTTCATCGGCTAGGGTATATCAAGCACACATAGATTGGGTGTACATTAGAGTCCGGGTTTACCCTTTCTCAGTGTTTATTTGTATGCAAAGAAGAAAAGATAAAGTCAATCGGATGTTTATGGTATGGTACACTAAGCCAATCAGATTAGAAGAAACAGTGCATCATAGTCTCATGCCAGGACAGTGCAAGCTATGGTGTAATATATGGACATGATCTCCTTGGTCTTAGCCACTGGCAATCTAAATAAGTCTTGTAGCCCACCAACCCCTTTCCATACCCTCTGTTGGAATGCTCTTAAGAAGTTTGTTCAAAGACAAGATGGGGTCTATTGCATTAACAGGACGAATAGAGGCAGGGCCAAAAGATGTGGTAGCAACTTACCTTAGCAAGAGAAATAGGCTTATGCAAATCAAACTGCTCGATCCTTATCTCCCCAGACATCTGCCATTGGGGAAGAGTAAGGAAGTCCCCATACACATTAGACATTCAACAATTTGTGTTGAAATTGGCAGACATTTATCTAATCTGTATATGCAACTTTAGCAGTGTTAAAAATAGCTGCTTTTTTGATAATTAGAAACAATTAAGGAATGTCACAAAGTAACAAGTAATATCTCTGTCGATTGGTTTCCCAGACAAAGATCTGATCATAATGCTAAGCCAAGCAGATCCCATTGCTCCGACATAACAAGCCCTCTTTTTAAAACATGAAAGAGGAAGGTCTATAGACAAGGACAAGGTAAATATAGAATTCTGATCATAAAATTAAACTAATACGACTTCTTTCTACATATTGAAATACTATCCTAATACTTGGCACAAACTTCTCTTTAGCAGTGACAAAAAGTGTTTTTAAATTGTTTTGTCGTGGACAATGCAAAACTGCTGCTTACACTGCAACTATTAAGTTGTCAAGTGATTGACATGTTTTATGGAGAAGTAAATTACAACTAACGCAAAAGCTATTAGCAAGTAGGAATTCTAAATTGTAGAGTAGACCTCGGTTTACATTTCTGTAATGCAAAGTATATGACTGATATGAATTCATGTTAACATTTCCTTTCCAAGCAAACCTAGTAAAGAAATATAAATATGTGCTTCATTTACTGCTGTTTTAAAAGCAGAGCATGAATCAGAATGATAGTTTTAGTAGATATTGAATATGAAATGATTTGCTAACATACTGGTGCGCATACTTAAGTCTAATTCCAAATGCAATGAAAATTGTGCAGTGCATATTGTAGACCTATGTAAAAAGTTCCCTTAAAAACTAAATATGCTAATGTGCAAAACAGAAGTCTTTTATAGAGAAAGTATACAAATGGCAATAAATGTCCCTAATACAAAATTCGTGGAAGTGAATGCTATCACCCCTACTAACATGGTAATATATCAGAGTAAAAAATAATATATTGACTGCCATATGTCAAACTTAAGCTTGCCATTTTATTAACAGTACCTTACAGTACTCTTTTCAAAAATGTATCTCCGACCGCAAAGTAACATAATATCAGGTAAAGCTTCCCATAGGATACTCTTGATTGATTTATTATTTTCTACAATTTAAAACAATGTCATCAAAATGATGCAATGACACAAATGGAAGCAGTGGCCAAAATCAAAACTATATTATACTTTAAATGTGGCTACTTTTGCATAGTCCTGGCTATCTCTCTACCAACTTAATGAGAAAGTAATCTTACATACACTTTAAATAGCCTTGAAGAAACTCCCATACTGTGTGTTAGATGTGGTTTTAAGTGTGTTTTAAATTCTAAATCCCTGACAACAGAGGCGCTGGCATACCAGCGTTTTCTGGCCTATAAGTGTCCTTACTCTATTTAAAATGTTCTCCATAAGGAGATATCGAATTCCCCCAAAACCTTTTCCCTATAATTTAAGGGGGTAAGCACACACATACCACTTAGTTTCTCTATATCTTATGACATAGTGGTTGAGACCAAATATTTGAAATTTGGACTTATTGGAAGAAAGAACAACTCTCCACTGCTCAAGCAAATCTCTTCTTAGGTCTTTTCTTATTAGCTGTAGTAGAGATGCATCTGTAGCTTGGACTTAGTAAAGGTTCTAATCTAAGGTGCTGCCAATGAAGCCTGTATTACACTAGGCAATTGTCAGGCCAATCATCGCTAAAGAGCATTCATATGAACGTTCATTAGTAGTGTTGATCGAGCACCAAAGTGCTCGGTTCCTCAGGCCGAACACATCGGGGATGTGTTCATCTAAAACATTAGGGTCGAGGGTCTGCTGATGAGCTGACCCTCTAAAACAGGGGTGTCAAAATCAAATTCATCGGGGGCCGCATCAGCAGTTTGGTCACCCTTAAAGGGCCTCAAACTTTGCCCAACAATAGCACTTTTTAAGAACCCCCATTGTTCATATTATCACTGTTATGGGGGATCTGTGGATGACACTGTTATGGGGGATCTGTGGATGACGCTGTTATGGGGGATCACTCATCATCCACGGATCCTCCCATAACAGTGACATCCAGATCCCCCTGAACAGTGCATCATTTACATGTATGCAGCCAGGAAGGCTGCCTTATACTGTGAGGAGCACTGGAGAATGGAGATTAAATTATCAGTGGCAAGGTGATAGGTGAAGGCAAGGCACAGACAGCACAGTCACTTACTTTATCTCACATCTGGAGTGGAGCAGGGCACTGGGCAGCCTGGGCTGGGCACAGTGGGCAGTGGTTGTGTGTGGACACACAACACACACACAGGCTGGGCTGATGAGACCAGGAGGCTGGAGCAGCTGCAGGGCACTGTCTGTGACTGACTGTGAGACTATCCTCACCCTGAAGTCCTCCTGAGCGGCGCCACAACTCTGAGACCACCCCCTGACCTTTTGGCACTGTGTCACTCATCATTGAGTGTGCGGCCTAGTGCCTCCGCTTGGTCTGGACTGCTGTCAGTCCAGTCACTGACTCCCGCCCGCCGCGGCACGCCCCAACCAGCTGCTGATGCCTGCACGTCCACAAGAAAGCGCCACCACCACTTAATAAAAGGTGAAGGCGGCCGGCGGCGGCTACACGGGCCACATGACGAGGTCTGGCGGGCCGGATTCGGCCTGCGGGCCTTGTGTTTGACACCCGTGCTCTAAAACATTGGGGTGAGGGTCTGCTGGTGAGCTGACCCTCTAAAAAGTTGTATGTGAGGGCCTGCTGGTGAGCTGACCCCCTAGAGGGTTGTAGGTGAGGGCCTGCAGGTGAGATGACCCTGTAAAACATTATATGCTAGGGCCTGCATGTGAGCTGACCCTGTAAAAGATTGTAGGGGAGGGCCTGCAGGTTAGCTGCCCCTGTAAAACATTATATGTGAGGGTCTGCAGGTGAGCTGACCCTGTAAAAAATTGTAGGTGAGGGCCTGCTGGTGAGCTGACCCTTTAAAAAATAATATGTGAGGGCGAGGGCCTGTAGGTGAGCTGACCCTGTAAAACATTATATGTGAGGGCCTGAAAGTGAGCTGACCCTGTAAAAAATTATATGTGAGGGCCTGCAGATGAGCTGACCCTGTAAAACATTGTAGGTGAGGGCCTGCTGGTGAGCTGACTGTCTAAAAGGTTGTAGGTGAGGAGGTGAGCTGACCCTATAAAACTTTATATGTGAGGGCCTGCAGGTTAGCTGACCCTGTAAAACATTATATGTGAGGGCCTGCAGGTGAGCTGACCCTGTAAAACATTATATGCGAGGGCCTGCAGGTGAGCTGACCCTGTAAAACATTATATGCAAGGGCCTGCAGGTTAGCTGACCCTGTAAAAAATTGTAGGTGAGGGCCTGCTGGTAAGCTGACCGTCTAAAAGGTTGTAGTTGAGGGCCTGCAGGTGAGCTGACCCTGTAAAACATTATATGCGAGGGCCCGCAGGTTAGCTGACCCTGTATAAGATTGTAGATGAGGGCCTGCTGGTGAGCTTACCGTCTAAAAGGTTGTAGGTGAGGGCCTGCAGGTGAGCTGACCCTGTAAAACATTATATGCGAGGGCCTGCAGGTGAGCTTACCCTGTAAAACATAATATGTGAGGGCCTGAAAGTGAGCTGACCCTGTAGAAAATTATATGTAAGAGCCTGCAGGTGAGCTGACCCTGTAAAACATTATATGTGAGGGCCTGCAGGTGAGCTGACCCTGTAAAAGAATGTAGGTGAGGGCCTGCTGGTGAGCTGACCCTCTAAAAGATTGTAGGTGAAGCCTGGAGGTGAGCTGACCCTATAAAACATTATATGCGAGGGCCTTCAGGTTAGTTGACCCTGTAAATGATTGTAGGTGAGGGTCTGCTGGTGAGCTCACCGTCTAAAAGGTTGTAGCTGAGGGTCTGCTAGTGAGCTGACCGTCTAATGGGTTGTAGTTGAGGGCCTGCAGGTGAGCTGACCCTGTAAAACATAACATGTGAGGGCCTGCAGGTGAGCTGACCCTGTAAAACATTATATGCGAGGGCCTGCAGGTTAGCTGACCATGTAAAAGATTGTAGGTGAGGGCCTGCTGGTGAGCTGACCATCTAAAAGGTTGTAGGTGAGGGCCTGCAGGTGAGCTGACCCTGTAAAAAATTATATGCGAGGGCCTGCAGGTGAGCTGACCTTGTAAAAAATTATATGCGAGGGCCTGCAGATGAGCTGACCCTGTAAGACATTATATGCGATGGCCTTGGCTACTGAGACTGGACTTGGTGGAAGACAGGGTGGTGCTTAACCAACTGGAATCATTATCTGCTGCAATCCAACTGACCACCTGAGTGGTGAGTGGTGTCCTGCGCCGCCCTGCAAACTGGGACATGAAGCTAGGTATCATGGATGATTGTTTTTCTTGTGCTCTAGCAGCAGGCACAGTTTCAACGCACCCAGGGCCACGGCCTCTGCGTGCATCATCAGCATCACTTCCCCGTCCCTTAATGCTCACCTTCTTTATATTAAATGTTATATATGCTTGAAAGTATGTCACACGTACAGTAGCATAGGATTTGGAAGTGTATGCACAAAAAAATTTAAGAAGGTATTTGGGATGTTGAAACGTCACACAGGAGATATCCCGCAGATAATGTCAATGCTGTCACCAGCGGCTAATAAAAAATTACAGGGAATGTCACAGGTATTTGGGATGAGGAAACGTTATACAGGAGATGTACCACCGGTAATGTCACTGTCCGCAGCGTCTACGGAAATGTACACTGTATGTCACAGATAAAAATTTTATGCGCACACGTTACACTGGAGACGTGACACTGGTAATGTTATTGTCAGAAGCGGACACCGGCTATTAAAAAAGTACACTGTATGTCACAGAATATTTTTTTCAGCGCACGCGTTACATTGCAGATGTTGCGCTGGTAATGTCACTGTCCGCAGCAGACACAGTCTACAGAAAAAGTACACTGGATGTCACAGATATTTTTGGGATGTGCACACGTTACACTGGAGAAGTAGCGCACCTAATGTCACTGTCCGCGGTGGACACCGTCTACGGAAAAAGTACACTGGATGTCATAGATATTTTTTGGATGTGCACACTTTACACAGGAGATATTGCACAGTTAATGTCACTGTCCGCAGCGGACACCGTCTACGGAAAAAGTACACTGGATGTCAAAGATATTTTTTGGATGCGCACACTTTACACAGGAGATGTGGCACAACTAATGTCACTGTGCGCAGCAGAAATCGTCTGCGGAAAAAGTACACTTGTTGTCATAGATATTTTTTGGATGCGCACACTTTACACTGGAGATGTGGCGCAACTAATGTCGCTGTCTGCAGTGGCCTAACTATTGCATGCTATTTAGTGCAGGATGAGCTAAAAATAGATATTGCTGCCACACAAAATAGTCCCTAATAGGACTTTTGGGTCTGTAAAGTTTTAGCTATTTAGTGCAGGTTGCGCTAAAAGTATATATTGCTGCTGCCACACACAATAGTCCTTAAAAGACTTTTGGGTCTCAGGAATATTTTTATTATAAAAGCTTTTCAATATCACTCCCTACACTGTCTGTCTCTTCCTCAGCACAGCTCTCCCTGACTAAGACTGAGCCGAACACTCGTCATCGTGTGCTATATAGCACCCAATGACGCGTTCCGGCAAACCAACCACTGTAATAACATAGTAACATAGTAACATAGTATATAAGACGGAAAAAAGACATTTGTCCATCCAGTTCGGCCTGTTTCCTACAAGTTGATCCAGAGGAAGGCAAAAAAACCCTGTGAGGCAGAAGCCAATTTTCCTCACTTAAGGGGAAAAAAAATTCCTTCCCGACTCCAATCAGGCAATCAGAATAACTCCCTGGATCAACGACCCCTCTCTAGTAGCTATAGCCTGTAATATTATTACACTCCAGAAATAAATCCAGTCCCCTCTTGAATTCCTTTATTGTACTCACCATCACCACCTCCTCAGGCAGAGAGTTCCATAGTCTCACTGCTCTTACAGTGAAGAATCCTTTTCTATGTTTGTGTACAAACCTTATTTCCTCCAGATGCAGAGGATGTCCCCTTGTCACAGTCACAGTCCTGGGGATAAATAGATGATGGGACAGATCTCTGTACTGACCCCTGATATATTTATACATAGTTATTAGATCTCCCCTCAGTCGTCTTTTTTCTAAAGTGAATAACCCTAATTTTGATAACCTTTCAGGGTACTGTAGATCCCTCATTCCAGTTATTACTTTAGTTGCCCTCCTCTGAACCCTCTCCAGCTCTGCTATGTCTGTCTTGTTCACAGGAGCCCAGAACTGTACACAGTACTCCATGTGTGGTCTGACTAGTGATTTGTAAAGTGGTAGGACTATGTTCTCATCACGGGCATCTATGCCCTTTGATGCAACCCATTATCTTATTGGCCTTGGCAGTAGCTGCCTGACACTGGTTTTGCAGCTTAATTTGCTGTTTATTAAAATTCCTAGATCCTTTTCCATGTCAGTGTTAGCGAGTGTTTTACCATTTAATATGTACGGGTGACTTGCATTATTCCTTTCCATGTGTATAACTTTACATTTATCAGTGTTAAACCTCATCTGCCATTTTTCTGCCCAAGCCTCCAATCTATCCAGATCCCTCTGTAGCAGAAAACTGTCCTCTTCAGTGTTAATTACTTTACACAGTTTAGTGTCATCTGCAAAAATAGATATTTTACTGTGCAGGCCTTCTACAAGATCATTAATAAATATATTGAAGAGAATAGGGCCCAATACTGACCCCTGAGGTACCCCACTAGTTACAGTGACCCAATCTGAGTATCTACCGTTAATAACCACCCTCTGTTTTCTGTCACTCAGCCAGTTACTTACCCACATACAGACATTTTCTCCCAGTCCGAGCATCCTCATTTTATATACTAACCTTTTATGAGGTACGGTGTCAAATGCTTTGGAGAAGTCCAGATATACGACATCCATTGATTCGCCGCTGTCAAGTCTAGAACTTACCTCCTCATAGAAGCTGATTAAATTTGTTTGGCATGACCGATCCCTCATGAAGCCATGCTGATATGGCGTTATTTGCTTATTTTCATTGAGATACTCCAAAATAGCATCTCTTAGAAACCCTTCAAACAGTTTACCAACAATAGATGTTAAACTTACCGGCCTATAATTTCCAGGCTCTGTTTTTGGACCCTTTTTGAATATTGGCACCACATTTGCTATGCGCCAATCCTGTGGAACATTCCCTGTTATTATAGAGTCCGTAAATATCAGAAATAATGGTCTGGCTATGACATCACTTAATTCCCTTAGGATACGGGGTGTATGCCATCCGGTCCTGGCGATTTGTCTATTTTAATCTTTTAAGTCGCTGTTGTACTTCTTCCTGGGTCAGACAGGGCACTTTTAATGGGGATTTACTTTTACATTCTGCATTTCATCTGACAGTTTATTTTCCTCAGTGAATATAGTGGAGAAAAAAATATTTAATAGTTTTGCTTTATCCTCGTCAGCTCTCTGCAACACCCCCTCATTGCTATGTAGAGGGCCGACTCCTTCAGATTTATATTTTTACTATTTATATAATTGAAGAACATTTTAGGGTTAGTTTTACTCTCTTTGGCAATTAATCTCTCGGTCTCTAGTTTGGCAAATTTTATTCGTTTTTTACATATTCTATTTTTTTCCTTATAGTTTATCAGTGCTTCCTGACTCCCCTCCTGTTTTAGCGATTTATATGCTTTCTTTTTGTCATTTATTGCCTTCTTTACGGTTCCATTTATCCACATTGGTCTCTTATTGTTCCTTAGCCTTTTATTCCTATAAGGTATGTACCTCTCACAATTAGATGTTACAATGCTTTTAAAAATCTCCCATTTTATGGTTGTATTTTTATTTTTGAGGACTTTGTCCCAGTTAGTTAGGCCTATGGCCTCGCTTAGTTGGCTAAATTTAGCTTTTTGAAGTTTGGTATTTTTGTTCCTCCCTTTAGAAACTCTCGTTTGAAGGATAATTGGAAGGTTATAACTTTATGGTCACTATTTCCCAGGTGTCCCCCAACCTGCACATCTGTTGTTCTATCAGGTCTATTGGTTAATACTAAGTCCAGTATGGCCGTCCCTCTAGTGGGGTCCTGAACCAGTTGGGAAAGGAAATTGTCTTTGGCTATTGCCAAGAACCTGTTTCCTTTATGGGATGTACAGCTTTCAGTTTCCCAGTCTATATCTGGGTAGTTGAAGTCCCCCATGATAACGACTTCATTATGATTTGCCGCCTCGTCCAACATGGCTACGACATTACAATGAGGGCAGTACTTACCTGCACATTTATTGGCTGGTGTTCGGCCAAGCATGCTCGCTCAACACTATTTGTTAGTGATGATCTGGTAGTGTAATACTGCGCCGATTACCTAATGAATGAGCAAACAGTCATTCATTGTGCAATCCAAATCTTTTGCCAGGTTTAAATATTAACATTTGCCAGCGGCACTTCGTGATATCTAATCACGATCTGCTGCCTGCAAACAACTGGACAGCATGGGGACAAGCTATGATATAACAATGACTCCTCCCCATGCTATGGAAGAGATTGCTGCATGTAATAGCAGTGGTCTCCTCCGCTAGGAAGCAGGCGATTGTCGGGAAGAAAGCATTCATTCCCGGAAATCGCCGGCAGCATTGGTCTGTCTAATACAGCCTTAAATGTATTAGAATTCTGATACTCCTGTTTCATCATAGTATTTAATAGACTGGCTTGCCCTTTTTTTCTTAAAGTAATCATAGTCTTTGCTAAATTGAGCCTTTCAAGCCATATTTTGGGTTAATAAAACAAGAAAAGATCAACCAAATTTTGCTATTAAGATTCACCCAGCTTGTCATAACACATCCAATTTACAGTACATTAGGCATAAATTCCACAAATTACTTTTATAGTCACACATGTGATTTTAAAGGATAATTTAATGATTATGGTTCTACAGAATGCATAAATTTGACTGTATTTTATTAAAAACTACTGTTAAAAAAAAATTCTTTTCATAAAAAATTTATGTTTTGAAAAGAAATGAATACATTGACTTCTGTTATATTCTTTGTTGTGGTTCTATATAACACTCATGTGATATCTACATCTTTTTATCTCCTGCTCCGTTTAGGAAAAGCCACGGAAAAGCCACATAACTGACACCATACTGAGCCAAATGGAGCCCTTAGGGCCCTAGACTATAATGGGGTCTGTTATGTGTCCGCTCAGAAGATGATTTTTAAGCAGAGACAAAAGTTGTGCATGCAGGACTTTTGTCTCTGCTTAAAAATCATCTTCTGAGAGGACACATAACGGACCCCATTATAGTCTATTGGGTCCTTAGGCTCCGTTCGGCTCAGTTTGGTTTCAATTATGAGCCTTCTCCGTTTTTTCCATTCTCCTGCTCCTAAACAGAGCAGGAGAACGGAAAGGCGGAGCGGTGATGTGAATGAAGCCTTACATACAGTATATAGTACATATTCTTAAGCAATATTCTGTCCAGAGAGTCTCATCATTCCTGTCTTATTTTTCCTGTCACACAGATCTGAACCCGGACAACTCCTTTAAGTACATCTCTTTGTTGCCCATCAAAACCAATCAAAGCACAGCTTTCATTTCATATTCTTCTCTTGAAAATTAAAGCTGCACTGTGATAAGCTATGAGAAACAAATGAAATTTTTCTTTTAGACAGTTTTAATGAATCTACTGCATAAAGCAAATTTAGTGCCATGTGCAAAAAACACAATTAAAATTGCATTCTATACCACGATAAATGTTGACTAAAGTGTGATGGCCACTAGGGTTGAGTGAATTAAAGTATCCGAAGTGGACTTCAATCCAAATTTCAGGGAAAATTCGATTTGCCTTGAAGCCAAATTTCCTTGTGCTTCATGGTAACGAATCAATTTTCCATGAAATGGCGTTTAAAAAAACCAAACATATTTAACTCATCCATTTGTGTGTGAAGAGACCGCTGCGGCCATCTTAAATGAAGACTCCGCGCAAAATCTCGTGTGTGGTGACGTATGACATCACAACGCTGGCCAGCTTGATGACGGACTTTGCGAGATTTCAGTGAACAGGGCCGCAGAGGCCTCTTCGCGCTCAAATGAATAAGCAGAGTATTATTTTAATTTTTTTTCACTGATTAACGCCTAAAAGGCCTCATCTTTTATCAATGATGCTGCGATCATCATTGAACACGGAATCTGAGGGGTCCAATGACATAGGCAGTGCAATCACCATTCCCCGTCATTGCGCCCACTATTTACAAAGAAATGCGCTTTGTGACAAAGTAATTGTCGAATAATTTATAGGCAAATCAAATTTTTTAAAAACTTCGCTCAACACTAATAGCAACCAATAAAATGACTATTTTTATCTAATTAGTTGTTTTGAACAATGGGGGAGATTTATCAAAGGTTGTCATTTTACATTGGTCTATAAAATTTCCACCCACACGCCCAATTTCACAGCACCCCCTTTTCAAAAAGGACAGCAAGGGCAGCAAGGACCACCTGGGACAAAACTTGTCTCAAGTGGCATTTAAAAAATAATTAACACATGGTTTGCAACTTTTTCCGGTGCTTTTCACGTTTAGAGAGATACATCTCCTCCAATGTTTTCACTTTTCCACTAGGCTATTGTAACTAAACCCCCATATGATATCTGTTGGCCAAACGATCATCTCCCTCACAAACATACATGTTTGCTTTGGGTGAACCTGTATGTGTATTTATTGGGGACAGAGGAGAAAGCTGCTACACCTCCTAGGAGAACAAAAGGATAAGGTAAAAATATTCATTTTGCCCAATCCTTCTCTCCCCTGACGTCATCTGTCAGGAGCTCCTCATACACATTAAATTGTTGGTCGAACTCACCAACAATACACTAATGCGTATGGGCTCCTTAAGGCATAAGAAGAATATATTTTATTGGCAATTCAATAAGAGAATATTTTAAATGCAAATCTAACCAAAACACACCAAAGATACCACCACATGTCTCCAGGCAGACAATAGAGATGTCCCAAACTATTCGCCGACGCACAGTTCCCGACGAACATCGCTTGTTCGTGTTCGCCGCGGCGGGCGAACATGTGGGATGTACTGTCCGCCCCCTATACATGATCATTGAGCAAACTTTGATCCTGTACCTCACAGTCAGCAGACACATTCCAGCCAATCAGCAGCATACCCTCCCTCCCAGACCTCCCACCTCCTATCAAAAAGCAAGGACAGCATCCATCTTAGATTCATTCTGAAGCTGCAGTGTTAGAGCAGGGAGAGTGCTGCTGCTGCTGAATCAATATAGGGAAAGCGTTAGCTAGGCCAGTGTTCTATGTCCACTCCAGTCCTCAAAGACTCATCTGCTGTAAGGACAGCGTCCTGACAGCACCCCAAAAAAGCCTGTTTAAGGGATGGTACATCAGTCTGCTTTTATTTATTTTTTCTATATATATATTGAAGTTGCCTGCCCGTGTGTGAGAGGCCGCAGGCCAACAGACTGTACTGTGTGCACACCACTCATATAGGGTGATACAGTAACTTGCAGATAAAAAAGTCATTTCAATTTTACACTTTAATATAATTGCAGTTGCCTGCCAGTGTGTGTCAGGCCCACTGACTGTACTGTACCCACTCATATCGGGTGGCACAGTACCTTGCAGATAAAAAAGTCATTTCATTTTTACCCTTTAATATAATTGCAGTTGCCTGCCAGTGTGTGTCAGGCCCACTGACTGTACTGTACCCACTAATATCGGGTGGCACAGTACCTTGCAGATAAAAAAAGTCATTTCATTTTTACCCTTTAATATAATTGCAGTTCCCTGCCAATGAGTGTCAGGCCCACTGACTGTACTGTGCCCACTGCCAGTGCCCACCACTCATATCAAGTGGCACAATACCTTGCAGATAAAAAAGTTGTTTAATTTTTACCCTTTAATATAATTGCAGTTGCCTGCCAGTGTGTGTCAGGCCTACTAAATGTACTGTGCCCACTGCCCACCACTCATATCGGGTGGCAAAGAACCTTGCAGATAAAAAAGTCATTTAATTTTTACCCTTTAATATAATTGCAGTTGCCTGCCAGTGAGTGTCAGGCCCACTGACTGTACTGTGCCCACTGCCCACCAGTCATATAGGGTGGCACAGTACCTTGCAGATAAAAAAGTCATTACATTTTTACCCTTTAATATAATTTCAGTTCATATATAGATATTTCAGGTCGTATACACACACTGGATGTTTTAAAGCACGTTATTCCAAACAATTTAGGAATGTTAGGTGATGTATGCCCTTTATGGATTAAAACCCGACTCTGCGTCAACTACGTAATTTTCCATGGGAGTTTTGCCATGGATCCCCCTCCAGCATGCCACAGTCCAGGTGTTAGTCCCCTTGAAACAACTTCTCCATCACTATTGTGGCCAGAAAGAGTCCCTATGCGTTTTAAAATTCGCCTGTCGATTGAAGTCTATAACGGTTCGCCCGGTTCTCCCATTTGCGAACATTTGCGGAAGTTCGTGTTCGCCATTCGCGAACGGAAAATTTTATGTTCGCGACATCTCTAGCAGACAATAGCAACATTACCAAAAAAAGACAGAAGGGTGCGTGCACCAGAGGATACCCTTCAAAGCTTCTCATGCATCAAAGACACAGTTCATTTACTGTCAGATTCTTTACATGACAACTGCATGTCAAACCTACAAGGCAAATTAATGCAAAAGAGCATATGTATCCATGATCTTATCAACTGTTTTTAAAAAATGTTTCTATATATGTTTCTATGTAGCTTGGCTTTTTAAGCAAAATGTAGCAATAGTAACATGATAAAATGTTAAGACACTATAGAAATACAAAGACATTTTCTGGAGAATGATCAGAAAATCTGTAAACTAGAGCAAAAATATATATTTTAGCCTTTGTGATGATTGAATCACACAAATGATGCAGGTCCAGTTTTGCAAATCATTATATTAAGCATTAGAAATCCTAGTGGACATTTGGTGGTGCTTGATTTGATTCAACCAGACAGTAACTGTTGCCTTGGGCACAGCCATGGGGTCATGTCCAATATTTCTGTCCTGGTCTTGAATTTAAAGAAGATCCTTTTGTTTTTGTTTTAGCTGTAGTATTCTCAACTTGAAATTGTTACATTTTTATGACTTTCTAGGTGAAACCCCGGCCAACATCACATAAGACGCCTAAAATATAACCCTATTATTACTGCTTTACTGTAAACAAGGAAGTATGTACACTACAGCATTGTGGCTCTGCATAGTCTCTATAGCCACAAAGTATAACCAAGTCTTTTGTAAAACAGTAGCACAGCAAATTTACTATAGCTTAGCAATAGACTTCATTTGTCAGTTCTTTAGACGTGTGTATAGTAACTATTTGCATTCTCGATGCAATAACAATTCTGGAGAATGTATTCTTATTATTCTGTGTTGTGTTGTTTCTCGATTATTCCTACTATAAGATTATGAATAAATGTACAACTGGGTGTTACCAGTAGAGGTTATGTCCCTGCACATCCTCACACTGGCAGCCCTGATTGGACTACCTTTAGTCATACATTTCTAGCATGAATAACAAAAAAATAGTACAACATAAAGTTATCAGGATAAATGTGGCACAACTGTCAATTTATGTGGCATAGAGTTATTTACTAAAACAGTCGTGTGGTGAAAGGCCCTCCTTAAGATCAATAAAAATTATAGTTACCACGTGGAAAGTTTTTAAATGTTTAAGTGTTTTCTTTATTAGATACATGAAATTATTGCTTGTTTAGTCTTCTTTGGTGTCAAATTTCTCACCACATTTGTTTGTCTTTTTGTATTTTTCCCAAATCTCTTCATATTTAACACTGTAAACTAAGTGAGTCATCCAAATTGATTATAATTAGAATCCACCATAATAATATCTCAGATACAAGGGTGTATTTACATCAGCTGACTGAGCAGGCAATTATAGGGAAGGGGCCGTTCCTTCCCTATAAAGTAGTCCCTCAAGATACAATATTAATTGGTTCCAGGACAACCATTGTATGTTGAAACCATTGTAGGTTGAATAATCGGTTCCAAAGCCTCAAAATGTTATCCAAGATAAGAGAAAATGAAAATTGAAAATGAAAAATGTTGAGTCTAATTTCAATTTACGATGGGTCAGAAAAGACCACTGTATGTTGAAAATATTGTATCCTGAAGCCATTGAATCTTGAGGGATCACTGTTGCCTGCTCATCAGTGGAGGTGAAGTGCTGCATTTATATGTAGTAATCACCTCTACTGTATGGGGCTGAGCCATGGCTACTACAATTGCTAGTCTTCGTACAGATTCATTGGTTCTGGGTAGTAGATCCATGTTTATGTTCTATGATTGAGGCGTCTGCATAAACAATGATTTCACCCAAGGAGCGTCTTGTTGATCAGTTTCTTTGTAATGCCTAATTTCTTTTGGTCATATAGTCTTTGATAATAAAGCGTTGGGAAATATGTTGGTGCTGTAGAGCTTAGACGAGATATTGACTCTCTTTAAAGAGCACAGGTGTTTATGGAGACCTAGTGGCTGTGCTGCATGGGAAAATCATATGGAAAGAGGTATCTTCCAGGGAATGAGAACCATCTCACTAGTGCCACCATTTGGAAGTGGCTCCCTATGAGTTAAACTCTGACCTCCAAAAGATGGCACTGGGTGATGCTTGTCTGCCCCTGGAAGATACCTCTTTGCAACTGTTGCTATAGATATATATATAGATTTGTATTACTATGTATTACTATTAATATTTATTATACATCGGATTGCACATTAAACATGTTGGATATGTTTATGGTTCGAATGTACTGAAATCATTCATATTATTCTGTTGAATCTTTTCATCTTTAAGATATTCTGCTATTTTGAAATAATTCTGATAAAAAAGAGCAGATCCTTTATTATTTTTTAGTAAAAACATATTAACATAAGGTCAGCTCAAGCTTAGTCAGGCTTCATTATGAACATTTTGTAAACTTTCACTGCTTCAGAGAAGAACAAACATCTGACTGTCCTCAATGCTGGCAGAGAGCATCTCATTATCATTTCATCTTCTTTTATGATTTCTGTATAATTGATTCCTTAAACTTTTAGCCTGGAATAAAGGCACAGGGGGGGGGTTCACCTAAATGAAATCAAATTAAATGCTATGAAAATGTAATATCTCAGAACTGTGATGTTAAACTTTGAATTAGCAACGGGGAATTAAGTTTTTAAATGTATGAAATGATCTAGAATTCTGGTTTATAGCTGTAAAATAGTTTTCTCATTTTGACAAAGCAAGTATTTCAGTTAATCTGTCCACGTGTGTAATAAATAATGAATGGAATGAATGCTTTTCACAGATCCTTATCCATGGGCTATATGTGCTCTTGAGATTTGGGGGCCAGACACTAGACAGTTTATATAGACTTTTTAATTATTAAGCTTATTTGATCAATCACTCTATAATATTTGTGAGGTTGACAGACAGAATTTTAACATATTAAATGCATCCTCCACTGTATATAATCAATTTGCTTTAAGATAATTAGTGATATCCATTTATATCAATCTTGTAAGCTGCCCATTTCCTCCCGGCCTGTACACGGAAAAAAGGCAAATACACCAATCCCAGAAAAGAAATGTGGATTGTCCTTTAAAAAATGTCTTGTTGGTTGCAGGTAGAATGAATCTTTAAGCAGGTTTCTTCTCAGTTTTTTTTTTCATTGTGTATTTCCTATTGAAATTAAATTCACTCCACCCACTCAGTGGGCTCCATCACAAAGTGCTTAGGCTTTCTTTTATGGAGGCTTAGACATTAGTCTAGGGCAGGCATGGCCAACCTGCGGCTCTGCAGCTGTTGTAAAACTACAACTCCCACCATGCCCTGCTGTGGGCTGATAGCTGTAGACTGTCCGGGCATGATGGGTAGAGATGGCCCGAACTATTCGCCGGCGAACAGTTCCCGGCGAACATAGCTTGTTCGCGTTCGCCTCTCCCGGGCGAACATATGCGATGTTCGGTCCGCCCCCTATACATCATCATTGAGCAAACTTTGACCCTGTACCTCACAGTCAGCAGACACATTCCAGCCAATCAGCAGCATACCCTCCCTCCCAGACCCTCCCACCTCCTGCACAGCATCCATTTTAGATTCATTTGGAATTTGCAGTCTTAGTGAGAGGAGGGAGAGTGTAATTGCTGCTGATTTAATAGGGAAATTGATAGCTAGGCTAGTGAATTCAGTGTCCACTCCAGTCCTGAAAGACTCATCTGATCTCTGCTGTAAGGACAGCGTCCTGACAGCACCCCAAAAAGCCCTTTTAGGGCTGCAACATTAGTCTGCTTTTTTTCCCTTTATATGCATATTGCAGTTGCATGGCCTGCCTGTGTGTGAGGAGCTGCAGGCCCACAGACTGTAGTGTGCCCACTGCCAGTGCCCACCCCTGTCATCCCGTGTGGTACAGGACTTTGCATCAAAAAAGGCATTTAATTTTTACACTTTAATCTAAGGTTAGTTGCCTGCCAGTGTGTGTCAGGCTGACTTCCACTGACTGTAGTGTGCCCACTGCCAGTGCCCACCCCTGTCATCCCGTGTGGCACAGGACTTTGCATCAAAAAAGGCATTTAATTTTACACTTTAATCTAAGGTTAGTTGCCTGCCAGTGTGTATCAGGCTGACTTCCAGTGACTGTAGTGTGCCCACTGCCAGTGCCTACCACTCATACCGGCTGGCAGAGGACTTTGCATCAAAAAGGCATTTAATTTTTACACATTAGTCTAATTTCAGTTGCTTGCCTGCTGCCAGTGTGTGTCAGGCCCACTTCCACTGACTGTAGTGTGCCCACTGCCAGTGCCTACCACTGATACCGGGTGGCACAGTGACTTTGCGATCAAATAAGGCATTTAATTTTTACACATTAGTCTAATTTCAGTTGCTTGCCTGCTGCCAGTGTGTGTCAGGCCCACTTCCACTGACTGTAGTGTGCCCACTGCCAGTGCCCACCACTGCATACCAGGGTGGCACAGTACCACTGCATCGAAAAATGACATTGCAGTTTAAGCTTAGGCCACCTTCAGTCAGGCTGCCGTCGTGGTCGTGGTGCTGTGATGTCCACTGTCCCTGCACAGTGCCTAGTGTTCAGAGTGCCCATGTGCCCTGAACCCGACAATTCTGCAGGACGTAGTTGACTGGCTTAGACAGGACACCCAATCTATCAACAGCTTGCGTTAGAACCTTAACGCACCATCTTAGTCTAATTTCAGCTTGCTTGCCTGCTGCCAGTGTGTGTCAGGCCCACTTCCACAGACTGTAGTAGTGCTCACTAGCCAGTGCCACCACTGATACAGGGTGGCACAGTACCATTGCTCTGTAAAAATGACAGGCAGAGGCAGGCCACCCTGCAGGGGCCGTCGTGGTCGTGGTGCTGTGATTTCCACTGTCCCTGCAATAATGCCTAGTGTTCAGAGGCCATGTACCCTGAACCCGAAAAATTCTGAGGACGTAGTTGACTGGCTTAGACAGGACACCCAATCTTCAACAGCTTCCGCTAAGAACCTTGACGCACCATCTTCCTCCAGCTCAGCTTTGGTCACCTGCTCTCAAGTTACCACGCACCCGCCCGCCGCTGATAGGAATAGTACTAGTTAAGACACCACTCATATAGGGTGTCACAGCACATTGCTCTGTGCATGCGCAGTGCCCCAATTTGGGAGTATGAGGACCGACCAAGTTGCTTTTTCCATCTCCCGGTTCCTGAAATCAATTCAGTTTGGTGTATGAGAGTTTGGTCTGTCATTGTGAAGGCAGTCGAAGGTACCAGGCCTAAATTTTTTTTCACAAAAGGCAATCACTGATATGGGATGTAACAGGGATTAAACTGATGAGAATAGTACTACAGAAAATACCACTCATATCAGGTATGACAGTAAATTGCACGGCGCAGACGCAGTCACCGTGGTTTAAAACAGAGTGGAGGGAGCCAGCGTTTTTTTAACCATCTCCCCATTCGAAAAATCTATTCAATAAATGACCCCCAGTTTGGGGACGTTAGAGGGATTAAACTGATGAGAATAGTACTACAGAAAATACCACTCATATCGGGTGTGACAGTAAATTGCACGGCGCAGACGCAGTCACCGTGGTTTAAAACAGAGTGGAGGGAGCCAGCGTTTTTAACCATCTCCCGTTCGAAAAATCTATTCAATAAATGACCCCCAGATTGGGGACGTTAGAGGATTAAACTGATGAGAATAGTACTACAGAAAATACCACTCATATCGGGTGTGACAGTAAATTGCACGGCGCAGACGCAGTGACCGTGGATTAAAACAGAGTGGAGGAGCCAGCGTTTTTAACCATCTCCCGTTCGAAAAATCTATTCAATAAATGGCCCCCAGATTGGGGACGTTAGAGGATTAAACTGATGAGAATAGTACTACAGAAAATACCACTCATATCGGGTGTGAGAGTAAATTGCACGGCGCAGAAGCAGTGACCGTGGATTAAAACAAAGGGAGGGAGCCAGCGTTTTTTAACCATCTCCCCGTTCGAAAAATCAATTCAATTGACCTTTCGGGGACCCTTGGTGTTGTACGTGGCTGGGTGGAGGAAGAAACCTTCAATGACATCACCGGGACGTGGCTAGCTTGGTATCCAACCTTGTGCAAATGGGGAGTTTGCGGTTGTGCAAATGAACTGTTTGCGGTGCATTAAAAGAGGAGTTTGGTCTGTCAATGTCTGAGAATCGGGCGTAACCCTTACACTACCTGATCGATACAACATCATACCTGATCGTATACACACACTGGATGTTTTAAAGCATGTTATTCCAAACAATTTAGGAATGTTAGTTGATTTATGCCCTTTATGGATTAAAACCCGACTCTGCGTCCACTACGTAATTTTCCATGGGAGTTTTGCCATGGATCCCCTCCGGCATGCCACAGTCCAGGTGTTAGTCCCCTTGAAACAACTTTTCCATCACTATTGTGGCCAGAAAGAGTCCCTTTGGTTTTTAAAATTCGCCTGTCTATTGAAGTCTATGGCGGTCTTGCCCGGTTAAGCCTGTTCGCGAACTGAAAATTTTATGTTCGCGACATCACTAATGATGGGAATTGTAGTTTTGTAACGGCTGGAGAGCCTTAGGTTGGCCATCCCTGGTCTAGGGTAATGGTTTCAATTTGTCCACTGGTGAAAATAACCATGACTACCTGAACAGAGTTCAGAACATGAAAAGTATTAGATTGATTTGGTCTCCAATATGTGCTACGTTTCCCTTTAAAATGTTCTCTGGGAAATAAATAAAATTAAATAATCAAAAATACATTATAATAAATAAATTGATAAATACTTACATTTAATTGTAAATTTTCATTATCATTAGAGTAATTAAAATGGCCACAAAACGCATCCTATACATATATATACCCAGTGGGTGAAATAAGTATTGAACATGTCACCAAATTTCTATGTAAATGTATTTCTATTTTACTATTGACCTGAAATTCTCACTAAATGTTGGTAACAACCCATCCAATTCACACAGGCAAAGAAATCAAACCATAGATGTCCATAATTTAAGTTATATGTAATAATGAGATATGACACAGGAAAAAGTATTGAACACGCTTACTGAAATGTATTTAATACTTCGTACAAAAGCCTTTGTTGGTGATGACAGCTTCAAGATGCCTCCTATATGGAGAAACTAATCGCATGTGTTGCTCAGGTGTGATTGTGGCTCATTCTTCCACACACTCTTCAAATCCTGAAGGTTCCATGGGCTCCTTCTATGTACTCTGAGCTTTAGTTCCTTCCATAGATTTTCTATTAGATGCAGGTCAAGTGACTATTCTAGCAGCTTTATTTTCTTTCTCTATAACCAATTGAGAGTTTTCTTGGCTGTGTGTTTGGGATCATCTTCATCATCCTGGCAAATTTTTATCAAGAATGTCTCGGTACATTTGTCCATTCATCCTTTCTTCAATCATATGAAGTGCCGTACACTGGAAAAACATCCCCACACCATGATGTTCCCACCTCCAAACTTCACTGTTGGTATGGTGTTTTTGGGTGATCTGAACAGGCTATATTCTCCCAGTATTTCAAAGGCTTGCATAAATGTTGTAGAACAAACCTTTAACAAATGCCATTAGAAGGTTTTGTAACAATAAGTTTGTGAAGGTCTTTTGACAGAGCTAACTGCTTCACTCATAATGAGATGTTTCTTGTGTGGCA